>JAVYIG010000165.1:15000-677500 GCA_035222895.1 Strongylocentrotus droebachiensis | reverse complement strand
CCGTATTTACATTAATCAACACGCTTAAATTCATCTACATGTATCGCATACAATGCACCTTAGGCTAAACATCAGTTGATCATCACTACAGGATCGTCAGTTGCATTCGCCCAATGCTCCATCCCAGACAGGAACAGCCTTCCAGTAATGTAATGAATGCTTCCAGTTCAGAGAACTTCAGGGACTACTCCTTAGGCCTCCAATGCCATTATCACATTAAAAATAATTTGTCTTCCTCGCACCGCTTGCAATCTTTAGTTCATCTTCGTGATAGGCTGCATAGCCCATTGAAGATTACCAGAAGAAGAAGAAGAAGGTATCACATGATTCCAGATATACATACGATTCTCAACAACTTTTGGGGAGACACATACACTTGTATATCTGCCTCTACAGGTTATAATGACTTCAGCTGTTTCTTGAAATAAATGTGAGACCTAAACCTGAATCAATGACACTTTTATGCTCCTTAATATCATGATATTTATAAACGTTTAATGCAGAGTGAATATCATTTGAGTTCAAATCAGATATCAATTTTGGATCTTGGATGAAATATGAAAGATAATGTTTTTCTTCTCACCTTTCTTTGTTCCAGGGACGGTCATATCCTTGAATGTTCCCTTATCTTCATCTCTCTCTACTTCTTCTTCGGGAGCTAACCGATCTAAAATGGCTGCCAAAGCAACATTCTTCTCTCTAACTGATGATTCCTGTTGGTTAGACTTTTCAAGAGAGAGAGAGAGAGATAATTTAGGACTGGTGCTTTCCGTTCATACAATTCATTATTTTCTTTGCTAAACAAATTAATCTCTAGTTTGAAGTATAATGTTAAAACAAGTAAAAATCACTTTTGCTGTCAACATTATCCTTGTTTGTCATCATTCTGATTATCTTTGTCTCAACTACTTTTAGTTTCATTCTAAGCTGTCTTTAGCTGAGCATGACTTTAACCTCACCACACTTATCTGCACAACAATTTACTTACAAGTATGAACCTATATCGATACACAAATGTATTTCTATATTAAAAGAGAAACTAAACAAAATTGTTCTCCTGGAAACTACTGAGAGGTACATTTACAATTTGTGATAGATTTTATGTATATTAGTATACCTTCTGCGGTTTTCTTTGTCTGAAAAGGGGCAATCTCTCTTTATTCCATACCTCACAAACAGATAATTCATCAGGAGTGACTCTGGCGTCTTGGCATTGTGCAGCGTTAGAATCCTTCTCTCTTTCAATCTTTCCCTCAATCTCCTCCACCTGAGCTAACAGCTCTCTTTTCTTCCTCTCCAGTAGCTCTTTGGCATCAACCATCTGCTCTCCTCCTGCCGTGGAGTCTGCTCCTGTCTGATTGCTTGATGGAGGAGCTGAATCACACATCTCGGTGTTTGCTGTAGTCATGTTAACCTGTCAAGTCATGAGATACATGTAATAAGTTTTGGTTGGTAATTTCAGGGGTGATAAGGAGCACTAACAAATATTTTTAAAAAATTCCCCTTAACTACGCCCCCCTTGAGTGAGAAAAAAAAAAGAGGACCCGGGGGGAGGGGGGGGGGGGATGGCATCTAACAACATTCCTCCCTTTTGACTAAGAAAATTGGGGGAAAATAGGGAAAAATAGGGAAGAATAGAGAAAATAAGGGGAAAATCAGGAGAAAAAAAATTGGGAAGAAAAAAAAAAGGAAAAAAAAAAAATCTGGTAATTCTGAGATGGTGCACTTAGAAACAATTGTATTAAGCACCTAATAAATGTTGTGTATTATTATTAAACATATATATATATATATATATATATATTTGTGTAATTACCATATACTGATAAAGAAATTGAATAGTTGTCAGAAATATTTTACAAAGTTTAGGTAACAAATCATAATACCATGTTTGACCTAAATCACTATCAACATGTATATCTATAATGTAAATGGTTCACTTACAAATCATAGACCAATCCGAAACAAACTATGATGAAAAAAATTAGGTCTTGTAGTATCAGGTTTCATTTTCTCTCTGATGAATCGTGATTGGGTTTAGAGAAAGGACTCATCATAAGCTAGTACGAGTTTAACTTTACAAAATTAATTAAGCAATTCAATTTTGCAAGTGTAACTGTGAAAACATGAGGCCCAAATGGGCATGCACTATTCTAAATGCTGTTCTAGCAGAAAGATATTATATTTATATCTCTATATCATGTTGAATCTGATGACTTGGGTAATAATATGTGCTGTGCCTAGAAACAAAGTATTAGGCACATTATAAATGTAAGCTATTATTATTGTATTAAATAAACTATTATCAAAGTAACTACAAATAAACCAAGCATAGTTGCTTCATGCAAAGCATTCCTTTTCCACTCATTCCTCTGTTTTGAAACATTCAATGATCATCTTATTGCCTTAAAATACCTTGCTTTGTTTATCTCTGACATCAACTAAGGGTCCTGTTGCCAAGGCAACATCATCATTATTGGCATGATCTTCCTGGTTGCGCTGTGGTTTTGGTTGTGAGGACTTCTTCCCTTTCTTTCCGGCTCTTTTGAAAGGCTTTCTGCTGCCTGACAAGTAAGAACATAGGATGGATGACACTGAAATTTGCAGTTAACTAGCTTATATCTTAGCAGCTACCTATTTTAAAAGAGGAAAAACAAATCTCACCAGATCGTTTACCCCAGTGATCACTTGGCACTTTATAAATCCAAATAATGCATGACCTATTCACTTCATGATTAAATCATATCATGCTTGTGTTATTAAACACATTGCTAGAAAAAAGAAAAAGAAACAATTCTCTAAATTTTTCGAATTTTTTCTACAATTGTTTTTGTCCTTAAAAATAAAAATGGACCCCTCCTCTATATTTTTTGGACCAAGGCTATTTAATATAACAGATATTGACTGGCAGGGAGTATATAACATTCTTCGGACCTGAAGGGAGTTATATTTTCCCTCGTAACCATATAACCACTTGGGAAAATGTAACTCCCTTCAGCGGTCCAAAGAATGTTATATTACACACCCCCCCAGCCAATATCTGTATAATGATTCATGTTATATATCAATATTTAGCTGAAGCTTCAACTTACTTTTAGGAGGTTTGGTGTGATTGACCTTTGACACTTGCCATTTCATGAGACAGAAGTCTTCCCCTCCGGTCATGATGAGGTCAGGATCAAAGCAAGACCAAGCACACGAGAATACACGACCCATGTGACCTCGGAAGTTTGCAACTGGTTCTCCGTTCAATACATCCCAAACCTACACAGAATGAAACAAATTAGGATCATTAGAGCAAGATCATGCCAGGGGGAACAGCTACACAAAGAAGAAATCAGATTGATTGTATCGTCTGAATAATCTCACATCCAACAACACCAATATATTACACTCTTACACTAATGTACAATGCATTACTGATAGTGATAGTGATAGTGGTGGTTATTTTACCTGACAGCCAAGAAAGCAATAAATGATTGTTAGTAAGCAACCAGAAGACAGACGGCTTAAGATCCTCTCTGAGGGACCTGGTAATGAGGATTAATGCCTTACCAAAGGGCACTAGCGCATCGACTTGGTTTCGAACCCGGGTCACCTGATAATGAGACCAATGCTCTACCGACTGAGCTATCGTGCCTCCTCAAGTTAAGAGTCTCTTCCATATACCATCACAAAGATAGAGAGACATCCACACAAACAGAAAATAAAATGATTTTCAGGAGGGTGCATAAACTCAATCATCAGCTTGCTTGCAGGAGTGGTAAAAATGTCAAATTCTGCTTGTTAAACAAAGTCAATATTAAGGTAATCATTTTACTTTTGTTTCATCATATTTCTATTATTGTGAAGAAGACAACATACCTGAGCCGAGTTATCATAAGATGTAGAGACTAGTTGACCATCACCATGTGGGCTCCAGGACAAACTTGTGACCCTTCCTGTATGTCCGGTCAGTGTACGATAGCTGGACGTTATTGGAACAGTCAATGGCTTTCCTTCGTTACCTAAATCAATGGTAGAATAATACATCAGAATAATTGTTACTCAGTCATTAAATATTGAACTTGATGAAGTTTTTGTGACTTCTCACAACATTAAAACCTCAAAATAAATTGGCTTGATTTTCAATATCAGAAATGATGTAAAAGTTGTAATCATATCTATTGGTCATAGATTTCTGCAGATCTCTTGTTTCTTTCTAAAAAGCAGGTTAATGCAATTCAATATACATGTACATCCTGCATTAAAACACAAAAGTCTTGAATGCTCTTTACAAAGTAAATCGTAAGTTAGTGGGGACATTTGTTTAAGAAACCACTAGAGGGCAGTATTGAACCATTTTCTTCACTCACCCAGAACACTTGCCAAGTCGTAGATCTCAACTTCATAATCGTTGGACCCTGATGCAAGCCAGTACCTCCTCTCCGACTGGTTTCTCTTCACATTCACACCAGTCTTTTCAGATGAGCCCTCACCAGTCTCCTGTGATAGACCAGTCTTCTCTGATAAAGCGGAAGCAGTCTCATGTAATAAATTATCACCAGTTTCCTTGGACAGACTTACAGGCGCATCACCTGCACAGTCTCCTGTTGGGCCACAATTGTCTTGATCTTCCTTTTGAGCTTCCTCAGATGCACTTTGCTCTGTTGCGTCCAGTGGTTTGCTTGGTAAAGACTCCTTCACTTCTGATTGGTCAGTTTTGAATTTCTCAGGCTCTGATTGGTCAGCTTCTTCATAGTCAGGATACCAGCTGAGACAGTTAATGATCTTACTCTGGACATGGATAGTACACAGGTGGTGAAGGTCTGGAGAAGCAAGTACTTCAATTGATCTAAAAAGACAACAAAATTGAAAATATGTTTAGTGCTTCTTTTTTAAATGTAACATTGATATCTTTTTTGGTCTTTTTTTTTTTTTACTCATGTAATCAGAAATTCAGATTTATAACATTGTCAGATGTTTTGTTAGTTACACTGATCATTTGTGTAAATTCATTGCTATGACTCATTAAAGGAATAACGATGCATAAACAATATGAAAGTACTAACCCATCTTCATTTCCAATGGCAACAGCTCTTCCATCTAATCTCCAAGCAACATCAGATCTCTGAGGTAAAAGATGCTGAGATACAGAAAGAGATTCAGATTTAACCAGAAGATAGTCAAGTAGATAGGGGTGTCAACATGAATTTGAAACTATATATTACAGGGAATTCAGGATCTATCACTAAGTATTGCTCTGATATACACAGATAGTTGACCATACAACAGATAAATGACACTACTAAACCTGCTGATTCACCTAACAAATCCCCCACAAGACATGAAATAGAGAATTACAATATGACATGATTAAGATCTTGATTGAGCAAAGAACAAATGTACCGTATTTCGCCGTAAAGGCCGCACCCCGACTTTTTGATATTTTCTCTTCCAAAAATACTGCGGCCTTTACGCCGGCAAATACGGTATACCGGTACTGATGTTGTACTGAAAGGTATAATTTTGATAGAATTACAAATCTTGATTTTTTTTTAGTGAATTACTCAATATCATGTTTGTTGAAAAAGATTATATAGTCCAATTCCTGTTTTGCTGATATACACGATTACAAGACCACAAATATTGTCTTTGGTAATGTTTTTCAATATCTATGACATAACATGATCATTGTAACTAGTCTAAGACTACATTATTGCTTGCCTCACCTTATAGTTGTTTGTCTGTTTGATGAGAGTATTGATGTTAGTACTCTCCTGATCTAGCTTAGCAGGGTTATGTTGATAGATTAACCCTTCACCTCCACAGCTGTATACATGGTGGGACTGGGAATGACTGCCATCTTGGAATGAAACATGAAACAGGTACTTCTTCAAACAGCAGTTAAATCGTAACCAAGAGCTAACATTGTGAGATATCTTACAATGGAATGCCATGCATCTACAAATATATACAGTCAAACATGCTTTAGTGATCACCTGTCTACAAAGACCACCTGTCTACAAAGGCCACATTTGTTGTTTCCCTTGAAAATGGTTTCTCATTGAATCATGTACTAAAGGAACCTGTTTACAAAGGCCACTTTTTGTGTTTCCCTTGGGTGGTCGCTATAGACAGGTTTGACTGTACATGTACGATATATGATTACGATACATGCCAAGATCAGAAGTTCTAGCCTGTCTGCCAGGCAGTTTTGGCTGTAAAAGTGTCTGGACAAGGTCAAATACCAACAGAAAGACAAGAATAGTGGGAAATTATTTTGCCTACTCACAACTCTTTACAGCAGTTTCATTTAAAGCAGAGACCCCTATCCCCTTGAAAGCTTGAATTTTTATCATTAAAATATTAACATTGCACTACTGGGAACTGGCATAAACATTAATGAGAGTAATGAAAATCGAGACACAATCATCCATAAACAAAATGAAATATCAATGTTTCAAACGGATAAGCATGTAAATGCTCTTGTTAGATCAGGGGGGTGTTTCACAAAACTTGTCATCAGTGACAAATGACAGTTGTTGTTATAAGCTACTGAAATCCTTAATTCTGATTGGTTATCAGCAGATTTGCTACTGATATTTGTCATTTGTCATTGAAAAAAGGCTTTGTGAAACGGGTCCCAGATGTGAAGATGGCATATGCATAAACAAAGCTGTAACACTCCAAAGAACAATAAGTCAGTTGTATTTAGAGTCTTACCTGGTTTAGGGCATGGAGGTCCCCAACATAGGGAATAGATCGTCTTCTTGTGAAATGTCCAAAACTGTTGAGGAGGTTTGCTGAATGGATATGAACATTCAACAAACTTATATCTCGCTTTCAGCATTTTATCATATCAGGGAGGTATACAAAATCAGCTACCTTGTATCACATATATTGTATGATCTCTAAAAATGTATGAACTTCCTTCCTAAAGGCCCGGTCACACAGAGGGGACGCATGCGGGACGCACGGCCGACGCATGGAAAATTTCCAATTTTGGCCAGTGCGTTGTCGTTCGCTAGGCGTGCGTCATCACTCGTTACTCGTTCGTCGAGCGCGCTGGACCAACGCTGAACCAGCGCTATGCATTCGTCGTGATTCGCTGTGTGCGTCGGGATTTTTTGAGCATGCTCAAAAGTGTGCGCGGAGCTCGACGCATGAATGTACACGCCAAAGGCACGCCAGACGTGCGTTGAGCGCGCTAGACCAGCGCCAGACATACGCGGGGCACACGCCCTGTATACGCACAGCGCGCTAGCTACACGCTGTGCATTTTGTGTCGGCTCGCTAGCTTTTCCAAAATCATGACAAAAGTTAGGCACACGACCTTTTCCGATTTCCAATGCGCTGGCCGTGCGTCGTAGAACGCGGTGCATGCGTGGACCATTCGTCCAGCGCGCTAGCAACACGCTGTGCATTCGTGGAAGTTGTTATCATGTGCGCTCTGGATACGCTCTGTATGCGTACTGTATGCGCCCTGTATGCGCTCAGCGCGCTAGCAACACGCTATGCATTTGGTGTCAAAAGTTGGGCGCACGACAACGCACTGGCCAAAATTGCAAATTTCCCATGCGCTGGCCGTGCGTTCCCCATGCGTCCTCTCTGTGTGACCGGGCCTTTATAAGCATAAGATAAATGGTAGCATTTGGAAAGAAGAATGGATGAAGAATGGTAGAAATGACTGATGTTGTTTTCCTAAAATCATTTTCCTACAATATCCGGAAGTAAGTGACAAGTATCATATTCAGTAGGCTTGCGGGTGCACCATGTGAGAGAGAGAGAGGGAGGATTGAGGGGTCATGAAAAGGACTCTCGGTAATCTTTCTTGAGGGTGTGTAGTCCTGAAAAGGAATGTTGATAAACAAATAACAGTAAATGGGATACATACTTAGGGACTGAGACATTGAAGATACCAACTCTCCCATCATCTGTACCATATGCCAGTGAATTCTCTCTGATTGGATGCCAACTGACCTACACATGAAAGAAAATTCACATTTACATTGATTTACTGCTTTCCAATATGTGTATGTTGCATAATTCATAAAAATTTCATGCTTGATATTAAATTACACTGAAAATGAAAGTCAGAGGAAATTTAGTAAGGGTGGATTAATAATAACTCGACAAATGTGGAAACTCAGTTCATTTCGTCATATCTCCGTAGTTTTTGCTTCAGATTCAATGAAATCTGCTGTATCTGAAACAAGAAATTACCTCCCTTTATTTCTTATTCTCAAATTCAGAATAAAATGATAAATAAGGAGGAGAAATGAGATGAGAATAGAAAAGAAGAGCAAGATACTAGTTTGTTATGTTTTACCAAGTAATTGCATATATATATTGGAATCCGGATATGATGTATTTCAATTTCAATTTCATTTATTTCCACAGATTCATAAAAGACAATATAAATTAAAATCTAAAAGCATTAAAACAAAAGATGAACCTGCAGAGGGGGTGATCAAAAACCACAGAGGTTTATCAGGGATCATCCCCTGCTTAAAATTACAATATTAAAATACAATATTTTTTATAAATTAAACAATAAACACATACAAAAACATATATAAATATTACAAGCAAATCTATGTGTGGGGTGAGTAGTAGTGGGGTGGTGGTACCAATAAATACAATAAATAGAGGAAATGAATGATATAAAGAAGGGGAAAAAATTCTTATTCTTACCACTGTGACCTTTGACTTAATCCCCTGCCACAGTGTGATGACATCATACGTCTTGCCCCGAGCTCCAGTGTTCCAAACTCTTATCATGTTATCTCCTACACCCAGGGCTAGTCTAGCAGGGTCCAGCGGTGAGGGTGCTATACTGTACACAAAACCACCCAAGGTTGGAAGACTCCATTCTGACTGGAGGGTAGACAGGTTCCAGCAAATCACCTTTAATAAGAAGAGACAGGAAGAAAAATTCAGTTAATAATCGTTTCCCTGATTAGTCATGCAAAGATAACTGATAATGACAGAGTAACTTGCTGCTATATAATGCATCAATCTAATTAATACCTTTCAATAAAGTTACTAGGAACCTGATATCTTCCAGGGCAATAATTGTGTATTTTTCAACTACTTTTTCCCCAAGTTAAGATTGTTCACAACAAAAAGGTAATTTAGACCTTTATCAATCCACACCATTTAAATGACTTTTTCCAAAAGATATGCAAATAATTGATGATCAAAATGCATTATTTGTATTAAAGCCCCACTGTCCTACTTGTAGCTACCTGCTCCCTCTATATAGAAAACTTCCACAATCGGTGCCTGTTGGTCCCCCATGATCCTCTTTTTCTTATGTTAGTTGAGAGCTGAGTTAATGAGATAGCCACCTGTCAGTGACCTCGCTGTGTGGTCTAATCCCTTCTGGCCCAGTAGTATTGATGGTCTTTAAAGTATTTAGCTAATGGAGCATATATTTGTAGTTTATGAAAAAGGAAACAATGATTCACCTGTCTATCCATAGATGTCGTGATCACTCTGTCAAGGTCACCTTGTCTTCCGTTGATGTTGAAGACGGATCGTTGATGAGTAGAATCCCCTGGTCCTCCAAGGATCTCCCATCTAGGTTGGCTTGGTTTGCTTAGGTCCCACAGGATCACATCACCACTACAAACAACATATTGAATAATGAGTTGGTTGATCAACAAGCTGACTGATTAATTGAATGACTGAATGACAGATATACTATTGGATTGATTGGTGATTGATTAACTGAATAATGAACAGATTAGTTAATCAACTGGTTTATTGGGAAATTAAGTGACTGACCTTGACAAAACTAACTGCAGAAAAATAAATGAAAATATACAAAATACTGGTACTCTCCTACAGGAATGACTCAAAATTTGGACCATTAAACCGTACGGTCGATCACACCGGGACCCGACCGTTGCCGTCGGGTCCCGATTTCGTTTTTTGAGAACCGACGCTCCGAAAAAAATAATGAAATATGTAAGAAATTGCAGTTTTGCACACCACTAAAATCATTCCACCTTGAAACTTAAGTATTTAATTGTTACCAATCATATTCTAGCTCATCCTGAATCAATCCGAACTGCTGATATAAATATGGGTTGCAAATTAAAGCAGTTCGCCCCATGGGGTTGTTGTTGCCAGCTGCTAGCTAGCTACTGTACTGGCCGGGTCTCTCGGCAGGATTAATAAATCAGGTTGAAAGAAACATTAATGTTTGAATAATAAAACGGCTTTCTAAAAAGTACTTCTTTACAACATACCGATCAAATAATTTTTAAAAGACAAAATGGATATTATTTCTTTGATTTTGAACACCGCCTGCTTCTTTTAAAAGCTGAAAATTACTTGGTAATCACAAGAAGTTTCGATACGGATAGCTGTTGCAAGGCAAGTTCAGACTAGTCTCGGAAAAATGCGCAGTGCTCCTCGTAGTTAGCTGTAATCCGTGCCAGAACGAACCCAAACAAAGACGTGATCGTAACGAGAAAAAATCATTAAAAACTACGAGAGCACAATTGGAAAGACAACTACTCAAAATTATCGTAAGCAGATACATAACTTGGAGGAATAATACAATAGTTGTCCAAGAAAAGCCACAGAAATAGTGATATTTAAGGAGTTACTATAGGTACAATCATTATCGGAATGGGCCTGCTGTCCGAATGTGTCCGAATATGTCCGAATTACACGTTATTTGGTTTCTAGCCTCGTGTTCTAACACGAGGCTAGAAACCAAATAACGCCCTCTACGGTAAAAAGCAGTATAACAAAGGATTCAAGTATTTGCAGCAAGCCCCTTGCGATAAAAATGTACCCAGTTACTCCTCGATTATCACAATTTCTTTGGCATTTCTTGGGCGATTATTGAATTCTTTGTCCAAGTTATTTATCTGATTATCGTAATTTTGAGCAGTAGTTGTCTTTCCAATTGTGCTCTCGTAGTTTTTAATGATTTTTTTCTCGTTACGATCACGTCTTTGTTTGGGTTCGTTCTGGCACGCATTACAGCTAACAATTAGGAGCACTGCGCATTTTTCCGAGACTAGTCTGAACTTGCCTTGCAACAGCTATCCGTATCGAAACTTCTTGTGATTACCAAGTAATTTTCAGCTTTTAAAAGAAGCATGCGGTGTTCAAAATCAAAGAAAAAATATCTATTTTGTTTTTAAAAATTATTCGATCGGTATGTTGTAAAGGAGTACTTTTTAGAAAGCCGTTTTATTATTCAAACATAATGTTTTTTGACCCGATTTATTCAACCTGCATGAATCAAAATGGCGGCTCGATCGTTGTCTTTCTATTTTTGCTCCAGTTTTTTTACTTTTAGAGGCACGATAATGGCACTAAACATCGCCAATCATGGATAAAAAATAATGTCAAATGGAAGAATATACCGATCTGTGCCGAGGTATGCATGTGTTGATTTATTTGACTGATAAAAAAGGTCACTTTTAAGGGACATACTGATGATATGCGCTTTTTATAGAGGCAAGTGACAAATCCTGCGAGCTGATTTCAGGACACCGGGTCCCGATCGGTGCAAGGCCGTCGGGACCCGGTTTATGAAAATCCCGACATGACTCAGGCCTACATTAAACACCTTTACTCTAAATGATCATCTCAATTTAAAACAAAATACATTACAAATAAAAACTATCTAATAAAGGGTTCTTACTCCTATAAATCTACTGAAGAAAATGTCAGGAAAAAGAGATCTGTTAATTTGGATTAGGAATGTATATGATGCCTTATACTATGGAGGCATACTTAGAGATACTTTCAAGGCTCAAACTTATTATTTAGCATACTGGTATCATATTGGGATCCCAACATACATTGTGCCACTAGCTGGTGCTATCATCCATATCATTACAAAGAGTATTAAATTGAACTAACCCATGAGAGCTTGAAACGAGTTGTGTAGGTCTATCCTGAGGCCAGTACAATGAAATCCAAACCCTTGACTTCATGCCCCCTTCATCTCCTCTATCTCTAGTCCGCTGACCTCCACCTCCCCTTGGAGGAAGGTTCATGACCTTTAGAAGCTTACCCTGACCTGTGCTCCACATACGAATGGTCTTGTCTCTACTCCCTGGTATGGTAAAGATCAGAATGGAGAATACTTTAAAAGGTTCTTCTTGTATTCAAAGGCAGATTCATGAGTTCTGTAGCATAGCATTGTATGGTTTAAATCTTTGATATTATCTATGCATGTTCTCATATACACATAAAGGAAACCTATAAATGTTTATACCAAGGCCATTGTAATCCTCATTAATTCTACCGAAAATTCTACTTAATTTCTGGAATTAATCTATACACGGATCTGATCACGCATACTAACTTAGTTTTGTCCATTTTGCTTCATCAGATGAAATGAAGGAAATGTAATTTACAATCCCACAGTATTTTTTGTCTTATTTGTTTGCTTGTTTTACCTGACTGCTGAGAAATTAATATCAGGTGTACGCTTGTAATTAAGCAACCAGGGGACTGACAACTTTATGAGGATTAATATCTTACCCAAAGGCATTAGGGTATCAACAGTAATTTACAGGAAACGTTCATTGCTTGGAGTTATCCCAACTAGAGGTTCAAGCTTCCTGTTAAGACAGCTCTAACCATGGAGAAAGAATGATAGATTGAACGAATTCAAAGCAGCCCTCAGATTAAATTCTGATTGCAAGTCAATTAATTCCTTCAAAAAAAAGTTGAAGCAGTTTCTTTATCTCAAATATGTATAGTTACTTATCTTATGTTTATATTTGTGTTAAATGTTTTTTGTTTTTTGTTTCTTTTTTATTTAATTTTTTTTTTATTTTAAATCTTTGCTTTACATTATGCTATAAATGCTTTGGGAACTATGCTTGTACAAGGCCCAAGGGCTTTGTTTATGTAGTTCCCCATTTCATTTCTAACTTTGTTCATGAATAATTTTGTATATTTTGTATCAATGTAATTTTTAGAGAGTGAAATAAATGCAAATTCAATTCAATTCAATTCAAATTCAAATACCTGTCTCATTAAACAGTGTACACTGGATGGGATGGTGTCCTATTTATTGACTTGGGAACACATTTATGGCATAGAAAGGTGAAAGAATCCATCTGGATTCAAAGGATTAATCCTTTACTGAGAAGGGACTCTGGCTTTTCATTGTCACCTATCAGTGCTCTAGTGATCTTGAGGCAGCAGACAGCAAGAAACCATGTGACAAATATCCTCTTCGCTTGGGAAATCCACAAGAGAGGATCTCAGCCTACCTACTAAATCTAGACTAAAGGTGGATAGAAGCTTTAACTTTAGTTTACAGTAAAAGTGAATTGCTCAGAGATCAAAGGTTACATATTGTGATAACAGGAAAGGTTGCTTTTCAAATTTTCATCTGTACCTGAAACAAGGAGGCACCCAGGTTCTGCTGGCTTGTCAGTATCTTCATCATCTGGTTTGTTCTTCAGGAATGCATCTTCACCAAGGAATGGAGCCCAAGTCAAGGACTGAACCTCATCATTATGACCTCTTAGATTGTGAAGAATCTGGTTCTTCTTGGAAAGTGCATCAACAATGAGAATCTTTCCATCTTTGTACCTGATTGATACATAGACAGAATTAGCTAATTAGTCTTGATTAGATTGTATTACATACTTAACAGTATTAATACTGAGAGAATTACCCTGTTTAAATAAAATGAATAAATATATTTTTTTTATAACAATTCCTACATTTTAGTAGTTTGTCTTGACAAATGAGCAAAATAAACATGTATTCAGTGAAGGATTTCTATTATTAAATTAACTAAATTTCAATGAATTTTCTGAAACTTTTACTGATATGTTTCCCCGAGTTTCCTTCTTCCAGCCAAACCAACTTCCTATGAAGATTTGATTGATCATGAAGTGAATGAAGTTTGAACATGAATGTGATGATATAAGGTTTGAGAGTTCAAGATAGGATACGTACCCCAGAGCAACAATCCTGCAGTCATGAGGGCTGCAGGCTAGACTGTAAATATAACCTTTATCAGGTCTAAGCAGCTTTGCATCATCTTTTTTTGCAGATTTGATGTCCCAGTAGATAAGACAGCCCTTCTCATCTCCTGCTATAACGATGTCAGGATTAGCCCTCGACCAATCCAGTGATGTGATTTTATTCTATATTGAAAAAAAGAAATCCAAACTCAAACTAGTACTAAGTATGGAGGAAATCAAACAGAATAATTTTTACTTCTTCAATATAGGTCACCATGGTTAACACAGCTGCATACACTTATCCTTTATTTTATATGCAACCTTCACACAACCGTCAAAATCTACTTGACGACCTATAGAAAGCCATGTAACTTCGGCAGACTCACAGTGCCAACCATCTCCGACCGGAGCGGAGGAAGGATACAAGAGAGAGGTATAAGTTGACACTTCTGTTAGACAAATTGATTTTTTTTTTTTATTCTACGAGACTTAATTATTTTACAACAGTGATGGGCAATTACACCCAGAATTTTAAACTCATATTTAGCCTCTCTTTAAACATGCAATAGATTAGACCGAAAGCTTCAGTCTCTCTAATCGTCGGTTGTTCCACTGAGACTACGTCTGGCTCCACTAGACCTCCGATTATAGAGACTGAAGTCTGGGGACCTCTTTTTGTGAGGGTACAGTGACCGAACAGAGATGAACGAAATGATCCGAGGTTTTTCACTTTTTACGTCTTCATCATATCTAATTTTGCTGCAATACTACAGCCCCCTGTATCTATATACTACCGAAAACTTAAATATATACTTTGACTTACGATAGCTTGCTTATTCAGCTCCAAAATAGATTTTTTTGCAATCGAAACAGACTTCTCGTCAGTCAGCCATCTTGAATTGAGTAAAATGAATATTCATTTTAAAGTTTGCGAAAGGTCGATAGACTCCACCCCCAATGACCTATCACAGATGATATACGTGCACGCGCGCGTAAGTGAGCCCTGCATGAACGAGCCTAGACCGAAAACTTCAGTCTCTCTAATCGTCGGTTGTTCCACTGAGACTACGTCTGGCTCCACTAGACCTCCGATTATAGAGACTGAAGTCTGGGGACCTCTTTCTGTGAGGCACTGTACGGAACAAATGGTTCGGTTCGACCGGACCGCGATGAATGAAATATGCAACGAGATTTTCACTCTTTACATCCTCATAACTGCTGCAATTATAACACAAATTAAAAATAACATATATATAGCTTATTTGACTTACGATAGCTTGCTCATTTAGATCCTAAATTAATGATTAATCCGAGAAAGTCTCGTCGTCAACATTATCCATCTTGGTGTTAGTTGATGAATATTCATTTTTTCTTTTCGAACGTCCAATAGCTACCGTAGCTACGTACGAGTAAGCCCAGCTTGACCAACGAACTCCCACGAAACGAGTGCTCTGATTGGCCATTGGCGTAGGTTGACCCGGAAATATACCGGCCGCCGGGTCATATAGCTCTATTTTCGAGTGCATGAACGTAGTTTCACAGAAATTGGATAAATTCATATAAGTAAGTCCGAAAATTTCACATTCTATAATACATGTAGGTTAGAAAATTTTGAAAACTGTAATTAGGAGATATATAGACCGACCTAATTTACATCTGATTTAGAAATCAGAAAATTAGATCTAAATAAAGAAAATCGGGGAGAAAATGTTTTGACAAAAAAAGCTGCCATTGTTGGCTATAGCTACCCCCACGGTACGAGATCTCTGGGTTGCCATCTGTATTGGGGAATGACAACAAATGTCAGTTTTATTAAAGAAATGACCCAAATCAGATGGTTATTGCTGTCTAGAACGAGCCCTGACCATAGAGATCCTGTATGATAAAGACCCCCTGATCGATGTGTGTACGTTAATAATACAGCTAGTCCGTTGACCCGGAAATATATCTTGCGGGTCATAGATCACAGTTCAAGTACGGCGAAAGGTACAGCTTGACGAAAATGGGACAATTCGTATAAGTAAGTCTATAATTTTCATATCTGTATATAATTTCAATCAAAAAGTAGGTAGTGTAAATAGGAGAAAACTAATTATACCTATTTTACATAAGATCTAAATAAAGAAAATCGGGGAGAAAATGTCGTGGACGCAAATATGTACATAGCCATCCCCAGGGTACGAGATCTCTGGTGTACCATCTGTATTGGGGAATGACAAAAAATGTCAGTTTTATTAAAGAAATGACCCAAATCAGATGGTTATTTCTGTCTAGCAATAGATTAGTTGTAGGGATGTTACAAAAAAATTAAATCTCAGAATTCAAGCTCCTGCTTTATGCCATTCGACAGAGCTTGATAAGACCTTTTATTTGATGCCTCATTCATCATAATAGCCCCAGTAATAAGAAAGTTATGCCAATTTTAAACGCCCGGAAATCATGTATTTAATTGCTTTGTTTTCCTTTGTTTTTAAACCAAAAGTTGTGATCTCAAATGTGACCGAAAGATTCTATTTCATGACATAAAATTACCCCAAAATGTATGTAAATACACAAAAAACGCTAATCGGGCCGTCATTTTTGCATGACATTTTCACATTCCTCATCCAAAAAAACATATTTCTAATCGTTAGATTTTGCTGAAATTTCACCAAAAGCAAATTCACATGTTAACCAATCGGTCTAGATACTTTTTTTCAAATCCTGTAGGTAGGATCAGGGTACAGAATGGCACTAAACACGGCTCTTGTGAAACAGTGCAGCAAAACAAACCGCCGAAAACATAAATCATAAAAAGTTTAGTATGAAATGAAAGATAACAATGTCATTCTTCTCATCCAATAGAAATCATGAAACAAAAATCTAATCAGCCCATCAAAAGATCACATTTACGTAGGCTATCCAAATTGGTCTCCAATACTAGTGCATAACAGCCCCATGGCAGAAACCTTCTTGGCGAAAGCACACACATTGACATTGTAACATACCTATTAGTTGTGTCTATTTGAAGTTTCCTCGATTTTGACAAGTTTCCTCGATTTTGACAAGTTTAATGAGAAAGCAACAGATTGAAAGTTTGACACTTAAATTTTGTTTGACTTAGACCTAGGTCTAATTTTGAAGAAAAAAAAATCAAATTCAGAGTGAAACTAATTAAGAGTTCTCATTCTCAGTCATGATGACAGCACTGGCTGGAACGACTTAAAACAAGAAAACTTTCCTTTACCTCTTGGCATTTCTTCTCGATTAGAACGGACTTGCTTTTAGTGTCCCAAATCTTGATGACTCCATCGTCTCCAGCACTAGCACATAGACGTGTGCCTCCATCCCCGGTGGCTCGGCAGTAGGCGACAGACGTCACTCGCTCTGTGTGCCCACTCAAATTTCCAGCAAATGTCGGAGGGGAAACAGTCACATCAAGAAGCAAAATTGATGATTTTGTGGCAAAAGCAAAGACACCGTCTTCACTACAAGAACTAGCACTTGGTAAATACCAATTAGGTGATGGTGGTAATATTTCAAACGCCATTTAAAAGGTTAAACAAGTTAATGCATCCTGACGAAAAGTCTCCCATGCATGTGGGGAAAAATTAAACTTCATGCCCATGGGGGCTGCCATCTTGAGGCTCTTTCAGTATTATCTACAATTTTTTTAAAAAAATCTTTATTTATGTCAATTATTGTAAAAAATTAAATATTAAAGTATCATAATTTAATTAAAATAAATATTAAAATGATAATTTAATTACTTTAAAGTGAATCTACATTTATGAAGACAAAGACTAATATTGTATACTCAACTGGCAACGTAAAAATCGCAGAGTTCCATTTCTTTGCCGGGAATATTGAAATGTTAATGTTTGCTCCTCGCCGATCTGAAGCCGCTTCCTGAAAGTTTTGAAAAGCATTGGTAAATTCATCAAGTCTGTTTTATCTTACTATTTATTTTAATTAGAATTTATTATCATTTTGATTAAAGCAGTTGCTGTCATGGCCTTGTCTTGTTCGGGAAGACAGCATCAACGGTATCTACATTGCCATCCATCGGAGAACTCTGGGCGCCCGGGTGCCGGGCGGCGAGCGAGCAGAGGTTTCACTCCGCCCGGCCCGAGCTAGGCCGTTGTCTTTGCATTTGCAATTGCTTTTGCCATGGCCATTGTCATTACCCTTTACCCAATACCCGATACCCGAGATTCTGGAAGAATGCTGTGTTCCCAGTAGTCGGGCTTCCAGTTCAATTTCGTTTTCTTCCTTCTCGTAGTTGTGTCTTCATTGGCTTTGCATTGCCTTTATTGGCTTGTATTGTCTTCAGACAGTCTTTGTTCCAGTTTTTGCATAACTTAACTTGTACTTGTAGGAGTATCCATGGTAAGTTAGATGTGGCTGCAATGCTGAGGGGCTATGAACTCTTGTGGTTTGACTTTGTTAGTGAGTGGAACTGAGCAACATATTCATAAGCAGTCCTTCTTTCCCAGGACTGTGAGGAGTTGGAACAACCTGCCATCATCAGGCCAGGAACACAGGCCTTAAATTAATCGACGGCCATCGACGGCCAGGCCGTCGATGCCCCTATGACTGGCCGTGGTGCCCTCCCAAAAAAAGATAAATTCACGGCCAAAAAGGCCGTGCCCTTTTTTTCAAACTGGCCGTCGTGCCTTTTTTTCCAACTGGACGTGCCCTTTTTTTCAAATTTGCGCTCATAAAACCACCAATTGCGCCCATAATCATCTAAAACTAGACGGCAAGGCGCAAGTGTTTTCCGTGAAAATGCGCCCATAAATTATTAGAACAGTAAAAATACACGAATCACGAACAGTTTGCCGCCCACGAGCTCTCTTCTAGCTTCGTATTTAGTGCTTTAATAAGGCGCAAGTGCCGTGCAAATGCGCCCTTTGTTATTATATAGGCAATGCGCTAGCGCACGTACGTACGTTCATGCGATCGCTTGATATGGTGCATGCTGTTGACGCACGCACGTACGTAGAATTTACGTACAAATCGAAGGCCAGGATCAAGAAAACAAATCGTCAAATGGAGAAATAAACAAGCATTCAAATAGTCATTAGAGATCTGTCGAGGTTTGTTTGTAGGTCTAGTTTATTATTTTATCTCAAATAGAATTTAGAATTATCTTATTAATAAGTTAAGAACACCTACGATGTTGTCGATCGTAGTTACTCTCATTTTGCCACCAGCCGACCTAGCTTCAAAAAGCTACCCCGCCAGCTTCCCAAGACGAACGTTTCGCGTCCCGGTAAAATTACGCGCTATCTCCGAGGGTGCATCGGTTTCGCTGGCAAACTTCCAGCCCGACAGCTTCCCACCAAAAGTGGCGAGAGTGTGTGTGCGAGGTGTGATTTTGGTTTCGTGAACGCAACTGAGCTGAGCGTGTCACTTTCAGCTGTCGAATGTCTAATGACATTTTTACATCTTATTTCATTAGTTAGGCCTATCTAGACCTTTCTATAAAACAGTTAAAAAGATAATTTCTTCAAATTTGCTCCTACTACCGAGAGTGTGGCGGAAGGTTTGTGTGTGAGGTGCGATTTCGATTTGGGATACCCGGCCCGGCCCGGTAAACTTGCCAAGTCCTTCTGACTTTCGATGTTTGTGAAATTGACAATTTATTTATTCATTTGCTCATCAATATTTTTAGTTACTTTAAAATACTGTTTAATGTGCAAGTTTGATGTTCTTAATCAATCTTTCCTGTTCACATTGTTAAGATTAAAAAGTTATTAAATTGATCGTTCTATTCACATTATGAAATTAACATTGTAGACTCTCTTTGAACTTATGATTAGATAAGGGGCCTAGACTCTATCTGTTTTTGGAAAATTGCCCCTTGCTCTGGTAAATTCCCGTGGGCAAGGGGCAACTTAAAAAAAAAATTGCCCCTTGCTCCTGGCTGCTAAATCTAAGGCTTGCGGGCCGCCGCCTTGTTTGTATGTACCGTAGTCGTAGACCTCGATACATTCTGTGAAGAAGCTGGTGCTAAAAGTCATGGGAAATTGATCCCGCACAAGTTTTATGAAATACACATGACATCTAACAAAAATAGAATCAATTTTTTTGGCCTCATACTCGATGCCCTTTTTGTAAAATATTTTGGCCTCGATGCCCTTTTTGTAAAAATATTTTGGCCTTGGTGCCCTTAAAAATATGAGGTACTCAAGGCCAAACTGGCCTTGCCCTAAAAATGACGAAATTTAAGGCCTGGGAACAGTATGTGCCACATATCCGTGAATGCTTTCCGTCAATGCCTGAGAGGGGAGGCCGCAACTAAGTCCAGGAACTTTTACTTGCACCATGTTAATAGCATTCCACTACCTGGCTTTCGTGAGCTCACACACACACATCAGCCTGCAACTAGTGCAAGAATCTTCAACTGTAAAGGAGGTAGACTTAACCCAAAGAGGAAGAGGTAGAAGAAGAACATCACCACTAGGCAATGTAGGCACTACCTTGAATGAAATGTAGGCCAATGCAGAATTTAAGAATGTTTGCGACACTATTTGATCGCTGACATTCATTGCAGATGGTCATAGCAGGTCATAGACATAGGTCATAGCAGCATTGTGTCATTTCTAGCTTGCTTATGTTGTCTTGAGTGGACGGTGCACACATATTCCATGACAGGGCGACTAATGTCTTATACTTATACTAGCACAGCTCCTTTGTATTTTGTGGGCAAGACCGTATGTTATGCCGTAAGAAAGCACTGGTGGGATTTGCTTTCTTTGTAACAACATTTCATCTTTCTGTTTTACAGACCATGTTTTATTCTAGAGCAGGGAGAGGTAGAGATAGCAGTGGCAGCAGCAGCAGCAGGGGTAGAGATAGCAGTAGTAGCAGCAGTACAAGAAGCTCCTTCCATACTGCTAATGATAGCTTGGAATCTGAAGATGAGATCAAAACCATCATAGCATCATCTTCATCAGAAGCATCTGAGATACCATCTCTTGTACTGGGTCAAAGGTCATACTCCTCTGGAAGGGTAACATCAGGCACAGTTGAAGAAGATTATGAAAGCCACTATTCAACAGCAAAGTCTTCATTTGGTAATGAATTAGTACAGAACATTAGGCCATTAAAAAAGATATGTTTAGCGTCCCCGCCCGCTTCCTTTTTGGGGGCCGCCTCCTATTTTTTTTTTTAAACGGACGCTAAACATGTTTTTTTTAATTTGGCCTTAATGTCTGTTGTAGAACCCAAAAATTGTATTTCTCTTTGAGATTGGTTGTAAAAACAAATTTGAAGTGAAAGTAAAGTCTGCTCACATGTCTTATTATGACAGGTTGATTATCCAGACAGTTGAATTCCAAACTGCAATCTATGGACATTGACATGCAATATTATGATTAGTGCTACATGTATATGTGACGCATATTGTTTGTTTGATCCAAAGCAAAAAGTGACGGTTATAGTTTTATTAATCATCTAGACACATAACCCCCATGATACTTTTCATTGCAGTTTTGAAAATAATGCTGCAATAAATATATTTCATCTTCTATTTTTTTCTATTTCTTCTCATTCTAGATATTTTTCATTAATCTATATTCTATAAGATAAAACTTTACATGCACTAATATTCATTTTTTTCCTGTTTGTATTTGTAATTATTTCCAATTTATTATGTATATTTCAAAATGAATTTTTAAGGTGTAAACCTTCATGTATAATTCTTTGTAAGTTATTCCACTGAATATGTATAGGTAATTTGGAAAGCACTGTTGTTTTTCACACAGATTCCAGATACAGATCAGATACATTCTACACTGCTACATCCCATAGTGGAACAAGAGATAGCTCTTCACTCTACAGCAGTGAGTTTGAATCAGATGATAGTGTATCTCTCACTGAAAGCAATGTGGTACGTTTCTTTCCTGTTTTTGTTTTTTTACCTTTTTTTGGGGGGGGGGGGTGTTCAGGTGTTATTTCTTGCTGTCATGCTCTGTGTTATGATGAATGTGACACTAAAATGATTTGTTGGGCTGATCTTTTCAGAGCAGATGTATCAGCATGTTGTACACATCAGGTCAAAGACGAGGGTGATAATACATGAAGATGAACACAATCCTCAAAATTATAGTTTTTCCCTCCAGGACTCTTTAAATTTTGATCAAAATATTTTTCTTTAATTAAAACGTCCATAAATAAAAATTCAGGGGCTGATTGAATGACAGCTTGCCGTACTCTTTGTTACAGGAGCAAGAATTTGAGAATGACGAGGATGCAGAAAAACATTTCTTAAAAGCCCAACTGAAATCACTGAGAAGAGAGAAGCAAGAGACCCATGAAGTGAAACCTATCAGAGATGGAGAATTTGATGCAGAGATGAATAAGTTTGTTGAGATACAACTTGCTACTCTACTACATAGAAGAAAACAGGGTATGTATAATAATTGCTCTATTTTTTTTTATTGAAATGGTAATAATTGTAATAAGGAATGTTTTCTAAAAGAGAGAGTGACAATTTTCATACCTAACAGGAGAGCTTAATACATGTTTTGGGAAATGAACAGAAGCTGTTAAATATTTCTCAAATATTTGAAAGAAAATTCCTTGATAAGTGTGAACAACATTCCATGATGTTGTCCTTTTAAACAAGGGTTGGTCCAAATCCGAATCCAATATTATATTACCCAGCAAATATAACATTGAATAAGTTGAATTTCACTGCAAAATATTTAGAAAATATTTTGGTTATAAAACCATGAGCAAGTGTCTACCCAGCAAATATCCATATCTACTCATAGCATGGATTGTAAGTTAATTGTGTATTTTGATTTTACATGTATATTTCTTGTTAGCTATAGGCAAGCCTCCAGGAAGCTCAGACACGACAAAAGACAAGACGAGATCAAAGCGAAGCAGAGGTTCTCGAGTCTCTTCTCCCTTGATACCGTGTGGAGTAGTGGAAAGGCTAAGGATACAGAACTTATTACACAGCATGAAAAGGGTAAAGTGAAATGCCTTCACATATACAGTCAAACCTGTCTATAAAGGCCACCCAAGGGAGACAAGAAAAGTGGTCTTTATAGGCAGGGGGCCTTTATGTGCAGGTTCATTTATGTGGTGGTGGTTGTTTTACCTGGCTGCTAAGAATAATAAGCAACCAGACGGCCGACGGCTTTAGGTCCTCTCTGAGGGACCTGGTAATGAGGATTAATGGCTTACCAAAGGGCACTAGCACATCGACTTGGTTTCGAACCTGGGTTACCGAATTACGAGACCACTGCTCTACCAATGAGAAACCATTTTTAAGGAAAACTAGAAATGTAGGCTTTGTAGACAGGTAGTCTTTCTTTACAGGTGGTCACTAAAGCAGGTTTGACTGTATTAATAAGAGTTATTCAAGAGAATCATCAGGAAAAAGTGTTTGACACTTAGTGAAGTACACATGCCAAATGTACAAATATTTAATTTCATTCTGTATATCCATGTGGAATTAATAAATTGAGAAATATTTGTTCCATTTTTTCCAGGCATCTCAAGCACCACTTCATGAGATTGACCAGTGTGAAAGTTGCAGGTAGGATGGAAATAATATATTTGCTTGCTTTGCAACATCTGAACAATAATATGTATAGAACAGTGCATCTCCAATTTCTGACTGCCATTAAAAGCATGAATGTGATAATCAATCTAAAATTGATGGACCTTTTTTTCTTTTTTCCCCTCCTGTATGTGTGTGTTTTAGGGGGTACAGTAGGTTTTCATATAAGGAATCCCTCTTTTCTACCTATCCCAAATGCTCTTATAAATTGCCTTTGTATTTGTTATCACTATCTTGTTTTTTAATCATTCCATTCTGTATTTGTATGTTTTAAATGTTTTCATGAATAGTGTTGAATAAACTTTGAATTGAATTAAAGACAACCATTCTGTTTTAGAAATTTAATTAAATAATGGAATTTTGTTTTTGCCTAATAGCTGCTCTAAATTTATTTGACTGTTTCTTGCCCTTGAAATAGAAAAGTTGCACTCTAATGGAGGAAAGTAGTTTCAATGGTTTGAGTTCTAAATCCAACTTAAGACACATTGCCACCAGTATCACTAAGGCAAAGCTCCCACCGCTCTCTCATCACTCAACATTGCACTTCAAGACATGCTCCACTAACCCAAAACAAAAAATGAGGCTATTGACAATGCTTCTGCTTCACATCCACTAAATGATCTCCTAAGATTTACTCCATTGTTCATGGAAAGTTTTCAAGGATTCTCCAAAAACACTTTTATTGATTAGGGACATTGACTTTTATTTATTGCTAGAAAAGATGAGCGTTATAACATACTACAAAATCATTTGATATGAGTAAGACTGCAATATTGATTAATTTGTTGTATTGAATTTTACAATATTTGTCTTGTCTAATCATAGGAAGGTGAAGGAATCAGTGATGGAGAAAGACTTCATGAGATCAAAGCAGAGACACGTGTACAACCAACTCACAGAAGAGAGATACAGACAACATATCGTTAACCATGTAAGAATGGTTAAGTTAGTGTGAATCATTAATTGTAAAACTGCCTACTAATTGATTGTTCACATTAATGAGAATAATAATAATATCGAATATTTAGGAGCGCTAAAAACAATAAGTACCATAGCGCTTACAATACAAATATATGAAAAGAGGACAAAAATGTACAGTACAGGAAGTATATCACATAGATCATTGGGGGAAAGGGTGAGTTTTGAGGGATCTTTTGAAGGTGGCAAGACAGGTAATTTCCCTTATGGAAAGGGGGATGCTGTTCCAAGTCTTTGATGCAGCTACTGCAAAACGTTTTTCAGCTGTCTGAGAGTTGGGAATGATAAGTTTACATGTGTCGGTTGAACGAAGATTACGAGTTGGTGTATAAATTTCTATACATTGCAATGCTAAAACGTTTTAAACTCAATTCCAGGGAGAAAAATTACAGTGAGATTTCAAGATCATTCTGTTATACCGAATCACCCCTGCTATCCAAATTAAAAATATATTAAAAAATGATAATAAAAACTATAACCAAATAGAGAGATATGCATACCGGTAGCTGTACATATATTATACAATCATAGTCTGTTATGTTCAACATCGGACTGACATTTAGCCCTTTACTGCTTCATGAATAAAACAACTTAAGTTCTAAACATGTAAGTCGATCGGAATCTGTCGTAGTATATATATATGTATATGAATTTCATATTTCTTTTAGTTGTTTGTGTTTCTTATAATGTGTTTAAATAGATCTGGGGCCTGTTGATGGCAACTTTGCCATCAATGGCAACTACCATAGTAACTGGGCTCAACAGCCAATCAAAATCAAGGTTTCCATGGTAGTTACCATTGATGGCAAAGTACCATCAATGGTAGGTTTTGTGCAATGAGCCCCAGATCTAACAAGGTTGGGACAAGGTCATCTGTCTTTACCCTTCACATGAAATGCTCCCATTCTATTTTGTTTTCCTTTCAACCTTGCCTTTTCTTTCCTTTTCTTTTCATGTAGGATCCTCTCAGTGAGATAGGTAATCTGGCATCTTCATTACCTAAACTCAGCAGTGATCCAAAGGAGATATGGAAACAGCTCATGCAGAATGGTATTACTTGAATGTTCTTGTGGTTCTAAATGCATCTAACTCAGAGGCCCAAAAAAACTTTCCTGGATAATTTTCTCTGATGTTTACTGCAAAATATTGTCGGACACATAAGCATGTTGATGTTTTGTGTGTGAAAACTCATACAGAATAAAGTCCAAGTCTCCCTGCATCTGTGTGCAATGAACAAACATTTTATAGTATGGTTGAAATGTGTAGTTTAGATGTAGTGACGTAACAACTTCTTTCCATACAGCCAGATTTGTCTAATTGCCAATGAAAATGAGTCATAATGGATATGAAGGGCAACATATTTTTTATTTCATGTTGTGTCACTACTGGTTTCTTTTAATTTAGAGGCTTGAAATAGATTTATGCCAATATCTTATGATATTTTATTTTTTCATAAATAAAGATAATACAAATATACATAGAGTAGGCGTACTTCTTTCTTGAGGCTAATTTGTGAATGATAGGTAAAGAGTGTGAAAGATAGGTAAAGAGTGTAAGATAGGTAAAGAGTGCGAAAGATGGGTAAAGAGTGTGAAAGATAAGTAACGAGTGTGGAAAATAGGTAAAGAGTGAAAGATAGGTAAAGAGTGCGAAAGATAGGTAAAAAGTGTGAAAAATAGGTAAAGAGTGTGGAAGATAAGTAAAGAGTGTGTAACATAGGTACAGAGTGAGTAAGATAGGTACAGAGTGTGTAATAATAATAATAATAATAATAATAATAATAATAATAATAGCCTAATAGTCCACTCCAAATTTTATTAAACCGAAACAGAAATTCTTTTTGCCCAATTGATCGTGAGCCTGGCAGCCACTGAGCAGCGCCAGATCGACGTTGCTCTATCCCTTATTGTTGAACGCCAAACAAGGTAGCAACAACTCCCATCTTTTAACGTCTTTTAGTATGACGCGGCCGGGGTTCGAACCCACGACCTCCCGGTTGTGAGGCGGACACTCTACTGACTGAGCCAACACTCCGGTTAAGATAGGTAAAGAGTGTGAAGGATAGGTAAAGAGTGTGGAAGATAGGTACAGAGTAAGTAAGATAGGTACAGAGAGTGTAAGATAGGTAAAGAGTGTGAAGGATAGGTAAAGAGTGTGGAAGATGGGTAAAGAGTGTGAAAGATAGGTAAAAAGTGTGAAAAATGGATAAAGAGTGTGAAAGATAGGTACAGAGTGTGGAAGATGGGTAAAGAGTGTGAAAGATAGGTACTGAGAGTGTAAGATAGGTAAAGAGTGTGGAAGATAGGTACTGAGAGTGTAAGATAGGTAAAGAGTGTGAAAGATAGGTACTGAGAGTGTAAGATAGGTAGAGAGTGTGGGTGATAGGTACAGAGTGTGGAAGATGGGTAATGAGTGTGAAAGATAGGTAAAAAGTGTGAAAAATGGATAAAGAGTGTGAAAGATAGGTAAAGAGTGTGGAAGATAGGTAAAGAGTGTGAAAGATAGGTACTGGAAGATGGGTAAAGAGTGTGGAAGATAGGTAAAGAGTGTGAAAGATAGGTACAGAGAGTGTAAGATAGGTAAAGAGTGTGGAAGATAGGTAAAGAGTGCGAAAGATAGGTAAAGAGTGTGGAAGATAGGTAAAGAGTGTGAAAGATAGGTACAGAGAGTGTAAGATAGGTAAAGAGTGTGGAAGATGGGTAAAGAGTGTGAAAGATAGGTAAAAAGTGTGAAAAATGGATAAAGAGTGTGAAAGATAGGTAAAGAGTGTGGAAGATAGGTAAAGAGTGTGAAAGATAGGTACTGGAAGATGGGTAAAGAGTGTGGAAGATAGGTAAAGAGTGTGAAAGATAGGTACAGAGAGTGTAAGATAGGTAAAGAGTGTGGAAGATAGGTAAAGAGTGCGAAAGATAGGTAAAGAGTGTGGAAGATAGGTAAAGAGTGTGAAAGATAGGTACAGAGAGTGTAAGATAGGTAAAGAGTGTGGAAGATGGGTAAAGAGTGTGAAAGATAGGTAAAGAGTGTGAAAGATAGGTACTGAGAGTGTAAGATAGGTAGAGAGTGTGGGTGATAGGTACAGAGTGTGGAAGATGGGTAATGAGTGTGAAAGATAGGTAAAAAGTGTGAAAGATAGGTACTGAGAGTGTAAGATAGGTAAAGAGTGTGGAAGATAGGTACTGAGAGTGTAAGATAGGTAACGAGAGTGTAAGATAGGTAAAGAGTGTGGAAGATAGGTACAGAGTGTGAAAGATAGGTACAGAGAGTGTAAGATAGGTAAAGAGTGTGGAAGATAGGTAAAGAGTGCGAAAGATAGGTAAAGAGTGTGGAAGATAGGTAAAGAGTGTGAAAGATAGGTACAGAGAGTGTAAGATAGGTAAAGAGTGTGGAAGATGGGTAAAGAGTGTGAAAGATAGGTAAAAAGTGTGAAAAATGGATAAAGAGTGTGAAAGATAGGTAAAGAGTGTGGAAGATAGGTAAAGAGTGTGAAAGATAGGTACTGGAAGATGGGTAAAGAGTGTGGAAGATAGGTAAAGAGTGTGAAAGATAGGTACAGAGAGTGTAAGATAGGTAAAGAGTGTGGAAGATAGGTAAAGAGTGCGAAAGATAGGTAAAGAGTGTGGAAGATAGGTAAAGAGTGTGAAAGATAGGTACAGAGAGTGTAAGATAGGTAAAGAGTGTGGAAGATGGGTAAAGAGTGTGAAAGATAGGTAAAAAGTGTGAAAAATGGATAAAGAGTGTGAAAGATAGGTAAAGAGTGTGGAAGATAGGTAAAGAGTGTGAAAGATAGGTACTGAGAGTGTAAGATAGGTAAAGAGTGTGGAAGATAGGTACTGAGAGTGTAAGATAGGTAAAGAGTGTGGAAGATGGGTAAAGAGTGTGAAAGATAGGTAAAAAGTGTGAAAAATGGATAAAGAGTGTGAAAGATAGGTAAAAAGTGTGGAAGATAGGTACTGAGAGTGTAAGATAGGTAAAGAGTGTGAAAGATAGGTACTGAGAGTGTAAGATAGGTAGAGAGTGTGGGAGATAGGTACAGAGTGTGGAAGATGGGTAAAGAGTGTGAAAGATAGGTAAAAAGTGTGAAAAATGGATAAAGAGTGTAAGATAGGTAAAGAGTGTGAAAGATAGGTACAGAGAGTGTAAGATAGGTAAAGAGTGTGAAGATAGGTAAAAAGTGTGAAAAATGGATAAAGAGTGTGAAAGATAGGTAAAGAGTGTGGAAGATAGGTAAAGAGTGTGAAAGATAGGTACTGGAAGATGGGTAAAGAGTGTGGAAGATAGGTAAAGAGTGTGAAAGATAGGTACAGAGAGTGTAAGATAGGTAAAGAGTGTGGAAGATAGGTAAAGAGTGCGAAAGATAGGTAAAGAGTGTGGAAGATAGGTAAAGAGTGTGAAAGATAGGTACAGAGAGTGTAAGATAGGTAAAGAGTGTGGAAGATGGGTAAAGAGTGTGAAAGATAGGTAAAAAGTGTGAAAAATGGATAAAGAGTGTGAAAGATAGGTAAAGAGTGTGGAAGATAGGTAAAGAGTGTGAAAGATAGGTACTGAGAGTGTAAGATAGGTAAAGAGTGTGGAAGATAGGTACTGAGAGTGTAAGATAGGTAAAGAGTGTGGAAGATGGGTAAAGAGTGTGAAAGATAGGTAAAAAGTGTGAAAAATGGATAAAGAGTGTGAAAGATAGGTAAAAAGTGTGGAAGATAGGTACTGAGAGTGTAAGATAGGTAAAGAGTGTGAAAGATAGGTACTGAGAGTGTAAGATAGGTAGAGAGTGTGGGAGATAGGTACAGAGAGTGTGAAAGATAGGTAAAGAGTGTGGGAGATGGATAAAGAGTGTGAAAGATAGGTAAAGAGTGTGAAAGATAGGTACAGAGTGTGGAAGATGGGTAAAGAGTGTGAAAGATAGGTAAAGAGTGTGGGAGATGGATAAAGAGTGTGAAAGATAGGTAAAGAGTGTGAAAGATAGGTACAGAGTGTGGAAGATGGGTAAAGAGTGTGAAAGATAGGTACAGAGAGTGTAAGATAGGTAAAGAGTGTGGGAGATAGGTAAAGAGTGTGGAAGATAGGTAAAGAGTGTGAAAGATAGGTAAAGAGTGTGGGAGATGGATAAAGAGTGTGAAAGATAGGTAAAGAGTGTGAAAGATAGGTACAGAGTGTGGAAGATGGGTAAAGAGTGTGAAAGATAGGTACAGAGAGTGTAAGATAGGTAAAGAGTGTGAAAGATAGGTAAAGAGTGTGGAAGATAGGTAAAGAGTGTGAAAGATAGGTAAAGAGTGTGGGAGATAGGTACAGAGAGTGTAAGATAGGTAAAGAGTGTGGGAGATAGGTACAGAGAGTGTAAGATAAGTAAAGAGTGTGGGAGATAGGTAAAGAGTTTGGGAGATAGGTACAGAGAGTGTAAGATAGGTAAAGAGTGTGGGAGATAGGTACAGAGAGTGTAAGATAGGTAAAAAGTGTGAAAAATAGGTAAAGAGTGTGAAAGATAGGTAAAGATTGTGTAACATAGGTACAGAGTGTGTAGGATAGGTAAACAGTGTGAAAGATAGGTAAACAGTGTGAAAGATAGGTAAAGAGTGTGAAAGATAGGTAAAGAGTATGAAACATAGATGAGTGTGAAAGATAAGTAAAGATTATGAAACATAGATGAGTGTGAAAGATATATAAAGAGTGTGAAAGATAAGTAAATCCTGTTAAAGATAAGTAAAGAGTGTGAAAGAACAGTAAAGAGAGGCTTGAAGAAAAGAATGAACTGCTGATCTGAGAGAGAAAACTACTGAGGGAGACCTTTAATTTGGTAAAATATATTGTGAGAGGTAGAAGGAGAAAGGTTAAATGAGAGACAAAAAAGAGAGCTACACAGAGAGATGGACAGAAAGATAAACCAGATAAGCTAAATTTCAAATTCAGATGCACTAACATCAAAATTTGCTCACCAACCTAACCTCTATTCCTCCTCTCCACCCCTCCCCTTGCTCCTTGATACCTCTTTCTTTTCTTTTTTTCTCTCTTCATTTATCTACTCTGCCCTCACATTTATTTTCTCTCTTTTTTCTCCTTTTTTTTGGCCGGCCTCTCATTCTGCCTATTTCTCCATTTCCTTCCCTCCCTCACTCTGTCTCCTCTCCATCTCTCCCCTGTCCCTTTCTCTCCTCTCTCTCCTTGTCTCTTCTTTCTTTTATCCCTTATGCGCGAGGTATAATTTATTAAACGTCTTTGATATATAACAATAGTTTTGAATGAGTGTGTTATGCTTCAACTATAAAGTGCGATAGTTTACTTTCATAATTTGTTTATCAACGTATATCATATGAGCCTTGATCTCACTTCAATGAGCTATCTCACCATTTTACCACCCAATTTACAAATTGTTGGGTTCTATGTGCTCATGTTCCATGATTGAACTAATGCACTTTTAAAATAGAAATAACTTAGTCAGAATGGATAAATACTCTCTGTTTTGCCAAGCAGAGATTGTAGTCACAGTGACAGTCACAAAACACCATGCATTACACCCAGTTCATGTAATGTATCAAAATAAAAATCTTTTATTGATAATGGTCATATCTTAATGGACAAGACATCTCAAAATGTAATCAGGAATTCTAATGAGTCACAAACAGAAAATCGCAAAAAAACAAAACAGTAATTTAAAAAACATTATGTTGTTAACTTTGTTTGCTACTGCTATCCTTTAATGAGCTTTGATGTTATCTCAAATTAATATGGTATTCCTTTTTAGAAAATTTGCTGGAACTGAAAATATTTCAAATTAATATTCCTTTTAGATAATTTGCTGGGACTGAAAATATAAAAACTTTCTTTCAAGTTTCTAATTTTCCTGACAATCAAGGCCATAGTATGAGAGAAGAGTTTTAAGCTCCTGATATACAATTATATTAAATGTCTATGTGACCACCATAGCAGCATAGAAAGATTCTACAGTCAGAACTCATGAAACTCATTCCAAGCATGGCAATAATAAAGATGACTTGTCAAAGTTCGAGGTAAGCAATAATGGCATACATATGTTAAAATACTGTCAAACAAGAGGAAACAATAAAAGAATATGATCTATATACAATTTATAATATTGTTATGCCTTCTATTCACATCATATACAATGGAGAAAGGGGGAAGTCTATAACTCAAGTATCAAACCTCTTTCTTGCCTTTCATAATAAAAATTGCATTAGTATAATTAGAAAATTCCATCCTTTTCAATACTACCATGAATTGAATGCAAAAGTATTTTGGCTAATGAAGGTATATTTTTCCTAAAAGACTCTACTCGTGAGATCTACAGGTTAAAGGCCAAATAACATTTGCAAAATATAACAACAGAATATTTTTCATCACAATAAGAATAATTTTATTCATATTTCCAACATAATCAAAATATAAACAACCATGGTAAAGATTACTGGCCTAATTAACAAATGATGACTTAACAGAATGAAACATTAATAGCAAAAGAGAACAACTAATATTGCATAAATTGGAATTGGTATATAACCCTTTAAGAACATGAAATGGGAATTTAAAGTAAAATAATTGCACTTAGGGTAAGGGTAATAGCACCAATTTCCACAAAACAACATTTTTGGCACATAGATATTTGAATCTGCCTTCGGCTTACACTGAATATATTGGTAGGATGAATAATAATAATAACAAATTAAAAAAAAGTTACTTATAAAGAGCTTACAGGTACCACCAAACATAAAATACATTAATTTCTTTTCTTTTCCAAAAGTGCAATTCTTTGACACATGTCGAAGTTCATATTTGTTTGATTTATTTACCTGTGCAGCTTTTCTTTAAATACAAGACAGGTTTAATAGGTCACAAATATTTGGAAAAACAGTTAACCCTATTGGTTTCTGAGGCAAATATTGAATGCAGCACAAATATAATCTTACAAAGTTCACATGAAATATCAAAGATGGACATGATACAGTGGTAAATGGAATCAGTGGATAACAAATATAACACTAAAACTGGTGGATTGTGACCTATGGAACTTTCAGCCTTGTCAGTTTGGGAATATATCTAAAACATACAAAGAATTGTCATAACTTGGAAGAAATAAAATTCGTTTTTTATGTAATTCTTTTGGTTAATCTTATGATGAGGAGCATTTAAGATAGGCACGATGAGATATGGATGGCAGTAAGATGACAGAGACTAATATCTCTGGTATACATGAATACATCTATCAGATATGTGCTTCAACCTCATCCTTAAATTGGCAAAACAAAATCAAATGCAAAATCTATACTGCTATATTTCACCTACAAGCAGGGTTTCTGTATTAGGCAATATCATTTCTTACAATTCAATTTCAATACAAGAAAATAATATCTCAGATAAATTTGTACAGTGAAAGAATAAGAAAAGGATGTTGCCAATTTGAAAGGTATTACTGATTCTGTCAGCTCTTTAAAATGATTATCCATGATGCGTTGAAACAGCCTTCTCCTCCGCAAAGTAAACATAAGAGCTTCTATTTACAATGAATAAATTTAGACATGGCAAGAACACAAGACAGAGAAATCTGGATTTATCGTAGTAAACAGAGTTTCACATATATACATAGACATACATTACATTCCATATTTGTGTGACAGATATTACTAGTCTGAATACTAAAGTGTACTACTACATTACACTTGTTTAATACTACATAAATATTTACACATGTTAAACTTCTGGCTATGTATACGGTTACACTACCGGGTAATAGGGGAATTCCCTTTACCAGATAATAAGGGAAATCCCCTCAATTCAAACTCTCTAAAGCATATCAAGAAACTCACAACTTCAATCTATAAGATTGTAAATTGGAAATTCTCTTTCAACTAGTATAGCACAGACAAATTATCAATAGCATGAAAATCATGCACATCTTTCTAATATATATAAAAGAATAAAACATGCACTATTAATTCATTAGGATTGGTCTAATTAAAATTTGAGTGATTCAAATTTGGCAATTGGTATTCTTAAAAGTAATAATATGACCATGCCAGTTATTTAGAGATGATTTGAAATTAAAATGAATTATTCTTAATTAAAAATTACCTGAAGTAATATTTCCACAAATGTGTTATTAGCTTTATTGAAGTATACATCAATAATTTAAATATTAAATGAATAAAACCACATTTTTCATGTATCTTACATAATAATTAATCAATTTCATGATTCTTAGATTTTTTTAGGGTGTGAACAAGATATCGAAAATGATATCAATCAAATTAATTTCCATAATTAAAGGGAAAACTACAATCTCTAATCATAATCACCTACATTATTTTGAGAGAAATCAAAAGTCTAACAAGCCATGTACTCTGGTAACATTAAATGGCATTTATTATTTTTCTAGTTACTTCTTTTTATCTAGGCAGTCCAGTGTAAGGCAAATATAACTATAATATAACAGTAGCACCATTTTTGTATAATTCCTTTCGGCATGTAGCACACGTTTGATGAACATTTATAATATTTAATTTTCTTATTTCTCTCTTTCTCACCTGACATTCGTTTTTCTCACTTTTACATTCTTACACACACTCTCTCTTCGATCCTCCTCTCTCTCTCTCTTTTTTCTTCTCTCTCTCTCTCTCTCTCTCTCTCTCTCTTTCTTTGTCTCTGTCTCTCTCTGTCTTTCTCTTTCTCTCTCTCTCTCTCTCTCAGTTGCTCTCTCCAATACAGGAGTACCGAACTGAGACACATTAATGAGGTATATACACAAATAGATACAGCATTCACATTTTGTACACAATAATACACAGGATAATAGAAGATACACTGACCAATATACAATAATAAACTCACCTCCTATCGTGTCAAAATAAAGGCACCTTCTTACAATCTCTTTTCTAGTTATTGCTCTTTTAAAGAATTTGTAATCCATATCATTATTCTTTCTGGTTACTGTTACGGGAAGAATTGATCATATGTATTACTGCAACCTGTACAAATAATGATGTTCCAAGTCTTCTGGGTTCAAAAGATAAAAGAACTGATGCTTTGCATATCACTGACATTGTGACAAATCTCTCCTGACTAGCTGATAGTGACACTACAGTTAAAGGTCTCTCATGGTAAGCTCTGACTGTCTCTCTTTCCATTCAATGTCATTTCTCTGTGCTAGTTTATATATCACTGTCCATTTGTACCTCTTGGCCAAAACAGTGAAGTTTCTTTGTGCAGTGCCACTTGCATGACTTTACTGTATTCTGGAGGTGGTTCATCATTGACGTCCGACCCATAGCCACCTGATCTGAACCCACTAGATGAGTCTGATGACACTGATTCTTCACTCTTACTGGTGCTGTTATTGCCACGGTTATGATGATGATGATGGTTAGATGAGTGATGGTGGTGATGATGATGATGGAAGACTGGGTTGGTCATTGTCTGCTGAAGGCTGTCCAGTGCCGACAAGCTGTTAGGTCTGTGCAATGGTAACCTTGCTGATGTCGTTGAGGACTTTGTGGATTCTCCTCCTGTATCATCCTCCTCATCGCAGGGTTCTGATGATGAGATGTCCGTGAGGCTAGCATGGATGGATGATACTGTCCTTCCCTCTAAGCTAGCACAGACTGGTCTCTCATCCTCAAGCTGGAAGGTAGATGATGTACTTGGATGGTTGGGTTGATAACCTGAAGTACTTGGTAATGAGATATCTGCTTCCACCTGAAGGGCATCTTCACCCAAGGTCACCTGACCATCCTGAGATGAGGATGCATCTTCTTCTTCGTCCTCATTGTAGAATGATATTGGTCTAGATGCTACCTGCTCATCATATGCACAATCAAGATCAAGGTACTCCTGTAAGAAGAAAAGATAGGAACTAATGTCTAAACATCCTGACAGGACCATTTTCTCTACATCCAGGGCAGATAATAAATCTTGTGATATCTAAACTTGAATCAGTCTCTTTACACATTTTCTTATACATGACGTAATTGTACACAATTCAATTTCACTTAGAAATATATAATCATGAGAGTGATATATTCCATCCTTTTAACTATTCTACTTATTCTTTTTCAGAAATGTCCTCTTACAGTCTCGTTTATTTTGCTGCTTCTCCTATACTCTTTTTTCTTGTAGTCTCTTATGCCCCCCTACCCTTTATAGTACTTTCTCTTCTCATTTTCCTTTAAAGATAAGCTTGAGTTCTGGTAATGGTAGAAAATAAATTCTCACAGAATCCAACAAAACTTACCCTGAATGTCCAAGATTAAAAATAAATGACATGTGCCAAACGATTTTGGTAGAAAATGTATAGGGGCTGAGTAATGAGCATAAAAAGATAAGGAAGGTCAAGGTATCGTATAGGCCTGACACCATGTGCTTAACACAGGTCACTATATAATATGTGCAAATTAAAGTTGTGGTTTTAATTGAAGATGATTCCAGCAAGTTTTTGTGAGGTTGTTTTTATTCTTATGGTTCAAACAATCAGTTGGGCAGGATAAATGATCCAGAATTCATTATAGTCATGTTCTCTGACATACGATGCCCATACCAGAGCTCAAGATGAACTTTAATTTCACATATGTCTCTCTTCACACCTCACCCACATGCAGTTACGACATTGGCATTTTTTTTCAACTGCCATGATCGACACCTACCTGCTTGACATTAGCTGCTAGTTGATCTCCAAGCTTATGAACCAACTCACTGAAGTGAGGTCTTTCCTTGGGTTCTGTGTGCCAGCAATCCAACATGACGTGATATCTGTGAACAACAAACACAGAGAGTGATCATGATGTATTGCTCTCTTAAAATGTGTGGCAGGAGTGGGATATGGAGATCACATGTGTATAACTGCATTCTGATGTTATAACATAATACATAGTCTCTAATGTTCTCAGATACCAAAGCACCATGAGCATCCAGCAAAAGCAGACACCAGCTAGTATCAGTACACAAGAAGCCATAATTATCAAAGTACCGGTAATGTTTTGTTATACCATAAGATGGTGTCAAGAGGATATTGTGGATGTCTCTAGCTGTGACTGCCTTAGGGAGTCACAACATAGCTCATGTTTTATGGAATATTCTACTGTTTGTAATACCATAAGATGGTGAGCGGGTGTAATAAGTATATAGCCATCATATGTATCACTGCCTTTCATTATCAAAACATAACAGACATTTCATGGATTAACTCAAGGTACTCTTTTTGGTAACCAAAATAGGTGCCAGGAGTGGGATATTGTGGATATGACGTGTGTAGCTGCCTTTTGGAGTCACAACATATTTTGGGTATGCATTCAAGTTTACATTCATTCAAAATTGTCATTTCCTAGCTTATGTGATGTGATGCTTTGAGATTGTTAGCTTAAGTATAGAACTGCAAAAAGAGTAACACGCTCATCGATTTTAATCTATCCTATAAACAGTATGTTTACACTCCTAAGAGGATACAACCATACAGTATCTACTTACATTTCAATTGGTGCATAATCAGGAGTGTACATCCTGTAACCACTCTTGAGACGATTGTAGAACTCTTCATCAACCACAACACCAGGGTATGGAGAGCCACCCAGAGCAAAGCATTCCCACATAAACACTCCAAAAGACCAGCTGCAAAAGAAACAAAAGTTTCATCATTGACAATGTCTCAACGAGATGAAAAATGTATATTATCATATGTTCATATGATACATATGAGATATATACATGATATTATATGTTCCCATGATAAATATGAGATATATACATGATATTATATGTACCCATGATACATATGAGATATATACATGATATTATGTGGATCAAAAGACAGCATTGACTGTGGTTATATGATCAGCTTCAACAGATTGAATACTCACTTTAATAGGACACACTGTTTCTTTAACAGCTCCAATCTACACAAGGTTTAACATCAAACAGAGAAGTGAGCAAGTACTATACATAAATGTCTCAAGTTTTGAATTTAGTATCATTAAACTATTTAGGAGGGGTGATACTCACACATCACTGTAGATTGTGAAGACCTTGTCAAAGATAGATTCAGGAGCCATCCACTTGATGGGAAGTCTTCCCTGTAATACATAATGAAAATAATAATCAATTAATGATATCATTGCACTTGCAAGAAATAACAAATATTACATTACAAATGAAGTGATGAAATACAGTTTAAAGTGTTACACAAGATGAGCATTTTTTTTCTCCATTTAACAATTCTTTAAAAATATGAATAAACTCGAATCCACATGAATTATGGATAATAGACTAACCTTTGTTTACCCGATTAAAGAAATATGATATTCATATTTAATTGAATTGAATTGAATTGAATTGAATTTATTCACCACTTTCAGAAAAACATACAAAGGCAAAGGATACAATAGTTTCTTGCAAACATAGATAAGCCAATAAAATGGAACATACACTAAAGGAAATTATGAAGTGGTTGGATCATCAAAAAAGTTACAAAAACTTATAGGTAGATGATCCTAAAAATGTACACACAAAAAACAAAAATGGACAAAAAACATTCAATAAAGGTAATTACAAACATATCGATAACAAATAATCTTATTATTCAGCAATTGATTACCCATCAAACTTACCCCTGTTTGTGTGACATAGTCAGGATCTGAGTAGATGTCTCGGGCTAGACCAAAATCACAGATTTTGACGATATTATTCTCTGCTAGGAGGACATTTCTGGCTGCTAAGTCACGGTGAATACACTATACACAAACACAAACAAGAAGATAAGAAACAGTTTTAAAGCCTTTCCTATTACTGTAGAGTACATACATATACAATGTACTCATGCAACAATTAGAGCATAATAATTTGGGATCCTAAAATATTTAAATTAGCTTAACTTTGTCATTTTTATGAAGGGCAAAGCAGTATACACTGTGTGTTCTTTTTGGCATGGCAGCTCCAATATGTGATCATACAATTACAATGAATGCTACATATAAATCCCTTTATAGCATAGTTCGATGCAATGGATGAATTATTTTATGTACCGGTAGATACAGCGATGATACACATTTATTCTCTGATTGCTTCTGTTAATAATTTACAGTGGACTTCACAAATAACCATCTAGAGAAAACTGTGAAAAATGTGTAGCTTGTCCATTGCTTGACCGATCTTATTGACTATCACTAGACCACTCATTTACCACTGCTTCTTATCTATCACTTGACAAAGTATTAATTATGACTACACCAATGATTGATTACTGCTTCACAATTATGTAACCCTGGCTTTAAGAACTATCAATCATCACAAGACCACTGTTTACAATATCTTGACTGCTGTCATTGTACGATAATGTAGATATGTTTTGTGAATGGATATTCTTCTCTATTTATATGTATCCTCGATCATTGTCAACATATACATTTGCATCATTGTACTCTTATGTTTTTCGAAATAAAACCTTGAATTGAATTGAATTGAATTGTTTGACCGCTCACCTTCTTAGAGGTCAAGAACTCCATGCCCCTAGCAACCTGGTAGGAGTAGCAGATAAGATCCTTGAGAGTGAGCGGCTGCTCCTTCTCCATATACTCAAAGACATCATCATCTCCCACCTCCAAGGTGGATCCCCCTCTAGCTCCCATGAAACCATCTCCTCCTCCTCCACGGCTGCTACCTCTCGAGCTCCTGTCTACTGGCCCCATGCAAGCAATGGCAAGCAGGTCTGGCTCTGCAACGTAGTTCTTACGCTTGGTCTTAAGATAGTCTGACAGATTGCCAAATGGGCAGAACTCGGAGATGACGAATAGATCTGTTTGGGAAAGAGACAAATAGAGGGCATTTCTTACCAGGATACTGTTATTTACTATAGAAGAGAATATACAATTAATTTATCTGTTTTAATTGTTATCACCACTTTTTTTAATGAATATATTTTTTATTCATTGGGCAAATAACTTATCTATTCTTAACTAAGATATTATATAATAGCACCTAGCTAACTACAATGCAAGCTAAACATGTTACTTTGGTAGCTTCTTTCCTATTCATCCCAAATGAAAATTTCAGCAAATCCCTCTGTAGTAATATCATTTGTTAATTAATGACTCTTGGTAACTAACGTATGGTGACAACTGAAAGGAATATGATAGGGTTTGTAATTGAAGAGTACTAACCTTTCTTAGTGCATGCTCCAAGCAGGTTAACAATGTTGAGATGTGGTCCAATGTGTATCAGCATCTTGAGTTCAGTTAACAAAGCTTTCCTTTCACTATCAGAAGCATCCTCTGTTAATATAGGGTGAGTCAAAATCAGTTTTAACACTTTGTATTAGAAAGAAATCACATCATCTCAGAGTATTTCCAATCAATCTTTTAATTAACCCACTACCAACCAGAAACTGGACGTTTCCTGTATGCAGCCTAAGGGAATGAGAGAATTCTGACGTCAACAGGTTATACTTCATTCTGATTACTACTGAACTCTACTTCAATTTGTGAAAACAATGTGAGGAAATTGTTTCTTTTATTTTTGTCATTTTGTTATCCTTAGTTTGTAATTTTCTCAATATGATGCATTTCTAGTAGGGGAACAATTAAAGGGAAGTAACAAACTCTGTGGTAGATCATCTAAAAAAAGTTAAATACCAAACTTCACTGTCAACAGCTATTGACTCATGTTATGAATTCTTCTGGTCCTTTTCCTGTACTCTCCCAGAAGACCGTAGACAACAGAGACCCCACCTCTGTTGTCACCCCTCTCACCCTGGGGGCGCTACTCACCTGACCTGGGTACCTATGCCCTAGGGATGGTGAATCACACACAAATGACCAGACCACTCAACTGACCTATCAAATGGTACAGCGCATGTATTACTTAGCTGTCATTTTTTTAAATATTACTAGGGGTTTATACATTATGACTAAATGAAAACACTAAGCAGTTCCAATTTGTGAATTTTAGTTGTCTTACTTTGGCAACAATATCTATTGATCACCGAGTTATGCAAACCCCTAGACAAATAACTGCCAGTGACATGTTCTTCTGATTCATCTCTATTTTCTAAATATATCTGTTAAATTATGAAAATTGTAAATCAACACAAACAAATTAAAATAACGCAAAGAAGAAGATGGTGTCAGGAGTGGAATATAAGAGACAAACTTCTGAAATAGGAAATATATGAAATGGATAAAACGATTGACCATTCCTGTAACAGTACTCCGTTCTTTATTGAGCTAGGTCTCACCTTTCAACATCTTGACAGCCACTGTGGTACATGTATCGACCTTGTCAATGCCAAATGCTGAGGATCTCATTACACGACCAAAAGCTCCTCGACCAATCACAGGACCTGATGTATAGGAATAGAGAGAAATATAAATCAAGAAGAAGTTATGGAAAACGATTGATTAAATGAGAAAATGAGCACATAAAGTCACTATAAACATATGAGAAGTTGGTGTCAGGTATCGAATGATAGATTACTGATAGATTGATATGAGCACAAACAAGGAAAGATAGATAAACAGATAAATAGTTAAATACATGTACTTTAGAAAGCCCTATGGGCAACAAAAGAACTATATACATAATATATACATGTAGATAGACAGATAGATAGACAGATTAATATACAAATGGAGAAATGAACAGAGAGATGGAATGAAGTCAAAATTAGTGTGAGAGAGAGAGAGAGAGAGAGAGAGGGGGAGAGAGAGACAAAGACAGACAGCAATAAACTTATTATTCACAAAATATAGAGCTAAATGAATGTAAAACCAAGAAAGAAACATTCTACTTACCTATTTTGAGCCTCTCTCTAGGGAACTCCCATTTGGAATCATAGGGGAGATGTTCACATATGTCTAAAAGATCATTGTACTGTCCAAAAGAGATGGGTAGCAACATGTCATCTCCACCAGCAATGTACTTCGGTCTTAGCTGTAATAAAGAGAACATATTGGTCTGAAATCATATCGGTTTCAAATCATATCACCAGCATCTAAAACATTTCAGATCAATGGCATATCAGTTTATATGAAAACAAATTGTTTTCCTCATTAAGCATTACATATGCAAATTAAGTATCCAATTTTCAACACAATATGGATATAAAAAAACTAGTTTCTTCCAAAAAAATTGTTCTCTCACCTTTTTTATCTTGAAGATGACAATGATGAGAGCAACGACGACACCAAGAAGCACAAAGACAACACCGAGGGCGGTATTTCTCTTGACATCACCAGGCCCTAATATGGGGCGAGGCTCATGGGGCATATCTAAAAGGAAGTTCATATGAAGAAAAGGCATTCAAATCTTCCTTTTTATTTACAATGCGGTCAGCATGGGCTAACATTGAAGCAAAAAGCTCTTTTAACTAAAATGAAGTCATTTTGGGGGCATTTTTTTTACTATGATCTTTCATTTCCCTTGAATCTTACAGATACCAAAGAATCTATTGAAAGCCAGGAGGGCATTAACTCATATACTAGCTGTTACATAGAGTTCATGCTCTAATGACTCTAAGTAGAGGAGATCTGGAGATGTTTGACCTAAGAATGTATGATTTTCAATAAGAAGCCTCTAAGAAGAATTCTTGAAGTCTATCCCACCGCTGCCACTCTTAAAGCCCCACTGCACTACCTTTAGCTACCCGCACCCTCTATATAGCAAACAATGCCTAATCGGTGCCTGTTCGTCCCCCATGATCCCCTTTTTCTTATGTTAATTGAGGGCTGATTTGATGAGATAACCACCTGTCAGTGACCTTGCAGGGTGGTATAATCCCTCATGTAAACAAATACAGATGGGCTTTAAATATTGATTTGGATTTCACATAATACAAGATTGACTAAAGGTATTTGTAAGGCAACTCACCTAGTTTGATACTGACAGTACGGGTGCTACTACCCAGTCTGTTGGTTGCATTGCACAGGTAAGTACCCTGCTGATCTTTCTGAACATCATGGAGCACCAAGACACCCTCAGAGCTGTTGTACATGTGTGCTGGTAGGATGCGCATTTCACTGGCTTGGTCTTGAGGTTGGTGATACCAAACAATGGTAGGCTTGGGGTTGCCTCCATCATGACAGGTTATGTTTGCTGTGCCTCCCATAGCAACCAATTTGACATCCTCTTTCACTCTCATGTATGGTTCCTCTGATGGGACAAAATACAAATTAAATGAAATTGAATCCAATGATAAGATAACACATATTTGTATTCTTTGGTCAGTTCAATTCATCATTAATTGTATTTCAAAATAGCATATAAATCTCTTCCCATAGTGTAATTTCATCCCCATATTACCATGTTATACTTATTAAGTACAGAATCTCTTTGTGTACATGATATTGCTTAATTGAATTCCCTTGTACAAGTCCATTCTATTTCTGATACTGACCACAATGTTATGCTGCCTGGCAGACCACGCTCAAACAAACTTCCATCATCAAGATTGGCCTTTGAGAGCTTGTACTTCTCAACCATTTACCTACTAAAAACAATTGGCTGCTACACTCAATATTTTTCAAATGAAGAATGTATGTGTATCATGTTACTCTGAGTTATATAGAGCACTAGGGTTTTACTCTGCAGCGAATATAGATTTAACCCGTTGACTACTGAATTATCTTATTAACACAGAGACCACCAGGTTCCAGTAAGCAATGGGTTAAGAAAGTTGGCTTACCTAGTATAATGATGACTGCTGAACTGTTGACCTGCCCTCCTGCATTGCTGGCCACACAGCAGTAGAGTCCACTATCTACCATGTTAATCCGGGTCCTTCTCAGTGTAGACACAGCACGATCATTAGTTAGCACCACAGTACTGACGTCTATCTCAAGTTTGCTACCATCCTTAAACCATGTGATCTTAGGGGTAGGGAAACCAGATGCCTCACACTCAAGAGTGAAATCCTTCAGGCTCTTATTGATCTCTCCTGACTCCAATCCCATTATCATCTCAGGAACTTTGATAGCTGCAATAGAATTGATTTAAGAAAAATTCCTTTGACTTGATTTGATTTGATGTCTACAGTTTACAGAAAGCATGATTCGTATCTATTAGTTTATCTCAGCATCAGCAAAAGTATTGGTTATTAAAGCAGGTTTGACATAACAAAGAAAGAAAAACATGGATAAATGCAAATATAAGCCTCAGAACTTGAAGAACATAGGCCTACCATGGTAAATATGTTATATCTGATATGTTTAAAGTTGAATCGATCAGATTTGTGATTCCACTGCCCCGTCTCAAACTATTAAGAACTGATTGCACATCCCCTCATCGATTCCACAGTTTCTGTCATTTATTTCTTATTTACAGAGTTGCAACTGCTATCAAGCTCAAGTTAATTGGATATCAATTTGGATTCACTGCAACTATTTGCAAGACAGGGTTAAGGCCAAAACAAGCAAACATTATACTTGCACTGTAGCATGAACCTTCTTTGTATCTCTGCTATCCATGATACTATGAACAAGAGGAAGTTATATAAAGGCGCTTTACACAGACTTTTTTATATTTGTGTGTTTATTAAATTTTCAATCATATAAAAATTACATATTTACAAGTCATTGGCTTTACACAGACTTATCACAAGGTTAATTAGGTTCTCAACACATTAATCTAGGTTTCTGAATCTTGCTAGAATACCTTGTACTTGTACTGCAGCCTCAACCATCTTGGTATCTCTGCTATCCAGGACACTGTGAGCCAGACAGATATAGCTACCATCATCAGAACGTCCCATGTCTTGGATGTGAAGCTGGGTCACATTGAAATCACCATCGGAGTAAGATGTGATGGTCACACGTTCCTCTCGAGGTCGTAGCAGTCTGCTCTCATTGGTGGATCCATGGCTTCTGCGGACAAGCCACTGTGATTGACAAATAATTGGATATTTGGTACTATATTATAAATTGTCATCCCCTGGAATACACAAAATGATCATTCTTAAAGTCTAGAGGCAAAAATGTATTCTTTTTTCTTCTACTTTGCTTTGTAATTATGAACATTTAAAAAATAAGATATTTCTATAGCCCTTAATACCACAACATTTTTACACGCTTGACACAATAATTTGTTAACATAAGATGGTCTTGAAAAGTAAATTGATTATCCAATAATGCTCCAAGAAATTTAATAGAGATGATTAGATGGATAGATAAACAGAAAGATCAATAGATAGATACATACATTCTATGTATAAGATAGCAAGAGGAGAGACAGAACTTGAGTAGAGGTCGACAGAGAGAGAGAAAGAGAGAGATCTACGGACTATATGTTTGACAATATTGCATGATTGAACGGCTATAGCTATTCCAAAAGCTCTTACATATTACAATTAGCTTTTATACACTCTCAATTTTGTGTTACATTTGATCTAAGAAAAGTGTTGTTGATTCTTCACCAAGATATGCTTGTACTGATCACTGTGGCAGAGGAATCAGGGTATGAGATGACAGCAAGCTATGTAGATTCTTATGTAGATCCTTATGTAGATTCTTATGTAGATTCTTATGTAGATTCTTATGTAGATTCTTATGTAGATTCTTATGTAGATCCTTAGGTAGATTCTTATGTAGATCCTTATGTAGATTCTTATGTAGATTCTTATGTAGATTCTTATGTAGATCATTATGTAGATTCTTATGTAGATTCTTATGTAGATTCTTATGTAGATTCTTATGTAGATTCTTATGTAGATCCTTATGTAGATTCTTATGTAGATCCTTATGTAGATTCTTATGTAGATCCTTATGTAGATCCTTATGTAGATTCTTATGAAGATTCTTATGTATATTCTTATGTAGATTCTTATGAAGATTCTTATGTATATTCTTATGTAGATTCTTACCTTGATGTTGTCAAAGATATGTGAGCTGCTCTTACAATGAAGTGTTAGGTTTCCTTTCTCTTCAACGATCGTGGTCTCTTCTTGCCCTTCGATGGTCAAGCCTTCTTCAACATCTAAAGAAGATAGCATATACAAACCTGATTTAGGCACTTCTCAGTAAAAAACATGAATGATATCATATAGCATTTAAAACATTAATGAAATAACAAAATCTTTATAAAGATAGTCACTATGTCATGCAATAAACAAAAATCCAAAATTGAAATGAAGACTCAAGAGCTAGGCTTACCATGAACAACTACTCTGATGGTAACACTCTCCTGGACATCTCCATTGTCTCCGATCAGGGTATAATTCCCTGCATGTTGAGCATTGATGTTAAGCAGCTTGACCTGAGCAACGTCCTGCTTGATACGACTCTTGAAGAGATATTGATCAAGGGCGTCGACCTCGATGCCATCTTTGAACCAGGTGAAGTCAGCGTTGGGGAAGTACTTCAGATGTACCATGATCCGATCACGATCTTTAGCATGTTCCTCACCGCTTACTAGCTGCATCAACTCACCTTTCAATGGCTCCATGTGGATATAGCCTTGGTCTAGAGATTAGAGAAAGAATCAAAGTACTTAGGCATTGGACCATGAATACATACTTTATATTGTAATAATGAAAAATAACTGTCTTCTTACAAAAAAGTTAGAAGTAGCTGATCAAACTGCTTCATAGGTATTGAGAGTTGCTCTTGAATATTCAAAGTCATGATAAGAAAGTAAAATTCACAACATTCAGCTAATGGCATATTACTGAGCGATCCCTATTATTTTTACAGAAGTAGCCCAAATAGATACTCGTTCCTGCTGAAGCCCAGTAGGTACAGTTAAGAGTCTGCAGAATCAGAAAAAGCAAGAAACAAGATCTAAAATCAGGTAAAAGCCCAAATACCAGCATCCCTGATTTCAAACAGGTTCTACTAAGCAAACATCTTGCAACCCTTTCCACCTAATTACCATCTACCAATTATGCAACCATACTTTCTGACGCAATGCAGGTACATACCTAATATGCTAACAGCATGTGTGGTGCTTCCATTGCCATTGTTGTTAATGACAGTACAGGTGTAGGTACCATTGTCTATAGGACTGGCTTGAAAGACAGTCAGCGTCCCCTTGAATCTCCTGAAGGCACGCGTAGAATCACCAACCTCTGCCTGCAGTTCTTGGGAACTTTTCTCAGTCCGATAATTATTGGGATTAGCGTTGGGGTTCTGTTGGGAAGGAATGGCTGGTGAATAGATCTGAACTAACTAGATCAACAGTTAGAATCTAAATTGTAATTCAATCACTTCCTCGTTTCCTCTCTTTTTAAAGACTATCATAAAATTAAATACCCTTTGGGACATATGACTCACAAGCATAGCTTTCACTAGAGGCCCCTCCATATTTCAATCTTCTTCTTTTTCTTCAGTCTTTCGATTCAATGCATTCAAACAAATTGATATGAGCTCTCAATTTCTGCTTTTTGTCTCTGTTAAAAGAATTCATGTTTATTTGTACCATATACTTTGTGAAATATTTTAAAGTGTGAAATACAACTATGTGAAATATTGTGAAATATGAAACTAAAACTGAAACTTACATGAAGACCTGGATAGTCCCACTTCCACCTGATTTGGATACCAAGGGGTGATTCTACATTGCAGGTAACATTGAATGTATAACCTTTGACCTGCTCGATGGGACCTTGGATCTGCGGAGCTGGGACAGGTGCCTTTGCTGAGAGAAAAAGAATGAGGTAGTTTATACAACCGTTGTTTCAAAACTAACATTAAATATGGTTCTAAATACTTGGAAAATATTGTAATGGAGTAAATGTAAACAGGAACTCAATATTCTTAGGAACAAAGTGCTTTATTAGAAAATGCAATGGGAAAAGGTGACTGAAGATGATGAGTTTGGCCCTGATCCAAGCATAATTGCATCCTTATAGTTCAGCTATCAAAACAGATTTCTAAAAAAACATCTAAAGATGTGGTCATGAAATTGTATTTTGCTTACACCACTATATGCAATATTCTGTGTCCGTCTAGGGTGTGTGTTTCGTACATAAGAAGCATGGACATTTCATGAGAGAATATCTTTTGATTGATTCAGGGATGCAACTACATCAAAAGCAGAAACAGATATCAAACATCAATCATGAGGAGGATGGTTTTGGCTGCAAACTGAGATGATATCTAGAATCCAAACAACTCAGGAAACGTGAATTACAATGCAATTAAGGGCCTCTTCCTAGTTGAAAGCAAACATATACAGGTATCTTCATTAAAGGCATTCAATCAACTTTGTGGATTTCTTTTATTGTTCCTGGAAACGCTGACCCTGGTATGATTGACAATCGAGTGAGTTCATAAAAAAAACTTTGATAACTTCAGAGAAAATAGTACAACCTTGTCTTGTTTGCTTAGAAGGCTTCCGATGCTAAGATAGCCCACAAATAAATCTGAACTCACTCTTAAGATGTTTGATAAAGAAAGTATATGGCAATGAAATGACAAGAAAATAGAATCAAGATAGATGTGTTTAGTATGAGTAATGACAGAATTCTGGAAGGCAATGTAAACCATTAACAATGGATTCTTCTTTAGTAACATTAATCTATTTCAAGCATAATATCGAGGTAACAGATAAAACTGTTTCCAGATTGACTTACACGTTACCAACCCCTCCCGTTCCCCTTCCCCAAAACGAGAGGAAATTGAATTCATGTCAGACTAATGTGGAAGAATGGAACTTATATTAATGTCTTTGCTAATGATTTTGCAAATCAGCCATTAGCTGCCATAAAAATTCAAAAACCCATTTCTATTTCAATCTAAATCTTTCACATCTCCGATGGTGGATTTTATCTTCTTCTTGTTTCAGACTACCAACCAGGGGGGTGTTTCACAAAGAATTTAAGTTGAACTTATCTCTAAGTTGGACTTAACAATTATGGAAAGCCATTAGCATCCTTGAAAATATTTTGTAAAAGTTATTTTAAAAGGCATAAAATGTTGATTCAAATCATTCATATTTTCTATTATCATGAGAGATTTCATGTTCTTGATGTGGAATTGATGAAAAGTCTAAAATACTTGAATTTTTGCTTTTTAATATATTTCATTATAAGGCTACAAATGGCTCTCCATAATATTTAAGTCCAACTTAGAGATAAATTCAACTTAGGATCTTGTGAAACACCCCCAGATCAAGAGGGTAAGGTGAAGATTAATTATGACAGAATTCGTGGTCATTATTATTTGCATACAGGCTCCCATAGAAGGCTACATAGGCCTGTACTTGCTAGGAGATGACACTATTCTATCTTCTCTGTACCTGGTTTTGACACTTTTCAAAGTAGGTCAGCTTTTAAAAGTCTTATCTCTGACTCAAAGGACAACACATTTCAGCACCTTAGACCTTCCAAGGATATGAAATACGTTTGTCATCTTTGATGTCATATGAGTTGTTATGACAACAAGACCTGACCATATACACTCTAAAACACACTCCTCAATTCTTTTTGAAAAACAGAGATAAGGAGATTTTGTCCTAACTTTATATGTTGAAGACTGAGTGTGACATGATTGTAAAATGAAGTCCAGTCAGATAATAGGAGTACTGAGATTCATACACACTACTATAAAGGGCTAGAAATATCCAGGTACTTACAGTCTTTGAACTTTCATAAATCGAAAACATTAGGGTTTAATTTGTTTCTTTTGGTGGAAAATTACAACCCTTCACATGGTCTGTCTCAGCTAATGTCATAAAATCAATGTTTGCAACACATTGCTTTACAAGAGTAGGGCTTATGAGGCAATCATTTGCAGTATGCAACATGGCATCTGGAACCACTCAAAAAACAAAAGTTGACAATATTCAGACAAGAAAAGTAAGAAGGTGAGTTCAACAAGATATACAAAAGATACTCACGTTCAAAGTTGAGAAGGATTTTCTTGATCTGTGTAAGGTTGCCTTTCCTGGCCTTGCAGATGAGATTATCATTATACTGGGTGTGCTTATAGTCACCAGGTACCTTGAAGCCTACTCTAGGATCGTAGGTGATCACAGATCCCTCTTCTGATAAGATCTCATTGCCGTACTCTAGAGTGACATTGATACGAGGATCACTCACGGTACATGGGATAGTGTAGGATGAGCCAGTGATGATTTTGGCCCAGTAATACCAACCATCGATGGTAAACAGCTTCATGGCATCAACTGGTATGTTCAAAGGTAGACAAAAAGCACAAAATAGAATATAGTCTTCTGTTTGATATAAGCTACACATATGTTAAATATATTATATACTCTCATTTTGTTATGTATTATATAGTCAAATCACTTTTATACTCTACGGTCAAACAAACATCAGAATTTCTATCATTTTAATATTCACCATCAAATATAATATTACAAAATAGTATTATGTCCTGCAAAGATCTGCATTGTAAAAATCATGTTTGGAATATCTTTCTCTGTGGATATGATCAATACAATATTAGAAGGTTTTCAAATGGTATTAATATACCCCGCACCAAATAAAGCTAACGCCTGCCAGATTCCAAGCAAACAATATGTCATGAGTGACTTACCATCAGATGTGATATAGGCATAAACCTCTGCGCTTGTCTCTGGCGTGAGTCTGTCTGAGAATCGTGAGTAGAAGCATTGGTAGAAACCAGTATCTTTGTAACTGGCATTGGATACTTTCAGGGTGCTGGTAGACTGTAAGGCCACAGGACAGGTTGGACATTCAATGGATCTTTGTTCTACTCGCTCAGTGGCATCCTTAGGCCAGGACCAGTCTATCGTTGAGGACCCGGTGCAGCGGAGTTCAAGGTTCTGGTACTCGTTTTGTATGATATGGGAGTTGTTGGCATGGATGATAGGAGGACCTTTACTATGTAACTGAGCATCTGGGTAAACAAAACAAAGTCATTTGATAATCATACTGAATTTAACATTTCTTAAAAACAGTTCCATACATATAATCACATGATACAGTACTCAAGATAGAACTATTATATTATCAAACATGGAAAGTGTCAAATAAAAAAAATATACATTTTATGTCATATGTGAAACAAGAAAGACAATCAAAATGTTTCAAACAGTAATTTGAAGACTCATTTTATATAAACCTCTTTTTATACACCATTACATTGATTCAAGTCTAGGGAACAATGTAAATCAATGTATTATACAATGCAAATTAAAATACAATCAAGAAACAAATCAACTAAATAAGTGATAAAGGATATTAATAATTAGAGAAAATAGAAATGCAGAGAAGTGTTGCTATCAACTCCTGGACAAGGAAACATTCATCTCAAATAAAAGGATAATTGAGAAACTCACTATCTGCTGCTACAAAGATGTTGATTTCTGCTGCTGTGGCATTATTAATATGATCCACATAACGGCTGTAGATACATTGGAACTGACCACTATCCTGTGGTCTAGCACTTCGGACGGTCAGTGTACTGGTGAAGTGGGCATTGCTATCACATGTTGGACAGGCCTGAGAGCCCAAACTGACCCTTGACCTGACAGCTTCAGGATAGATCCATTCTAGAGCTACACCTCCTGTGCAGCGGATCTCAAGGGTAGAATTCTCACGAAGGAATCTCTCTGTGGTGTTGCTTCCTATCCTAGGAGGACCAATTCTCTTCAGATGTGTTACCCCTGGAAGGAAAGACAATCATAGAGAGGATCTTGATAAACCGATTGGGATTTAAGTTTATTTCAATCCTATAAGTATTATTCACTCAACCCTGAATATATCAAGTTAAAACCTTGTACCTTGGTTTTAAAACCTACCTATAGACCTACAATATCCTATCTATGAAACACAATTAATATAATATGAAAGATTGCAGTTGTCTGGAGTTTCATGCAATATCCCAAAATGAAAATATGATAATGTATCTACCAGTATCTTTTTGTTTCAAAATTGATCTAAACTTGCATATCATAGTAATGAATTACATATTAATCTTCATCATTTCCCCCTTAATTACATGTAACTATATGGCTCAATATCAAGTTTGCTTCAAAATGCTTCTTACAAAGTTACAGGCCAGGGTAAAATTTCATGACACATTGAAATAGTCAACATTCTCAAATTTATGCGATAATTTAGGAAAAGTCAATACAGGAAGGCTTCCCAACATTATTAAAGTCTTGTTCCGTTTTACAGGATATTAATCTTACCTATTACATTGATAGATGCCTCAGCAAAGTAGCTATCCCAGAAGTTTGTAGCGATGCAGACATACGTTCCGTTGTCGTAGCTGTGAGCACGTACCACATGAAGAGTACTCACATACTTCTGCATTGCCAAGCTAGAACCTCTTACTGATTCTGTGCTCCCTTCAGTCACTATCATGTAGTTACTATCATGACGCTCTGCAATCTGAAGTGGAATCGGTGTCAAATATTTTGAAATGTTATGTATAGAATGTTTGAAAACTTTACAACTTCAGTTTCAAAATCTGCTTTGATTTAAAAAGCATAATTCATTCCAGTGGTGTATTCAGTTAATTCAGGAAGTTATAAATGACAAATGAGGGGGGGGGGGGGGTAATACTTCTGAGTCTGGAAGATGCACATCCATAGCAAGGTGCATTGATTTTGTTTTCAATGGGGGAGGACAGTAGGGCACATGCAGCTTCATCTTATACCTGATACAACACTCCAGCAGTGGAAATAAGAATGTATTGAACTTTAATGCACATTAATCTCAAACCAAATATTATTGATGTATAAAAGTTGAACTAACTAATTAAGTTATTTTGGTTTCTAATCCCCAATAGTATCTTGTAAAATATACTGAACATATTATATATTATAAAACAACATCTAAGGAACTAACACTTCAACAAGCTCTACTTCAAGTTAGTTCCTCTTTTCTCATGCTTTTTCTATTATATTTGTCGTTTCATAGCATACTTTTTGTCATATAATTATTCTTTTATTATGTTTTGCATGAGAAATAAAATCATTTGAATCATCTGAATTATACTGCATATGTAATTTAGTTCAGTACACATATTAAATGAAGAAACAGATGGCAAGTTAAAGCATAAAAGAGGACCTGGGATATTTGAGCAGAGGGGATAAACTTTACTATAAGCAGCTTCTTTGAGGGAATCACACTTCCTTTATCTGTCTTCATCTCCACTCCTCATCAGTGATAAGGAAGAGGCCTGGATTATCATCATTAAAAATAGAATCAATGTAACCTTTCATCTCCTTCATGCCACCTGCGGGCTTTATGTTGACGTTGTATGAATCATACAGCTAAGCTACATGTCTCTAATAAAGTTACACAAGGACAATATGGTGTCCTCAAATCTAAGTTTTGTAAGGTAAATATAATACTATTCAATCGACAAGAAGATGGTATATTTCTAGTCATAAAACAAAAAGAGATATGTACCGGTTTATGCTTTAAAAACTGTAATATATATACCAGTGTAGTTATTCTGATCAATTAACTTTAGGTTTAATCTTTAAAATTGATAAGTTTCCCACCCATTATAGACTTTCAATATGATAACTTTAGTGACATAATATTTTTCAATATTTTCTAGTGTGAAAATATAGAGATTTAGACTGAAAATTTAACATTTTGAGTTATCCAAGAGCAGGAAAGGGGGTGATATGATAAACAAGACCCCTTCTGGTATCATTTACATAGGCCTCTCTCACTTACAAGATAAATGTGGTAGATAACTTGCTTTATTCTTCATGATCCCTTGTTTAGTGATACCTACATATGGTAGCAAGCTGAAGCACTGATGTGAAAGCATCGTGAAACATGTTCTCTATGTTTGGAAAATCTCACCGGAGACTAGGGATTATGATTTCAGACTATTTCCTGGTTTCCACTAAACAACTCCGCCCACTGTGTGTCTGGTAGGAACATGACATCATATGATTGAATGTAGGTACATGAATGTAGGCCTATGGTTCAAGCGCCATTCTGACTGAATGTCAAATGTTGCTTGTTTGTTGAATATACTGAATTAAAATCAGCCAGCAATTTCAACTCGTATGCAGACATAAATATATTCAATATACTAGCAATTTATATTTGAATGATATTCCTGTCACAAAATCGGGTATATTTTTGGTTGTGTTGAATCTAAATATCTGAAAATAAGACACTACTAAATTCACTGAAATTTGTATTTTGCTATTTGTGATGGAGAAGATTTTTTATTTGTACAAAGTGTCAAGGTTTAAAGAGGTTAAAACATCTTCTTTTTTGCTTTTGTTCCCATGTTAAAATGTCAATATTCACATCTATTGCTAGTCATAGCTTCTCACTACCCCTGTAGCAATGGAGGTACTTTTATTTCATGAATACATCCGGTACATACACAGACCTGGGACAGTGTCATGTCTCTACACCAACAATCATTGTTTCATGTATGCAATGGAGGCATGTAAGACACATTAACAATTGACTTGATGCACATGGTTTGTAATATCATCAATAAAAGGAAATATCATATTTTGAAATCTGATGTTGTAGTTCATATACTTTAGAATGGACATCCTGAATATATTCCTCACCACATCCTAGAGTTATTAGGAGGTGATGTTGCTGCTGGTAATTGATGCTACTGTGGTCTATAAATAATGCATAAGGCGTGTCTGCACTATCTCGAGATTGCCAAATATCCAGCTATTTGAATTATCCTGATCGCAAACTATCCAGCTTATTTGCGTCTTCATTAGACCGAAGTAGCAAATTAGCTGGATAGTTGGTCGGGATAATATCCCAAGATATCTCGGTCTAGTTTGCGGTTTTCCGTGTTTACTCGAGGTCAGTGGTTGCGAGGTCAGCGCTGAGCGGTATAGATCGCATGTGCGAACCGGAAATCGTTGTGCATGATGGGATCGGGATAATTGACTCCGTACTTCGGTCTAATGAAGACGGTCGCAAACTATCCCGCTAGTTCGGAAATAGAAGGATATTTTGCAAACTAGACCGAGATATCTTGGGATATTATCCCGACCAACTATCCAGCTAATTTGCCACTTCGGTCTAATGAAGACGCAAATAGCTGGATAGTTTCGATCGGGATAGTTCAAAATAGCTGGATATTTGGCAATCTCGAGATAGTGCAGACACGCCTATAGAGGAATTACCCTTTCCTAATAAAGTTTAGTATTTTGTGTTTATGACAGTCATGGTATACTTCAAGATGTTTTAATGACATGATGCAAAATGAACAGTAAGCTAACTATGAATATACCAAGAGGAAATTTGTTCACTTTCTGGAAGCATATTTTGTGGTAATGATATGCAGTGCTTGTTGAGGACTGCCAACTAATAAGTCTTGCTCTTACACTTTTCTTTTCTGTTTCCTTGATTATCAAATTATTATAAACCTGTCTCTGACTTGTCCAATCTTCTCTTTCTTGGAACAATCTTTGTATTCAACTAATATTTTCTATTTTCCCTTATTTCATTATTTGGTTGTAGGACACTCCTGCTGCATGTTAATATCCTACACCAACAAAATTCTTGCTTCCAACCATGGACCTAAAACTATATCTAACCCTAGCCCTAAACCTAACCTACAGTCAAACACAACCCTAAACCATTGTAATTACTTGAGCAACAATTGCAAGAACAATTGTGGAATCACCCACTCTTCCTCTTCCTCTCTCTCTCTCTCTCTGTGGTGTCTCTCTCTCTCTTTCAATCCTCCTCTCTCTCTCCATCTCTCTGTGTCTCTCCCCCCTCTCTCTCTCTCTCATTCCCTCCCTCCCTCCCTCCCACTTTCTCTCCCTCTCCCCCTCTCTCTCCCTCTCTCTCTGTCTCTCTCTCTCTCTCTCTCTCTCTGTTTCACCTGATTCCTGGAATCCTCATCAGGAGGGATCTCAAGGAGTTGAGTGATCACCCTTGAGGTTATTCTTAAGATGAACAAGGTCATTACCCTTCTATACAATAGAAACACCTCCACTGTTAAAATATATCAACTCTTACAATAAAAAGGAACTCATACAAGACAGCAAAGGCAAATAAAGTTAACAGGATCATATCATTTGTATTGAGATTAAATTAACAATTTGGGAGTCGACTGCTTGGGTAGAAATAAAGTGATCTGGAACTTGCTCTAGATAGTGGCATTTGCTCAGAGCTTATTTCACCAAAGGATGGTTAGGGCACAGATTTAGTGTCTATTTTATTGACTTAATAAATGGTTTATGACTTTGGGTGAATGTGGAAAACTTTTTTCTGCAACAACTATTACAATTTCAAGGAGTTTTAAAATGGTCTATCCAAAATATGGAAACTAATAACACATGATTTGATTTTTGATTTTTTTTTGATTTTTTTTTTACATGAAATAGCCTCCCTGAAAATCTGTCAGCACTACTTCACTTTCAATAAAAAATGAGATTCATATCTAATAGATGATAACTAAAGAACTGCAAACATAAGCCAAAAAGTAAGCATTTACAAAAAGAAGTAAATAAAAACACCTAAATAATGACAAAAACAGCAACTTCTGGAGGGTGGGAAACAGCTGGTTATACAATTGAGGTTGCAGTCCCAGGAATATATATTGATGTATTGTATCCTTACCATCTCAGCAGGGTAATCCCAAGATAGGTCGTCCAGTAGACTATCAGCAGGTGCCGAGACCTCACAGCTTACACTGAACCCTTCCCAACCCTCAAGAACCTCAGCAGTGCTGATAGATACTCGAGGCTCCAACACTGGTGCTTGCTCTGTAGGAGACAGTGGCAGAAAGAGAGTGGGAGAGAGAGAGGGAGAGAGAGAGAGAGAGAGAGAGAGAGAGATGAAGAGAGAGAGAGAAGAGAGAGAGCGATAGAGATAAAAAGGAAATTAAGAGAGATTAGTAAGGGGAGAGATTGAAAATAGAAACATAGGGAGCAAGATAAACAGGTAGATAGAGAGAGAAAGATAAAAAATAAACAAATTTAGAAATTAAAATACATGTACAAGCAAGACAGGTAGACAGAGAAAAAACATGAAAGGGCAACTGACAAATAACAAAGTATACTTTGAAATAGAAGCCAGAAAGTATGAATGACTCATTCTAGAATATACAGGTATATAGTATAAACAAAAAATTATACAAAAAGTATATTACACTACAATAATACTATTGATAGAAATAAACAATTAGAAATATGCATTACAAGAGCAAATTTGGTAATTATTTTATATTTCTCGTCATCATAATTATTCACTTCATGAAATGGAAGAACAGCAAATGAATAATGCATGCCAAGCATAACCGCTGTATAGCCCAGCTCAGGAGGGGCACCTTTTTCAGGAAAAGGAACAGTTCCTTTCTTAAACTTGAGTTGACCATAAAACTTTCATCTGTATCTCCACTAGGAAGTGCATGCCAGGTTAACATGTGTAGTGAATCAGTGCCAAGAGCATTCATTCTCTTCCAGCTGATAATAGATGAGATGTGTTAAAGCTCGTCATGTCTCTAGGATGCCTCATCCAATTTGAATCATTCTCTGACATTTATGTTGAAACATTTTGGGTAAAATGTTGAGATTGGAGGAAATGCTTCTCAGAAATCCAGGAAGCATCAAGAAGAAATGTGAGAACGAAAGATACAGCAAAAGAGAAGCGGGAGAGATAGACTGGGCTGAAGGAGAGAAAAGGAGAGAGAGAAAGACAGAGAGAAGGGGAGAGATAGACAGGGCTGAAGGAGAGAAAAGGAGAGAGAGAAAGAGAGAGGGGTGAGTTGACATTGTGTTGGGTACTGAGTCAGAGGAAGTATACAGAGTTCATTACTGGTGAGGAGGAGAAGGGGCTTCATTACAAGTTGAGAAGGTATCACCATCTAGAGGATATATCCATAGACTTTGGATAAAAAGGTCTAAGTTCGAATTCTAGTCACAGCATCAACATCCTTGGAAAGACAGTCGTCAAAACATTACACACATAAACCCTAAATAAATAGGATCATATTTGAAAGTAAAATGTATTGCTTGATGTTGCTCGCAACACTGACTAGAGTCAATAAATTTCACATTAAAAAAAAAGTACAATAAACCTGCTCTCCCCCAAACGAAAAAAGTCAAAACTTCAGCTGTATCATAAAAAAGAAATGACATTTGAAAGGTCAAACTTAAATTGAGTTTTTCTGATAAAGTGAGACGAAGAATGGCAACTTGCAGATGATGCTAAAGTTACGATAAATGAATTACATAAACAGAATTACACTGGGATGATCAGACCTTTGTCTATCAACTAATCTCATCGAGAAGAACGGGGCATTACAAAAGAGAATAGATCGTCCTACTCTCCCTGACACAATGTCGCTTTGTCATGCTGCCCTAAAGACAATATGAGGGAACAAAAGAGATGCAGGAAAGAGGCAGGAAACAGGAGAGATTTGATATATTCTTTTATAATTCAGCGTGAATCATTTGACATGAGAGATCCACCTGTGTCATGTCTGGGTTATTCACTGGGAGTCAGGGGTGATGAAGGGGTAATGGTAGGGGTACAATATGGGTGTAGAGGCCCCGAAGTAGTACCCTTTGGTTTCTAAAGATATTTGAATATCGAGGGTGCTGTACAATTTTCAATAAGATGAAAACTTCATAATTATTACATTTTAAGAATCAATAATCAGAAAATCCAACTACAGGTCAACACTGTATTCTACTACTCTCTCAGATGACAATAAACGAATTGCTCAAGCAAAACCTAGGAAGTGAATACATCCATGTATGATATGGTTATTAAGAAAATTCACAGGCAAAACCTCTATGCCAATTTTAGAAAATAGATCTCAAAATATGTTGATCTAAGGAAGTTCACAATGAAATGACATGAACCTACTATTCTATATTTCCATGAAGCAAAGTCTTTAGATAAGATCTTTTTTTACAATTAAATTGTCAATCTACAAGTGCTTTCATCGAAAGACAAACTGTATGGAATGTATTTGGTTTCATAGTGTAACCAACCACCATATACATAATATGTTTTGCTCACATCAGTGACACAAAGTAGGGGTGAACGTTTCACATGTTAACTGTAAACATTTGGACACAATCTCCTAAAAGGTTTGACTCATAAACTACCAAGTGTGCCAGCTAAAGAGAAAATTCTTGGAATGATATCAAAGGCCATATCAATAAACCAAAAGAAAGTCATTTCCCGTCATATTATATCACGAAGAGCTCACAAGAAGCTTGTTTAATTTCATATTTCAGCGTATCATGGCCTAGCTGACTTTGAGGAAAGTCTTGATCTTTTAAAAATCTTTTTGTTGGTAGTTCTTTTAATCTTGTTGACTATATGACCCTGGAAGAAATGTGAGTTAACCTATCAACATTATCTCCCCCAATGTCAGAAGATAGAAACAGAAGTTATCAAGCCTAAATTAGCCTAGTATAGTATACAAGCGATTAGTGCACTACGACAATTCCATTCAAATTTTCTCACTTGGTTCTTCTAGGTAATGCAACAAATAGGATTAGATAATATAGAGAGGCGACAGCCACTTGGCTTGACAGATAGTACTTGGCAAACCGTACAGAGTTGATTGAATCATTAAACATCCATCTGAAATGCTGCCACCCGTGTTATGCCACACCCTTGTATGTCAACAAATGGGGTATTACACAGAAACAGAGTAAGATCATCTGATAGATGAGTCTAAACATATGACTGATGCTGTTTGACTTTAACTGAGCTAAGTATTATTTATTCCAGTAGTCTCAACATAGCTGAAACATACAACTGACATTACTACTCAGATAAACACATTTGAGAATAGTGACTTTAATGTACATAATATTACAAATAAACTGAACTCTCTTTTAACAAACTCAGTATAAAGTTATAAGCTCCATGTGCATTTATCAAGAAGAGGTGAATATTGAATAAACCTACATCATAACCAATTAATGCAAACACTTGCCACTATGTTCCGATTCATTTACTTGTGTATTTTGGTACACATACTGTGAAGGCAGTTGCAGTTTGCTACCCATGGTGGGGTCTGATTGTGTGTGATGAGTAGAGCGTGAATCACAGGATGTTATCACATCACCAGGGACAAGAGCCTCAAAGCAAGCAAATCTCAAACAGAAGAGAAGAGAAGAGAAGAGAGAACAAGACAGAGATACAGAGAGGGGCAGCTATATAAAAAGAAGAAAGCAAGAGAGAGACAGAAAGAAAGGGAGAGCGACACATAGAAAGATCAAGACTGAGGCTGAGTCAAGGGGACTCAAAGATAGGGATATCAAAGCAAGCGACTCTCAAATAGAAAAATAGAGAGAAAGAAAACGGAGAGAAAAGAGAGGGAAAGAAAGACAAAGACAGAGTTACAGAGACAGATATATATAGAGAGAGGGGGGAGAGAGAGACACACAGAGAGACACAGAGAGGCAGAGAGAGGGAGAGAAACAAAGAAAAGAGAGGGGTACTCAGCTACCTAATACTGTATTATCTGTATGGCTCAAAAAGGCTGGTGTATCAGTGATGACATGCCCATGGTAAGGGGCCAACCTAAACTTGAGGTTAAAGTGAAATACACTTGCAAAAGCTTGTGGTTGGTAGTCATGTCTGTCCATAAATATTAACATGAATTTGGCAGTCAGGAATATCTCCTTTATATGAAAGTATTTCCATTGTTACAGGGGTATTGTGTGTGTATGGCTGCCCATGAAATATGAGGCATGTTTGGCTTCAGAAGATCTCTACAACACATGAAAGTATCTCCATTGATACAGGGGTATGGGACGAGTACACACCGTACTGACAGATCTATTTCAGATTTAGTTGGAAGAGATATCTCCAGTACATGAAAATATCTCCAATTTTACAGGGAAAGTGTCTTTGACTGCCTATAATCATAGAGTCACCAGTTTGTTCAAGTCCTCTGTAAAGAAAAGTATCTCAATTGATACAGGGGTATTAGGTTGGTATGATTGACTGTGGAATGTGAATGTAGATTTGGCTATAATGTATAAAGGGACAAAATGAGATATCTCCTGAAAGTACCTCCATTAATACAGGGAAGGTGAGGGTTTTAAGAAGAGTACAAAAAAGAAGAGTACAAAAAACAAGAAACTCCTCACACCAACCCTCCAAACCAGCAAGACTTATATACATAAGCAAGAGATTTTAGGTCAACAAGGCTCCAGAAAATCTGGAACACAAGTAATTTAAGAATGGGTTATCCAACAAAAGTATCACACGACACCAATAATCTTAATGTAACTTAATCTAACTTAATCTTTATTTTTGTCATAAAACCTAACAAATTAATTAGGGTAACCACAATTATTGCTCAAAAAGTCTTCTCATATTCTCATTTCTGAATCTTGTCTTAGAAGTCTGTCTATACTGCTGGAGACAAACTTATGTCAGCTGTTACAGACAAGGGGCATATTCCATATTACATGTATACAAATAGGATCATTTGCTTACATGCACAAGTGTGTTAGGAAAATCTAATAATCTAATAACCAGTTTCTGCCAACTCATTGTGCAGCACTAAAACATATCACTATTATTGTTGACCATCTGATCTACATTCTACATATAAAAATAAGTAAGCATGTTTTTGAAAAACAGAATAATATTTCAGATACCCATACAACCAAAGTTCACTAATTCATATTGACAGGTTGTCTATCACATTAATATCCCTTCTAATGAACAACATGTCCTTTTTAAATAGCTTGATCAAGTTTTGTATCATCAACATGTACCGATTGAACACCAAGTTATGTCTAAATATTTCATAAATTACATGGACAAGGACAAAGCTGATTAAAGTTTGTCTCTGAAAATATATTAAAAATTTCATCGGACAGTGTATACAGGTTTAGATAGCTGATACTAAACACAGGAAACTTCTATTATTTTCATGCAAAAAATATATTTTGTGTAAAAATAAGAGTTGCAGAAAAGTTGTTTGCAAAGTGAAATATATGCAATGTTGCATAGCTCTACACAGTGTTCAAATGCTGTAGGAGTAAATTTAGTATATATGTACATGTAGTCCAATATTAAACAGCTAGTCCAAGCTAGATACATGGATATTTAATACAACTAATTGGTAAAATCCTGTCTGTGTACAAGTAGCATATGAACCTTACGCAGGTTGGAAACGTTGTCCATGAAATACTTCACTTCCTTTCAGACTTAATACATCATATACATGTAGATGATCAAACTATGAACACAAACACTCTACAAGGCTTAGAATAGCTTATATTTACAGAGATCAAACAGTGATTTTCATTCTTGCCAATGACCACTTCTTATCATATAAATAAGAATAAGTTACAGATTATACATGTATGTAAAACACTACAGAGTGTTCAATAGCTATGTTCATGTACATAATCTAAAAAAACTGTATAATTCTCATCAACTACTAATTAGAAATTGCATCTAAGGCATAACGTGTTTGCTTTTTAAATTATACTTTTAAATTCATATTTAAATTTGTGAATGCAGGCATTATGCTTAAATTTTACATTATATTTCATTTAATAAATTATACCCAGTTCTTGAAACTCAGATATGATTTTTTTGTTATTACCCAAAATAATTTTGTTGCATCCTAAAGGTGAAACAATGATTTGGTGTAATATTCCTATTCTTAAATCAGCTTTGATCTTGGGAAATTCTCTTAAAATTATGAAGTGTGAGCATTAAAAATTGTAATAAGAATGTTTTAAATACGTAAAATGTCATTAAATTGCCAATTCAAATTGTGTTCCAATGGAAAGACAGATGTTGTAAGTGATTAAATGAAAGAATAGATGTAATAAAAATACAATTGTCTCATTGTATTATTTATTGTAGTAAAATGAAATAACTCGAACTGCTAACGTTTTTTGTGATATGGCAAATTCTTATGAGTGGAAAGAATTAACCCAGGAGCTTTATAAGCAAAGCCTTAATAACTGGTCAGAGCAAAACAGAGATCTCCGCAAAGGGGCTTAACCAATATCTCCACCCATCTATAGAGACATTCAATAAAGCTAAGTCTAAGGATATGGAGTTTGACACAATCTTGACATGACTCATAGACCTCCATCTCTCTCAAGTGTGAATGAAAGCAGGGTCTGAAGGATGTAGAGAATCTTTGAGGAAAAGAGCGTCTTTGACAAGATAAGCAGAACGGAGATAAGATGCTAGTTCATGGCCATGCTCTTCACAAATGTCATTTTTCATTAGGCATGGAAGGGAAACAATTTCTAAAACTGATTCCTAGCTATTCTGCAAACATCTAAATAATGATTTGCTCTGAAGTATTTAAAATCAGAAAAAAATATTTAAAATTACAAAACAGGACAGACAGCAAGTTTATGGTAGAAGATTGAACTTTACAAGACTCTAAGAAACAGGATGAAGCCCCGTATTATATTCAGGTACTAACCATGATTCATAAGGAGTAGCCTTATATCACTGACAAAGATCTTATTTCACCCAGCAAGGAAGCATAGCAAATTTATTTGAACCATATTTGCAAAGAATGGACAGAGACTGGGAGGAATAGTTTCATTTGTATCCAGCGGAAGAAAGAGGAAAACAGTTGCATATGTTACAGGTAATGTTTAAGACTGAATCGCTTGGATTGAGTTGTTCCTGGTTAACTTCTCTTAAGATATATGTCTCATCAAATCTACCGAATCTTCACCTTATATCAATTTAATCAACGATGCAACTTTCTTCTCCTAATATTTTTACATGAAAAAATACCCTAGGAATTAATCAAAATTTATTTATTCCCCAGAAACAGAGAATTAATTTTGATTTGCAATTCAGTACCCTGAAAATAAATATCACAAAAATGTATAACAAAAATTACAATTCCTTACCTTGAAAGTTAAGATTGAAACATGATCTGTCAATGTGTTCTCCATTTTGGGCCTTACAGCAAACATGACCATCTAATTCATGATGATTAGCTGAGATATGAAAGCCCTTCTTAGGGTCGTATCTATGGTAACGATGATCCGTGATATCTCTTTCAGTGCCACGTTGCACCAAAGTCACATTGAGGTTGGGGCTAGTTGTCCGACACGGCAGGACAAATGGCTGCCCACGGTAAATATTTTTTTGTGTCCATTCTGGTGGCACAAATAAGTGCTCTGTTCGTTGTGCAGATGTAGGATTTGAGTGGTGAAAAGGTTAAAAAAGCATGGTTAACAATAATCATCAAAATTATATATATATATATATATATATACAGATATGATAGGCAAGTTAATAATTAAAATGGAATTCATATCCATAAACAAGAGCAAGAGCAAAAGGACTGTTGTTCATGTAAAAAGGAGAAATGGGTGCATCATACCGACCATGTGGTAATGATAACTTGATTAATCTCATTCACATCTATCATTTCAATGTTACTCTGCAAATCATTATTCTCCCATGCTTTTTTACTTGACAACAATCTATATGTTCTAATGTATAGTTACCTCCTTATTAGTGTACTTGTACCATGGTAAGATAAGGCATTTATGGTGGACCTCACATCTACTTTAGATTTACATGGAGTCTGTCGTACATTATCTTACATTTCCAATTTCAGTCATTACAGCACTTAATCTTTAAATGCTATCTCTCTAATTAAATTATCAATAAATCAAATGAAAAGCTATGTTTATAAACCAATTCACAAAATTATTATATTATTATAGATTAGATTAAGAGTTTAGAATACCAACAATACATGTAGGGCTCTGGCATTCTAATAGTTTACAAGTATTTTTTTTTTGGGGGGGGAGGGGGGTATGGATAAACAGTAATAAATCTTGATTTAAACTTACCTGGTGAGCTAATATAAACATAAACTTTTGCAGATGTCTCATTATTAATTTTCATATCATATTTCTTGTATAAGCACTGATATTTTCCAGTGTCACCAACGTCTGCACTTGCTATGGTAAGCACACTTCTGTGTCTTTTAGGACTACACGCTGAGCAATGCTCCTGTTCAATTGATATTCTAGTCCTTTCTATCTCATAGGGATAAATCCAGTCCAGTCTAAAACCTCCATGACAGCTGAGTTGGAGTGTATTATTTTGAGATATGACAAGCGTTGAGCTCTCTGTTTCCAGCCGGGGTGGGCCAACTTTGTTGAGGGGTAGTCCTGAAAGATAGGAAAAAAAAGATAAAAACCCAATTACTAATTATATCACATCAATTATAATACTACTCTTGATTTACATAGCACCTGAAGAAAAAGAAGAGGTGTTCTATAAATAATGACTTTACGCTTATCATTGCTACTGTGAATGTGAAAGTAAACCCCAAAAAACAAAGGTTTCTAAAAATCCATGATTGTTGTTGTTGTTGTTGTTGGGTTTATCGGCGCTATCCATCGATTCCGATGATTTCCGCCAGGCTGTGTGTGAGGGCGTCATGAGGTGATTTGATGTACCTTTATGTATTTCATAAAGTAACATAAAGGAAATGAAACACAAACTAAGTTCATCAACTTAAGATAGTCATAAACACTGATGTTCTCAAAATTTGACAGTGGCACTCTACAAATTGCTTCCTTTTCACTCATCCACATACTCATTTGACTAAAAAAACACTTTGCTTACTGCAAATTGTATTCCTGTTTTATTCACAGCAATATGAAAATGCAGGGAAGTGCAGTTGAGCACTGCACCATTCTAAGCATTCATGCAGGGAGTTCTTGGTAACTTCCTGTTCTAAGCTTGCATCATCTGTTTGTAACATAAACATATCTTCCATAGATGGAGAAGTACTGGCTTAGCATCCTAATCCAACATAGGCTCTAAACAACCAGGGTAAACTCACATCTCCCTGAAACAACTAAGATAAGATGAGACTGGATGGAAAGAAATACCAGACATGGACTTACTGCAGATAGGATGTACACCAGGAAGTGATATTACATAACAGGGGGGTAAATGCTTTACCCTATAAATCTACATCATACATCTTCTTGGGGGCATAAGTCAGTATCCAGCCCTCATCATATAGAGTGTTTAACCTCCCCTTTCAGACTACCTACATGTATTGTAAAGCTATATGAAAAACATACAGCCAGACAATAAGTCCTCTCGTAGAGTATAAAAGACCCTTGCTTACAGTAGTTATTATCACCAGACGAAGTGTTGCAGTTGCGCACGAAACGTTGTGAACTTTTAGATTCCTTATTGACCACATTGCGAGACAAACGAATATCACTAGCGATATTATTTTCGATATTTTAGTTCATCTAAACATCTGAAGAACTACATGAACAGGGCTTACTTCAGGGGGGTGCATTATCAACTATAAACAACATAATCAATATGTATTCAATATTTTTCAAGGGACTCACAGTTTGATAATGTCCTGACCTACTTCAAAAGAATCTCCACTGTAAAGTATTTTGTAGGCCTACAATCAATTAGTGCATACCCTACATATATCGTGGTCCTAGACGAGAACATATTAAATCTCAATAGGGTTATGGCCATTCTGACGGTCAAGGTTCCAATCACTTTTGCATGGCCATGACTGTGGTCATTTGAGTCAGGGAAGGTGACATGAAGCCATCTGATTTATTGAAAGAGGAAGTCATTAGGTTCTGACCTAAAGGATATAACCCGACTGACAAACAGTCTTGTTTTTTCACCATTCATCAACAACTTGCTCTGGAGACTATAAATCATGTAGCAAAACTTTAATTTAATAAAATTATGTTTTCTGTTTTCAACGAAAGGAGAGTAAGCTATCAACTTCTTCACCTTGTATTCAGTCTGTTTCCCTTCTTCTCAAATATAATTGGCACCCCCCCCCCCACAAGCCTCCCCTGATTATGTATGTATTTTACATACAATGTAAAGGCCTAAAATTAACTTTTAACTTTCTTTAGCCTAAGTATTAAAAAAGGTTTATATGTACAGTGTATTTGCTATTTGGTAGAGAAACTTCTATACATTGATTAGTTAGAACTTGTATTGTAACATTTGTTTCATGAAAGACATATCTTGACCCGCTAATGAACCCTGTAAACGCATTTAACTACACATGTATACCTAGATCTGAAACATCAGGACATGGCTGCCTTATGCTACACAAATCAACCCAAGTGAATACAAACTGCCTCAGCTTGCCTCAGCTTGCCTCAGATTCAACTTCTCCAACTGTTTCATCTCACTTTACACCTTTCTCCTAATGTTTCAAGTTAAATCAAGGAGGTACCAGTACCTCCTTGGTTGAATGTAACCATAGAGATATCTGCAACACTGCACTATACATCACAAGTTATAAATGTCTCCTTGGTTCATCAATGTAAAGTCCAGCAGGTGGATGCATCCCAGTATGTAAGGTGTGAAAATAAAAACTGTCTGATATGAAAATGAAATTATATATCTTTTCTATCTTACATAAGAAATCACACAGAGTCATTTTCACAATCTAATACATTTCTATAATAAAACAAAAGGTGTTCCTCTATCTAATCTATTCAGGTTTGTATGTTTGTCCATGGTTTATCCCACTCTGGTACCCTTTCTCTATCTTCATCTTCCAGTTTCTCACTCTGGTACCCTTTCTCTATCTTCATCTTCCAGTTTCTCACTCTGGTACCCTTTCTCTATCTTCATCTTCCAGTTTCTCACTCTGGTACCCTTTCTCTATCTTCATCTTCCAGTTTCTCACTCTGGTACCCTTTCTCTATCTTCATCTTCCAGTTTCTCACTCTGGTACCCTTTCTCTATCTCCATCTTCCAGTTTCTCACTCTGGTACCCTTTCTCTATCTTCATCTTCCAGTTTCTCACTCTGGTACCCTTTCTCTATCTTCATCTTCCAGTTTCTCTGAAAAGAACAAGTGGCTCCCAACCACAGATTATCCTCCACCACAGGGAGAAACAGAACACCTAAAATATTGTAGAATGGTAATAGATAACTTGCTTCCTGGACGGATCATAATTGTGTCCAGCATGGGTTCTATTTCAGCCCTCTATCAGGAGCATGCAGAGTAATTTGAGAGAGGATGTGTACCATCAATCGACCTATGTGTGTAGGGTTCAAACAGTGTAACTATCATGTTCTAGCTCCATGGTTCCATTCATAAAGATACATACAAACAAACAATGACAATAATCTTGTTAGACAAAATGTATACTGTGACAGCTGCAGTCTATGTGAGGCTTGCGCTCCTCTAGCATATGGCTATAGTAGACAGTCAAAGGACGCTTCAACTTTCGAAGGACGCTTCAACTGTCCAAGGCCTCTTGCATTACTACGTACTTTGACATTTGCATATCTTGATTATACTTGAACATACGTTTTAAACAATAGCCCTTCATGCTTCATTTTGTTATTTGGAGAAGAAAAAAACTACAAAAGTATTTGCTATGAATACTCATAATACTCAGCAGAGGTATAAAACTTACTAAATAACTTGAATATTTAGTTTTGCAAAGGGCAGTAGTGAAGTGATTAGCATAGTATTTTTAATTTTAAATATCATTTGATTCTTAACTAAAAATATGACACAAGGTATTTGAAAGAGTTGCATGGAATGATACAGGGAAAGACAGAGAGAACTAAGTTACTAGAGCAAAAATTGGAATATTCTTGTATTAAAGTATTAAGAGAGACACTCAAAGAGTTGAGGCCTTAGAAAATAAACTAGAAAGAAAATTAAAATGTTTTGACAGTCATGATAGGATCTTGTATTGGGAGGTGGTTGGAAAAAGACTACAACATATGGCAAAGTGTTCTTTGCCAAAAATTAAGTTTGACAGACTGCTTTCAGGCGATACTTTCACCACACAGGGTATTGGAAGGTAAGGGAAGGTTTCCCATCTATAAACCACAGCCAACTGCAAGAGAAACGCTTTCAGAGTAATTTGCTTCTAAATAGGTGGTGGGTGGGTGACAATTTACCCCCTGATGTATGAAAATTGGCTTGAAATGGGAGAAGAAATAAGAACATATAACAGGGGACTGGTCCCAACCCATTACGTGATGATGAGTGACACGGCTTAGAAACAACCTGTTTCAAATTTAGTTCCACAACAAAAAATGTAGTGAGCTGCATGGTCTATGCTGAAAACACAGCAGGCCTGTAAAGTTATGGATAACAATATATGGGGTGTATGATGTGAATAAAAAATGACAACATAAATAACATTGATAACAAATAATACTGAGTAAAATATTGCCATCATTAAGGTTTAAAAGAAAATATTAATTCCTACTCAGTAAGAATGCAAATAAAGTGAGTCATAATTTCCTTACTTTAAGGGATATTACTATTGTAAAATATGAGAATAATAACCATTTCAAAAGTAAGCAATGTGTATATTAAATCTACTATGATCATATTTTTTCTTACAAAATTGTAAACAAATGACTAGAGAAGTAGGCCTGCTTTGTCATTTTAAACGACATAAGGAAGTTAACCATTATAATAAATTGAGACAAGAGAAAGAAAGGGACAAAATTGAGGAAAATAAACAGATCCATTTTTCTAAAGGTAATAGGAAATTCATGTTGACACAAAGAGGTCAATAAAGAGAGAAGTTTGAGAGAAAGAAGTGGAGAGAAAGGAAGACAGACATATGTAGAAGGGCAGAGAGAGGGGTAGGGCGGACAGAGAGACAGACGGCCAGACATAGTCAGAAAGAGAGAGAAAGAGAGAGAGAGATAAAGATGATAACTCTCAGTCAAGGATATCCTAATGACTGGCATACAGGAAACTCAAGGTTTAATGATCAACATTCATCTTCCATTCTTTATCTCTCTCTCTCCATTCACTCAGTATTTTAGTCCATATTATGTTGATGTCTGTCTACTAACTATGCCTGTTCATGTGTAGTAACAAAAAATAATTTGCACATTGAATATAAAGTTATTTGAATTGAATTAATCTCATAGATTGATTCTATCAATTTGACTTTTCTTTAAAACATTATTAATTGTATTATATGTGATTGAATTCAATCATCTATGCTTCCTTACCCTATATATATTTTTTTCTTTCAATATCTGCATCGGAACTGAAATAATCTACAGAGAGAGAGAGCAGGCATTGCCCTTATCTTTCTATCGTACTATATTTAGCATTAGTTACCACCATCAAATCCTTCAAAAGATACAAATTTCTTCAAAAGCAAAATATTCTTCTTATTAGATCTTTAAGTTGGTGAAATCCACCTAGTTCCATTCATGTCAAAGGGCAATCAACATCCTGTTAGTAGTGACACTGCTGGAGTTATTGAGTCAAATGTCAAAGATGAAAGGCTACACTGAAGAGCAACTACACCACTGTATTTTTGATATGGACTAGTGCTACAAAGTTACAAACTATCTAGAGCAAATTCAATGTGGTTTAAAATTGGTGTAGAAAAACGATCTAGTATGTTTTCCCCCTAAAGAGTACATTGGGATATGAATTTGAGTAGAAAGAAATGGAGCCATGTTATTTGTTTCAGCTATTTAAAAACACTGGAGCCCTACATCTATTTCTAGTAGTCTCCAGTTCAGAAAAGAATAGTAACTCAAAGCTTTTTTATATTCTTAACTAAAATCTGTTACAAGGAAAGGCTAATCCCGATGATAAAGCATAGAAAAATCACTCATATATTTAAGTTCTAACTCTCCTCTTAATATCATATTATTACTTCCAGAGACATGTACATGCTAAAGCTTCCATACATCCCCAATATCGGAGAGTAGGATATCAAATACATAACATTACAAGTAGCCTCACGCATGGAAATTACGAGCTGGTAGCAATCTGCAGAGACCTTGGCCAAAACCCAATCACCACAGCCAAAAAGGAAGTACCATATTTCCCCCAGCCTGGCAAAAAGTCCAACTTTCCTAATATTTCAGACCTTCAAAAAGTGAGTTTGCGGGGGAGTGCACGTCTGCAACTGAATTAACACGTGTGTACTTGACTTTACAGAGTTGATGAGGAGATTTGAATGTGGTAGTGAGGTGTTTTTGAAATTAGGAGTTTGACCTCTTTGAAGCAAAGTATAGATATTTCTACAAAGTGATAATGTGATCTGGGGGTGTTTCACAAAGATCCTAAGTTGAAAGTTGGACTTAACAATTATGGAAAGCTGTAAGCACATCTGAAAATATTTTGTAAAATTTATTTTAAAAGGTATAAAATGTTGATTCAAATCATTCATATTTTGTATTATCAAGGAGATTTCATGTTCTTGATGTGGAATTTATAAAAAAGTCTTAAATACTTGAATTTTGGTTTTGAATATATTTTATTTTAAGGCTACAAATGGTTCTCCATAATTTTTAAGTCCAACTAAGAGTTAAGTTTGACTTAGGATCTTTGTGAAACACCCCCTGTTGCTCTAAGTATACTAGGATACCTATTTTGCTGAACACTTCCACTTGAATGATAGGAAGATAATCCTACTTATTACAAGAGATATGATAGAAAAAAATATATGTACACAAAATTCATTTTCTGTGACTATTTTAATCAACTTTTCCAAGAATATAATTCAAATATTTGAAGAATTGTTTTTAAATGAAACGCTCTATGCCATTGACATTTTTTTACTCCTACATGTATGCTCTTATTTTTGGGGTCTTCTTTGCTCCTAAACCCTATTTTGTCTTCTTCTTCTTCTTCTTCTTTATTCTGTATGTACATATGTATGTAAAGTCAGTTGTGTGCATTTATCACCAGGGCCTTATATTGATTTACAAACACAATATTTTCATGAGGACAGTATTACATGAGGTGTTCACACTTGTACAAGCATAGCTTTTTAGTGAACCCCTCTGTTTCCAACATGTATTTTTTTTACATTTAAAAAAAATGCTTATTATAATTGATTTGTAATGTTTTGTTGGAAACATGAATAAATTGAAATTGAAAAATTGAGGTGACTTTTTTATAGTTCTTACACTTTTCAGACAATATTTTTTTTCAATTACGTTTATCTACATGAATATATTCTTTCTAAAAGCTAGTAACCTGATATTTTTAAACTAAATTGTGCTAAACACCAGGTTGGCATGCTACTGTGTTGCAGCATCCTGTGGAAGTGCATGGATTGATAGTTTGTTGAATTATTCTAGTGTGGAAGGAAGTTAGTCATTAAAATCATATCAACTTACCACAGTCAGCATGAGGGAATGAATGAGTGTAGGGTACAGAAAGATAACACCATGTGATCTGCCTTTGACATATCATTCAACATCAACACATTAGCAGTACCATAATGATATGGTTGAATACTGATACATGTAGTAGTCAATGATGGATTGATGAATTATTATATGTCTAAGATGACAAGCTTGTTATACCACAGTCTAACTCTAACTATAGCAGACCAATAATAGAATGATAACAGGCTATATAAAAAAAAAAAAAATCCCCCAAGAAATTTGGAATCAGCATGGATGCTTCCCTTGTGACTAAGGTACTAAGATGTACAGGTAGAATACTGGAAAACATTGCTTTAACATTGCTGTGGATCATGAATGGACATTATTTTATTAACTATGAAAGTAATCTGTAAATGGCTGCAATACACGAAATCACTGAAAATCATAGCAAGCATGCTAAGTCCAATGTCACCTGAAAGTAACCTCAAATTAGGACTTAAAATAAGAAAATTTGGTCCATTTACTAGTCAGTGTAGAAAATTTGCAACTTGAATCAACTTTAATATCCATTTTGTACATCGCTGCTGAGCACTGCAATCCTAATGTTTAACTTTGAATTTTGAAAATAATATAATTATTTGTTACTTCAAGTTGAAACTTAAAGTGCATTCACCTCTGCTTCTGTACATGATCAAGGATAATAGAAAACTGCTGATTTTACACTCCAAAATAAACAAGGGTCTGTACACTCCCAATACATCCACACTCACACCTTGTGAGTAAAACCAGAACTGGGTTGGTGACAGAGAAATAACTCTTGCTTCTGAACAATCAACCTAACTTTTAAATTTAAGTAGCTGTTAATTGAGAAATCCATGCAGGTTAGTGACAAATGAGCAAGCTGCAGATGCTATTTACACCATTTTTGATGGGGTCATTATCACCATGACGATTGTGGGTTACCTATCATTCACACTTGCTTGCTGTCACGTTTTTACTATAATGACTTGATTGATAAGAATCAAATGGCTGTGTTCATTTCTTTTAAAGTAAAATTATTAAATTGGTCTGTTACCAGTTGATAAGAGAACTTTTTGCTGATTCAATTTTTTTAATTTGATACAGTACTTTACATCAGAGTGATGACCTTTTCATTTTTTCATCTCAATAGCAGTAAGACATTGAGGTACAGATTATTCAATTTCTTCAATATATTTTGTGCAAGAAAATATAACACTACTATACTAATATAGAAATTTCATGAAAATTGCAGAAATACCTGGTATGAAATAGCAAGCAGAACAAAACGAGGGAAAGTTGCATTAAAACTTTGAAACTACAATGGAGGTAAGGATGAAATGTGGAAAATAAAAGGAACAAGAGAGGAGACTGTGAACTGTAAAGCACTGGGGAGAGGTGGAGAGAGAGAGAGAGAGAGATAGGGATGGAGGGGAGAAGGTTCAGTCTATGTATCTGACTTTAGTTCTAATGTATTATTATGACAACCTGCTCACAAGTTTTTGATGGTCATAATTTGTGATGGGCATTACTGTCAAACAAGCATCTTGAATTTCAGGATCTTTTTGACAAGTGTGTTTACAAAGAGTAACCTACAGTGTACATCCTCACACTCACAGTTTGGATTCCTGCCATTATTGTAGTCTTTCCCTCTCTAGCAAGCCATGACAAGTAACCACATCATCTAAGTTTAATTCATAAAATTCTAATTTTAAGATTTATATCTTTTATTCTTTCGACATAATTCTAATTTTGAATACAATATGACAGAATTGGAAGATGATGTTGCTTTATTGTACAAATCTAGAGGATTGTGGCTTATTTTGCGTAAGTTGAATTTGACATACGATTTGCTTCTTCTGAAACTATTCTAAGATTCTTAGGCTAATCTAAAATGAGAAAACAATGAACGACCAATGAGAACATACATGTATACTTGTATCTATAGTCATGTGAAGATTGTAGCAAATAAATACTAAAAAACAGGTTTTGGGGAAAACTGGAAAGGCCCTGAAGACAAAAGGAGGAGAAAACTTCAACATCTTGAATTATTTAGGTCTTTTGACGTAGGATTGAAACTTAAACTATTGTTCATTTTGTAAACAGAATAAATTTGTGTATTTGTAGGTGTGTATTCTTTACTACAAGCTTTCTTTCACCAAGCAAACAGGAATCAAAAGCATTGAAACAGATTGCTATCAAATTCTCCTTGGAGTTGGAGCACCAATTATCGGCCAGGCTCTACCCTTATCACATATGCCCACATGGTGGTAACGAACATCTGGTAGTCTACATTCAGGCATTCTCATCAATTATCCATTTAGTAGATAGGATACCTTGAACGAGAGGATCTGTTGTGGTCATCACGTTTTATCACGTTATCTCATCTCTGCACCAGCATAGACTCACAAGCATGGTTTTACACTGATAGCCATGCCATTACAATACTAACTCTACAGCATATAGACTTGAGTTCAATGATGTCTGCTGACTGAGTCAGGCTGATATGTGCTGTTTACACTTGAATTTGTATATTTACCGACTGATTTATTTTTCTTCTAAAATATGAAATAATTACTGCTTTACAAGTACACCCTACATGTACATTATAAAATTAGAAGCAAATAATTGTCTGTTCATTAACCACAGGTCAATTCACAACTGAATTATCTCATTCCCACTTTCCATTGTCTATGGGCTGAGTAATGCAAATGAGTAATTACTGACCACCACAAAAAATACAATGTGGTTAAAGGAAAAACTGAAATGAAAAACTGCAGCAACAAAATTGTCTATAGCTCTTACTTCAACCGAACCTTTCATTCGCCATTTCTAAATATAAAATTTGCAGCTTCTTTTATCTCACACATTCCAATAAAATGAACATTCCCATTCATCATTCATTTTCAGGAGTGCCCCTCCAGTAACATGAAGAGCATATTTTTACCATCTTTTTCCTCTAGTCCATCCCCCCCCCCCCCTCTTTAATCAGATGGAGACAGGTGTAGCCACCGAGGGCACAGGCCTCTTTCTAAAACAGTACAAGGATGATGGTAGGTGATCAATGACCTTCATTGAAGAGGAAATATCCTAAAGTTTGTGACTTGACTTGGCTTTGGCCCTGCTTTACGTGGAGCTAGACTTGGTAAAAATGTCATTGACACAAATTACTACAACAGATGCAAAGAACATTAAACAAGGCATGTGGGTAACAGTTTCTTCCATGTACATTATGTACAGAAGTTAGCAAAAGATGCTTGCTTTCAAATTGTAGAAAAAGAGATATCCATCCATTGCAACCCTTCAAGAGGTACATAATTACTAAATTACAATACACAAGCAGAAATAAAATGCACACAAACTTTCTCAAGTTTATGTCTCTTTATTCTACATTTTCCTTCTCCATTCCAATTTTTTTCTCTCTCTTATTCTAGATTTTCCTTCTCTATTCTAATTTTCTCACTTTCTCTAAGTGCTTTTCTACATCAAGTTCTTCCTTTCCCATTTCCTATATACATGTAGATCCTTTTACTTTTTAAACTATTCTTGATCTGCCTAATTTTGTGTATAATATTTAAAAAAAACATATAAATAATGTTTTTGCAGTAAAACTAAATACTTTTCAGTTCATACCAATGTTTACTTAGTAGGTTTCAGTTTTTACCAACTCATTTATGTACAGTTGTATGCTTGCTGGTATATGCAGTCACTTTTTTAAAACTTCTCCCTCTTTTTCTGTACAACTCTAAACATATAATTTGTATATACTTTCAAGTAAATCCTTATATTCATGTTTCCTTGGTACTATTTGCAATATTTTGCTCCTTCTCTCTGTAAACTTGAACCCCCTCCACTCATCTCTATCACAGATGATGTCGGAAGCAATCCTATGAGATCGTCCTGTAGTAGAGATTATACTCTCCCCTATAATTCAAAGCATATGTCTAGTGCAGTTTATCTCTGCTAGCACACTGATCAATCGCCATTGACCTTTACTGCCCCCTACAAACACAACTTTGGAAAGATAGGCCTATTCCTAAACCACACGATTTTGTAGTTTGTAAAATAATTTTTTTTTTAAGTTTTCTGTTTATGTTATTTTCTCCTTACCTTATTTACAAGAAATCATAGTCTGCGAGTATGTTTCCAGCATTTTTTGTAATGCCTAAAATATTCACTTTCATAATTTCTCATTTTTATCCATATATTATTCAATATTCATTATATCACCCTCTCTCTCTCTCTCTCTCTCTCTCTCTCCCTACGTATTCATCTTTTGAATGCATTAATATATTCACCTAGTCCTTTATTTGTGTATTTCCTTCCTTCCTCTTTCCCCCTTCCTTCCTTCTTTCCTTCCTTTCTTCAGTCATTTATTAATGCTAGATTGTAACCTTCCTTTCATTCCTCCTGTCTCCTTCCTGGTCACTTCTTGACCTCTCTCTCTCTTTCTCTCTTCTCATCTGGAGAACAGCCCCCCCCCCCCTTCACACTCAAAACTAACACATTTCATCTGTTTTCAGTGCTATACTGCACTGTAATGGCAGTGAAATGATATGAATAATATTAATCTGTGATGTCGGTGTGTCAAGGTGGGCACAATACAATAGGCATGAATCATAACATAGGCCTTGGCCTGGTCAAGATCAAGGTTATCTGACCAACTGACCACATCAGAATCTGTCATCAAATTTATTTATTAAAACAGGATAAACATTGATCAGCTCGCATGACTATGTTGAGGATTTAAAGTAATCAATTTGATGTTCAATTGATAGGCCCATTATGTGCAGGCACATTACATGTACCATGGAAATCTCTAACATTACCAGGGTTGTTGATTTTTTTGATTTTTTTAAAAAAATCAAAAAAAATCGGATTTTTTTTATTTAAATCGGATTTTTATGATTTAAATCAGATTTTTTTGATTTTTTTCCAACGAAAAATAATGGTCACACTTAACAAGTTTTAGACTATATTTAAACTGTTTTACACCAATAATAGTGGTCAAGTAGTCTTTTGAACATTGTGTATTGTACTATTTGACACAATAATCCACTTATATACAGGTAATTTTTTTTTTTTTTTTTTTTTTTTATTTGCATTATAGAGAGGGACATTTTATGGAAGCCCAAGTAATGTTATGTATTATGTATACATTTAAACTCTTGAAATTTTTATATCAGTCTGTACGTTAACATCTAATTTGAATGTAATATTTAACCAGATTTGCAATAGGCACTTCCTGATATGCTTGTAACAAAATACACATTTTATGTTTTCATTACAGTGTAACCTCAGTTCCAAATAAAACTTCAATAAATTTTGTTGCAAGATGCAGGATAAGCACCACTGTCCACCACATCATTGATGTGCTGTTTTTTCAAACTATTACATGAACAAGCAAGCACAGCAGTTGTATTGCTGCATACAGTAACACTTGCCCAGCAACTTTCCCATTTTTAAATTCTTACTTATTAAGTATACATGTGTACTTTGAAATTGTGTAATTGAATGTATGGGTATTGATAAGAAAATACACAAGCATGCAAATATACATGTAATTCTTATCAAATGTACACATATGCCTTCAACTTAAGTAATTGAAAGAATGGGTATTAATAGTAACAAGAAGGAGGTACATACAAGTAGTTCAGCTGTTTTGTAAAAGTATCCAAGTTGTGGACTTTGAGCACCTTTGTAGATTTTATATATTATTTTATTGAAGATTTAACAGTTTGGTGTACATACAGAGAGTTATTTATCATTACTTCGTTAGAAACTTGTTGTTTTCATCAGTTTTGCTTGTTTTACAATTTGAAAATAAAACAGTGGTGTTAAATCAGACTCCATGAGAGTGTATCATTCTTTTAAAGTATCTCTAAAGCATGTGGAACAGAAATGAAAATGATTACATTGAAAGTATCTGTTAAGAAGAAGAGAAAATAGAGAAAACTAATTTTTTTTCATAAAAGTTGATTTAAATCAGTGATTTTTTTGAAAAAAATCAAGTGATTTAAATCGCGATTTAAATCATGATTTAAATCGACATGATTTAAATCAAACAACCCTGAACATTACCATGGTAAACTGACTAAAATTAGAAAAAGGTTCGATTAAGAAAGTTCTACCTCACTCAGTTTAAATACATTCAATAAACCATGCTCTCAACACGTTATTTCACATAAACAATTTATTATCAATCACATGATCATTTTCAAACTTTTTGCTGATGAATAATCATTACCCATGAAAGTTTATGAAAATTATGAAACTAATAGTATATTTGTAAAGCGCTTAGAGACATTGGTATTAAGCACTATATAAAAATTGAATATTATTATTATTATTAATTAACAGTGTATAATGGAGCCAGAGGTCCAATATACCATAAATAACAATGAGCCTCTCTGATACTAAATAAGCACACATATGACTTGTAACTGCATCATCCTAGTGTGATAGTTACAAAATATATATACAAAATGAATCATGGTCAGCATGGTCAGTGGTGCATGGCCAAACCCCTCTCTTTGGGGCTCTTTTGGGGTTTGGGGGAAATTGCCCTCAGACCCCATAAAACCCATTATTGCCTACAGGAACAGGCTGCTCCCTGTGTTAAAGCCTATGGAAAAGAGGCAATTCAGTGTTCAACAGCTTAACTTACTAAATGCATGCGGCTGTGGAAAGTCTGAATTCTTATCTTACATTGTCTTTCATATGAATGATCATCACCCTGGACCTTTCAATTTGTTTTATGACATTTAAGATAAATTGATGTGACAAGGTACCATGACTAATAACATATTCTGTTAGTTTATTCTGACACTAAGTGAGTCAGGTCCACAGATCAAGTCAATATGTTTACTCACAAAATATCACCAGAATGACATCAAAGATGAAGGGGAAATAACAAAATGAGAGTAGTTTAAAGTGCTTATCGTAAAATATATTGTAAGGACCAGACTGAAGTCTACCAGAATATGTGAAAGATATAGACAATTTTTTAATTAATGTGACAAGGTTTATGATTAATAGGATGTTTCCTCATCTTTTTGAACCATCAGATCGAATTCTGTCCACATGTAGCTGGTCTGGATATGAAGTTTTTCGCTGACGGGCAAAGGACTATTAGTGAGCCAAGTTGACATGGAATTTGATTTTATTAATAACTGAAGGGCAAAACTCTCTCACTTGGTATTTTAATGGGTCATTACCATGATATCAGCCTCAGCCTCTACTACAATCTCTCCAATATTAAATTCCCAAAACGGTGAAGGGTGTGAACCTTCACCATTCATAATCTTTTGTCAGATACAACATGTACATGTACATGTTAAAGGTAAAGTTGAGTTCTGGTCAATCCATTGAATTGTAAAAGAAACTATCTGGAAGCAACAGGGAAAAGTTGATCTCAGTCTTTGATTCAACTATTTATGAGAAAATATCAACTATTATAAGGAACCTACAGTATATTCTAATATAACTAAACAATTCAAGTATCAAATAATTATAGTTTTTAAATCTTTGTATTGCATTATAAGAGCTGAATTCAATGTCTGTTATACCAATACCATGGACCTACTACGAGTACCGGGTAGTAGATCCATGGATATACCAGAGAAGAGTTACAGACATTTCTCTGCTTATGCAGTCTCGATCCAGAAACTGAACAGTGCCATAAAATAATGCATGAACTACAACTACTGTATTAGTAACAAAATTATCTGTGTTTAAATCAAGTATGATGCACTACCAGGCGTCATTGAGTCCACGACTAATGGGTTTATTTTTGTCACTCTTTGACCCAAGAGTATCGCAAGTTCAAATGAATCCGTTACATCAAATACTGTACATCAACCTCTCAAATTCCATCACACCAATTGTGTCCATACCAAATAAAGTGCATTACTGTAAACTCAGAGCTCCCTTGTTATTGCTATGAAGTCAATACTTACTATCAAAATACTGTATAGGTCTGTTAATGAAACAGAGAGTATCATAAATAAAGCAGTTTTACAATAAAATAAAAAAGTAAAATATTCTGGAGGAATTTTCTACATTTTGTTAAGAACAAAACTCTTTTCCTTATTATTTCCTTAGTTATTATTTCCTTTTTACTTTTGTCAGCTTTCAAAACTGCAGTTGCAGTCAAAGCTCAATACTGTAGGTGGACTGTTTCTTAGCCTTGAAACTCACTTCTCCAGGTCATTGAACCCATCTTACTGAGAAGGATGTGACCAACTAGAAGTATGTAGAGGTCTTTATCATTTGATTTCCTTACAATGAGTAGACATCCTAATCAGACATGATTGGCTTCATAAACAATCAGAAAAAAGTTTGTCAGTAAACCAAAGGATATTATTCTAATGAGAGTTCTGAGAGAATTGATTATGCTTGGTTACAAATGTGTGGTTCTTGAGGTCTTGAGGTGATGTAAGCTTATTAACATGTTATCAAGGGAGCACATGTACAGTCAAGAAGAAACCCCAAAACTCTTCAGAAAACAATGCAACAGAATATAAAATGAACATGTTATGTCCTACAATTAGTGCTTAGCATTGTAATGAGAATCACAAATCATTCAGATGATTGAATTTTTATTTTGAAAGACGGTAAATATTTCTTTTAACAATATGAACATGAATGTATGAAGAGTTTCCCGTCAACATACATTTGATATCATGTAATGTAAATATTTTTTAAAACCTTGTTGAATTCCGAACTTGGAATACAGCACATTCAACATCTAGCATTCTTCAGCATACACATACATGTACTACATGTGTATAATAACTTCTGTGCAGTTACAACACACAAGTACAGGATGTGCCTATTTACAGGGCATTATGAAGTGATAGTTAGTTAGGCTCGCTGACTGACACAGGAGAGGTGCTATATTGCCCCTCCCTTTCACCCCTTAAACACCCCTAGTCAAAGGAGACAGTGGTAATGACATGTTAACTCTCATTTCCATTCATACAAACTTGACACTTCCATTCTGTGCTGACATACTCTAATGCACAGAAATATATTTGCTGTGACATGGCATCCAAGGAAATGTTACATAAAGAAGTATATGAGTGACAAGTATTTGTCAGAATGTATATGCTACTGCCACAGTAATATGAATTTATATGATAACCATAATATATCAATATTTTGAAGAAGGAAATTAAATTAATGCACCTACATGTATAAAATGTATAAAATGTATAGAATATGTATAGAATGTATAAAAAATGAAGAAAGTATTATCATTGACCTTTTTAAATTTTCACAAAGACTGGCAATTTAAAGCTCATTTCAAATTCCACTATAAACTTAAAATCATGAGTATTCTGGAAAATAATTTGAATAGTTTAAATAGACATTGAGTCAGATATTCATAAATTTTCTATATGGCTATTGTACTGATTGAATCGACAGTTAGATAATGGGGCAGTTCACATTGTATCCTTATAAATACATAATCCATGCTAAATCATGGTCAATACAACTGTCTTCATCTGATGTGAACAGAGCTCAATAGCACAAAATGTTTAAATGTTTATATTATTCTCTCACTATATCTTTGCAAAGTTATTTTGAATTTGATAATATTCAAGAAAATATAGAATTTCATACAGCAAACCACAATCACAGCTCAACTATATAAAATGTACTCAGTGGTACTCATAAGCTTTTTCTTTTTATTTGTATCCCCCAAAGATTGATGAACGAATGTAGCTCCCACTTTAATTCATGTTGTCAGTAGATGCTTCTCTCACAGCCATCATTCAATGACTCACTGGAGCATTGATGAGTGTATGATACTATGATATATCATAGAGGAATGCAGTATAGGAAAAGCACATGTACCCTAACAACATGATAAACATAAACTACAAGTACACATGTAAATGTTATACCATTGAATATTAGCACAGCAGAGTACAGTACATGCATTTCACCTACTGAGTGTATTCTGTTTTGAATTTATTCAAATTATAAAAGGCTGCATGCAGAAAAGTAATGAGATATTGATAAATGAATACAAAACAAGTACTGACACAATCATCTGTTCACTGAAATTTATTCTACAAAAAGGAAATATTCATTTATATGTGATCACCCAAAATATATATGTAAGAATTCGAATGGGAATTAAGGCTAAAATTCACCTTGATTTTTCTGACACACATTTGACAAAGATCTCAAACTCTAATCAAAGTCATATTTATAAAAAAAAGTTAACTGTGTAAAAAGGGCTATATTATGGACATTGGCCTTGTGTCTATTCAAAACTAGTCTCAAGACACATTTATTCAAAATTGCATTCAATGATTAATTAACTCTGTTCACCATGACGTGTATTCCATATGTATTGTAATTTGTATGTTTATTTGCATTTTTAGTTTTGTATAAGATGTAATTGTATATCAGTCTATTTTGTGTGTATAGCGCTTAGATACTTCAGTGGTATTACCTGAATGCTCGATCCCTCTAAAGCGCTTTATAAGTAACGTTTTTTTTTATTTTTTTTTATTATGATGTAGCCATAGAGGCATCAGCATTCAGGCCATTGGGCCATCAGTGACTCTCAGAGTCAGATTATCAGCAAACAGATGGACCTTCTCTGGTTCACAGAATTCACTATGTCATGGCAAGTGATCCCTTTACAAAACAAATACTTGACTGGTTCTTAATCTCTTTCTGTCTGTCATCCAAACTCATATCTCAGATAACTTCTATTGATTGATTGATAGTTAAACAATCTCTGTGTACAGGTTCAACTCCTACCACTAACTCTACCAATGCCAATCAGGCGCTGTATCATACAAAGATCCAGTTGTATTTAGTGTTGCGGGAATGAGGGGGTTAATATACAAATATTCATTCTGTGAATGAACTTTTATGAAGTGTGTAAATAGACATAAACAATAAATGATATGCAGTGTAAATAAGATACAGGATGATAATCACTTTACATAACATGGTGCATTGTTGTACGTGTGTACACTTGTAAGTGTGTTAAATTTATATTATCTGATACAAGAAGTAAATTTGAATGAAACAAGCTAAATTATTTGAATGAAATGTACCCCCAAAATGATAATAATTATACAGACAGTATAGGCATTTGACAAGCAAAAGCTTTGAAAAGCTGCAATAAAAATATAACTGAGAATGGTATCTACATGTAGGGTTACAAAAATTTCAAAATAAGTTTATACATCAAATGGGTATATACCATATCTTCTGTTAATAATTTCTTAAACATTACTACATTACAGAGCACATGTAATTTGAATGTACGCGGGGTGGACTTAAAGAAAGTGAGTGGGTAAAGGCTACACTGATTGCCTATATTGATTGGAGTTCTTTGCTTAAAGGTTTTGGGATAAACCACATAAATCTGTGGGTGTAATTCTGCCTTGGCCCACCAACTCCACTCATCCTATCCATAATTCAAGCAGACTGAGAATGCTAGAAACAGGATATTTTGGGCTACTTTGCAGGCAACAAGCTCGACTGATATCGACAAAACAAGAAGTGCAAGTTTGAGTCATTCTAAAGTGATACCAGACAACCTAAGATATTGAAACCTTCCAAGAAAGATAGCATCAGTGAAATGTACGCAAGTTGAGATCATTCACAGGCTCACAGCAATCAAACTTGACAAATTATAAGGATGTACTTATTTAAATAAAACATATAAGGACTATTCTTAGCCGCGACATTTCACTACGAAATGGTATGGGTAGGGATGTTCCAGGTCTGGGATGACTGGCTTAGATTGTCACTTTCATTTCCAAAAAGTATTTCTTTTCTTTGTATTTTTGTTATGTCATGTTGTAGCAGGAGTACAGAACTGTAATTTATGAAGGTCCATTACAAGATACCACTCATAGACTTTTTGCTTCTTTCTAAAAGATTATTTTGACATTATTTATGAGAAACAAGACAACCTCCTGCATTATAAGAAGATCTCTATCTTAAAATCACTATCTTCAGTAATAAATCTCTGTATAATGCCTGTTAGAGAAATTGTATCAACCTGAAAAACTTGGTTTCGTAAACAATTGTGAGAGAGTATCGGAATGCTGTTTCTTGTAAAGTCAAGTTGAATATCAACCAAATACATCAGGTACTTTTTTCTTTTCTCTTTCTTTTTTGTGGAAACGCACATGTATCTGTTTAATTTGGCATATAATCAATTGGTCTTTCATTTTTGTCTGTTCCATCTAACTCCTGCTTTTTTGTTTATAATGCAGATGCTTTTATGTGATTTTCTTCTTTTTCTTTTTTTCACAGGTGCTCCTTGAGCATTTGATTTGAATGGATTCAGCACATTACAAATGTTATATTATTATCATTATTATTATCATTATTATCATCATTATTATTAAAGAAAAATTAAAGATGAAATGAACTATGATCACTACCTTTTTCTGACAAAACATACACATACAAGGCTTACAACTTACAAGCATTATCAAAAACTGATTATTGAAAAAAATCCTTAAACTACATGTATTTCAAGGTACATGTACATGTAGGCCTATGCTGAAAAACCCCCAAAATACTGCAAATCATTTAATACTTCAGAATCGAGGATATAAGAGTGACAGGTACATCTGCACGTATTAGAGTAGTCATGTTTTCATCACTAGATTACATTATCAACGTTCATCTTTGCCACTGATGAAAAATCTCCTATAGCAATCAGTAAATCATTCCTGTTTAAATCCGCACCAACCCTGCCTGGAAACATTTACCTCTTTCTCTCTCTCACTCTATCAAAAATCTTTCTTATCCTTCTTTTCAAGCTGAAAGCACATGCCTGGATGTATTTCCTAACTGTGTTATCCAATTGCTACACATAAGTGATCTAGTGCTGAGTCAGGTAAGAGAGTGTTAAAACTCATCAAGCAGGCCATGAGCAGGCAGAATCTAAGATCTATACATCAAGAATATAAACCAGAATCCTAAAATAGATGCATGATGAAGAACAGCTCCATTGATAAGATACAGCTGTAGACATGAAATATATAAGCCTATAAGTCAAACATATACAGTTGTATGTATTTAAACATATTAGGAACAAAATACTATCACATTATCTAAACAAAATGACTTTAAAATAATTAAAAGTTGAAGTTGAATTTTGAAAAAAATTATCATGCAAAATGTAAGAATAGAAAAGCAAGCACATATTTGAAAAGTATTATATTTCATTTTGAGTACGTAGGCCTTTTCAGAACTTATTATTCTAAATAATGAAATATCACTATTAGTAAATGCATTAATGTCATTTTATTTGCCTTTTGTTCTCTATTATTCCATTAAAAACAACACTAAAACTAAGTACCTCCTTGGTTAAAGTTTCAATCATTCGTTAAAATTCCTAAATTGTATTTTTCAAAAGGGAGCCACAATATGAAAGATTTTGGTTGGATTCATCCATATTCTTTGTATCCCATACCACCTGTTGTGCTTCTGATGAATATGTTTTGGCAACAGATCTGACAAAAGGAAGACTAAACGAGAAAAACAAGGTGGTCCCGAAAAAGGAGACATATTCATGCCAAATTCAAAATACAAAACATATCAATAATCTTTGTTTGATTAGATTTAGACAGATTTGTTCCTTCTCATAAGGCCAAAGGATAGACCTATACCATCAAACAAATTAATAATTTTGAAATATTATTAGGAAAGTAAAAGTAATTTTTAGATTTGTTAGTATACATGTACATGTAAGCCTAAATTATTTAGCCTATTTTAGGGAAAATTAAAATATTACAAGAACCGGGGTCTGATCGCTTCAACACAACACAAGTATGCATACAACATGTATCATACAGATTATGTATGTGTATTCTCTTTCATAAGCAATATATATGCTAGGTGTTCCACACATTTATCCTAAGTTGCAGGAAAAAAGTACGATTTCTCAGAACAAGATCACTGTCCAGACTGCAAGAAGGTAGTAAGAGTGAGTTGCCAAATGTGGGCAGATACACGCATGATGGATGCAAGATTGAAGAAGAAGGAGATGGATGTTTGAGAGGATGGGTGTTAGAGAGAGAGAGGCAATGACCTAGATGTCATATGGTGTTAATCAGAGTGTTGAAACAAACACTAGAAGATTCCTGGCAAGCAATGATGATTGAAACACACATGGTGACTGAGAGAGAGAGAGAGAGAGAGAGAGAGAGAGAGAGAGAAAGAGAGAGAGAGAGAGAGCAAAGGAGAGAGAGAGAGAGAGAGAGAGAGAGAGAGAAAGAGAGAGAGCAAAGGAGAGAGAGAGAGAGAGAGAGAGAAGATTAACATCATCAAACAAGTTATTTTCTAAAGAGAGGGCTCAAGCAAGCCAGTGTGTAAGATCTTTGTGTAATCCATTGAGCCAATGTATAAAGCTTGAGAGGGGATTATTAAAGCAAACTTGTTGATGGAGTAGAAATATAAAAAACAGAACAAAATCATTTAGGGATTTAGTCCATGATGTTTACAATACCAAAGCATGGACCTATACATGGGCTATATTACCTCATAAAGTGAAACTATTTGAAAGAAGATATCTCTGGTTGTGATGGTCATATTGAACCCTTGGTAGAAAGCTAATATCACATTGAGAATAACATTTCACTTTCAGCAGACTTTTGTTTTATTAATAGTTTTATTACATCACCACTGATCTTAGGGATTCAAATATCTCAAAGTTTAGAGAACAGATCAGTGAATATCTTGAATTCAGAATAGGCCATTCAGGAAAGTAAAGTGACAACAAAGAGCACATAATTATGAAAGTCAACATTAGAAATGTTAACTGCTAATATGACTATCCTACAGTCATTAGCTCTGTAGCCCCCCTAATATCAAAATAAAATTAACTAAATAGCAAGATAGGGAATTATTCTCTGTATTCTATTAATAACAAGAAACCCCTGCCTATGTCATTTCTTGGCTCTAGAATGTTGCCATATTCTTCTTTACAACAGCAAATCTACCATTGACTTTGAAGCTGGTAATTTAAATAGATTTGGATATGCATGTGAATGGGTGTATGTGTGTGTGTGTGGGGGGGGTCACCATGCAGCATCGAGTAGATTTGTCTGTGGGTGGGTTCACTATGAAGCAACTAGTGAAGAATCGTTTATGGAGAGGGTCACTACAAGTGAAGCATCTATAGTATATTTTTTTGTGGGTGGGGCAATCACTGGATAACAGCCAACCTAATTTGTCTGACCTTGTGTGGTTGAGGGGAATAATTCTTCAGATAGTACATGATACCCAAACTCATGTGCTTCCAATTTTGAAGAACACCAGTGGCACAGCACAAACATCCTCACTTGGGCCAACCCCATTTGGAAATAGATAAGAGAAGAGTTATCTCAAATATTGGGACTTCATCTGGACCATAAACAAGCCCCCCCCCCTCCAACTCCTATAACCAAATTAAAGCAAATTATCGTGCACATACAAATCTACTTTATTATGAAAACAGTATTCTAAAACTAGAAGATCTCTATTCAATGCAACTTGGAATGCTCATGTTTAGCATTCACTCTGGAGACCTCCCTCCTGCCCTTGCTCAAATCTTTAGAAGAAATAACCAAATTCACAGCTATAATACTAGACAGGCTTCTGCTCTCCATTTACCATATGCAAGGACAACCTTCACTTTGAATACACTAATGTCCACTGGCCCCAGGTTCTGGAATTCACTTGATACTACCATAACAAATGCTTCAAGTATCTCAGTTTTTAAACGTAGACTTAAGTCATATTTTCTTGACAAGTATGTCGATGACACATGAATGTGTTATCAAGCTTTATTGTTAGTGTACTGTAGCATATTTAACTCTACTCTTGATCTTTTTTTCGTTAATTCTTGACTTTGACATATAACCCCCTTTATCCCTTTTCTTTTTTCTTCTTCTTTCTCATCTGTACATACTACATGTACATATACCATATATTCCTACTTGACCTCTGCACTCAGAGAGCAATAACTCATTGATGTCTCGACTTGGTGTCGGCTTGGGTTTGTCCATATTAGATCATATTAGATGCAACGTTGGGTAGTTGTTCTCTGAGAGTATTTTGTAAATAGTTTTATATATTCCATATTTGTTGTTGTATTCATAAATAAGTTATCTTTGTCACATCATATGAGGGGGCCTTAACTTAACAAGCTGTGCTTCAACCAAGGTCTCCTCGTCTTCCTTTGTTCTACATTGTACTGTTATGATTATACTCTATTATATTTTGTCACATGTGTTTTCTGGAAGACAAATAAACTTGATACTTGATACTTGATAACCACATATTCAATCATCTGTAACTAAAACATTTACAAGAAATGTACTCCACAGCAGTTGCTTATAATTGTGTAGTGTAGAATCATTGGTGTCTATTCATAACAGGCCTATATTTTTATTAATAAGAAAACATCTTCCACTATAAAACATGAATGCCAACAAACTATAAACTAAAAATGAAATGATAGAGAAGCATCAGACTGTAATCAGACATACAGAAAATCATGGGGTCCTGTGTAGCCTATATAATTTATGATACAATATATTTCTGAGATTTCAAAACCTAAAATACAGAACCTTAGAAGCATTTCACAACCATTCATTAAACAAACTAAGTTTGGTTACATTAAAGGAAGTAGTGTATATACCATCACAATTTTAGTCACTGTCATGGTCTTGAATGATTGATGGGGGAAAAAAACATGCATTCTAACTGGTATAATTATCATTTCTTCCACTACTTCAACGGCAAATGTAATAGACACAATAATTGTTGCACTTTCAATAACAGAATATTAGTAACAGACGCCCAATTACAATGTTTGTCCCTTTTAATTCAAGAAAATGAAGCGGTAGACGTTCAGGCGGTGCATTTCTCTGACAACAAGATGGTTAAAAGATGTTTCAAAATGATAAGGATCGAAGCCGCGTCCTCAAAGCGAGAGATATCGGCCACCTGTTAGCCGCCCTAACCAGCCCAACCATTATACGACAGAGTCTGCTAACTTTGAAGATCTTCTTTGGAATCTAGATAAATAAAGCAGACGACAGAGCATTTCTAATAGTTTAGTCTGCCTAAACACTCCAAAACTCATTCATTATGCCAATAAGAATAAACGTATCACTTCATAACAGACAAACACACCTTGGAAAGTACTTTTAACAACCTCATTCTCTCTCTTTTCTCAAAGTTCGTTCAATTTTGCTGACCTAGCCATCCTGATAGACGACCGTCAAGATCCCAATTTTAACGTACTTCCTAGCCGCTACTTACCCGTGGCAGAGTACACGATCGACAGGATCGAAACGGTGCACGTGAAAACGACAATCCACTTTGAAATCATTTTTCCAGCATCTGAACTAGCACCTAAAGTGTATTATTCCAATGAAATCCGTGGCGTGGATTATAAATTACGGAATAGTTATCCAATAACGACTTCAAAAATTGAAATCATGGGGTTATATCCATTGAAATGCAGGTAAGTTTAGTCTTCGCACGTAATCATTATGCTATCTGAATACAAGAGTAATACTCATTCTCTATGGCCGATCGACGCGCACGTATAGAGTGAACGTAAATATATTCCGTACGGATGGACTGACTTATCAATGTATCATCAGAGCACGAGAGCGCGAGCGGAAACAGTTCATCAACCAAGAAAAAGTATTTACTTGCTCTTCCATGTAGCATGTATACACCCACTGTCGATTATCAATATTATATCATTTTGAGACCGTTTGAAATGCAAAATAATTATTTTGCTGCATAACATTACCAGATATTTATTGAAAATTATTATGTTGGATTATGAAATACCCCATTATTCTTAAATTGGTCGAGAAAGATCTAACAATTTAGTTCCAAACTTTTCGAAAAAGGAGTCCAGAAAGTACTTGTAGCGTCAAATGTGGGCGGGGCATATATTAAGTCAATCATCTCAAAGTTTTCTTGAGCTGAGGAGCGTGCGGTTCTCGTGCCGTGCGCGTTCCCAGCAGCGGGTGGCAAAATAACAGGATTTCGCGAATAATGACTGACTCATAAACATTCTGAGATATATCAAAGAAGAAATGACAGTCCATGGTTCTTTCAACACATTACACATTACTACTACTAATTGTGTTTTGGGCCCGTTTTCCTTTGTAAAAATCTGTTCTTATCAAAGTTTATTCCTTGTTAAACTGTGGAGCAATAATTAAAAATAGATCTATGTAGACATAGTCTATTTATGATGATAATGATTATGAGGATAATGTTTATAATGAAACGACGAATTCATCATCAGTATACGGATTCGTCGGTTCATGATAATTATATACGACGAACTTGAACTCGATCACCATTATCATCAACGCCATGATCATCGACATCATCCTAATCATCATCATCATCATCATCATCATTACCTTCACCTTTTCCCCTTCCCCTCCCTTCATACTTTTTCAAATATAATGCACAATGGAAATTGAGCGAAGCATTTCATATGCTTATCTTCATTCAGACACTCATCCCTGGGTGTATTACATTACAAACTTCAACTACAAACCTAATCCACAAGAAGAGAAGAATCTATGAATGGCATAAGATAGTCAGTTTTGACTGAATTGCCTTAAAACATAATCTAACAACAACAACAAGTCGTTTGGTCATTATTATTCTGCACAGAAAGACAAGAGTCCGCTATACGTCACAGCTTTGAACCGCTAGAAACGATCATTAGAAATTTACATTTAATCACATTTTAACGAGCTAGTTAAGTCGATAAGAGATAAAGGATTATCAATAAAGGGAGGTGTTAAGGTTACCAAGGAATAAGCTGCTCATGACATCCATCCTGAAAACCATTTTCTTGGATGAAAGGAACTATCGGATCAACTTCTTCTACAAAGAAAGGCGCTTTAGCAAAAAGGTGTTAATTTGTACATCAAAGAAAGAAAAGCTCGACTGACAAACCGTTTTGTGTTAAAAAGTGTTCTAGTAAGTACGATTTTATGAACGAATGAAAACTTGATTCGTGTTTAAGCTTCCAAGGGTAAACAATTAATGAACCTAATTCGTCGTTTCCTGTTCTATTTTGAGGGACCATACATAAGACCAATCGGAAAACATATCTTAATACTACACACATCTTTAGGGAAGTGGAAAGGAGAGAGAGAGAGAAGGATACAATCTGCTGGCCAGGGTGACAAAAGAAAGCATGTCACCCCCCTTTGAATGATTATAGTAGTTAAAAGTCATGCACTATATAAATAATCTCATGAACTAACTCATATAAACTAATAAAGCCCACAAGTGTTTTGCTTATGCAGTTGTTTTTCTCCTAATAAATAAATAAACCCTCACATACAGGTACACGACGCCCCTTTGTCTATGCCAGAGTGACCTAGGTTGAGTTTATCAACCGAGAAGCGTACGGCGTAACGTAACTCGCTGGGCTGGTAAGAAGGCATCATAGAAAGGACAGGGCCAGCGTGAGTTGGAACTGTGTGCGGATCGTGGTTTAATTTGAAATAATTTTTTGTTTTTAATTTTTTTTTTTTTGTGTGGAATATGACTAATATTATATTAAAATGAGATTGGAAAAGGAAAGAAAAAATAATAATTTTACCAAGACACTAAAAGAAAGAGATGCGATGAAATTGGCAACAATAGTCAATTTTGACTAATAGCCATTATAAAACCAAACGAACAACAACAACAACAATATGAATACACCTTGCAGGAGCATTCTGAGCATGCGAGCAAAATTAATGACGGTGGTAATAGCTCCATGGTTATACATGAAGAAAAAAAAGCTGTGTGTTCTTATTTATTGTTTTTATCATAATCATTTTAAAATGATAAAAACGAAATATACTTAATTACTACTACTAATAATAATAATAACAACAGCAACAACAACAACAATGATGATGATGATGATAATAATGATGCTATAACAACGACAACCATACTACTGCTACTACTAATAATAATAATGATGATGATTATGATGATAATAATTATAATATTAAACAACGTAAACAATAATAATAATAATAACAGTAATAATAACAATGATAACGAAATCGACTGCTTCTTATAAAGCGCTTTACCAAAAAACGCACGCAGAGCGTTTACGGTATCACATCGGTCACTGGATTCGATTACTATTCCACACAATTACAGTGCACATTCTCCACTCCTTTGGGAGCATTCCAGCTAGTCGCCTTTTAACGGGCGCGCACAACATTAAACCAATCACATTGACCTTCGCATCCTAACGGGTACCCACTCAGCACCTGGGTGGAGAGGACCAATGTAGATAAAATGCCTTGCTCAAGGACACATTAAGTGCCATGTCGGGGCTCGAACCCATGCACGACCTCTGCATTCTCAATCAAGTGATTAACCACTCGACTACGAGATGCAAAATAATATGCGACCCAACAATTCCCTTTTTTATAAGTTTGCACGTTATTAATTAACTTACAGCTTTTTCTACATAGGCTAATTCATTCTAATATAAAATATTTTACTATAATGTACCTTACTTCCTCTTCAAATCTTAGTTAGTGATAACGAAATAGATTTGTTTTATACAGGGGTTGTAGAAAAATATATTATTTTATTAGCAGTAATTATACTTAGGGTGACTGAAACATTTATTTAGGGGGAATATAATTTGTAAAACAAATTTTAGTACAGAGCAAATTGGAAATCAGCTCGCAAGATACGTCACAGAGTTCCTAATTAATTTTGTGTTTGATTATTCACAACTTCAAAAGTTCATAACTTTCTTATTTTGTATCAGATTATACCTAAACTTTCACTGAACTGTTCCTCTTATATTTTTTAATTATTAAAACCGAAGTTATATCTGGGTGGACTTCCCAATTAAACTCAATTACGCTTTTTTTTGTGTGTGTATAGGTGCTGCTAAATGTTATTGGGTATTTGCTAAACAATTTCCAGATTTGAAATCCCCCCTAGAGGCATTGGCGAATCGAAGAATCACTTGCCCCCCCCCCCCCCGCGGGCCCGCAACAATCAGGCATACCATACACAACAAAAATAAAAGAATGTAATCAAATTTGTATTATGTGCCCCCCCCCCCCTGGCATGACATGTAGGATATCCTTTTCGCGTGACAGAAAATGTAAGACAAAAATGTTCCAGACCTGCGATAAAGAATCCTGTCGGGCCAACCCAGCTGTTGCGACGAAGGGGGGGGGGTACCCTCCTACCATTATCATTTGCAAATACGGAATGTTCCTGAGTTAAAGTCTATCTCCCCTACCTCCGGTCATGTGCAAATATAGAATCCCCTATTTTCTATCCTTTCCCCTATCATTTTGGAGGGTTCGCCAATAGGGGTGTGACAGAGATTAGGACCCTAATTCCGTTTGTGCAATTTGAACATTGGACCATGGGGCAAGTTGACGTCACGTTTTTAGTCCAGAGCAGAAAGTGGAAAGAACGGATCTCAGCAATAAAGGCATCAGGACGTTACGTAACATTGTTGTGTTTGTCATAATTATTGAAAGGAACAACAAGAAAAACAATCAAAGGAGTATCGAACACGATCGCAAAGATTTGAAATCAAAAATATCTAAAGGCTTGTGCGTCACCTAACTATATGAAAATGACATAAGGCCTAAAGAAGAACAGAAAGATTTTGTATTGCCCTTTAGGTGCCAAAACATGGGTCGGTCGGTCGGATTTTTTTTTACTCACTCTTTGGGCTATGTTTTTCAGTTTTGAATGCTCTAATACATTTTTTCTTCTAAAAAAACGGTTTAATTTTTGTTTTTAAAGCCGACCGTAGATTTCAAGATTTTAGGGTCGATCGCAAAGGTCAATACAACATCTTCTTTTTTAGGCCTAATGACGTAATGCGATGGGATAACGAAACTGCACTTCAGTTGATTTCTTGTGCGATTGTGTTTGCTTGTTTCATTTTTTTACTGGGGCAGTTGTCCCCGCCACTCATATTCTCCTATTTGAATGAAATAGTGATAAGATCTTTACGTCATTGGTCCATGAAAATAAATTTTAAATAAGAACTGTTACTGTGAATATCTCGTTTGAATGTCTGCCCCGTGCAACAGCCCAGGGTTGTCGGCCTACTCGCGTGTCGCTTTATCCCCGCCGCGCGCGCTCGACAGGAAGGAAATCATGACGTCACAACCCCCGTTTGTGCCTCACATTAGTTTACTTTCACAAAGCAAATATACACACATTTCTACTTTGAATATCAATCAAAGTACAAACTTCCGGATATAAATCACTCTTACACTAAAATGTCATAATAATGTTGTTGGAAAAAGAAGTTTGGTGGCTGCTTTTCAAGTGGAGGACAACTTTAAAGAGATTTACGGAGGCAATATTTCGTAAGGAATATCAGAGGAGCTGAGAAAGAGACTAACGATACTTTGGTAACGGGACGCGCCGCCAAATAAAAAATAAAATAACCCACATCTCTCGTGAAAGTCTATACCAACAACAAAAAGTGGAAAGGGGGGAAAAAGTTTGATTTTGATATGCACAGATGGTTGGTGGAGATAAGATCGCCGTCGCGATTCATAAATAGGATGCTATTGCGGTTGGGAAGTCAATCGGGACCAGTATTTAGAGCGAAAAAGAGTTCAGAGACTGGATTCGGGTGCATGGTGTTTGGTAGAAGGTTTGGTAGACACCATAACTTTTGTTTGTCGGGGTGGGTTTGTTACCCCAGAGAGGGGAGCATGGGGTTGAATTAGCATTGACCCTAATCCTCCAATTTTAAGAGGTCCTTTTTATGATTGCTTTTTTCTTCCTCACTCGACAATTCCTCTACATTATCCCCAACCCCCCCCCTCTCTCTCTCTCTCTCTCTTCAGTTTCATATTTTCACTACCCACTCTTTAGATACATGTCAACAGAAAGGGGGCAATCGAAAGTCATGGGGCCTTCATTTGGGTCTTTCTGAAGGAAACGTGCCAGCGGAAAACAACGATGTTTGCCCTTTTCAATGGTCGCACTTTCCAAGACCAACATATTTTATTATCTTAGTTTGTTATTATCACTCGTCGTATTTTGTTTTATTTCTTCTTATCCCTCTCTCTTTCTCTCTCTCTCTCCCTCTCTCTCCCTCTCTCTTTCTGTTAAATCATTTCATTTATACTATTTTATAGGAGAATCTGTTTCAGAATAAATACCCGACCCCCTTTTTCTTGCCCTAACTATAGACCCACCCCTCACCTCTCTCTCTCTCTCTCTCTCTCTCTCTCTCTCTTTCTTTCTGTCTTTCTCTATCTTTCCCTCCTTCTCCTTCTTCTCTCTATCTTTCTCTCTGTGTCCTTTTTTGTCTTCATTTTAAAAACTATTATTGCATTTATTTTTACATCTCAAAACAAATATATCAAATCCATTTTAGTGGCAAGGATGTTATAGTCTTATGAAACATTGATATATCCCGCTGTTTCTTTTCCAGGGTGATCCCATGGGACATTGGCATTGGGTAATGACCTTCGTCGAGTGTAAACAGATGCTAGAAAATTACGGCTCGAATCGGTAAAGGGTCATGACCTTGCCGTGACCCCTGACCTAAAAGTGTGCGCGTGCCGATCAAGGGTCACGTGTCTGGCGGAGGTGGAACAAGTTTATTGATTTAGAAGGGGTGAAGTACAAGTTATGCCTCTCTTATGTGATTAGATGTAGTTTTAGATTTTGAAAGGGTTGAACAGATTGAAAAGATGTTAACAGACAGGATAGGATTATTTTTTTTGTAACCAATCTTAACGATAAATCCTGTCCCCGCCTCTAAATAATTTACCATGAAAATCCCAAGCTTTTCAAGGCGGGGAGAATTGAGTACTTCATCTCCGATACAATATTAGATTCTTTATTTCTTTTTTTGTCAGTAGCTTTGCTCGCACGTTTTAAATAATCAGGTAAGTAATATTCGGATTAAAAAAAAAAAAATACGTAAGAACTAACGTGGAAAAGTTATGCCTTCAGTCCAAATCCTTGTGTTTTCTTATTTTTTCACTCCGCAGTTATCATTCTTGTATAATCATGGCTAGTTTATGTGTGTTTTGCAAATAATCAATAACCAGGGCTACGAGTTTACCTCTTTGCTATTTTATTAATGTTGTCGTTTTTTCTTTTCTTTTTTCTTTTTCTTTTATTTGGGTTTTTTAATATTTTTTTAAAATAATTTAGCCGCTTTAAATGTTAGGTTTAAAAGTATAGGTGTTCTCACAGGAGCTACGGTATAGGTGTCGTGAGGTGTCGGACCAGGTTCTTTTAAAAAAGGGTCCTTGATATTCTTCAACTACCGGCATGGCTTGAAAATCTCAAATTGTCAAAAATAATTCTGGATTAGCTTTCAAATGATTTTATATGGAGGTGTCAAATTCCCATACCCCCTCTAGCGATGCCCCTGATAGCAAGAAGGAGCACACACTTAACTTTCACTTTTGAGCAGTAATTTGGATTTCATATGTTTTTTGAGATATGTGCATGGGATAGGGAAGTGTACGTGATATTGGGTTCAACGTTTTCTCTCTCTCTGTTTTAGAAACGGACAAACGTGATCTTTTCACATCGGTGTAATTCTAAAATAATTAATTATTGACAATGCCCTTGAAACAACGTGACTATTTTGACTTCCCTCCAACATGGTTGATCACAATCCTCTGCTTTAAAACGATCATTCAGGTATTATATTCTGTTTGGGGACCTTGCTCTAACAAGCCCAGCTTCTATAAGGTCTCCTCTTTCTTTCATGTTCAGAACATGATCTTACATAGCATTTCTTTAGTTAATAACAAGAGTTGTATGTTGAACGTTACTATTGCGTTTGTTATATTGATAATCTGCTCTTCCATCAGTTACTTTATTTGAAATTATATTAACTATGAACTATCACAGCTGCACAGCAGTGTCGTTGAGTCGGTGTGCACTCCGACCAAACCCCGACCAAATACAGCACAAGTACATCAAATACCAAACCTTCTTCCAGCAATAATAACACTGAATACTTAACACTCGTTAACGATTATCAACGACAAAAATTCTCTCAAAATAAAGGCTTTTCATTTTAAAAAAAAATCTATTTCGTCTGTTCATTAAATATCACCATGGCCACGGAGCGCTTCCCGGAGCGCTTCATTGCTATAAACTTCATTATGTTATAATCACGCATCTAAAACTGTCCAGCCATAAAGAGAAGATAACTTCTTAAAAACAAGATCTTCAGTCTGGAGGCTGTCATATTTTTGTTCTCCCTTTGTCTCGATGACTAATTGACAATGTCCAGTTATCCACTACTGTCCAGTCTCGAGACAATTGCTATTCTGAATTACGGAAATAAATAGAAAGGTAAAAATCAAAACGGCAGGTTATTAAGTCTGTCATCGTGGATTTTTATTTTCAATGGCATATGCTTATTATAGCATGGCATTTATATAGAATGATATTACACCGAATATTATATTTATAAGAATTGCTCTTTAGCTGACGTATTCATCTTAAACTTAAAGGTCTATCTATTGTCTAATTATTGAATTGAATTGAAATTTATTGTCCTTTTTAGGAAATTCTTTTTTTCACTGGTTTTACAGTCACTGTACATAATAATACAAAAAGAAATACATAATACAATAATATCAAATGTACATCGTCACAAACATAATAATATTCTGAAAATGATTGTTACATTGGAAACGGAACAATATATACATTGATTGCATAGTTGCCAGCATTTTATTCGTTCAGCGAGTCTGTTTCTTTGTTATTTTAATTTGATATTTGTTTTAATAGTTATATAATTAATTGCCAACATTTCATCATAATGCAACCAAACAGTGACCCTCACCATAATAATATGAAGAAGAAAAAAAATTCTCGCTTGCTTTGCTCTTAGTAATGATTCGCGAAAGTTCATGCTCCGAAATATTATGATTTACACATCATTTTGCAAACTCATTTTGGTAACGCAAGAAAGGCAGTCTCACTATATAACAGGCGCGGATTCCGTCGCCCCCCCACCCCTGGCAACAAAAACACGTAAAATAACGTAAATCTAACCTTTTTTAAACAACAAAATATAAATGCCCCCCCCCCCAAAAAAAAAAAAAAAAAAAAAAAAAAAAATAATAATAATAATAATAATAATAAATAAATAAATAAATAAATACATTTTTTTTTTTTTTTTAATTATTTTTAGTAATCACTTCACTCCCCCCCCCCCACTTAGCGAAATTTTTGGTCTACAAGATTTTCAAATTTCGGGGGGCAAAATGAAATAGTTTGTTTTGAGTGCTCTCTAAATAATGATTCGAGCACGACTTAACAGTGGATATAATCTGTATTTGAGTTAAATACAACAACATTGATAGGCCTACAACAAAAGTGCAAATTTGAGAATAAACAAATGGGACTAAAATACGTAAGGATGACTTGTCAACACAAACCACAATCATAGTATAAGGGTGCTGTTGATATGTTCATCCAAAGTTGTGAATAGTCATTGTCTGTTGTTGCCTAGCAACAATGAGATGATAGAATTTCTTTTCTGTCGAGGTCAGGGTTTTATAAATCTTTTGTCTTATCCTATTTTACAACCCAGGTCGCTTACGAAAGTATATCGATGACTCATTGCTTACGCATTATCAAGTTGTGAAAGAAAGACAAATGTTTGTGCATGTAAAGAAATCTTTGTAATCTGAACATTCACGCACTAAAAATTGATGTCAGGTCGATTCATCCCTGGAAAGGGAGGTTAAATCTGATTTTAAAAAATTTAAAGAATGACGGAGGTGAGGTGTAATATCTCCTTGTGCATGGTGGGCGTATCTACATGGGGTTAGGCACGTGTCATCCAATCGAATGATGAAAAGAAGAGGGAAAAGAAAGAAAAGAGAGAAAGGGAGAAGGGTAAAATGACAAGAAAAGACCTGAATCACCTTCGACCCCCTTCCCCATGCCTATTCAGCAGCCTTGTAAATTCACATTTCATTTCCCGAGTAAGGCGGACGCCCCCAATCATTGTAGTGCCCCCTCAATGGATGGAATCACACTATATCACTGCGTGTGCAGATCTTTGAGAAGGAATTTCAAAAGGAAAGAATGCGCATACGATGATAGTCAAGTTACATACTTTTGATTTTGCTCGACTTATCGTTCTTTATCTCCGTCGGAAAAGGAAATCTAGAATTCTAGATATTATCAACGTACGGGTCAGATTTTTTTTTTTGTAAAGGCCTATATCATTTAACAAAAGCCTGTTATTTTCTTCATTTTATCTCCGAATACCCTAGTTATTTGGCTACCTACCAACTATGGGAAATCTTGAACATACGGTAGTAGTTTCCCGCCGTTTCCATGAAGAATGTACCCGAAACCTTTGGCAATAAGAGCTGATTTTGACGGTCTAAATCCCACAGATTTTTTTCAAAGTGTCACGATGCATCTTGTTTAAACAAATCGCGGAGATTTGGGGGAAGTCATCCCTCAAAAGGGCCTGTTTTTAAAGAGTATATGCTGGAGCTGGCGGCTAGGTTGGCCCCCGATGTCAAATATGCAAAAGGAAAGAGAGGGAGAGAGAGAGAGAGAACTAGAGAAAGCAGAGGGGTGGTATTAAGAGTCAAAGAGAGAGAGAGAGAGAGAGAGAGAGAGAGAGAGAGAGATAAAGAGAGCCAGAAAGAGACAACCGAAGAGGATCCAATACATACCATAAATGGAATAAAGTCGAGCATAATGAGAAACTCCATTCACATGACTGTTACAATAATTTCAAATATTTTGGCGGGAAAGCCAGATATCAGAAGAATTTTTTTTTCTTCCCAATTTGCTCAATTGGGAGCTGGCCCCGACAGCTGAGCTTTTGGGACCAGCTCAGCTGTAAGTCGGCATTTTAAAAATTAATTATGAAAGTATAATTGATAGAAAGGACTTTCAAAAATTAACTTAAAGGCAGTGTTAATACCCTTTTGATTTGTCTATTACCTCTATAAATCATTTTCTGATTATGCAATGTATCATTGTCATGTTCTCAAATTTCAATAGTCTTTAGTTGATTGTTTAAAATAGTTGTGATCGTGTTGTAATATGACAAGTTTGATAACTATGGATATTTTCATGGTATGCAATTGGTATATTGGTATATAATGAAATGGGACATGCAAACTTCTCATATGACTAGCGTTGCTGCTAAACGCTTATAATATGCTATGTATACTCAACAAGTACAAAGCCCCTGTCGGCGACTTGCTATCGGTCTACCTGATGTATATCAGACCAATACTGGAATATGCCTCCCCGGTGTGGTCTCCAGCTCTCACAATTCAGCAATCTAACCAAATTGAGCGCATACAAAAACGTGCGTGTAGAATTATCATTGGCTACCACAATTACACAGACTACGCAAATGCTCTCGAGGTTCTTAACATCATATCACTTGAGCACCGTCGAAAACAATTATTTGAGAAGTTTGCTAAGTCCATCATAAGCTCTAGGCACAGTTCGATGCTCCCACCTCTCCGAAGCACCCTACCCAATTATCGTCCCCTAAGATCGAAGGATGGGTTTCTAGAACCGATGTGTCGCACTCAACGCTATGAAAAGTCTCCTCTACCCCAAGTCATTAAGACTCTCAATAACCTAATGTGAATTCCAAAAAATTGAATTGTATTTTATGTACTCTTTAGATCTGAAACAACGTGCAATAATTCATTAAAGCTGTATTTTCTGATATATGATTCATAATATTGAAGATATATTGAAAATATTGAAAATATTGCGGGTTTTCCCATTAATAGAGGTGTCAACTTTTCCTGAACAATTAGCTTCACATATTGTGAATCTTTAGACCTGATACATGTACAAGGTGCAATACTTTATTATAGCCATATTTTCTGATTCATTTAATTGAAGATATGCGGGTTTTCCATTAATAGAGGTGTCAACTTAGCAATTAGCTTCACATGTTGTGACTTTTTAGAACCACTACAAGGTGCAATACTTTATTATAGATTTATAGCTGTATTTTTCTGATCCAGAATATTGAAGAAATGCGGGTTTTTCCATTAATTATTATATTAGAGGTGTCAACTCTTTAACAATTAGCTTTACATGTTTTGCACAACATTGTCGGGAAGGGTATTTATTATATTTTGCTATATACTGCCAAATTGCCTGTACATTCTAGATACTGAATTTCTTGAAAACGCTGAAATGTTGACCATCATGTGCAGGTGCACCGTGGCCTTCGGAGCGGACGCGACAATGCGCTGCAGGCCAATCCATTGTTGTCTTCTCTTAACGCTTCGGTGCGCCTAATTCTCCTGTGTAGATGTGTATAAGAAATGTATTAATGTTTTAATGCTACGTTTATCTACCTTGTTTCTTATTTTGCCTTTTAAAGAACTCTTCTCTCTCTCTCTCTCCCTCTCTCCATGTCTCTCTTTTTCTCTCCTCCCTCTCTCTCTTCTATCCCCTTCTCTCTCCCCTCTCTTCTCTCTCTTCTCTCTCCTCTCTTTCTATACCTCACTCTCTCCCTGTCTCTCTTCTCTCTCCTTCTACCTTCCTCTCTCTTCCTCACTTCCTCTATCTTCCTTCTCTCTCCCTCACTTCCCCTTCGTATCTCCCCTCCCCTCTCTTTCCCGCTACCCTCTCCCTTTTTCTTTCTACCCTCCCCTTTCTTGTCCCTCTCTTTCTCTCTCACCACTTCTTCTTCTCTCTCTCTTTAGTCATTTCCCTTCTTTTCTTTTCGATTTCCTTGTCATTTCTCGCCTTGGTCTAGCCACATCTAGCCAGCCGTTGTATATTGTATTGTAACCATATTTCCATGTGTGTGAAACAATATGTTCTTCTTAAGTGTATATTTGTTGGTTCAATTTTGTTTACACTATTCAATTACATTGTAAATCAACCATTATGAGTTCCTGAACTTTACGTGTTGATGTTTTTAAACCGAATAAATAAAATAAATAAATAAATAAATAATTGGTATATAATTAGTTATAATTTTTTGTTGTAATCAGTAAAATCAGTAAAGTCACCCTATCGGTCCCGTGTGCGTGAAGAACGTCGAAGAAAGCATCCTTGTTGCTTCAGTAAAGCGAGACAAGGTCGACAATAATTGCGTGTCTAGACTTTATATATTAATCATAAGAGGACAAACAGTAATTTTACGATGCTTTCGAATGACTCCCTGGGGGAACAGCTAGATGAAAACAGTATCTGGTCATAGTCATCGGTGCATGAGAGTCATGTAGCACTCTTCTTTAGATGGCCCAAGCGATACAAATATTAATTTCACATACCAATAAATTACCAACAAAAATTAATAGGAAAAAAGAGGAAAATTAGGGCGTTTTATTAATCTATTGTGGGTCATAGCTAGCAGATAATTATGTCTTGATTTGGGGAGAGAGGAGAAAATGCCTATACCTTCACAATACCTTTTTTTTAAACCAGAAATTGCGATCTTTAAATATTTTGATGCAGAAAAATTACGACACTTTGACCGGAATATTGAAGGCCCTAACACTCTCATACTAGAAAGTTAAAGGGCCTATTAAAACCAAACAATATTTTGCGGGAAAAAAACACAATGGATGTAAATGTCTAACATTGTAGAAATGAGGAGCACTGACAAACGAGAGGGGTAGAGAGGGGGAAGGGCAGACACACATGGAGAGGCAGAGAGGGGGTGGGGAGGAAGAGAGAAAATCATTTAAATAAGCCTTATCATATATGCATAGGCCTCTTTCATTTTCATCACTGACACTTCTGGGAACGACTCCATTTTTTCGAAGGCGGTGGGATCATGACAGCTAAGCTGGTACCCGATTGTGTTTGCACCCAAATCCTAAACATTTTAACTTTATGCATATACTTTTTATCGGTTTGAAGAGCGATATTATTTCGTTTTAATTTCCCTGCAATATTTTGAAATGCTTTGAAGTTGTTTTCCTCTCTTGAAAATCAGGCGCGGCTCTACCATGTTTCCCCAAAGTGCCCCTTTTTCTTAGGAAAAGTGTTTAACTTTGTAAGAAGTAGCCCTTTTTACATAGGAAAGGTGCCCCTTTTACTTTGACGAGTGCCCCTTTTCCTTCGACAAGTTCCCATTTTCCTTTGCAATAAGGAAAAGTCCTTATTGGTACTATTTCGGGAAATAAATCGCATCCTGATTCTTAAAGATAACACCTGAAAGAAAAAAAAAGTATCTGTACAAAACAAACTGCCAGAAAAAGAAGTATAAATCTGTACCTCGAATACGTGTTCTGTTAGTCCTAGAACACGCATAGTAGCCCTATATGTGAAGGCCTTTTTCATCACCTTCTTTTTTAAAGCATTGAAATTCTCGCATATAATTCGCTTTGCATGTTGCCCTATTTGAGTATTGAAAGTGCAATTAGACAAATGACGAAGGTATATGGGAGGGTCGTTTCCTTTTCAATTAATTTATTTATGCTTTGTCAGAAAGATCTGGGTAGTTTGTTACGTAACTAATTAAAATATCCCTGATGCCAGCTATTGATAACATAATTAAATATCCATCTTCCCTATTCACTGATGCCATGTTAGAGATGACCACGCATAATGAATTACATAAACCTTTTTCTATTCATTATGCTATGTCAGGGTGCAATACGCAGTGGCCTTATTACATAACACTTACTGTTGGCAGCTTAAGAATAAATGATAATAATTAAAAAAATAACTATCATAATTAGTAACTGAAAAAAAGATTTTACGGGCAATAAAGACAACATCGGACTATCTAAATAATAATCATTATGTATCACAAAAGCGTGTAAATCTGCATTTTTTTAGTGAAGTCCTTGACATTAGCAAGTGCTAACAAATAGAAACGAACTAGATAATGGCAGAGTGGTCCTGTGGATAGGCGATTGCTTTATACAATGCAACGATGATGAGTTCGATTTCCATGATACTACTTTATCCTATTTTTTAGTCCATAATATTTCCTGGGGGCCAAGTTATTCCATTAACCTGTCATTAATGAATGAACTACAATACTTGGAACCCAGTCAGCATACGTACGTGTAGCTATGTCGGACAATCCTCGGGCAAGCTTTCAGGTTGTCAAGAACAACCTTTGTTTAAAAATTAAGCATAAACTGTGAATATGTTAGTAAATCAGTCTATTGAATACCCAAGATTCCCATTCAATTGATTCCAAATTGGGGAACATCACACTGACATACTGAATTAAATAAACCAGTCATAATATGCTATGCCAGGGAGCTACGCAGTGGCCTTCATGTCGGCAGTCTAACAAAAGTAAATGGTGATAATATAAAAACTTACTATCATATCAGTTACTGATGGAAACCTTTTATGGGCAGTCTTTACAACATCCGACTATAAAAATAATCATCATCATAACCCGAAAGCATTAAATCAGTAAATCAGCAGTTTTAGTAAAGTCATTGACATCCGAAAGCAAATAGAAGAGAACTAGAATGTATCAGTTAGGCAGAGTGGTCTTGTGGATAAGACTTGCTACACAATGTGGATATAATAGTTTCGATCCCCACCTACTCATTTACCCTGTTTAGTTAGTCCATAATATTGACTTGCAAAAATATTCTTTTAAAAAGAGAGAGGTGAGAACAAAATATTGGATTTTTATCAAGTATCGATCCGAAAGCGTAAAATCAGTAAAATCCTCACGAATGGAAACATAATTTATAGCCTGCAAGAAAGTCCGTCCAATGTGGACTTAGTGTAGAATTAATATTTGCAAAGAAAGGTTTTTAATTTGAAGAAATAACTGCAAAGATGGTTTATCGAAGTAAAATCAAGAAGAATGCAGAAATATGCTTAGCATTTCATAACTTAATGGAACTTTATAATATTAGGCCTACAACTAAAGAAGTGGAAAAGATTTTTGTTCAACCAAGGTTGTACACATTGAACAGTAAACTGAGAGAATTTCAGTTTAAACTTTTGCATAGAATAGTTTATACAAACCATCATTTGCAAAGATTTAAATTTTGTGCAAAAGGTTTGTGTTCGTATTGCAATATTTTGGAGGAAACCTATCAACATGAATTGTTTTAATGTAATATAATTTTTTTAAATGTGCTGATAAACTCAATTTACCAATTCTAAAGAAACTGTCTTGGAAAGAAATTCATATTGGAATAAATGGGAGTAATATGAAAACAGAGCAATTACTTAACCACATTGTGATTTTAATTAAATGAATGATTTTCAATAGCAGAGAGAAGGGGGAGCCTCGAAATGCAGGCACGTAGCCACGGGGGGGGGGGGGGGCACGTGCCCCCCTAAAATTTTCAAGATCGGTTGAACTTTTTTAGACCCCTTTTTTTTTACCTCGATCGATTACATATATGTGCCCCCCCCCCCAAACATCGAACTCTGGCCACCTGTCTGTCGAAATGTAAATGAAGTAAAAGATAAATTTCTCAAAAATAGGAAAGAGAAACAAAACTTGGAAAGGGATACTCTTTTAATTCACTTAAAAAAATGGGAGGCCTTGGAAGGTTTTGTGTGATATAAATTAACTTAAGAGAAGCAACTTACCAGCCTTCTATCTCAGCAGTCTTTCTTTGGTTTGTGTTTTTTTTTTTTTAACCGTTATCTCTCTCTCTGGGGGAGTTTTTCTCTTTTTAGAGGAAATACTGTATTTTTTAAAATTTAAAATTTTCTTATTTGACAGACTATAATATTTCATTATTTGTTTTGTTCACTTCAATAGGTTAAGCGTTTTATTATTATATTATTGTTTAAACTAATAAGGAAATGTATGAAAGAGTTGTTTTTGTTTGTTTAGCAATTGATGTAAATTAAGAATTATATTTTTGAATTATATTTTGATTATTCTGAATGTGATGTCAAGTCAGTATGATGTACCTGTAAATTGAACGACTTTGATTATAAAACATCTTATAAATAAAATAAAAAAAAGTAAAGCGGCATTATGTTTGTATAATCATTGACATCAGAAAGTGTTAATAATTCGAATCGTATCATGCCTTTTGAAGTTTAGATATAAATAATGTTTTCAGTTATTATTCGAGACAATGGTTTCACTTTTGATATTTCTAGAAACAAAACAAGCAAACATGGTACAACCGTGGGTACAACCTTTGCAGTGATTATTTGCGCATGCGCAGTGTATCATTACTAAGCAAAATGGCAGCAAACATGGTAAGCACGGGAGAATTTTTAGTTTTTATTGTGATAGATGTTATAATCTGTGTGCAATTCAATTGTGTATGAACGCATTATTTGTGTTGATTGAGGTATTTTACTGCTATTGAGCTATGGATTTACAAGAAAATTATCGATTTTCGGTGTGAAAAGCTAAAGTTAATTTCTGTGGATTTATCATTGTAGTCCCATCATATTCATTTTAATGTGAGTAAAATCTGTTCATCTGTTAATTCAACCAGTCCAAACGCGTATGCGTGCCGTTAGCTGTTGCAGATACTTAATTTGTTTAATGGATTAATTCTGTTTTAAAGAATGAATTAGACATGGGGAAGATTGAATTTAACAGCTAGACTAATTGGAAAGATATACATCTATCCTAGATCTAGTTTTCATTTGAAATTGAATTGCAAGGCAAGCTTGAAAATGAAGTTGAGCTGCAAATTTGCAGATGATCAGATGTTTTATAAACAGAGAGAGAGAGAGGGGGAGAAGGGGAGAGGATGGTGAGAGAGAGATAGACAGGGGGGGGGGGGACAGACACAGGGAGCCTATATGCCCATCACATAGAACTTTACTTTAATTAGGGAGGCGTGCGCTCCGCTCAGTCCAAACCATGGTTACATAGCGTAACAACTGCACATAAATATGCATTCGGACCGCGTACAATTGAAGTCAATGCACATTATATTGAATGAAGGTATGGCTAGCAGATCGTGCTCCCAAACCCGGAAGTGAATACACGTTATAGTCAAAAGCGATATCGCGGAGACAACGTGCTCAGGTTTTGCGCATTCAGCTTAGCAACATGCGTACGCTATGCATACGCTTGCATATTGCGCGATGGAGCTGTTTGGCTAAATTTAGCAAAACAACATAAATCTGCGTTAACGTCTTTTTCATCGAGTCTGACCCAAAAGCTATGAATATTTTGAAGGGGCTGTATCTTTTGATAGAAACATCGGTGAGTCTTGAAATTTGAAATGTATTATCCTGATTACATTTTTTATTCAAAAAAACAAAAACAATTGTGAAAAACAATCCCAAATTGAAGATTGAAAAATCGTCCAGACACCCTAATAATAGCTGCACAGTGAGCTGAGTTAATGCCAAGTAATGCGCTCCCATGCATTAGCTGATCGCTTGAGCGCTTTTGACTTAAAGGGGCATGTTCCCGTATTCCAGAGGGCGTTCAAAATACGTACCCGCTGGCGGACGGTGCTAGCTGCCTATTGACACCAACAGAATACAGCTCTAACGCAGATGGCATATCCAAATGCCCGCACAATGCCGATTATCGCATACATGTGCTGAAGTAATACCAATCGCAGTTCAGCTCTAAGATTCGGCTTCTGTTTCCACCCACTTTCGTGACGTCACAATTGGCAGTGATCAGCTGGCTTGGGGAAAGCAGGCCAGGCCGCGCGTACTTTGATTGACAGCTGTATGCAAATTAGAAGTCGATCTTCGGAACCAAGATGGCGATGACTAGAGCAGCGATAACTACACTGGCGGGAACGTGCCCCTTTAAGTGAGAGAGGGCCCTCTTAAGCAGAGAGCGCAATGACATCATTGACCATGCAAAACCATACCAAACACACTGACACGTCATGCTTATACAGATGACGCACTTTACACATAAATTATACAATAGATAAATCAACAAACATTTCAGTAAAACTTGCCCAGTTTGTACCTTAAATATGAACAAAAATGGGAATTTTTCAAAATTATGAAAGGCTTAAACTTATATAAATTAACTAATTTTTTAAGGGTGCTGAAAAAATCGTACAAAATCAAGGTTTGACAGGAATATTATGAGTTTGGTATCAGATCAAACAGAAAATCGCAAGCTTTTTCCTCGCACTAATATGTTATAATGTCGAGTGAAAAGTCAGCCAGCGATAGCCAATCAGAAGGGCCCTTCTTGTGGCAAATAAGGCTGGGACCAGTCTAGTATAAAGCGCATACATGGATGTTCGACTATTGAAATTAATTTCAAGCCACTAACAACACTCCGGTGTATGAGGAGCGTGATGCTGCTGACTTCCTTGGATATTTTACAAGTCCATGATTCATTCAGAAGAAAAACTTAGCGAATCCCACTGCATGTCCATTATTTTGTAATTGTTCTTTGTCAAAATGCTGCTAACAGAGTGGCGATCATGCAGTGATTTCAAACTCGTCATGCCTTTGGAGCAATATCTTTGATTCCTTCCATTTGTTTTGTGTAAAAAAAGTTATACAACTTCTTTAAACCTTTATTTTTCTACCTGTATCTACCTATTATTGCTTAAGTCCTCTAGACAAAGCAGACCATCGAGAACATAAAAGTCACAAATGTGCTTACCCCCCCCCCCCCCCCTCCCCTGGAACCCCTCTATCCTCTAGCTCACGCACATAATCATCCTCTCGCAGCGATCTTGACTGCCTACAGGTAAGTTACTGTGCACCACAGAGTTTTTCACTCTTGGCGCATTCTGGTACCTTTTTGCTATCAAATTACTGTTCCTTTTTGTTTTCGAACACTCTAGGTTCAGTTTTTTACCTTAGTCGCATTTTCGTCTGGCAATAAATATTGATCAAAATTTTGCAGAGCGATCCTCGTTTTAGTGCTTGCCCCACACACGGTCTTTCCAGTTAGCCGAGGCGTTCCGCTGGGTGTGTCCTGACTGGACCCAGTTACCCTTGTCTGGTGTAATCCTTTCTCTCCGGGCCTTTTTCCTGTTGATGGCTAGGCTCCCATCTCCCACTACCCTTGCTACTTCTCCAAGGGAAGAGTTGGGAGCTGGATCGGGAGGCTGTGTCAAAACACTCTTTGATCCTGGTTTCTCTTCAAATAAGACTCTTCGTATTGCCTTTCTCCCGGGCAGAGAAGAGAATCTCTTCACGTCCCCTGTATCTCCCCGGGTCATTCTTGTGGAGAGAGGCGTGGTGTGGGGCTTCTATTTAAGCCCTCATCATCGCCTAAACCAGTCGCCCTCGTCTGGACCGATTGTAGTTTCCCAACCCTCTTGGTGACCTCTCCCCAGGATTTGGAAAAGGTGCATACTCAGAATACAGGCAAGCCTTGATCCAAGGTCCGGAGTAATAATATTGCTGCCAAGCGCTTAGAGTTATCGTAGACCTATGAAGCGTTATATAAAGACTGATTGTTATGGCTAATTTTTCACAGGGGTCTCTTTCAAGATGCGACTTGTTCGATACTGCTAAACTGCCCTCTGGCGTTCTCTTGCTTCCTTCAAAGCCCTTTACCTTAAGGATATTTTGGCAGATGAAGAATTGTTTGCTACGGCAACATTGTTTGCGGCAACGTCTTCCCTGGTCCTCCTGCTAACCTCCTTGGTGGGACACGCCCTTCGCTTTCAACTGTGTTGGGGACAGTTGGTCTAAGCAATAATAGGTTGATACATTGATTTATTGTAGTATATTAGTTCAATCAGAACTGATTTTATTATTTATTATATCCCTCATGTATAGTTTTTTGCATTGGGATTTTACAGAGCACAAAAAAGGGATAATTTCACTATTGATTTTGAGAGAGTGAGAACATTTACTATTTGGAGTAGTATAGTAAATTCCGGAATCCACTTTTTCCACTGATCACCGATATTTCTGGGATCGAGCATGAATTTTTTTTCAGTGCAGCCGGTATGGTGTGCAAAGCCATCGAAGAGTTCTGGCGCGGCGTGCGCGTATGATAGCGCATTGAGAAAACCAGCTGGAAAAAACATAGTTCAACAAATTGGCTGCCGACTATCCCCGTTTTCACCTGTTAAATGTGGAAGAATTGTTGAAATTTAAGGAAGGAATTGACAGCAGAAACACGAAGAAACAGATCAGGTACGGTCTTTCTATGTTTCAGGATTTTTGTAAGGAAATAAAAGCCGATTTTGATGATGATCTTGTTGATAACGAACCGGGATAACGAAGCCCTAACCTCCTTCTCTCGCAATTAATTTCTAACTTATTATGCTGGAGCTCAGAATCAAAACGGTGAATACTACAGCAAGAACATAGTTGTAATAACTGTAATAGTTTCTTTGTAAAAGTGAGCTGCTCATGAGGGATATAAAACAGATATACAATGGCTTTCTTGGCTCTAGCCAACTATGAGCATTCAGAGGCATAAATATTAACTTTTCCTCGAGGCAAATTTATATCAAATTTACTATACCCTCGGCAAGCCTCGGGTATAGTAAATTTGATATAAATTTGCTCTCGGGAAAGTAACTATTTATGCTTCTTCATTAGCTCATAGTTTTTGCTAGACCCTCAAAAGGTATTGTATATTTGTATACTATATAAATCTATACGTGTATCTACCTACATGTACATGTATTTCCCACCCTTCGTCCCCTCTCCTTGACTGACAACATGTTTCAAGTTTGGTCATGAGCTTCTCGTTAGAGGATGATCTGTGCGTGTGCGTTCCACGCGTGAGCTAGAGGATAGCAGGTTTCCAGGGGGGGGGGGGGGGTATGCACATTTGTGACTTTTATATTCTTGTTGTTTTGCTTTGTCTAGAGGACTAAGCAATAATAGGTAGATACATAGATTTATATAGTAAACAATAAAATCAGTTCTGATTTAACTAGTTTCTTTTAATACCTTAAGTAATAAAGGCAGACCTAAACTTGATGTATTTTTTATTTATAAATGAATATTAGTTTTCTATAACAATGTAATAATATGTGCTTGTGAAACAAATTCACCAACTGAGATTCCTATATCTATAAAAATCAAGAGTTTCATAGATTATTGACATTATTTAATTCATCAAACAAAACTATTAAGGAAAATGCATTTTTGTTGTTGTTAGCACAACCATGCAGACAACTTGAACTATGGAGACACTTGAAAATGTGTGTATTACCAACTTAAAGAATGGAATCTTCCTATATTACTTTGCCTAATTGAATTGAAATTTATTGTTCTTTTCAGGAAATTCTTTTTTCACTGGTTTTCCAGTCATTGTACATGTACATAATACAAGAAGAAATACATAATACAATAATAGCAAATATACATCGTCACAAACATAATCACCTTCTGAAAATGACTGTTACATTGTAGTATTGAGCTTTGAAGCTAAATATTAGAAAGGAAAAACAGTACTCCTTTGATTTCATTAGATATCTGTGTAAAGGAGATACAAAGCAAAATGATATGAAGTGCCCCAGTCCAGTGGTTTAATCACTTTATCGGTACTGGAAATGCAAAAGGTTGTGGGTTTGAGCCCTGGCACGTTACTCATATCCTTGAACGAGGCATTTTATCTACCGTAAATCTCTGTGTATAAGGTGCACTTTTTTTCCGTCGGCAAAAGTCACCGGTACCGGTACATGATATTTTGAGTCCTCAAAATGTTACTTTTTAATGGTTTTCAAAAATCTCTGTGTCTCAACATGAATCACATAATGCAAATAAAGAATAGGATCTACTATTTGAAGTTGAACCACGTTCCTAATTTGAAGGGAAGTGAGTGAGTTTTCTTTTTTTTTTTTTTTTTTTTCAGTCACGATAAATTATGCCCCTTCACAAAGCACTTTGCCGGCCGAAGCTCTCCCGTGTCTTCAGCTCACTCACCTGTATCATGCAGCTCACTCACTCACAAAAACTAGCCTGTCCAAATTTCTGTTTAGACTCAGAGGAACAATTTTCTGTCATCTTTAGTTTTAAAAACAACATTGTTACTAGGTCTAACTTAATTTACAACCACTTCAACTGTGCCTCGTAATAAAATGAAAGTATTTTCGAACACCGAAATGAGAGCCGATCTGATCTTGTTAACAAAAAGCCTTTAAAAAAGCCAATTTTTTTGTTGGCTTTTTTGTGTGGCTTTTTGGGCTTTTTGTTAATCAAATCAGATCAGCTCTTATTTCAGTGTTCGAAAATACTTTCATTTTATAAATATATCAATTAGTAGGCGGTTTCCCGGCAATTTTTTTATCATAATGTATTAGTCGAAACATATTCTTTCACATGATTGGTAATAAGAGCTTTCATTTCATTTTTTGAAATTGGGGCTTTTCCAATACTGGTCTTTACCTTTAAAGTATTGGCTGAGATATGACCATCTGAATAAATAGATTTCCTATAGGAACTCAGTGCTATATTGCTCTGGTTCATAACATTATGACATTATTTTTTATGCTCTTTTGGAAAATGAAGAAAAAACTGAGAAATTCTAAAAATAAATTTTTATGATGTCACAGCTTCAGTTGTCTATTTTTTAGAATGGTAATTCTATCCAGTGACTAGGGTAATGATAATACTGGAACTTGGAAGCTCTTTGGTCAGTTTAATGGTATAGCGATTTATAAGAAACCGGTATTATTATTATTATTAGAATAAGAGCGAATGTTAGTAAATTGTTCAATGTGACTCTAATCTAGACATTAACTTAACAAAAAAATCTTCCTTGTTATCATGGCCATGAATAATACTGCTTTTAGTAAATTTAGTTTATGTCACAAAATATGGCAAAATAGGAAGGAAGGCATTCCGCATCATTCTCTCCAGGAAGACGTCTAAAGAACATGATTGCGGAGTTAGCAAAATAAACCTACTAATGGTTGAATGGGCAATGCCACCTTCCTTCCTGAAATGATTGTCAGGATTCATAGAGCACAGAAAGACTGGTCCTCATAAACATCAAAGACATTTATTACTTTGGTGACTTACGACTTCCTGAAAGTTCAAACAAAAGGTTTCCCCCGAAATATCTAGCAGTGATTTATATCTGTCATGGCTTATAATTAAACATTTGTTATGTACTGTACTTGTTGGGAACGTTACGAGAATCAGCTTTAGTATGAAAGATGATGCTTGGATTTTAATGTAGATGGGTTTTAGATAAGAAATTGTAGGAATTTGAATGTACATGTACATGACTGGATATTCTGTTGTCTCTCAAATCAAAAGGTTAACAGACTGAATGTACAGTTAAATGATAGATAAATTTATTTAGATTTGAACACACTTTTAGAGCGTTCTCAATTCATGTATGTGTGAAGGGGTCTGAGCCCTGAACTAGAAATATAACAGGTGTCATCATCTAGTTGAAATCTGAAGGGTACCATATTTTGTCCTCAAGCTTGTAAAAGGCGAGGCTGATATTATTCAGCAATTATGATATTTGTAAGCTTCTGATTGATTGAAGAATGTGTAAAGATGAGGCCCTGGTACATACATGTACAGTATATATGTGAATAGAAAAATGGACAAGGTTGAGTTAGAATGCATCTGTGGGAGTGGTTGCAGTCTATCATAGATGATGATTGTTGAACTGTCTCCCCAGACTATGAACTTACCATGAACTAGTGTGAAGAGGAAATACAAAATAGGAGTAGAGAGAGAGAGAGAGAGAGAGGAGAGAGAGAGGGAGAGGGAGATAGAGAGAGAGGGAGAGAGAGAAAGAGAAAGAGAGGGAGAGGGTGGGAGGGAGAGGGAGGAAGAGAGAATATACCAATATCTGGAGAAATTGAAAGCAGGGGATCAATTAAAAGAGCAGAAGGAAGGGGTAATTCATGGAACATCTACTGTACTATATTTTCCCACAAGAAATATAATGATAAAATGTAGGCTGTAGTGTATGTGCAGTCAAGCATTGTAATCAAATATAATTCAATAAAGACAATGATGATGATGATGATTATGATGGTTATTTTACAAATTAAGAACTTGTAAAACCTAGTTACATTGACAGCAGTGTGGAACGTACCAGTATGTATTTTCTAAAGAGGAATCATGTATTGAAAAATTCACCCAAGAATAAGAACCCTGATAACCTTGTGGTATGCAGTCTCATCTCAGAGTTCAGAGTACGGATTACAAAGTACTACCTGTGGATAGAGGTCTTTGGGTTAACGTTCATGTGACGTCCTCTATCTGGTCCTATTTTTGTTCCTTTTCATTTGTTTTATCTTCTGATATGTAGGATGCATATGGGGGGGGGCACGGTTAAAGTTTGGCACAGCATCGCATAGGATACATATTGGGGGGGGGCACGCTTAGAGTTTGGCACAGCATCGCGTAGGATACATATTGTGGGGGGCACGCTTTGAGTTGAGCACAGCATCGCGTAGGATACATATTGGGGGGGCACGCTTAGAGTTTGGCACAGCATCGCGTGCCGTTCATGTCCTGATTCATGCTAGGCAGAGAGTTCAACAAGTTTCAGAGACTTAAAAAGAAGTTGTTAGTATTAGAATGGGTGACAAAATGTCTACTGCTGCACGTGCCTGACCAACTTCTTATGAGCATTCATGAAATGTTCTCATTTTTTATGAATATAGTCCGGAAATATTAAGGCAATGGAGTGAGGGGTGGAGATGAAGGGGGGGGGGGGGGGGAGGGGGAGGGGTGAAACCTCATAAACCACGAGTATCCACAGTCATGACATTAAAGAGGTCTAGAAAATACGAGCTGAGATTGAAAGCATTGTCTGCTTGCATGTCTAGGCATCACACCATCAAATTCTGGTCAAAATGCAAGATAAAAACTGATGGAATTGAACAAAAATAAGTGGGAGGAGCTTCTCTAAACCAAGTATTTGCATGTCAGTAATTTTGTCTAACAATTCACTCTTGTTGATTTCATTGAAAGACATGGGGGTATAGTACAGCTGTACAGGTGACACTGAGTAGTAATGTCAGTGTAGTTCCGTTACTTTTTGTAATGGTTTGCTTTCTGTTGGTCGGTACATTAATGCTCCTTAATTCAGACTTAATCCTGGAATTCCTGTCCTAATTTTTGAAAGACGAAGATACGCAGTCTGTTCTTCACCATCAACCTAGTCAGTGATGTTTACGCATCAGCAATCAAAAATTGTTTCCCTTCACCATGAATCTATTTTAACCCCCATACTGTCAGTCTAATGTAGATGCATATGATATAAAACCTCCCTTCAGAGAAGACATTGGAACCCGGCAGGGTTTAGATTAATGAAGAAAAGCAGCTTTGGCCGTCATTCTATAATGCTACATAGATACACACCACATGTGTTCTATTTCATGCTGTGATATATTGTATCAATTGTTCTAGATCATATAGGGTGTATCATAACTCATGCACCTGTTTTCTTCATGTTACGGCAATGAGAATGAAAAAGTCATTTTTTTCCGCTGAGCTATGCAGCTTTTCAGGATAGCATTAATCATCTCCGTAGCAACACGCATCAAGTTTGGAAGTGTTTCCTCTTTTTTAACTGAATTTATCATCTCAAAGACTTTAGTTTGGCATCGTAGACTTAAACTTAACCGATTTAAACACATGAAATTGCTTTAAATTAGTATGAATAAGTTAAATTTGCTTTCAGCAAATGTGTGTTTTTATTTTCTTTTACAAAATTCATATTATTAAGGATGGAATGTCTTCATATGGTCATTTTCACAGTAAAGGGTGTAACTTTTCTCAAACAGGGTGAAAATTTCAAAATATGTTTTCATAATAATTTCTACTAAAATTAGTACTATAAGTGTCTAAATTATGGATTTTTTTTGGTTCTGGAGCTTAAACTACATGAGAAACCTGGAAAAATAATGAACAACTGTGACAAATATGATAAATTTGAACAAAAACAACATTTTAATTCTATCAACTTAAATGACAACATTTGTTCTCCAAACATAATTCAATTGCTATTTTTCATTTGCTATTCTAATGTACTTAAAGGCTTATAAAGCTTTTTTGGTCAAACTTATTTGGTCTTTAAAAAAATTCAATGCGTTTGTCAAATTCAAGATAAAATATGACTTTGACATTTAATTTTTCAAATTTACCTATCTTCCAAGAGGGGGAGCAAAATACAAATTATTATACAAATACCATTCAGTGAAGGCTAATTACCATGCAAATTCCAAAGAAATCGCATTTCAAATGAGGAAGTTGAAAATTTCTCATGTGTGTGTTTCGGAGGCTTCAGGTTAACAAAATGCCTGTTTCGGAGGCTTCAATCATGTTAACATAAAATGTTGTCCATTACTTAGGTAAAATATTAAGAAAAATTCAACTTAAACTGTTAATGATATGTTAAATTACTAATATAACACCTAAAACATTTGTTTACAGTGTAAAAATACTTGTTAATATAAAGTTAGGTACATGTATGTTACAAATTATCTTTACTTAATACAATGAGTTTTTTGTTCAGTACGCAAACATTGCAAAGTCACTTAATAGCATCCATGAGGATTTCAAATCTGTGCTGATACTCAGGGAAATATATTGTCAAGTATGTAATTTCCAAGGAAATCACTTTTCTCATATCAAAGTTGAAACATTCAGGAAACATATACATGTATAGGATCAGTTCAAAGTAGTGTTTCGGAGGCTTCAAACATGTTAACACACTATATTGTCAACTACAAAGGCAATATACAAAGCGAAATTTAACCTTACTTTTGAAGATTCGATAAAATGTTGAACTGAAAGTAAAGTACTTAAAATAATTGTTCACATAGAAACCATTTATGTTAATTCATAGCAATGTATCATTACCCTTCACTTGCGTCTTTGTCATCATTTATTCTTAGTGCAAAGAATTAAATTTCCGCACAGTGGCTTCCACAAACTTGTTTGTTATGTGTTATAACATTTACACTGACATTCATATTTGTGAAACCAATAGCATAGTAAGTATTTACAGGTTTTTGTCCTGGAACACAATTGTGTTCTACTTCTTATTTCAAAGAAATTTATCTGCCAACATGTCCAGTTCTCCTTCTTAAAAATTATAAAGGTAAGCTCTGCCGGCTGGGGTAGGGGTCCTGGTTGGTAGAGTCAGCTTCTGTATTACATCTTTTTTTAGGCTGATGGGCTTCACAGTCCTCTGTAAATTAATACAGACCATTGCTGTTCCGGCGCATGAATTTGACTTTGACATTGTCATCAATCACAGCTTTTACCTAGTAGCAAAATAAGAATATATAGCAAATACAAAATTTCATTAAAACACAGAAAAACAGCTTTCAGAATGCATTTCACTTCCTTGAAATATCTCACAGTCCCTTATTTTATTTCATTCACCCCGTTAACTTTGTTCAGTACCACAGCATCTGCTCATATATATTTTAGAAAGATCTTATTGTCTATGTATTTCTCAAATAAAGAAAGTTGATCCTGTTAAATGTTTTTTTAATAATCCGAGATCTAACATGGGTAATACTTACGAGAGCCATGAAAACCACCCCATTTGTAGTCCTGCTGCTACATGTAGATGAAGGTGCATCAAAATATATGGCCACATAATCGCTCACATTGATCCTGCAATTGGAGAAGAAAATAGGAAATTAGCAGTTTGTACTGCACAGAACAATGTTAATACATCTGAGCTTGGACACTAAAAAACAATAATTTTGTTTGTGCATTACATAATAATTTATTATTTATCCATGTGTTGTTTAAAAATTAGTTTAGAAGTCTATACGGGCACCATCACTAAGTATGCTTAATGTGTACATTACACAAACCTTTAAGTACTAATTAATGACAGACTTGTTTTTATCTGTTTTGACCATGGATTTGCAGGAATAACCTGTTCAAAATTGTAATTTGTACAAGGATTTCATTCCTTATTACTGGTTTACCATTGTGCATAGCCATAGACCTGTTTATGTACACACATGTATATCAGGAGTCTAATTTAAACATTTGGTACTGAGGCAAACTTTAAAGGTCAGGTGACATCCAAATATAAGTTGATTCATGTTTATGTGCAGGGCTGCATACAACTCATAATTTGTTATAAATATATTTCATAGATTTTTAAATATTTTACAATAATTTTCTCAGACCTGCTAAGCTCCACCCTAAATAAATGCTCCAGATTTCATTTATCTATCTGTTAATCATTAGTGAGCTAACAAGAGAAATTGTTATGTAACTTTCTCCAGCTCAGCACATGCTCACAAATACCTCCACGTTACCTTTCTTTTACTGGTGATACTACACCACTTCTGACATAGCAACTCGTAAGTTGGTATTGTATGGTCTATTGTAAACAGGTGATCAGCTCTGGTTAAGCTATTATACATACCACTGTCTCTTGTTAGCTCACTAATGATTTACAGATGATGTCACAAGATGAATGAGATTTGGAGCATTTTTCTAGGCTGCACATCAACAGGAATCAAACTATATTTGGATGTCACCGACCTTTAAAACCACAAACATTGAGTATGATAAAGGTACATGTACAATGTACAATACAGATCGTTACTAGGCCTCACTATATTTTTAGTGACAAATCTAAACTTCAAAAACTTTCACACATCAGTTCCATTACAATGACCCATTAAACAAAAAGTACAAGTTAAGTAATTTAAGGACAAAATATACAGTTCTTACCTCTATATTCCTGTGGATAACAGTAAGGAAATGAGAGAACTGCCTGTAGTGTTCATGCCTGTCTGGAAGAGATGCTATCTAGTATCAGATGTTGCTAGCACATGTTGCTGTAACCTTGTCAATATCTTCATGATCTTCATGGTCTATTGTTGTGGACAAGGTCCGCAGATCGAGTCCTGCCGCGGCACTAATGTCCTTTGGCAAGACACTAATCTACATTTGCCACACTCGACCCAGGTGAGGTAAATTGGGTACCTGGCAGGAATTAATTCCTTGAAATGCTTAAGCGCCGTAATGGAAGCCATGCTAAAGCCGGGGTAATAATTTCCAAATTTGGAAGCGCATAGAGACGTTCAATATGTGCTACACAAGAACTAAATATTATTATTATTATTCCATTGTCTTAAAAGGGGTTGTACACACTGCTACCCAAACATTTCTAGAGGGTTCTTTGCCCACCAAATTTCTCTCCTACTGTTACAAATGGTCTTTGGATGGCATGGCCTGTGCCATTTGATCATAAGGGGTTGGCAAAGACCATGATACATGTTGTTAACACTAAATGAAGCCTCCGAAACAAATTGGATAAATATTATGGATGTCTTATAATTTGGGAAAATACAGTGATTCATTTTAATACTTTATATATTAAAATATTCATAAAGCTTGGAAGATTTATATGTATAAACTTTTTTTATTATTTGGTGAATGATTCTTACATTATCAAGGTTTGAAACAGGTGAATACTCCTAGTACTGGTGTAAAATTTCTTTCTGAAATACTGACTATTTGTAAATCATTAAAAAAATAAAGAGCCAATAACATCTAACACATTCCTGTCCTTTAATAGACCAAAACCAAACATTCAATAGGAAAACTGTAAACAATCCCCTATCTATAAAACCACAATAGCCAAAAATATGGTGTTAACTACAGTTTGAAGCCTCCGAAACAAGTTTTTTTGGTTATTAGTAAGTCTTGAAAAAAATTAACTGGATATCTATTTACTTTCAACTTCAAGGGAGCCTGCACATCCTAACCTATGATTGCCATGCAAATTTAACATGAAACACATCGGTCTAGGTATTTAAAAAATGAAAAATAATCTTTTGGCTGTTTCGGAGGCTTCAAGTGTTTCGGAGGCTTCAAGTGCTAACGGAAAGTTTGTATTGTCTGTTATTCTTTAACAGTGGGGAATATCTCAGCTATTTTTTGACAAGTGATTTAGGGGTCCTAATGCTACATTTTGATATAATGATTGGATAAGTTCCTATATTCATATTTGTACAAGCTGTCTGAATAGTTTGTTTCGGAGGCTTCAATTCAGCTAACGGAAAAATGGCGCGACTCAGTCAAGCGTTTAAAAAATTCTTACAAGCAACATGATCAGACAAATTTTGTCATTAGTTGGAAGTATAGATATCAAGTGTTATATCAAGAACAAATGAAATGGTAGAAAGCACTTTTCAAACCAGAGCTCTTGCTATGAAGTTTGTTAACTATTGTTAACGGAAAATGAAGTCTCCGAAACGACAAATAACAACTCTCTGTTCTCAAAAATAGAGGAGCAGTTACAGTTACAACTTCTTTGGCACTTTTTATTGAACATCTAACTTCACATTCTGCATAACAAAAACAATCCTCGCTGTTCCTGAAAAAAATGCAGGGCTTTACAAAAATGTCTATGTATTTTGTGTACATCAAAAGGGTCACATTTAGGGTACTCATGTGCCTGCCAAAATTTAACGAAGTAATCCCTGAAGAAGTTTATGCTACCCAAGGTAGCACCCAAGTAGGTTACTCATATGCCAAAATATCTTTGAATTCTGTAGCTTTATAAGATCACTGGAGAAAAAAATGTCAAAATTTCAAAGTTACACCCTTTACCGTGAAAATGACCATATATCAATGCATCTGATAGTCTTTTAGTGTACTCAAACATACGGAAGAAAGCAGAGGATGTTCATAAGGAAAACCGTTTGTTGAGCAAAATAATGAAGGACAAATTATTATTTTTATGAGAAGGGAAAGAACTTTTAAAAGTTTAATGTAGACATGGAGCTAACTTAAGTCACACTACAAGAAAGATTGCCCATCATGAATCTAATAACAAATTCAAAATTTAAAAGGCTTTATTTATAAAGAGGAAGTGTTAAGGGATGAGGTTTTGGAATGAGATGGGTCAACTCATTGGGTCAATTTGGGAGTTTTAACAAAATACACGAGGCCAGTCAAATAACAAATGAGCTGAAAAAGGTTTGGTGTGACACATGATAGTCAGAGGGTTTCCCATGCAATCTGCTTCTCACAAGAAGTCTAACTTTCCTGTGCTTCTCTTCAGCTCTCTGGCCTCAGGTGTTAATGGTTTAGCAATATTTACAATTGACGTCTTGATAATAATCTCTGCTGAAGAAAAGAGATATGAGTCATGTCATGCTACTCTGATACACAAGATACTGATCAACAAGCCACAAAATAGGAGAGAAAAAGTGTGAGCTTTTATTCTCCCATTTTCTTGGTTGTTTGTATTTTCTTTTTTGTCTTTCTTTCTTTTTGTTTCTTCAATTGTGACAGAATTCATTAAATTATCCCAAGCTCAGACATTGACAGGATAAACTTAGTAATATTTCCTGAGTGAAACATGTTTCATGATCCTTGTGAACATTAGCTTTAGGCAGGCTTTGATTCCGACTAAATGATGATATCCATAGTGACTGACTCAAGATCAAAGTGTGGTACGGTATGTCACTGAAACAGCTCCCGTTGTTTTTTTTTTTGTTGCATTTTTTTATTCATTGGGGTCCAAGCTATCAGAAATTGATGGGGTTCAAATTTTCCTGAAGACACCAAATTTCCCTATTGCGCGTTATATAAGCCATTTTGGCGCCCAATATGGACCCCCCAGGAAATTAAGGAGGGGTCTGAAAATTTGAACCCCATCATTTTTGGCCAATTGGGACCCTTTTGAAGCCAAAACAGCAACCAAAAAAAAAAAAAAAAAAAAATCAACTTTGGCAAAAAAATCCTACGGGATTACATACCATACCGCACTATCATCCTCTATTGATGTTTCTTTATGAAAACCCATGCAAAGTTGATGTAAAAAAAGATGTGAAAAGTCAAAAGTTCTAGATGTTAGTATTATGTTGCTTAAACATACTAACAATTTTGACATCATAGAGAGAGGCCAAATGAAAAGGAGAGAACAGCTAGAAAGAGGAGAAACAGGGAGAAAGAGAGAGAGAGAGAGAGAGATATATATATAAAGAAATACAAGAAAAGAAAGGAGAATCATTGAGAGAAGGCAGTAGTTGAAAGTAATAAATTGTAGTTTGGAGAGATAACAAAAGAGAACATTTATTTCATTATTAACTTGGGCCCCTCAACTTTTCTCAGACTAGGATTATACATTTTGATACATTTTTGGTGTATGCCTTGGTGTGTGTTAAAGCTGATAAAGGCATATAGGTGGTTGTTCTCATCTTGTTTCAGGTGTTTGAATCCAAACTTCATTGTAGGCTAATTAATGGATTGTGTCATGTTTGAGTCACCTTCCTTCAATCTCTATATCTCATATTCCTAAAATAAGACTGTGTAACGCAAAGTCACCAACACATATGTTTGTAATATTCTGATAGTAATCTTTCACTCCTAAGGGAGGATATTCTAGGTAGAAATATCTGATTTTAAGCAGCTTTTGATGATACAAGTTTTGAGAAGTCACAATTTGGTGCTATTCCTGTACTTTTACAGTGTTTTGGAATTCAGAGGATAGGATAATTTTCTTGAATGTCTTTATTCATAGACAAGCTATAATGAAGGCATTCCATTTTGTTGAGACTTTGAATTGAAGAAAATGAGGAGAATTGAAGAAAGAAGATTCACAATATTTATGAATCAAATGACCTGATTATTTTATTTTCATGTCCCTTTCCCCAAAACATGCACTTCCCCTTCCCCCTATTTCTGTGAAATAAAATAATACATCCCTTCCTACATAAGAAGCTACAACGAATAAAGATTATCTGAAACATTGAAGAGTTCAGTTTAACTTTGGTAGGATGAGGGTCTCAGACATCTATGAGACAGGATGACGAGACACTGACGGGAAATTGAAAGAAATTGGAACATTTAGAGCAAGAAATATGAGAAGCCATTAAAGCTTCAGTATGCAGTTGTCATATTTTGGGGTCTATTGTGTCACAGACTTAGAGAAGATATGGTTTCCTTAATAAAGAATGAACTGAAATATCAGTGCATTTTTCTTACTCCAAAGAGACACGTTTCCAATGCCTGTTCTGGAAAAAAAACACCTCATAAATAGGTTTACCAATCACCTAAATATATTCATTTATGTACAGCTAGAATGTATGATATTACCCTTAAATTAAAAAAAGTTCTCCAGGCTTTCTATGGGCTAGCGGATGAGGAATATAAAGAAAGTAGTCTCCTCACAAGTCATGAGTTGTTTAATTGAGGGTGTTTTTAAACTTGCAATATCTCTTTACAGAAGCAAGCTCATCTTTTAAATACAGTAATAGGACATGGAACCACAGACATACAAAACTATTTGATGATTTTGTGATCGGTACACTTTATCAAATGCTATGTATAGAATAGAAAGTCCACCTTGGCCTGTACTTCTTCATGACACATACATGACTGATCAGTCAACCCAGATGGGATTGTCTTCATATTTCAATAACTTTCTAAGAGATTTTAATCCACCCTCCAGTCAGCTCTAAAAATACAATTCAGCAGTTGTCTTTTTTAAAGTACATGTAGGATCCATAGCATTTTAATATTGGGTCGTTCCATGGGGTTGAGACAATTTTGTGACACACCAGAATTGAGAAACCATGTCTCCTAATTATCATCCATAACCATGTTTTCTCAGATTGAGTTTAGCATAAAAAGCATAGCCAACTATATTTAGAAGAACTCTAGCTTCATGGTAAATCAATAATATAGACCCAAGTTTATGTAATTTTATATAAATGTGATGTCCATGTAAAGCTGGTAAACAAAGAAACATGTATTAACCAAACATTTTGAAGAGAAGCAATTGAAATAGAAATGATTCTGCCAGTGCACTACTATATATGTATTCATTGCATACAAATCTTCAACAGATGATTTCATCTTCCATGTGTAGTAGAAGATCTCATACCAACATTACATGGACATTGTCATATTCTTTGCTCCAACCTCATGGGAGTCAGGACCACCCCCCCCCCCCCCAAAAAAAAAAAAAAAAAAAAAAAAAAATGAAATTTGTACATAGGGCTCAGTTTTACAGACTCTAAAAAAATAGATCTTCCAAAAAGATTAGTTTGGAGCCGTGGCAAAGGTATGAGAAAATGAATTAAAATGGCCAGAATGTACAACTGAATTATAGTTTATACTTATCCTTGCCAAGTTTAGTATTTTTCCCATTTTATGTTTCTTGAGAATTTGACATATTCAAGTTTACATCATAAAGTATTCAACAAAAGCCCTAATTCAACCAGTCCACCTTACATTCTTGAGTTACAATAAAAACACAAAAATCATCAAGTTAACAAGGGTATGAATAATCTAGTTGTTAACTGTAGGCTGAATATCATGTTGAAACGATCGAGAGTAGGATGATGATCACTTAGAGCCAAACCCTGTGACGTGTCAAAGCTTTGAGCCACAGCCAAGTCTTCAACATTTAAACTGTCAACATAAACTACTGTAGCTGCTAAATTTCATTAAGTTCATGGCCCGCAAGTGTACTTTACAAAAACCCTCTCTCTCAACAGAAATGGTGTTTCTGGTAAAGGGCATATTTATTCAGCCATAAATCAAACACATGCCCTACTTCCTATCTTCCTACCACGGTCCATGGGGGTAGTAGTAGTTCCACATTCAAGGCGAACTCCCTTGTTAGGCCTAAACAAAAAGATGTTGTATTGCCCTTTGCGACAGACCCAAAAATCTTGAAATCTATGGTTGGCTTTAAAAAAAAAAAAAAAAAAAAAAAAAAAAAAAAAACGTTTTAAAGCATTTAAAGCTGAAAAATATCAGCCAAAAGAGGGGGGGGGGGGAGAGGAAAAAAAGATTACTGACTGACCGACACATGTTTTGGCACCTAAAGGGCAATACAACATCTTTCTTTTTTTTAGGCCTTAGGGATGGACCTAGCTATTTTGAAATTGAAATGGGGGATACATGAAACCTCTGTTGGTTTTTCGGAAGAGAATTGGATGGTTTATGGCCCTAAAACCTTTATGTCACGTTTTACTGTATGATACATACCACTTGTCAGAGAGTATATGGAACAGCTCCCAAAATAGATTTAATCACATTTCTCTGATTTTAAACGATATCTTTTCTTTGAAAACATAGGTTATAGCTCACTGGTAGAAATGTGATAGCAAGGGAATACATTGAGCTACTTCATATGCCCCACTTAAATCCTTTGCTCCTTTGCAAGGCTTGCTATGTCTTGTGGAGGAGGATGCTGTAAAACTTGGATTGATGCTGCCTTACAGCCCAAAATACTGTCTATTACCTTAGAGATTTGCTTTATATCCAGGGTTTTGAGTCTGATTTGTAGAGCAAAGTGAGAAAGGACTTGTCTGATCGTCCAGGAAATGTCCACCACACCTGACTTGAGATCTCACTCTGATTGCTCCCTCATGATGATGATGGTTCTCATGTTTACTACAAACAAGTGTGGAGTCAAACGGTTGGTAGCTGGTGTCTTGGCATCGTGCCAAGTCTGTATGGGTGCAGTGAGAGATATCAGGGCCAGACATTGAATTTTTCCCAGTGAGAGAAGAATGCTGGATGGTTGGAATAAGTTGAACTTCTTTAAAGATAAAGTTGAGTTCTGGTCATGTTATCATTGATATCATGCAAGTGTGGAAGAACATCAGATAAAACATGTTCCCTGAAAAGCATGGCTCTTCCAATGCCTTCATATTCTAAATATGTCTTGAAACATCGTAAACATCGGGATGGATTTTTACGCCACGTGTTTGTGTAGTCCAATATGCATCTTTCTGTATACAGTGTTTGTAACTTTACCAAGACTTGGCCAAGTTTCTTATCATTTTGATGATTCCAGAACCTTGCAATACACACAAATACTTATATGTTAGATGATCAATCTTTCTGGTCGATTCCACACTGTTTCTTTCACAATGCAATCGCACGACCAGAGCCCAACTTCATCTTTAAACCCTTCCGTTATTCTTTACTCATGAACAGGATTTGATCTTCATCATGATTATCTCGAACGGGATGAAGGTGTTAGCATGTAGTCTCATTCTTGGTCTTTTCAGCTTTTAAAGTTGATTTGCAAGTTCTGATATTTTCAAGTATCATACAGGACTGTGCACAGGTGTCTTGTGTTTGAGTCTAAAATGTGTGAAGAAAGTGTTGTGAAAAAGTCTTGCAAAGCTTGAGCATATAGGTGTATTTTCTTGGTTGCCCTAGTGAAAATGAATGCACTCTTGTCAGTGTTAACCTCACTTTATCATGCATAAATGGATCTATAAATATAATGATTGTTCTTCTTTTTCATTTCCTAATTTCTTTCTTACTGCAGGATGTCTCAGGATGTACTGAAGTAGCTCTAGATAAGAAGAACTATGGAGTTCCTGATTTCATGGCTGAAGGGTAAAGAAATTTGTTATTTATGTTCTTTAATCGTACATAATGAATGAGATATTAAGTCTATGGGACTGACAAAATTCTGTATTCAATCTATAGGACTGACAAAATTCTGTATTCAATTGATTTTAATGTCTCCTATAGTTTGTTGAGGCGATTTTAAGTCTTCCAGAGATATGCAAGAACAACAAAAGTAATATTAACATTATTTTGGTGATTAACCCCTTTAAGAGGAAAATGGAGAGGGATATTAGCATACTTTGGCTGTTCAGTGTTGAACTATAAAGTAATGACAAATCGTACAAGTACACCTTCTGACAAATCTCTTATTTTCCTTCCGCTCTGTGAACAATTCCAAACCGACATGCTTGACTCATAAAAAGTGATACTGTGCGGTGCCTCTCCTTCTTTATTGCCTCCCTTCTTTGGAGTTTTGAAGTTTTCTGTCGTAAAATGATTGACAGAGAAACGACAGTCAGGTGCGCTGGAAAAATTTGTGACTTATGAAGAGGAAGCATGCGATTATTGGCGTACAACGGAATACGGGAAATGGACTCAATTAGCTCATCCTTTTTCTGTATACCCCTCTCTTTCTTTCTCCCCTGTGTCATGTTGTATTTTCTCTTTGCAATACCCCTCTCTCTCTCTCTCTCTCTCTCTCTCTCCCCTGTGTCATGTTGTGTTTTCTCTTTTCAATACCCCTCTCTCTTTCTCCCCTGTGTCATGTTGTATTTCTCTTTGCAATACCCCCCTCTCTCTATATATCTCTCCCCCCTCTCTCTCTCTCTCCTCCTCCTCTCTCTTCTCATCTCTCTCTCTCTCTCTCTCCCCCCTCTCTTTTTTTTCTCTCTCTCTCCCCCCCCCCCCCTCTCTCCTTTTTTTTCTCTCTCTTTCTCCCCTGTGTCATTTTGTCCTGCTCTATGAAGCCAACTATTCCAATGAATAAAACTCAGAATCGAATGGTTGATATGTGTTGACATGTAAATCCCTCAAACTGCTGTAAGAAACCTTGGTACCATGCCAACCACAGGCAGGTATAAATGGTAGCTAATTATATTTTGTACAAAAGTGAAAATCAATCATTTAAACAAAAATTAAAGTGCAATGACAAATATCAAAGGAATATGGATGTTTATTTGATATGTAGATTTCTCCTAATAAACAAAAATTGTGTAACGTCTTAAAAGAAACAAGATTTTTTTAAACCATGGAATTATTTTGAATTCTCAAGGCAGTTTTGATACAATTATCCAAATGTGATTTGAAGATATGTATAGCCATTTTGAGCCAAGCTATGAGCAAGAGGTTTACACTTTAACCAATTACCTGTTGTTTGACATTCTGTGCCATTTTGACATATATGAACGATTGCGGTATACCGTATTGATTATATTCAATTACATTATATAAAAAATATAGGTGAAAGCAACTTGAAAAAAAGAAGAGATTCATCTAATTTCCATTTGGAGGTGACAACCAGCAATAGATTTAGCTCGGGTGCCACGTATTCTAACCAAATTTCCGATGATAATCAAATATGCATGCATGTAGGCTTTTTGGCAATGAGCTTAAAACACAGGGAAAAACAGAAAATTAACATTTATGTATAATACGTCATATACCGAGGTAGATTTAATTAAGTTTCTCTTATCAGACCATAGCACCTATCTCTACTGATAAACATATCAAATCAGAACTTTTGAAAGGTGTATTTGCACAGAGCCTTGCCACTTTAAAAATAACATTTGTACATATACACCCCTCAACTGAGAATTGGGACAAAAATGTCTAGAAAATAAGATGACAACAAGTTACCATGAATTTATGACTTCATGACATATTAGGAAAAACGCTTAGATTGATAATAAGATTTTACATGATTTACGGTATACAGATGTACATGTAGGAATGAGGTGGTTTCTTTAAAAATCACAGAGAAAATAATTCCAGGGTTCCGTGCCACAAAGACGTAACTCCATATTTTCCCAAAATGAGTACCGGTATTTGAAAATAAAATGTTCAGAAAAATGTGGGCTTGCCAGGAAACACAAAGACTTAACTCCACCCAACACCCCATTGAAGTCAATGGCTAGTTAAACATAGACTTAACTCCTTAAGGCCCAAGTGCTCAGTGACTCTCAAAATGACCAAAATGGAGTTACGTCTTTGTGTCACTGACCCTGCAAATCCAAGCTTCTATTTATAGTTTTAGGTTGGACTGGAAGTAGCCTTGATTGGTGATATTGATATTTGATACACTTTGTTCATGCACCAATCTACTTTGTGTCTGGGACATGATCCTTTGCTCATTAGGCCTGTTTACATCAGCTCCAGATTGCCAAATATCCCGCTGTTTCAACTATCCCGATCGCAAATTATCCAGTTAATTTGCGTTTTCATCAGCCCTAAGTTGTAATTATCGAGATATTTGGTCGAGATAATCATCCCAAGATATCTTGAGCTAGTTTGCAAAATATCCTGCTATTTGTACGGTGCGTCTTCACCAGCCCGAAGACTCGCACTATGCGTGAATGCTGAGCAAAATATCTCGGGCTAATTTCTCGAGCTTGAGTTTCAAGTTTCGAGGTCAAGTCTCGAAGTGATGAAGACGCGATTTGTAACTTCAGGATTATTTCCCAAATCAGAAATAGCAGGCTATTTGGCAATCTTGAGCTGATGAAGACGGGCCTTTTGTGTCTTGGACATGATCCTTTGCTCATGGAGATCAACACACAGATGATTAGCTTTTAAAAACCATCAATTAAAGAGACGGAATCAAAACTCCTTCAATTACACAAACCACGTTCCCTGGCTGAAAGTGAAAGCATGAAAGACAGAAATAATTACTGCCATTTGCGTATTTCCCTTCTTAACCTAACTCACAAACTCCCCTTAGGATAGAAGCTGTACTGTATCTGTATACATTCAACCTCCCCTGGGCTATAAGCTGTACTGTATCTATATTCATTCTAACTCCCCTTCAGGGCATTACTTGTCTAATCAAGCTCTCTTTCTCTTTATTTTACGCCTGATTATTTCTTGTGTTTTCCTTGGACTCCTTGCCGTCTCAGCCCCATACTTCCCATGTGAGGGCGTTTCCTGATGTTAAGATGTTGAGTGAGAGATGCATCCACTGTCCATGCACTCCCAATTAAAAATGATTTATGATTCTCATTTAAATCATTCAAAGATCAATACATTAGACAGTGCTCCTTTCTATTTTCTAACATGAGGTGTAATTTTAAGGATATTGGTGAAAACAAGAAGGTCCTGCTGTATCTCTCGATGGAATATTAAATCATTATGATACCGGGTTATTGTTAATTTGGAAGGGTTGTTTGTCCTCTGAGTCTGATACCTGGCCTGTCAATGAGAATCCTTTCTTACGTAACACAGTGTGCCTGCTCCCTCTTCCTTCTTCTTCCTTCTTTTTTCTCTATATACTCATGTACTAGGCCTGGGTCAAGAACAACGAATGAAGATGAAATAACTGAAAAGTTTTCAATGTCTTGAATGAAAGTAAAGTGAATGAACAATTGTATACGTACAATGGCGCCCCTATTTTTTTTTTAAAGGGGGGGGGGGGGGGGAGGGGAGAGGGGAAAAGGGGGAGGAGAAAGCTATTAACTTGTATGTGAGTGATGTTATTCAATTCTGACTTTTAACTTCAATGCCAAAACTATCATCTTCTGTTGTCTCTATATGTTGCAAAAAAATAAAATAAAATTAAATTCTTCAGGTCAATCATCGCTACAGGCTCCCAACATGCCTGCAATATTTTGAAGGGATTAACAAAAAAATTATATCACTAGTCTCTTCATTTTAGAACCATTTTCTTGCACTTTTGAAAGTGGATTTGTCTAATGATTCCTTCATGAAAATCCTTGAAAATAAAATAGTCAATATTGGCAAACTCTATGATTCCATTATTTTCTTTTATCTGCTGTTAAAGGCAGTGAATTTCTGGGCTTTAAAAATCAACAACATTATTTCAATCTGATAACATTAATGTTAATTTACTTGTAATAATTTAATTTTGGATTAAGGGCGTGAGACAACAAATATTAGAAATGAAAGAGTTTAGCTGACTTAAGAAATGGAATGATATTTTGATATTATGACACCTGTTCATATCCATAGACTTGTCAAAATCATTGGCTCCAACCATCCAGGAGCACCAAACCTGATTGGTTTTTCATGAGGGTGCCTTATCGGCATAAACACCACTATAGTGAGGGAGGGGGCATACCCCTAGGGGACGGGGACAATAAGGGGGTCAATTGGTAGAGGGGCATTGTCCTTTCAAGGAAATAAGATGAGGACAATCATCAAGTTATATTCAAAGTTCATTTGATGATGTAGTTATTATATTGGCACTTTTACTCTTGTTTTACAACTTTTGATAAGTCAGCATTAAATTCATAGAACTGACATTTAGGGCTATTAACAAAAATTGAAAATTTATTTTTAAAAATATTAAAAAACGATATCTGCATGTATATCATATTTTTTAGACATGGAATGTATTGTACTTAATACAAGTACATGTATTCACTTTGTACTTTTACTAAGCTCGAACTACTCTGGTCATGTAGCATTGTGTATCGTATGTTTAGAGCCAAAAGGGCATTAATGCTATGGTAAAGCATATGAGCTATAATAACACCCTTCTACTTCTCAATGGATTATGTGATCTTTAGTAGATGATAACATTGTGTTGTGTAACTTACAAACTGTGTACACAAATGTCATTTGCAATTCAGCATATGAACATGTTCTTACCCCCAGTTACCAAAAAAGCAATTTAAGGGAAGTAATTGATCTTTCTAGTCTGAATGCCATACATGTATAACAGGACTGAAGCGTATGTTTGGGCATCATTTCCAATATATATATCTCATATAAAAAACTATAACTGGGCGGGGCTTATCATGAGTGTGCACTGATGATTGGCTAGCTGTCATGTCAACTGACATCTTCAAAACTAGTTGCTTATACTTGGATTCTTTTCCTCCTAAATACTCCGAAGAAGAGTTTTGACTGGAGGTGGTGGAGGGTGGACGATTACATTTTGGAAAAAAGTTCTTTAGTAACTACATTTTTAAATGAGAGCGGGGAGGTTTGGTCGATGGTTGCTCGTTGTAGTTCCTTGATTCAACTTTTTTTATGAGATGCGATAATGTAGTATGTGCTCCCATTTTGCTATACAATCATTCTTTATGTGACATTTCTTTTAAATAAGTTTTGTATGAATTTGGTAGAGTCTGAACAGGCCATTAGGAAATAGATTTCTTTCAACTTTCATCCTGACATCTGCCTGGAGTTTATGACTGATGATGCTCATGAATATATTCATACATGTTGTTTCTTGGTGATTTTGCACTTGACTTGATACAGGGCCACATGCATGAGCAATAAACTCTTATCTCATCCACAGCTTGCTACAGACAAGGTCATGTATGAATTAACTAACCACTCTCACTCTTGCTTTCAAACTCTTTTTTTTTCTTCTCTCTCTCTGTCTCTCTGTCTCTCTCTCTCTGTATCTCTCTCTCTCTCTGTGTCTCTCTAACTATGTCTCTCTGTCTGTCTCTTGGTCTCTCTATCTCTGTCTGTCTACATTTGTATCTCTCTCTCTCTCTCTCTCTTTCTGTTTGTCGGTTGCTCTATCTCTGTTTCTGTCTCTCTCTCTCTCTGTCTCTCTCTCTCCGGAGCGAGTAAGTGCACGACAAGACTGGTTTGAGAAAGGATCATTTGCGATGGAGAGCTTCTCCTATGGCCTATATCACGCAGTTCATTCGCTAATAAAGTTGGCGACATTGGAATCGCAGTCTTATTAATTACAAATAACGGCTGATATTTTGCACAAGATATAGCAGTTTTTGTTCCTTTCTATATATAAAAACAATATTTACATTCTTCCATGGATTTTCAATTCGCTAGTGTTCTTTTCGCTGTTTTTTTAGAGGTATCCCTTGGACTCCTTACTAGTATGCAGCGTCTTCCCATTTAGAGGTGTTATCAAGAATAATAAAAATCTAGTGATATATTCCACCTCAGAAAATAATATTTTCCTTTTTATTTGGGTTATAAACTTCAAATAAAAAGCGGATTTAGTTACTTTGAAATATTTTCCGACACTTCCCAACAAAATTTCACTCAGGATTTGCTGAAATATATTTTTAAAAAAAGATTTCTGCTTACAACTGCGAGTAATTATATGCCCCCGTTTATAAGTGAGCGCCAACATCTTTTCTAATTTTCTAAATTTAGGGATAAAATATCGAAAGTCCAGGTACAGAAACAGCAAGAATAAGCTTTGATGAAAGCCATTCCAGAAAATTTTAACCAGTACCTTCGTAAAAAGTATATAAAAGGACGTATAAATATTTCTAGGATTTTTATAATTTCGGTGTAAAATAAAAATATATAAGTGCGCGTCATATTACAAAGCCAGCTGTATTCATCTCATCACACTCATTCGTAATAAGCATGTTTCTGTTTGAAACTTAAACATTTACAGAATCGTTTTCAATCGTTTCTCTCTTTGAAAAGGATTTTAAATGAATTTAATACAACATTTTAAAAAGGGGGTATTTACAGGCGAAAACGTAAAGCGCCCTCTAATGCTCATTACAGTACACTGTAACCCTAACCCTAGCCCTAACCCTAACCCATACTCATTATTTTCAATATCATATGCTTTCATAATTTAATGTTATTATAAAATAAATTATTCAGCCTCTATTTAGGCTAACCGAGGGTTTTCGAAATTAGTTTCAGTCTCATCTCTTTGATTCATGATTATCATTAATATGTTAATAATCTTTCATTGATATGTTCCTCTAATTTTTCTGCTTTATTAGAACGAACTTGATGTCATGGTGGAAGTTCCATTTAAGCGCTATATAAAAGTGGAATATTATTATTCTTTTTTCTTTTCATTATCATCATCATCATTTTATCTTCTTCTCCTTCTCATCAGCACCATCATAAGTTATCATTATCATCATCACTCTTCTAATCATGATCATCCTAAATTTTGTCTTATCATTGTCGTCACCATCATTCTTCTTATCAATTTTATTTAATTATTTATTTATTTATTTCTAATCTTTTGAAATCAATGTTAATCATTCCCTCTTCTCCTTCTTGTTAGTGTTGCTGCTGTTCTTTTCTCTCTTTCAGTCTCATCTCTTCGATATAATCATTCTTTCTTCTTCCCAACATCATCTTCAATCTGTTTTATCATTAGGTATCATCCTAACCCTATTCTCCTCCCATCGTCATCATATTCACTCTTATTAGTTGCATCATTATCATCTTAATTCTTGCCCTTTGTTTCTGTTTTTTTCTTCTTCTTGTTTTGTTTTATCATCATCATTCTTTTACCTTCCTCCTCCTCCACCTTTTTGTTCTTCGGCCTTTCCTTCTTTTACCAGCTTTGTCATCATTGGTCCATTATCATTATTCAAAAGGAAATATCACATTTGATTTGATTAATTTCATGATTGTAGAATTCAGATTTGGTTAATATCATTTAACATTTTTGTGGCTTTATCAAGTGTCCTGACAAATTTAATTTCTTTTCATTTTTTTACATCTCTTTTCTATATTTCTCCTTAAAGTGCTATTCTTCGGTTGCAAATATCTCCAAAGTGCCTTGGGAAAATAAAATTATCAATTCCATTTTGAGACCAAATTCACTAGCACCAAAGCTATGGTACATAATTACTTGTAGGTAAACAAACTGTAATGTATATATGAAGAGTTTGAATGCAAAAACCACTTTATCCATTTTTGTCAAATTGAGTTTCATGTATTTTCAACTAAAGATCAAGAAGAAAAAAAAAGAAAAAAAATTGTGTTTTTTGCATAAAAACTCTTCATACGTTGTCAATACGAAACGCACCCTTGTTAAAGGAAAAGAAAACTTAGTTTTTATTAACAAAGATTTTTGCGGTTTAGAGCAAAAAATGATGCAATCACTGAATGTACGTTTGTATATGCCTTTATTACAGCTGTGGTACAAATGATACTTGGTACTTGATACAGGGAAAAGCAAGTAAACATACAATTGAAACTAGACAGTTTAAAGTAACCTCTACTCTGCGTTCTTCTTCGTGAAAGTGGTGCCTTCAACAGAAAGTGAAAGCCTTATCAAGAAGTCTAAATATTTCAGAAGTCACCAAGATGCATAAATGTAGACTGCTCTTGATCTGGCTTTGTGTAACCTCAACCAGAAGGACTAGTTAAAGATCATAAGAGAAGAGACAAAAAATGAATCAACGAGGAATAGATCAAGATGGTTCATACAAACGTATGTGTTCACAGTTATACACATAATTACAAAGAGGCTGATTAGTAAACCTGATGGGTTACATGAACTTACGTAACACTGTATACAAAAACTTCCATTCTACTCTGTCAAATGCTTTTTCGAAATCTATGCATAATGCAATGCCTGGGATATTATTACATTTACAATAGGTCAGTGATGTCAATAAACAGACGTATATTCTCTCCAATATAACGACCTTCAAAAAACCACACTGATCTTCATAATAAGTGAATCTAAAACCTTCATCCTGAAAGAAATAACCTTAGCTAAAATTTTGTAATCATTATTCAACAGCGAAATGGGACGCCAGTTTTTCTAAAGGAGTACATTTTTGTCTTTTTGGGGTATCAGAGTAATAATTCCTCTCCGCATTGAAGTGCAAAGATTATCAATTCCATAACATTTATTAAAATTCAATTAGGAGACCGTCTGAACCGGGTGTTTGTCTTTTGCAAAAGTACATGAAGTGAATCATAAACCACTCTTTTGAGAACCTTCATTACAATGAGAATAATCGATATCGGGCGATAATTATTTATATATTGCTTGTCACCACTTTTGTGGCTTGATTTGACTAATAGCAGTCTTCCAATCATTTGGTATCTGACCTGTCTGAAAAATTAAACATCTGAGTCAATTGCTATGACACAATCGGTGCAGCTTCTTTAAGTAATTAAGAGTCCAATCCATCAATACCTATTGCCTTTTTAATATCCAGCATTTTAAGAATCTCTAGTACACACTGTGAATCAATTTCCGCAAAAGCAAAAATATGGTTACAAGAAACATGATGCACATTACCATTATCAGAAATCTTGGGAGCACCCAATGGTATAACACAAAACCTTACAAATGAACGATTAAGTTTTTTTTTCTATTTTGAGAGGTTTATGAACATACTCATCATTTACTCCAAGTTTATCAACAGAAAATTGGGCATTACTGCCACTAAGACCTTTCAAGATTGTTCACAGCTGAGTAGGGTTTTGTTTATGTTCAATGATATTTGTCACATAATAATCTTTCTTTAGAACATGTCTATAATTATTAATATGATTCCTACGAAAACGGAAATGTTGCAAATTTCTGCTCTTCTTTTTAACCTATCCCTATTAGTCTTGTAGTAGAGTTTTGTCGTCTAATCTCAATCCAGCCTCCTCATGTCTTGGCGTAGGTAGCACAATCGTAGGTGGGCAGATTCTACCAGAGCTCTGCAAGTAGAAATAAATGTGAAACCACATGGAGAATACTTTATTTTATGAGCAGTGTGAGGCTGGAGAAAATAGAGAGAAACTACATGTATCCTCAACTTCGTGCAGTCAAAATTAATGCCTCCATCATTGCAAGATCTGAAATAGATCACACATTAACCGTAAAAGACTGGGGGGGGGGGCATCATGGCCCCCTCTACAATTATCGCTGCGAAATGCGAACCGCCACATTTTACTCAACGCCACTTCCAGACTTTTTTCTTTCATGCCTTGCAAATCTTTTGACAACAAGTTTTTTTAAATCAGCCATACCGTTACCAAGTCATGTGACGTTTTGTGACCTCATATCTGCCTGAAAGTGCAAAATGAATAAAATATTTTTAATTCAAGTCAAAGAAGTGTGAATATTGGACTTTTTAAACTGAATACCTCAAGGTTTTATTTCAATTACTTATACAAAGCAAATGCCAAGCGTTGTCTTGCCTCATCTCCTCAAAGATACACAAATTATATGTTCAGTGGCTTTTAATGAAGTTTATTAGCCTTTGTCTTCAAAAGATGCAACTGTGATATATTAATTTGGTGATTCTACATGTACCTCAAATCCATAGAAAGTAATATTGTGAGTGATTTTTACAGAAAGTTCATTGACCTTTTGACCTTTGAACTTGGTCAGATCCAACTCACTTTCGAACTTGACCTGCTGCTTCAAGAGATGTACCTGTGACATGAATTTGGTGATTCTACCTCAAATGCATAGAAAGTTATATTGATTACAGTATGATTGTGACGACGCCAACGATGATGACGCAGGAAATAGTGATGCCTGTAGTCTCGCTCCGCAAGTTATTCCATTGAATGGTTCTGACATGGAGAAATACGAAGACACAAGTAGATAAAGAATTCATGAATGCAGAAAGAAGATTGCCGATTGAAGTATTAATTACCTTTGCCTAATCCAAGGTGACGAACCTCATCGTAGAATTGTTTACTGTCAATACTTTTCCTCAGCTCTATTTTAATTCATAATCCCAGCAACGCCAAGTAATTTGTTATCTTTAAATCCAAGTTGAAAGTGACAATAACAGACAAATACTTTCCAAAAGATATTGTCCTCCTATCGTTTCCTACTTTGCTTTTGTTCATATTTTAAGATTTTTGTTAATACTGTGATTGAGAAAATAACTAAATTGAATTATCTAACCCTATTAGCCAATTAGATACTTTTCAATGGTTATTTAGCTATCCAGAGATCTATTTGCTTATATGTGCACAATGTGGATCTCTAATCAATAACAGTAAAATCTGAACAATTTTCACATGAAATTATCACCCTCTGTTATAACATTACCAGAATGGTTTTAAAACTTAATCTACAGAAAATATAATACATTACTCACAACCACACAAATTCTTACCTTTTTCTTTCTACTCCAAATGTACCTTATGCTCTCTCTGACTTTAGTGGTCAGTTCGAACTTGTCTTCTGGCGTGAAAATGAATTTTCTCTTTACCTGAATAAAAGTACAATAAAAGAAGTAATCAATAGGTTATTCCAAACCAGACTAAATACATTCAGATGTTCGACTAAGTTCAAAGAAGTGCTTCCCTGTTTTGTGGTTTATGATTACCACCGTAAGTCCAGTGACATCGGAATGTTATAAACACTGGATTGGGAAAGTCTACCAGGTAACCAAGAGACGACTTAGTGCCAGATTAAGACATTTCTACTTAATCCACAAGGGAGCATCTCCAATAACATTAACCAAGCTTCATCCCAGAAACGCAAATCATTCAAGTCAGCATTTCACATCTGATGCAGACAGCAGACAATGTAATTGAATCCAGAATTGACAGGAACTTGTACTCTTTCCTACCAAGGACCATACACGTCTGGAACAATCTACCCCTTGCTACTTTTACTTTGCTGCCTTCCCTAGATAGTTTTAAGGTTGTTCCTAGTGATTGACTAATCAACAACAAAAAATTGCGTGCGTGCGGTGAAGGACGTGTTTTTGATCAGAGCTCTCTTTTGGACTTTTAAATTCTGGCTTTTGCATATTTCTTTTTGCCAAATATCAATATTACTGCAAATATTAGCTGCTTTTACATCATATTGCTTCTTTGGAGTAAGATTGGTTGAAATAGGGGAGATTTTAGGTGGATTCTGACATTGGAGAAAGTTCAAAAGAAGCTGAAGAAACTATCCCCCTTCAATAAAAAAGCATTGCCGCTTGACAGCTCGGGGACTCGGCCTGGATCCGAAGACGATGTTGACTCGCCAAAATCAGCGCGGGACGAACTTGGAAGTCAAATGTCCGAGACATCTCAGCCTGCGTCTATCTCGTTGAGTATCTGTCAGGATACCAGGGATCCAGAACGAGATCGTGTAACAGAAGAAGCAGCAAATAAAGCACGAAGAGTGGTGAACTTCTCTTTAGAGAAAGACAAGAAAGAACCCAACACCAAGACCAAGACTAGTAAGAAGTTGTCAATCAAATCTAAAGCTGAAACCAGTTAAGTCTGTAGTTAACCAGCCCAATAATAACAGTGTTAGTGACAATGTCACCGAAGATTTCAAGTGCTCCAAATGCCAGAGGAAGACAAATCGTATGATTGAATGTGAAGTGTGTGATAAATGGTCATGCTTGACCTGTCAACAGATGAGTGAGGATACATACACACTCATTAGTTCATGCAAGAGCAATCAGTTACCTTGGTTCTGTGTTGACTGTGACGATAAAGCCCTGAAAGCAGCAAAGAATGCAGTGAACATGGTGAAAGGTGCACAAACCATGCTATCACATGATGTTGAAGAGATTGCAAGCAGAATACAGAAAAAACTGAGTCAAAATGTCTGCAAAATTGTCTCTCAAGCACATGAAACCATGAAGGACATAGTAATTGATGGAGAAAAGAGACTTAGAAAGTCCTATGCAGAAGTAGCCAATTCTAACCTGACAAGTCAATGCAGTAAGGATAAACCACTATGAATCTGATGGTTCCAAATCAGTTGGCTCCCAGTCTGCAAGTACCTACCCTGAACCTAGTACCAGTAGAAAAGCATATGATGGTGGTAGATCTTTGCACGAAATGCAAAAATAGTCAGATCCATTAGACTGGGCGGAAAAAACCAAAACAAGAAAACCAAACCTCGAGTCTTACTAATAGAACTAGAGTCTGCAAGAAGGAAGAGAGACATATTGGAAAATGCTAGAAGTCTCAGAAATTCAGAGAATTGGAAAGATACTTATATATCACCAGACCTCACACGAATGCAGCGTCAGGAAAAATATGAGCTGGCTGAGACAAGAACTAAAACTCAGACGCGAAGGTGGTGAGAGCAATCTCATTATACATCGAGGAAGAGTAGTCCCAATGTCTGAAAGGTCAACAAACCTAAAAGAAAGAAAGACTAAGGGAGAAGAAAATGAAGCACTTGCTTCTACACTGAGAAACACCCAAGCAGAAAGTAGAAGGAACCAGAACGCCCCCGACCCACAGTCTTCCGTAGAAATGAGCAGGCAGAGCAGTGACAGTGAAGTGGAATTGTTAGGAGCAGTGGGGGGGTTCAGAGGAGGACGTCCAATGACTGACCACCCAAGCTGAAGTACAGGATACTGAAGGAGTGAGTCGGAGTACATACATGCACACCCATGCAAAGCCCTCAAACTTGTCTATATTTTACACAAATGCTGACTCGCTTAGTAATAAAATGGAAGAGTTACAACTAGCAATAGCACAGGTGATTCCAGACATTGTTATGATAAATGTAGTTCTACCGAAATCAAGCACTACAAACCATTCAGCAGTCTCATTCAGTATTGAAGGATATGATATGTTCTCAAATCTGGAAAGCGGGGCTAAAAGAGGAGTTTCCATTTATTGCAAGAAGGATTTGAAAGCAACGGAAGTGGAAATTGTTACCGACTTTCAAGAAGCGACATGGTGTAAGGTAAACTTGTCCAAAAAAGATCAGCTCTTAGTTGGATGTTTGTACCGCAGCCCTTCAAGCTCAAAAGAAAATTCAGATGCTCTAAGTGAACTCATTAGTACCGTTAGTACCAGGCAAGAATCACACATAATATTGATTGGAGATTTCAATATTCCAGAAATAGACTGGGATAAGTTGCACGTAGAAGCACCTAGTAATCACCTAGCACACATGTTTCTTGATGCACTGCAAAGCACAGATATGTTCCAGCACGTTCGGGACCCTACCAGATACCGAGGAGGTCAGACAGCAAATGTACTTGACCTTGTCATTACAAACATTGAAGAAATGATCCAGGAAGTCTCACATCGACCACCACTTGGAAGGAGCGACCATTGCAGCCTTCATGTTGACTTAAGTATTCAGAGTGAACCTCACAAGAGCAAAAGACCTGATCAATACAATATGTACAAAGGAGATTTCATCAAAATGAGAGAAAATCTTAGTGCTGTAAATTGGACTGATCTTTTGGAAGATAAAAACTGCAATGAAACATGGTCAACGATCACAAAGAAGCTATATGATGAAATGGAAGAGTGTATTCCTAAAGCTCACCACAAAGGCAGGAGAAAGAAAAGCATCTACATGACTAAAGAAGCTCTTATTCTCCAGAAGAGGAAAAGTCACCTCTGGGATAAATATAGAAAATTGAGATGTAGTCACAACAACAAGATGTACAGAGAAGCTACCAACAGCCTTCGAAGAATGACACGTCAACTTAGGAAAGACCATGAAGACGACCTCATCAGCAATATTGGTACAAATCCTAAAGGATTTTGGAACAATGCAAGTCATAAGAGAAAATCAAAATCTGGCATTGGAGATTTAATCAGCAGTGATGGCACCCCCCTACAGACTGATGAGGAAAAAGTTGAGGCATTAAATACCTACTTTGCTAGCGTCTTCACTCATGAGGACCTTGAATACCTACCAACATTGACCAGATTAAACAATGATTCCTGCATCGATAAAGTGACAACAAACCCAGAAACTGTGGAAAAGAAACTCAAAAACCTGAATGGAAATAAATCAGCTGGACCTGACAACATTCATCCCCTACTGCTGAAAGAAATATCCAAGGAAATGGCGGAACCCCTGTCAGTCCTATTCAACAGGTCACTGGAGGAGAAATCACTTCCGGAAGACTGGAAGCAAGGAAACGTTACTCCAATCTATAAGAAAGGAAGCAGGAAGGCAGTAGAGAACTACAGACCAGTTACTCTAACATCAGTCATCGGAAAAATGCTCGAAAGTATTATTAGAGATGCCGTAATGAAATACTTTGATATAAACGAACTCCTCTCTGAATGTCAGCACGGCTTTGTGAATGGGAGATCATGTATGACACAACTTCTGTGGGCAATGGAGAATTGGTCTAATATTCTTGACGACAATCAGCCTATTGACGTTTTATATCTTGACTTCAGAAAGGCATTTGATGCAGTTCCGCATGAAAGACTACTACTTAAGCTGGAAGCTCATGGAATTGTGAATTCACTACTTTCTTGGATTGGAGCCTTCCTCAAAGGTAGAAAGCAGAGAGTAGCCATGAATGGAGTGACATCAACATGGACTGCGGTGAAGAGCGGAATACCACAGGGGAGCATCCTTGGGCCTATTCTGTTTGTCATCTTCATAAATAACTTGCCTAAGAGAGTTACCTCCAAGATTCTACTCTTTGCTGATGACACCAAATTATACAGAGAAGTAGGAAATCAGGTAGACTCCTCATCACTACAGACGGACCTGACAAATCTCACCTTGTGGGCTGAGAAGTGGCAACTACCCTTCAACCAAAGCAAGTGTGCAGTTATTCACCTGGGTAGAAACAACAGAAAGGTCAATTACCACATGAAAGGAGAAGAAGTCAAGATATCCACTCTTGAAAAAGACCTGGGTGTACAAGTAGATGTCGAACTTAGGTTCCATGAACATGTATCTATGGCAGTAAACAAAGCAAACCAACTCCTCGGAATAATAAGACGTACCTTCACCAGGCTGGACACTAAGACTCTACCCCTCCTATTCAAGACATTAGTAAGACCACACTTGGAATATGGTAACATCCTATGGCACTCACGCTGGAAGGAAGATGGCTACAAAGTTGAAAGGGTCCAGAGGAGAGCGACAAAGATGATGCCAGAGACAAGAGAACTTCCCTACACAGACAGGCTAAAGATTTTTGACCTACACTCCTTGTACTATAGGAGACGGAGAGGCGATGCCATTACAGTCTTCAAAATACTAAAGGGCTTAGTAAGGCTGGACCCAAGTCACTTCTTCACCTTATCACTCGATACTCGAACCCGAGGACACTCTCTAAAGATTTTCAAGGAAAGGTCTCGTCTAAATATAAGGAAGTGCTTTTTCAGCAACAGAGTGGTGTCCGACTGGAATAGTCTCCCTCAAGAAATAATTGACTCGAACTCCATCGATATCTTCAAGATGAGACTGGACAAGCACTGGTGGTCTGAGCGATTCGAGTAAAATTTATATGATCAAAACCGTCCCAAAATCTGCGCATGTGCAATAAGTTAACCTCTAGAACATAACCAACCCTGAAGAAGTGACCGAGGATTACAGGATCTACCTCTCCTCGTATCATGATGATGATGATGATGATGAAGTTTCATCTGTACCGGACCAAAGCGTCATGAAGCATTTATAGTTCTGTAGCTATGTAGCCTGTGATGAAGAAGATGATGATGAGATGTATGATCATGACCACATGATTAAATTGGGAAGTAGATGAATTTGGCTGAAATGTTATAACATAACCCCCCTAAAAAAAATCCTGTTTAATCGTTACAGGAATTACTATTACTGCCACACATATCTCTCATTACACAATGTAGTGTTATTTTTGGAGATGATGTACAGGTATGCCCTTCATTACACCAATACAGTAGAGCGTCAGTAGAGCGTCTGCCTCACAACTGGGAGGTCGTCGGTTCGAACCCCGGCGGCGTCATACCAAAAGACGTTAAAAGACGGGAGTTGGTGCTACCTTGTTTGGCGTTCAACAATAAGGGATAGAGCAACGTCGATCTGGCGCTGCTCAGTGGCTGCCGGGCTCACGATCAATTGGTCAAAAAGAATTTCCATTTTCGGTTTAACTTAATAAAATTTGGAGTGGACTTTAAAAGATTATTATTATTACTGGAATAATTTGTAAAGCCAGATTTTCCTGATGACTTTCCACTTATGCAGTACAGTCACAGAGAAAGAACTTGTGAACATCTGCAAAGCATAGATTCATTATGGGCAAAACAAAGTAATGAAAACATGAACAATTTATATTTTTGCAGCAAATTGTTGTCAGTGTGCCACATATTTTCAGACACGACCAAGTAAAAATAGTAGTGATTTAATGAATGCATAATTTAATGTATGGCTAAAAAGCTACACTTACTGCTGTCTTTGGTTGGACTTTGAATGCCTTGTTTTTCTCTGGTCTTGAGGATGACTCTCCCCTATCTCTTGGACATGTCTGCATGAAGAATCAAGGAGTCATGGAAGGTTGAATGAAAGTTTAACCCTATATACATGCAGCCCGAGGGGAGGCTAAATTAGCATCCCCCTCAACATTTTTTAACACAAAAATATCTCTCACTAAATTTTCAGGACTTTTGTCCTATGCATCTTTTGAGACCAAATTTGTGACGCCCAGGCATGGGGTTCTAAAGCTATGCATAATTTTGTACTTGCACGTCGGATCCAAAATTCCTCAAAAACCTGATTTCATGTATCATTTCAACATAACGGGAGAGCATAAAGTACAAGATAAAACAAATAAATGTAGATTGATGGAAGGAAGAAAAAAGAAATACATAAAGGAAGGGGAGAGGATAGATCAAAGGAAAAACAAAGAAATACAATAAACTCTATTTCCTCTTCTCTTTCCTTATGTACTTCATTGTTTTCCCCTTTAGATTAGATCAGGCTCAGCTCGTTCCCGCACATGATGTGTAGTGCATATCTTAGCTGTCTATGAATGGAGTGCATGCTGCTGGACGACTTAAGAATCTTCCACGCTCTTCTACGCAACGGTGTCAAACAGAAACGCCCTCAGGCTATGCAGTTTTTAAATAGCCTTATCTACATGTATATAGGGTTAAATTTGACAATTTTTTTGTAATACACGACGATATCAAAAAGCCCTCTGAAATCAAATTTAGTCATACTGACTTCAGTCAGTTCCCCTCAAGATCCATGAACTCCAGATGCTCAGAAGGCTTCATTTCTCAACTGATTACAAAACATATTCAATTGTTATTTATATCAAGTACCTGTGCAAAACATTCCATTGGAATTACTCAATACCTCAGAAGTGAGAAGTAATTTTATGTATTTTTGCAATAAACTGCCATACATACATTGCCATCTACATCTTCCTCCTCGGTTGATTCGTCCTCATAGAACTCTTCCTCTGTCATGTCAGGTATTGGCTCCTCCTCCTCATTTAGTACCTTCATGAACATAAGAGTGAGAAAGGAAGCAAATCTTCAGCTAATATTTCCTAATACATTGGCTCTTTCTTACAGAATTTTCTCCCACTATGCAATTAAAACTAATTGTCTAAAACTTTTTATCTTGAAATTTCAAGGCAGTTGTGTAACTTTAGAAATAATAAAATAGTATTATTACATGATTTACAGAATTGAACTCCATGTGCAACAATTATTCATGCAATATACTGTTCTTGATACTCATCACTTCATTCAGATGCCACCTGAATAAGAAATCACAAATTTAATATACCACATGGGCGTGGTGACATTTTTATAATACAGTGTAGTATACCGTAATGCAGTATTAATTCAAATAAATGTTCCTGCTATTTTCTCAAATGGTAACAAATATATGCATTAGACTTTTGATACTTAATTACAGCTCTGTTTTGGGGGAACTAAATAGTGCTGAAAAGCAGCATTGTGTCTATGTGCTCACCTCATCTAACAGTAGGGATCTCATCAAATGCTGAGCTTCTACATTTTGCTCCGTTTTCCATCGAGCTGCATAATTCGTATCTGCAGTCTTCAACGAGTGGTTCATTAAGTAGCAACGTGGGAACGTTGATCATTCGTCAGATGGTCACGGGCCTGATGGCAAGAAAATAGAAAAACACACTTACATTTAAAATAGGAATGGAAATTTCATACTATTAGTCTCATCGAACAACAAAATTCAAGAAAACCAATTGACCTTTGTGTAATACAAAACTGAAAAAATGGTCTTATTTAAAAGACATTGTATAATCCACATTTGAAGTTACCCGTAAAGTGGTTCTTTAGTTATCGCGAGAATGAAAATCTATGACATTTGACCACATGACCCCAAAATCTAATCAGATCATTGTCCCTCCCATATGCATACATGATCAAAATTTGCAGTTGTTCCGTCAAATCTTTTTAAAGTTATCGCGAGAACGAGAATGAAAACGAGACTGATGGATGGACGGACAACCCGAAAACATAATGCCTCCAGGCAGAGGCATAACAAATCTATAGTTTTCAAAAAAATTAATTACCATTGTTGCCACCGTCTTCCTGATTGCTCTTGTACTGATGGTGCTATTATACCCCCACCTCACCCAGCTTTTCTGAAGTTCCGGAGACGGTTTTTTCAATGGAGCACCATTGGTCTGGATGAAGAAGGGCCGTTGATCATCACCATCACCATCTTCTTCTAGCCTGATAGATAGATAGATAGAGTAGGCTGGTACTGATCTTTCAATTTCTCATAAACCCTGTATATTGGGGGAAATGAATACCAGTTCCTACATTCAGGTGAATAATACATACAACTGCAATATCAGGAGCACAAACTTAAATTATATTTGATAATGGAATGACCGGATTCAGGTTTGCATCCCAAATCCACATTATTTTCTCATGGTATTAACCGTCCACATATAATTACTATAATCAGAGCATAAATATGATAATGAAAGAAGACACCCATTTACATGTAGATAATACACTTTTAAGCCGAAAAGGAGAGGAACATGTCAGTGAACGTTTGGCCTATTTGACATCAATCTTAAAGATGTGATCAATCAAACACAAAATGTCAACAAAGTTATTAATAGCACAGTACAAAAAGACTTTTTAAAAATCAATTTCTTTTTCCCCCTCAAGAATTATATCCATCATACATGTTGCCAATGATATATTTGCAACATCAATTTTTACAACCCCTATTTTGAAAATGAAATATTACATGTTACACAAAGATCAATGGAAATAGTACACACATGATGCAGTACAAAATTGCCCTTTGATGTTTGATTAATCTCAACACTAGTAATACAAAATTCATAATAATAATAATAATAATAATAATAATAGCCTAATAGTCCACTCCAAATGTTATTAAACCGAAACGGAAATTCTTTTTGCCCAATTGATCGTGAGCCCGGCAGCCACTGAGCAGCGCCAGATCGACGTTGCTCTATCCCTTATTGTTGAACGCCAAACAAGGTAGCAACAACTCCCATCTTTTAACATCTTTTGGTATGACGCGGTCGAGGTTCGAACCCACAACCTCAAACTTTTGTCAACCAGTTCCTTTTACTTTTCTGCTTCTTTTAACTCCAGCTCATTGTCTGAATGGTCTTTACCTTTGAGGTAATTGTCCAGGCAACAACCAACAGCCACAACTAACTCCAAGGCCCAATAGCTCTTGTATTATTAAACATTACCTTGATTACATTGATCCCTTGTCAACGAAGAGTTCCCTTGTCAACGAAGAGTTGTTTCATCCCTCCTTCTCTTCCAAGTAGCTGTTCAACTCGTTTAATATTCGATATGTGGTGGCCAGCCGAGCAGAATTGCACATACCGCCCATACTTTTGAAGAATGTTCAGTTCTTCTTCCTGTTGTTCTATTGAAGGCAAATAAAGCTAAATACGAAATTAAAGGTTAATTCATCAAGGAAAAGCTACAAATATAATCCAATTGTAGCTTTCAACATAAGCTGAAAAACATATTTGCTTTCCAGCTACAGTTGTAATTAAATTTATAAGTATATTGTAAAAAAGAATAATTCAAATAGAATCTATTATTCACCACTTACAATACATGTACTACATGAGACAATTTGTAGAGACTTCTGAATTTCTGTACACAAATACCATAATTGAAATAATGGCATGACATGCGCTTTGCTTTACTAAATACCAAACAATCTTTAACTGTATTCAACAGGAATTCAGTTTACTTCATTTATTTAAGTCATCAGAAGAAAAAAACAATCATATTCTCTTATCTTGGCTGTAAAATCTCTTTATTTTAGATAATTTTTTTTTTTTATATTGTCATGCACAAACATTAAAAATCCACTTTACAGTCAGACAATCAAGTCTTACCACTTTGTATGTATGTATCTTCTCATGCAAGAACATTAAATCTACTTTACAGTCAGATAATCAAGTCTTACCACTTTGTACATGTACCAGTATTTCTTTCTCTCCCGAATGTTTCCTTTTGTTGTGGTCCAACAAATTAGACAGGTTTTTAGCGGGACACTTGGGGCAGTAAGCTCTTGGGGCAGTCAGCCTTTTCTTCTCTCCTTTTTTTCCTAAGCGTTGAATAGGGACACTTTGTACGAAAAAACAAAACAGTTGTTACTGTGAACTATGCAAGATATATACAAGAACTTGTTAATAGACTTAACCGCCCCCCCCCCCCAAAAAAAAAAAAAAAACACACAGATTTAAAAAACATGCTCTAAACAATCATGTCTACAGCATTGAAGAATTCCTACTCCAGCATATAACTATTCCACACTCACTGTTTGACTCATGTGATATTTGTACTTTCATGCTAAATCTGGAAAGATAGACCAATCGATGCACACATGCATGGACAAAAGAATTATGGAAACATAACAAATAAAAAAAACATTTCTCAATTTCATGAATCCCCATATGAATTTATGAAAACCTAATGAAACTATAAAAAAAAATCATGCAAATTAATCAAGTCATTATACATTATATCGGAATAATAATTATTCTTAGAAAATACATTGGGTAATTGCTCTAACGCGATAGCTCAGTTGGTAGAGTGGTGGTCTCATACTCCGGCGACCTGAGTTCGAAACCAAGTTGATGAGCTCGTGCCCTTTGGTTAGGCATTAATCCTCATTACCAGGTCCCTAGGAGAGAACCTAAATCCGTTGGTCCTCTGGTTGCTTACTAACAAGCATTCATGCTTTCTTAGCAGTCAGGTAAAATAACCAACACTAACACTAACATCTCTATTAGTTGTCTGTCCATATCAAACAGACATATGGTGTTGTTAAAGTGTATAGTGTGGTCAAACATACCTGGATCTTGCTTGATAAATATACTTCCACCGTTCCTCTCCATTTAGTCTGTGTTTCCGTTCAAGATGCTTTGACATATATCTGATGTTTCTTCTCGACATATCAGGCATCGTCTTCGTATGCGATTCCTCTTCCCTGAAGGTAATTTGTCATGGAAAGATGCAATTGTCAGTGAACCAAGAACCAATTCTAATTCATTACCGTATAATATCTACTCTGTTTAATTGTTTCAATTATTAAGCTAAATCATGCTACTACATGCATCTACAAACCCAACCCAATACTTAAGCAACGTTGGGTTGTCTGATATTATTTAATCAGTGACCTTGATTTTTAATCACTACACCGCATACAATTTTATTTTATTTCATTTATTTACAGATGCTTTTTTTAAAGACTTATGCACCCAATGATGTCATTATTAGCAACATATTAAAGAGTTTGCTAGTTTGCTTCATAATGGCCTAGAAAGCTGCTGAATTATTAGTTAGTTTTCATGGCTATGGATGTTATCAACTGTTCGATGGGTGACTTTTGATGGTTATCATATTACAGATATTATAAATAAACTGAAATGTTATTTTCCTTCTCATGTATTAAACATCTTATATGGTACATTATTATCACCCTAGCACAGGGGAACTGTTCGAAAATAAACATTGAAAATATTTTCATTATTAAAAAAAGATCAGTACGAACAATTAACTTTGCTGATTTTCGCTCGCATACTGATGGATATTTTCGTACTGACAACATACTAAAAATATCTGATTTGTACTATTATTGTCTTGGCCTGCCCTCTTCATGTACCAGCTAAACAAAGGTGATTTACCCAGTGTCTTTACTCCCATGTTCATAAAAAACAATGCCGTCCACTCATCCCACCAGACAAAATGATTATTTTCACCTCTTCCGCATCCGCACTGTATTTGCACTCAAAACAATAATTCATTTAGGACCAACATTTTGGAACACGCTGAACAAGGAGATACATGTAGAATCCCTGTCGTTGAATTGTTTCAAGCATAAGCTTAGACAGTCCTTTTTTAATTCATATGACCCACATTGTAATTAAAGTACTTATGATATTCTACATTGAACATTTCATGAATATTGTCGCCTCGGTACGACCTACACAGTTGGCCTTCTCCGACAATTATGTTCTGATGTATCGCGCCTGTTCTCGGAGGGCCTTCGGGAATGCGAATGTGCTCGCTGTTTCCAATTTTGTTTTTGCTGTTTTGGCTATTTTTGCTTGTTTCACTTTGTATATCATCTTACTCTTAGGCCTTCTTGCCCACCTATTATTATTGTTACGTCCATCACCATTGCAACCATTTCAATCAAATGTTAGTTTTATTTAGGGCAACCTATAATCTACAAGCTGAGCTTTTGAATTGGTTCATCACATTTCACCCTGTATAACCTGCTATTCAATACAATTAATTTTGACGTCTTAACAAAGAATTGATAATATATGTGATACTTTTAGTATATTTCATATCATATTCTAATTTTGTCAATTATGTGAATTCTAATTTCGTGAAATGTGAAACAAACTAAACTTGAAACTTGACCTTGAACTAGATACATGTATATTTCATAGTTTTGAATATCATACCTTTTGGATTATCTTTCATCTTGACTACCGGTAGGCCTACGACCTCCTCCTTCTCCTCCTCCTGCTTGTTCTCCTCCTCCTCCTTCTCATTGTTCTTGCGGTTCTTGTTGTTGTTGTTGTTGTTCTTCTTCTTCTCCTTCTCCTCCTCCTCCTCCTCCTTCTCCTCCTCCTCCTCCTCCTCCTCCTCCTCCTCCTTTTCTACTGATTTGTCTTTGTCTCCCATATCTGCCATGTTTTTGCCTGCCAACGCTGCTTTATACAGGTCTATTTCCTTTCCGCCCCTCTCTATATTATGCCTAGTATACGTCGGGAGGAATACCAACCACCAGCATTCTATTGAGCAGTCTGCAGAAAGACATAGAGAAAAGAACATTGGTCTTTATAATAGAAATGTGGAAGTTCGCATAAATTTGGATTGCTAGCTTCAGTCTCTGATATCGACGGTTTGTTCCGCTGAGATTACATCTGGCTCCTTTGACAGCCTCGATCTATACATAGACTGAAGTACATCCTATGGGTAGTGTGGGGAATGAATGGTTCGGTTTGGCCGGACCGCGATGAATGAGATATGCAACAAGTTTTTCACTCTTTAAGTCTTCACTGAGACCTATCCACTTTGGCTGCAATATTACACTGAATATTATTTAAGATAAAAAATAACACAGAAATAATTGACTTAGAGTCTAGTCTAGTCTAGAGTTAGACAGAAATAACCGTCTGATTTTGTCATTTCTTTAATAAAACTGACATTTGTTGACATTCCCGGAGGTCTAGTGGAGCCAGACGTAGTCTCAGTGGAACAACCGACGATTAGAGAGACTGAAGTTTTCGGTCTAGTCTAGAGTCTACGATAGGTTGCTCATTTAGATCCTAATTAATTAATGATTAATCCGAGAAAGTCTCGTAGTCAACATGATTTGTTGTCAGCCATCTAGCGCCAGTATTAGTAGTAGAGTCTAGTCTAGATCTAGACCGAATTTTCCGTCTCTTTCGTTCGTTAGCCTCTCTCTGAGAGAGCCGGCCGACCCTACCCCCGGCCGACCCTACCCCAATAAGAGGCTAACGAACGAAAGAGACGGAAAATTCGGTCTAGTCTAGATCTAGATGTCTAGTACACTACACGAAATGAACCGCTAAGGGCTAAGCGGACATGTACAAACTTTATACTTATCGTGACATGACGTGAACTAACTCCGGGAAGCTCCAACACCGGCGGCGCGACGCCTGTGGCGCCGGTGTTGGAGCCCGGTGTTGGAGCTTCCCGGAGTTAGACGTGAACGAGCAGGGCAGTGCATTGGCTTCACGAGAATGGTTAAATGTACCTGTGACAAACTTTTCGGGTAGTTAAAAGCAACGTTTCTGTGTGAAGTAACTTACCTAAGTTTCAAATTCACGATCATTTGTCGAGGCCATTGTGGAAAAATGAACTTAAACGTATCCGAAGACCTACGTTGCAGACAGACCATAGAAATCCAAGTTCGTTGAGACAGCCCAACGATGTACGGAGTGCCGCTGCATGTTTATTTTCATGCTATAATATAAATTATACTTTATTACATACCGCCGGTAAATGTTACTTTACAAACCTCATCCAATTATTTTTCTGAATTTAGAATTCAGTATCAATCGTTAACTTGACATTGTTATATTCCACTCCATTAATTGAATTAAAAAATACAGAATTCAAGTCAAGAAAGATTGATTGCGCAAACGGTATTCCATAATCAAGAGAAGACTGGTGAAGATCCTTTCTACATAAAATGCCGTCGACTTAGACTAAGTCGACGACATTCTGTCGTGTACTTATAAACAAATTATGCTATAAGTGCGCGTCCATGTGAGTGAATTGACCAGTGACGCCAACTTATAGATAAATGACGCGGACTTAGGACGCGGACTTAGTACTTGATGACTGGTACTTAGTAATCCGTCTCTCTCGCTCTCTCTCTCTCTCTCTCTTTTTCTCTCACTTTCTCATTCTTTCTCATTCTTTCAATCTTATACTGTAGCAGTATTATAGTGTACTTCTCATGTTTCTTTTATTTTCTTCTTTTGTAATCACTACATACGCTCCAAATGTCACAATTTAACAGGTACCAGGTGCACTTAGATACCCCCTCCCACCCCCATTTTCCCTCAACTTTTACAAAAAATAGATGGGTTGGACCCTTGCCTATCAGCTTTATATATATAGCCATTTTAGTTTCTGCACATTTAATATTGGGTAAGCAATCTCATCACCTATATCTCACGTCAGAAGATGTTGAGTGTTTTAGGAGGAGATGAACAGACCGGTACCCTGATGAATGGATGCATCTATGAAGGAGGTTCAGCCCCCGATCTGACCAATATTAGGTCAAGAATTGGGCTTCTGTCTTAACCATTTAGTGCTGATCATTGCACTGAACTTGTCACTTCCTGCTCGTATTGCATGCCCTATAGATCAAGAAAAGCACAGTACATTGCAGTGTAGCTTACAGGCTTTTTGTATCTAGAAAACGCACTTTATGTATTATTGCTTGTCCACCATACATTTGTAGGTATTTGATTGGAATCTGTGTGCACAAACTGCAGTGTAGTTGTTTTTTAATGTTACGTATGCAAATTTGTTGATACTTCTTGTGACATAAATTATTAGTTCATAGATCATTAAGAGCAGAAGCTGCAGAGGCCTATCTTGCCATGCTGTCTTGCATGTGCAGTACTTGCAATGTCATTGACCCAAGGTATCTTCATGAGCTTGTAGAATGGAAAATGTCTGATTCCATGATGAATCTAGTTTAGACCATATTAAATCCAAGGCATTTTAGTACCCAATGAAGCTACTTTGACCAAAGGCACCTGTCTTTGTCCATTTCTGACCAAAGCTATTGTCTGAGAGTATATTTAACCAAAGGGATCTGCCCCTAATTATTTTTGTCAAAGACGCCTACATGTAGCTCAGACCATCTTTGACCAAAGGAATCTATTTTAGAACATTTTTGACCACATGCATCTGCCCCAGACCATGTTTGTCCAAAGACATCCAGGTCAGAAGAATACATGTATCTTTCACCAAAGGCAATTGCTCCAGACCATCTTTGAGCAAAGACATTTGTTCCAGAATCTAGACCATCTTTGACCAAAGGCGTTTGCTCCAGACCATCTTTGACCAAAGGCATCTGTTCCAGACCATGACATTGCTGCAGTCAGTGTCAAGTTCAGAACGGTTTTCTATTAGAGCAAGATGGAAACTTCCTCTTCCGATGATTAATCTCTGGATTCAGTTCAATAAGGAGGAGATAGCTAGCTCTGTGGATCTAAACGTCGGTCTAGCACCTCCTCAGGTTGTCTTAAGTTCTTAGGAGGAAAGGATGTCATTAATTTTGGGTTTGGTAGTTTTCCACAGCCGTTGGGCTTTCATGGAAGAAATAACCTTTCTGGGTTCAAGAAACTGACATCGTGAACATGTACAAACTTTGTTTCAATGAATAGTACATTCAAGATACCTTATAATAAAAAAAATATTATATTTATATTTTAATAATATACATGTAGATACATGTACAGTGTTGGACTATTGTTTGTGTTTGTTAGAAATCTACTTTCTTAAGTATTGATCCACATGTGTATTTCTGAATGTTTACACTTAAACAAATATGACATTGAAGTAATAAAGTATATTTTATTTTATGCTCCTATGCAAGGTTGAGGTAAATTTGTGACTGCTTGCACACCATCAAGTTAAAAACAAAACAAGAATTTTTTTTTTTTTTTTTGTTTTTGTTTGGGGGGGGGGAGGAGAGGGGGTGGTAAAGTGTGGAAAGGCATAGTGAGGAAGGGTGAAGAATAACATGTAGGTAGAATGTGAAACCAACACTGTGCAGTTGATAATCACTCAATTAGATAGCTGTAATAGAATAAGATTCAACGACTCCCAGAGCAAAGTGGCTTTTAGTGCAGTTTCCCCTTCTTTAATTTGTTTTCCTTTTTCTGAAGAAATGTGACCTCTCGGTCAAGTACCTTTTCTGACACAGATATTGATACAGTTCCAGACTTTCTAATGTAAAAGAGTTATATAACATATGATACACTACAAAACAAAAGATGTAATACAATAGAATACAAAATATGGACGTATATATTGTATTCTCTCTCCTCACGCAATGGTCATGTGCCTTGTCAAGTCACATGCTGCCTTGTAATGACTCCCATGATGTGATTACATAATACTTTAATGAGTTGTAGTAAATCTCATTACCCAGGTAATCACATCTACCTCTACCTGGGAGGATGTACCAATTTCAGCACTCATCTTTTCTAATTTGTCCATGATTGAGGCTGAACAGTGAAGCCAATGTGACGATGATGAATAAAGACAAATGAATGAAAGGTCCCCTCCCCCTCTTTCAAACTTTAATCTATTCTTTCCCCCTTCCTCAACCATCCACATTGGTGCCCTTTCTATTACTGTTACAAAAGGATCGTATCACAATAATAATAATAATAATAATGGTGGCTTCTTATAGCGTAAATGTCCGTCATATTGTGACGCTCCTGGCACTGCCCCGATTATTACCCAGCTTTAGCAAGGCAGCCACTGAGGTGCTCTAGCATTTCAAGGAATTGATTCCTGCCAGGTACCCATTTACATCACCTGGGTGGAGTGTGGCAAATGCAGATCAATGTCTTGCCAAAGGACAATACATTTATTTATTTTAATAAAATTTATACATATACATGTATATTTTGTCATTAATTAAAGGTAATACAAGTTTTGGTATGGGGTCATGAATTTGGTTCAAATGAACATTTTTGAAGTGTATGCAATTTTACAATATTCAATGATTGTTGTCGCTGTTGAAATCGAGTCCAAGGTGATGAATTGTAAACAATAAACTCTTTATGTTGTATAGCTCCCTCTCAAGACTGATATTACTTTAGCTTTAAAACAATATTTCTTGACTACACTTTTCATTGTCATGGTCGCATCTACCATGGAATGGCCTTAGAAGCTATTTGAAATATTTGAAATTTACCGGGAGCACCAGTACATTTTTATTATTCAATTTCTTGAAAGCAGAAGTGTTTTAGGGGCCATATTTGTAGTGCTTATACTTTATCCATAGAGGCATCCAAATATATCAAAGTTTTAAACAATTACTATCCATCCAATTTTCCAATTTTTTTCAAAAATTTGTATTACCTTTAAATGTTAAATTCCTTTGTTTTGTTACAGACCTACTGGAGTCAAATCAGGCATTGTTTCATCTCATCCTCTTGAGAAATCAGAGAAGAATGTAAGTATTTGTTTCATCATCAATCAATACCACAATGTTTCTTCACTATACAGTAATACCAGAAACTTTGATGAAATGGAACTTCCAAGAATCATTAAAAACTGTTGTTTTTAGAGCATAAAAGTTGTTGTGATTTTCAGAAAGGAGTGTTGTGAATCACATATTGTGGTACAAACATTTTGAGAATTTTGAGAATTTGCCAAATTGTGGAAGTTTCTGGTTTCTGACAGTTTTTATTTTGTGTCTGTCAATGGTTCATTATCTGGCTGTCTCTTCTCTATTTGATGAAGTTTATGATAGTGATGCTACTTCAGTCATCAAAACATTGAAGACTTCTGAGCTGAAGATAATAAATATCTCAAAAGCCCCCCTCTCCCCCCCCCTCTCTCTCTCTCTCTCTCTCTCCTTCCCTCCCTCTCTCCCTCTCTCTCTCTCTCTTCCTCTCCCCCCCTCTCTCTCTCTCTCTCTCTCTCTCTCCCTGCGTGTATCTGTCAATAACTACCCTAGAGGAAGCACGTAATACCTCAAAAGTAGAGAAGTGAAAATGAGAAATATCTGGAAATCACACAGGAAAGTGTAAATCAATTTTTGGAAAGGAAACCAGTCTGTTACCTATTCTAGCTGATTCATAGTAGGATTAAATTATGACACTTCCAAATGATAATAGGATTTATTTTAGACAACAGAGGGCAGTGTTTATATACAATGTACTCAAAGCAGATGAACCGGTCATCATGTTATGTTACTCTTTGAGATTACATTGTTTAATTGATCCCCAAGGAAAATAGAAAAGAAAAGAAAAGAAAAAGAGGAAACTGCTTGCAAGTATTCTGATTAGTTGAAAGAAGAACACATTTTCATCTCTATCATGGCAAAAATAGGAGTTGATGAAAGGATCTTTTAACCAATTATGTAACAAGATATTTGTTTGTGCATGCAAGTACTGGAGGTATTGAACGTTTGAAGAATTAAGATAATTGTAGCAATGAAGCACATTAATGCTTGTACAAGATTTATGCTGATTAGACAGATCTTTAAATAGCTCTCAACTAAAGGGTGAATTCACCATGTGTTGCATAGGAAAGGGATAGATCTATCTTGATTATACTCACTCTTTTCTTGGTTTTGATGACGACATTAAATGTAGTTTGGAAGCATTTGAATTGTTGCCAATTTATGATGTGTAAATAGGTTTAATGATTACTGTTTTTGAAAACAAAAGTTTGGTTTGATGTTTTGTTTTACCTGACTGCTAAGAAAGCATGTGTTTGCTTGTCAGTAAGCAACCAGGGGATCAACAGGACTTGGTAAAGGAGGACTAATGCTTTACCGAAGGGCACTAGCGCATTGGCTTGGTTTCGAACCCGGGACCTCCAGGTTACGAGACCACTGCTCTACCACTTAGCCATCATGTCTCCTTCTATATATGTAGAAGACATGTGTACATTATTTTGTTGTATTATTCTAAAGGTTGTTTAAATTTGATTGAAGAGGTACCATTGTCAGTTATCAGAGGCACTGACAGACATGTTACTTATTTTAGAACTTGAATTGCAGAGAATGTCTTCTGTATACCACACAAGTTGGCAACTTAACTTAAAGATATTAAGTTATATTTTAGGAATCATTCAAAGAAATACATCCCTTGCGGAATGGCTCTCTTTACATTGATTATTGAGCTGCTGTGTTTCTGAGGCAAAAACTTGGCTTAGCACCAATGATAGCAAACTGAGAAAAGATGTTCAGTAGAGATAGGAGTTTTATTTGAAAGTTTGTGGTTATGCCGTTTTAAGGAGCACTGATTTTGTTTATTTAGATAGGGAGATACATATAAACTTCCTTTCCTATCTTTTTCATTTCTATTCTTCCCAATCTAATGTTTTGTATCATACAGGTACTTTTCGTGTGTTTATTAGTGTACATCCATCAAATCTTGATTTTTAGCCAGGTTATTTTCTCCCTTCTGAGAAACATTTCGACAAATTGCGTAGCTTGTTTGCCTCATCAGGCCCCCACCTAAATGAAATCATATAACATCCTTGAGCATGTCAAAGCCAATAAAACTGCCACAGTGCTGGCGAGATTCGTTGAACCATCTACAGTCCACCTACCGGTAGTCATGCAGGTATTTAGTGGAATTTGAACATTGAAGTATTCTGGTAAAGGATGGCCTCATATCCAGTATGTAGTCATGCATTTTCACTGCAAATAATGAGCACTGAGGCCTATAATATGATAATTGTAGCAACTGTTGAAATTATACTTTGCCAGTGGGACCATAAACCTTTTGGACCCCTTTCCCCAACAAAGGGAAAATTCAACAATCTTCATTTGTATACATTCATATTTTGTAACTTCATGTACTTTTAAAGCACCCTCAAATCTCATGGATTCTTAAAGGTTATGCCTACGCTTGCACTATCATCCTTTACATTAAACTGACTATTTGGAATTATTCACTATAAACAATATAATGTAAGTTATCCTGGAACCATAAATTTAATGCCAGCCATCATATATCCACCTGCTGTGTTGTATAATTACCCCTACAACCAAGTTGATTAACAGTCTAATAATTAAGCATCCTGAGCGTCATAAGTGTATGGAGAGTGAGTAATGCTCGTTCCGTCTCCGATATACGCTGCATCCAGCCATAGCAAGACATAAAAGGGGTTAAACCACTTGCGTAAAAAGCAGAAGAAAGGAGTAAAGATAGGGGCTGAAATGACCCGGATATGGAGAGGACAAGCCCAAAATAATTTGTGCTCACATGACTTGAGTGATATCTTATGATGACTCAATCTAGAGAGGGAGGGGTACAGGGAGGGGTACAGGGTTCACTCGGAAGGGCACATTCATGAGAGAGAGAAAGTGCATTGTGAAGTTCATATGCCCCACATGTTTGTCGGCTAACGCTCTGTAGCCTTCATGTTAATGGTTTTGGCAGTCATCACACCTTATGGAATGGCCTATTTATTCTAATCAAAAAGAGACAAAGGAAGACAGAAAGGGGGAGGAAGTAAAACAGGAGGGGAAAAAAGATATTACAATAGCAGATAAAATTAGAATCAATAGAAAATAACACAAGGACAGGATGAGGCAAATAATAGCGAGAAGTGGAACAGGTGAAGGTTGAAAAGGGTACGCAAAGAAAAGCTTGATGAAAAAAGAAGGTCATATAGCACTAACGGTGGAATAGAAAAGTTGTGATAAAGAATGTTGAATTGGGTAATCAGAATAAGACAAATATACATTTAAGACTTTCTTCAAATGAATGCAAGGGGGTGTATGAATGTATAGGCCCACCAGTGAGATCATGAAAGTAATTTGCTTGCGGATTTAAACAAGTGAAAGGGAGTTGAAATAAATGAGGACAGGTTGGGTGTTTAGGCCTCCTGTAACAAAACAGTTGAATCTGAAAGGTCCGACCTGCAGTGTCATTCATAATATCTTGTTGGCCCAAACTCTAACCATTGTGATTAAGAGATCCATATATTTGTATGTGTTACCAGGGAGTGTTTCACAAAGATTCCAAGTCAAACTTAAGTTGGACTTAAAATATTATGGAGAGCCATTTGTAGCCTTAAAATAAAATATGTTCAAAAGTGAAAAATCAAGTATTTTAGACTTTTTATAAATTCCACATCAAGAACATGAAATCTCCTTGATAATAGAAAATATGAATGATTTGAATCCACATTCTATGCCTTTTAAAATAACTTTTACAAAATATTTTCATAGGTGCTAACGGCTTTCCATAATTATTAAGTCCAACTTAGAGATAAGTTTGACTTAGGATCTTTGTTAAACAGGCCCCAGGTGTACATCTCATCACAATAGTTCCATATACTTAACTATGAATATAACTAACTATACTTAACTATAACCTTGGTAGGGCTTAACAGGTATATTTATTGGAAAGGTTGCTAGAAACGGTTTGCTTTAGCTCGTAATTATTGAGACTGTTAAAACAATACATTGCATTGGGTTAAGGGAAAGGGCATAATTCAGTTTTTCTTTTCCTTCTAATTTTTCATTCAGCCTTCTTCATTACCCTGTATCCGTACTTTCTTATGAACAAAAATAATGTATAAGGATTATATTACTAATATTATGGGTATTACTTATTTACATCATTATATCATTTTGCGGCTTTTGTAATAGAACATCAGTTTGTGTAATTCACAAGACCATAGTTCAAGTTGAAATTAAAATTTGTGTCTTTTACAATGTAAGTATGACATACCATTGTAGCTCAATTTAGTCTATGACATAACTTCTCTTTGATTATGTTCAGTGAAACAGATTTACAGAAACAGGAGCTGAAATTAGATTTAATGAGAAATTGGAATTTAGCAAAGCCCTTTTTGTTTGCTGTGAAGTATGGCTTGAGATAAATGGCCCTCTTTCCATGTCTCCAATAGAGTATAAACAGATTGGTCTTCTGGATTTCAGTGACTAGCTTTTCTGGTGTTTTATTTCAAGAGTTTGTGGTAATTCTTTAATGATTTTTCCTGTGGGAGATAGAATTGTTTGCATGCATAGCTTTCATGGTTTTTTGTCCTTAGTTTTAGTATACAAGTATTTTCATTTAGATCTAGATGCTAATGCCCTTTGTATGAAATCCTTCATCTTCATCATCACATGTTATTAGATAGCAAGACAAACTAAAAAACTAATATTTATTAATGAAACTGAATTTAATGAAGGTTTAAGTGGATAGATTTAGTGCTCATATATTCAGTTTATTTGGCATCATAATCATGTTCTTGTACATGAGGCCCCTAACAAGGTAAACACAATATCAAATTTCATGTTTGGAGCTAGATGGGGGCTTCACTCATATAAAAACAATGTGTGAAAAAACAGTCAATGGGCAATAAAAACATTATAAAACTATGACAATTCAATCAAACGATTAAAAAGATAAAAAACAATACAAGTATACCGGTAGTATTCAATGAGAAACAAGGTACAGACTACATAAAAAACACAAGAGGATAATTGGAAGATCGTAAACACAATGAAAGCCAAGTTTTTGGCTTGTTAGGGTGTGTTCACCTAGTTTGTGTATTTGTTTGTTTTTATATTATTATTATTATAGAAATTAGATATTGGTCGAACAATACATAAAAACAAAGAACATGAGAACATAAACGTGAAGAACATTATATAAATTAAAAAACCATATAAGAGCATCAAACAGTATGGTTCTACAGGATAATAAAAAAAAAAAGGTATTTAACAAATTAAAAGTAATTAATATGAACATTTTAAATGTTTCTTATATTGCCCCCTGAATGTATTATTAAATGAAATATGTTGACAGATGGCGCTCCATAGAAGAATGGAAACTTAGTCCATCTTTTATGAATACAAGCCATGTAATCTGCAAGGTATTGCTTAAAATAAGCTTTCTCGGAAAGGCAACATGGCTCCAATTTAAGATTAAAGAGTAAGTGCTCTGCTAAAGCCTTAACGTACACAAACAATGTTATTTTACTCTTCTATTGTGTTCTGTTTTAGATTGATGTTAACAGGAGCGTATGTTTATTGATCTATTAAGATGTGATGAAGATAACCCATGTATTTCCCCTTTGTTCATCATGAAATAGTTCTGGAAGAATCAGCAGGAACAGGAGTTTGCCAATCTGAGGAAGCTCCAGGGATTGCACGCACCTCTCAGACTTATGATGGAGCGCAGTATAGTCACACAGGTTAGCTTCCATGTCAGGTCCATCTTTTCATGCAGAGCTTCTAGTAAAATATATTTCTAGAGTTTCCCCACAGTAAACATAAAAGACATCATTATTATGCATTGATAAAATCTAATAATTTATAATGACCTTCACTTTGTATGTGGAAAAGCTGGGATGTTTTCAGTATTATTTTTGCTCGTATATTGTTATACTGTGAAACCTGTACCGGTATATAAAGACCACTCTGTGAAACCTGTACCGGAATATAAAGACCACTCTGTGAAACCTGTACCGGTATAAGACCACTCTGTGAAACCTGTACCGGAATATAAAGACCACTCTGTGAAACCTGTACCGGTATATAAAGACCACTCTGTGAAACCTGTACCGGTATATAAAGACCACTCTGTGAAACCTGTACCGGTATATAAAGACCACTCTGTGAAACCTGTACCGGTATATAAAGACCACTCTGTGAAACCTGTACTGGTATATAAAGACCACTCTGTGAAACCTGTACCGGTATATAAAGACCACTCTGTGAAACCTGTACCGGTATAAGACCACTCTGTGAAACCTGTACCGGTATATAAAGACCACTCTGTGAAACCTGTACCGGAATATAAAGACCACTCTGTGAAACCTGTACCGGTATAAGACCACTCTGTGAAACCTGTACCGGTATATAAAGACCACTCTGTGAAACCTGTACCGGTATATAAAGACCACTCTGTGAAACCTGTACCGGTATATAAAGACCACTCTGTGAAACCTGTACCGGTATATAAAGACCACTCTGTGAAACCTGTACCGGTGTATAAAGACCACTCTGTGAAACCTGTACCGGTATATACATGTAAAGACCACTCTGTGAAACCTGTACCGGTATATAAAGACCACTCTGTGAAACCTGTACCGGTATATAAAGACCACTCTGTGAAACCTGTACCGGTATATAAAGACCACTCTGTGAAACCTGTACCGGTATATAAAGACCACTCTGTGAAACCTGTACCGGTATATAAAGACCACTCTGTGAAACCTGTACCGGTATATAAAGACCACTCTGTGAAACCTGTACCGGTATATAAAGACCACTCTGTGAAACCTGTACCGGTATATAAAGACCACTCTGTGAAACCTGTACCGGTATATAAAGACCACTCTGTGAAACCTGTACCGGTATATAAAGACCACTCTGTGAAACCTGTACCGGTATATAAAGACCACTCTGTGAAACCTGTACCGGAATATAAAGACCACTCAAGGAAAACATGGAAAGTGGTCTTTCTATATAGGTGTTCGCTAAAGCAGGTTTGACTGTATTTATGTATATTGTCTCTTCTATACAAACTTTAATTGAACAGGGGAGAAAAGGGTACTATTTGGGTGAATGTTTTATGTGTTAGTGAATCTTCTGAAAAAAGGTTTGCATTATTAATAAATCAACTATTCATTTACATATATGAAATGATAAAATGAGAAGAGGAAGCAACAAAGGATTAGAATGGAAAATTATAACATTAATAGTATTCCATTCTTTCAAATTGCTAGTACAGTGTATAACTATGATATAGCATCTGCATGCGCTACCAAAGGACATTATATAACATTTTTCCGGCTTAAACTCTCGCCATCGTAGTGAGAATTCAGAAATACCAGTAGAATCAGGATTAATATCAAGAACAAATTGATGATAAATGTATTTTGATCCAATCTCCTTGTATACAATGGGACAACTTTGTATAGGAATGTATTTTAGATTATTGTTGTTGCATGAATACATACATTTATTAACTTGTATCTTTTTACTATTTTTCTTCTGCCAGTCTGAGAGCCCTAGTGTCTTCCCATCATCTAATGCCTTGGCTGATGCTCTATCAGGGAGAGATAGTATCATCGGATTCGAAGATATTCTCAATGGTAAAACAAAACTCTCTTTCTTTCTTCATTCTGTTTTATATGTTTATTTATGGTTTTGTAATAAATATTTTATGTGTGCTTATGTTCATGTTTGTTCTCTGTGTTTTGGGAAGTATTAATATAGTTTGGGAAAGAAACAAACATCTTTGCAGCAGGGGTTTTCAGGGTTATTGTGCAATTACCATCTCTTTCTGAAAAATGGACTCTACTGTGCAATTACGAAATATATTGTTACTTTTGTATTTTGGTAATGAATATTTATTGGTGTATGTTTGTCTCGTCAATTAAGACATAGCTTGATGTCGTGAGGTGACTTGATATGTTGTGAAAGAGGGGCCAGGTAATTCAATTAGGGTGTGTTTTCACTGAACGAGAACAACACCCAAACTACAACGAATCCAATTTCCCTCACCAATCCATAACATCTCTACCTCTCCTTACCTGAACTGCAAGAAACATTGATGAACCATTATCATGGGGAATGCTCTAGAAATGGAATCCATGTCCTCATAACTCTCTTTTTGACACATTTAGTTATGAAGGAATCATGAAGGATGTAAGGAGTAGTGAAAAGGGTGTATTTTAGCACACCTTTACAGCAACCATAGAGTAGGATGAATATGAACAAACAATTAGAATAGTTTTGGTGCAATAATTATTTTTGAAGTCCAGGGGTGATGTAGACTATTTTCATTTTATTTATCTGGGTTGAATTTTCTTTTTAAGGTCTGCTTCTCACTTGGAAGGAATATTTTGTCAGGAAGAGTTTCAATATCTCTTTCATATTCACCTTGAGTTTTCCTATTCAGTGTTCCTCTTCAGTGTTCCTCTTCAGTGTTCCTACTGATGTATTCAGTGTTTCTATTCACCCTGTCTTATAGTTTGTAGTTGAAAGAACATCAAACTTTTGGTTGATTTTATCTGAATAGCTTCAGACTACTGTGCTTCAATGGAATTTATGGTAACATATAAGTGGCGTGTTAGTGTAATTACTTCATGTGGAGACAAATTGGTTATATCTATACCTACAGGGATAGATGATTTGTGATTGTCTCAATCAAAGCTACAGTTACTTTTTGATGATGCTAACAATTGATATCTAGTAAACATGGATAGCTATGGGGTTCCGGCATGTGCTGTGAATGGTTGAAATGTATACAGACCAAACCACCAATCCATGAGTTAAGATCAGTGAGTGTTTGGCTTACCATACTAACCTGGCAGGAAGATGCTTATTTGACCCCTACTGAGTTGACCTTGATGGAGAGGGATGGACGCGAGCTGGAGACCATTTTGTCAATCAAGGAACATCCTAACTCACTCACAAATAAATCACTTGTCTTATTTTTACTGTTCCGTGGCATGGTTAAGTTGTATTTTTGGACCATTGTCTTCTTTGATTTTATCTTATTCTTCTTTTTGTTTTCTCTTCATTGCATGAGAACCGACCCCATAGCTATCCAATACTAGATATCTATTGTTAGCATGATCAAAACTAATTATTTAGCTTTGACTGAGAGACATCTGTGGGGAGTAATAACTGAAATCTGCTTTCTACTAAAAAGCTTTCATTATCATAGGTTCATCCAAACAAATCAAGATTGGTTTGGGTTATGAACAGTAGATTCTATTTTGCATACCATTCTAAAACACAGAGGATATAAAAACTTAGTATAGGTGTGCAAACGATGACTATATAAATTCTAGGACTCCCATTGGACTACTGCCTAAGATTATTTAGAAGTGAGGAAATGTGTCTTAGAAAGGTAATGTGACTGTTCCTACCGTACTTGTATTTGTAAACTCATGGTCATTGTTACATAATAGAGGGCTAATTAGGAAGTGATTTATAATGTTGTTTGTTGACCACTATACAGGGCTAGTACATGTGAATGAAAGATGGGATGTAGCAATGGAAGAGTAATTAAAGACAATTAACTGAGTGAGAGGAAGTGAGTGTAACAAATGAATATAGAAGCCAACAGATATAGATATGGCAGGGAAGTATGTTGTAGGATTCTTTGGTTAGTTTGCCCAGGGAATAAGTTTAAAGGTAAAGACCAGTACTGGAAACGCCAAAATTTCAAAAAATAAAATTGAAGTCTTTATTACCATTCATGTGAAAGAATATGTTTTGACTAATACATGATGATAACATTTTTGCCAGGAAACCGCCTACTAATTGATATATTTGGTAAATTAGTTTATCTATTGGACTGTGAGAGATAAAGGCACGTGTCACACACGTGTGCGTAGTCCCATATACATCTTTCTGTGTACAGTGCTTGTAACTTTACGAAGACTGGGCCAAATTTCTTATCATTTTGATGATTCCAGAACCTTGCAGTACACACCAATACTTATATGCTAGATGATCAACCTTTTCTGATCGATTCCACAACGTTTCTTTCACAATGCAATCGCATGGCCATAACTGGTCTTTATCTTTAAAGAAAGTCCATTATAGTATGACAATGAAGCATTGCTTCCCTGCATGAAGCTATGATAGAATGCATGAGACATAAGTGATTTTTAGGGATCCTCCCATCTTAGCCCCGTCCTATGGGACATAGTAGGGTAGATGTCACCCCTTTCGTCTTCCGATGTTGGCCGTGACATCACAGTTGATATGGAGGAGGCTTGTTGCTGCTGACATCGTGACGATGCTCTGGCTCACTTTCCCCTCCGGCTTCCTGTGGGTCAAGCGCTTTGTGACTGACACACTCTTGACCTCATCAGTCACAAGTAATTAGTTGGACTTTTAGTTATGAAATAATCAATTAATGGAGAGATAGAGAAACTTAACGAAAAAGAGAATTTAATGACATGTACTTGGCTCTGATGTGTGAAGGGAATTGCTGGCCCTGAAGACTGAGGGAATTTTTTTTTTTAAAATGATGATAGATAAAATCATAAAACCTGATATTCAGAGCTACATGTACCTAATAGGTGATGTAGGATATCAACGAAAGAAAAGAGACGAGGGAGAGATATGAAACATTGAGGGTGAGATGCAAATAGAAATATAAAGAAAATGTAGCATGTGGGGAAACTTTTTTCCCTTGCCTAGGAAACTGCTGAAGATAAAGTCTCAGAGATCAAGCAAACTTTTATCAGCCGTTCATGAGAAAGCCTTTTTAATTTACATGAATAGATCGTGAATTTCTTTTTCGATAGTACCGCAGATGTGCATTTACACCCAACAGAATATAATACATGATAATTATTATTTCTTTGTTACACAGTATCTGTGAGTCGGGTCTCAGTTTTTGTTTTCCCCTTCCCTACATTATAATTGTATGCACCTTACCCTAGGCGGAGCATCGTCACATGCCAGTTACGATGACTTGGCCTAGTGCCTTGCTTCCTGTCTGCCACCTGAGTTTCCTGCTCGTTACAAGCAATGGGGGCGCTCTTTATGCTGTTTCCGACAGCATCCCTAAGCACTGCTTAGTTTAGAGAGCTGTCTGTGGTCGAGTGCCAGAACAGACTTTAATTAAGAGCTTATGATTATAAGATGCATGTTACATAACAGTTGGGGCGTTTCAGTTAAAGGGCATATTCTATTTTTGTTTGAAAGAGGGAAGGGCGCTTCAGGAACTGAGTGGGCATTATAGAAATGAAAGGAAAATACAGAGTTGGCCAAAAGAGAAAGGGAATGAAAGATTTAGATGCAGACAGACAGACAAGAAAGACAATTGTAAGAACATTGCACAGGTTTTGCACCTCTTTTCTATTTGATATGTTTCAGCATTGTCCAGGAAATCTTTCCAACGGTGGATATATGTGATGCTCTGATCCATGAATGTATTTCCCTTACAAATGGGATTGGTTTATCTTCTTGATGCTGTTCTATCTGTTGAATTGAAAGAATTCAATTTACGATGAGTAATTCCAGGTTCTGTTGCATCTCATGGTCATTCTTTCTTTTTCTATCATTGTTCTTCTATCAAACTCAATTAAGTGAATGCTAGTCAGGTTTGACAGGGATGTCTGCCTGCATGAGTAGAGACAGGTGTCCCGAGGAGACGACAGACTACATCACGTGTCATTCTATGACACAGTACACTCATCCCTGGGATGTATATACCTTAATATAATATCAACAAAACTGCCAGACTCACTTCCATTAATTACTCTTTTAATATCCATGATGTAATGTTACATAAAAGTCCAGCTCCACCCCAGGCAGGGGTTAAGTCACCCCTCCCCTGTCTATACGTGACATAGTGTTATATGAACGTCTACATGTAACTCCAGGGGGTATGATGTAGCTATTCCTGAGGTAGCTCTGTCGTCTCTCTGGCGTACACTTTCAATCTATCCTGATAAGACTCTTCCACTGAATAAGTATGTCATCATTAATGTACTAGGCATGTTGAATATCCCCTCATTGCAGTCTTTCTTTGTTTGTTTAATAGAGTGTTACAGTTTAAACTGTGATATGGTATACCACTTGAAAATTTAGAATCAATCCATTAAGCCAGTTACAGCATGATTTCTATTGGAAAATATTGAGTGTGTTTGTAAAAGTTTAATAAGGAAATGAGTCTCCTAATATTTACATTTTAACAACAAGAGTATCTACAAACACTGACGTGCGTAGTGTAGGGCTTCTGTGTAACATTAATTTTCAGACATTTGCAATGCGTATCTTGTATCTTAGCTTAAAATGAAGTTTAGCCTGATATCTTGATGTTTCCCTTGTCTAGAAGTTGTATTCCAAGCGCTGCAAACTAAGATACTCCCCCCTTCTTCTTTCAAAGTGTTACGGTGTGCAGGGTCATATTTCTGTGATGTCATATAACTTAGATCAGTAAATAAGTTGTCAACTCTTCTGAAAAGCATCCGATCATGAATCTTGGCTGCTATTGGCAACCAGTAACACATAGAATGCGGCGGTCTAGCTAGGAGTGTTGTAGGTCCGTCCGTGATATGACGACTGACTCCCACACCCGTTATCCTTGAGGCATAGATGTAGAGCAGAAAGACTGTTTCCTGACACGTATCGTCTGACTATAGAGGGCGTGATTCCTGTCTGACGGCTACATTCTTGTTCCTTCCTCGTCTCATTCTTGTACCTTGCATCCCTCATAATCCATATCTTCCACGATTCTCTTGACATTTTTTTTAAAGCTCCCATATTGGATGCTTTCAATGAAAGATGATGGTAAAGATTAGGATGTTGTGAGTGAGTGAATGGCTTCATGAACCCCTGGTAGAATATGTTCTACTCAACCTTGATGTAAACATTTCCATAAGTGCAGTGATTTCTACCATTGGGCAGCAATAAAACAACAACAAATATTGTCATTAATATACTGCTTTATTGGCTACCAATATATTTGCACCCTTTTCCAGATAGAAGTCCAGTTTTTATGGCAGTGGCCTACAAAAATAAAAATCCATGTTGAGTATTGCCCCCAAATATGAAACATACCAAAGATGAGATATGTAGTCCTTGTCTAGTTTTTAAGCTTAGAAAGTTTACTAAATTTTAGAATATAGATTTTAGGAGGATGGGGATAAAAGTTGTTATTGCTATATGTCAGAAACTTACTGGTGAGGAGGGGTAAGAAGGGAAGGGGGTAATTGGTTTAAAAAGGGAAAGGGGTCTTAATGATGATTCTTAGAATTATGTAGCAGGAACTCGATCTGGGTCACTTGTTTCTGTCTCTCTTAGGATATTGGTCATTTAGACCTGTTTTCATCAGTGGATCTAAACAAATGGCTCTTGAATTTCTATACACAGGTATCTGACATTTTCTTTCGCAATGCTTGCAGTGATGATATTTGGTCTTGTATCATTTTGATAAAGATGTAGGGTCAGGTTAGGTTTGTGATTGGGTTTTATGTTGGGTTTACTTTTAGGGTAAGGTTTAGGTCTAGTGGTAGGTCCAGGATTGAATGTAGGAATTGGACTAGTGGTAGAAATTCACTGGAACAATTACAGATGGAGCATGTGTTGTACAATCCTAGGTACCCCCTTTTCCATTTTCCCTCTCTCTCTTTTTTTCTATTTTTTCTTTTCTATCTCTTCTCTCCTCTCTCTCTCTCTCTCTCTCTTCTTTTTCCCCCTCTCTCTCCCTCTCTCCCCCTCTCTCCCCCTCTCTCCCCTCTCTCTCTCCTCTCTCCCCCTCCCTCCCACTCTCTCCCCCTCTCTCCCTCTCTCTCCCTCTCTCTCCCTTCTCTCTCTCTCTCTCTTCTCTCTCTTCTCTCTCTCCCTCTTCTCTCTCTCTCTTTCCCCCTCTTTTTCATTGAGAGGGCCCTCGGTCCTAAAAAGCGATATATAAGAACTACATGTAGCTATTATTATTATTTTTCTTCCTCTTTCCCTCCTGTATGAAAGCATATCAGGATGTATAGATTTATGCCCTCAGGGCAGGAGTGGCAGTCACATGACATGCTTCTAGTGTGATTATAATTAATTGATGTATGGATTTAATGGTTAAAAGTGCTATACCGTATGTGATGAATAGATGAATTTGAATTTGGATTTTAAAAAGCTGGAAATAGTAATATAATATTCTGATTCGGTACATGAATCTACTGCTAATTTCAAGTATTTGTTGTTGGGCATGACTTGAAGTTGAAAGTTTTGTTGTAACTTAGTTGCTCAACTCAAATGCTTTGATCCATATTCTACTTAGATTTAAACCTGATGCTGGGTTTAACACTTGGTCTTAAAACCCGGGAAATTAGACAGAGATTACCATTGCATTTTAGTTTTCCTCTCACATTCTTAGGCCTATTTTGTGCATCTGTATGTGCCTCCAACCAGTTTTTACCAACCTCATACATTAATCCTGGAACCTAGCAAATCTGACTTTTAAGATTACAGACTCCAATCATGTATGTCACCACTGTTAATCCTAAATTGGGTTGTTAAAACATGAATGCTGATAGACTTGTAGTAGTCATGAGAGGATGAATATAAGAAGACGATTTAATTTGACAGTATAGAGCATGTATAGAAAGATGACCCACTCCTTCCGATCCATGTAGTCTACCCATGATTCTACATAGGAAATAGGATTAGGTAGTGTATCTATTTTGGGTATGTCATCTTGTAGAACATTGAAAGGAGGGGGACATGGGAATGAGAAATAGGATTTGACAATTTTCTTTCATTATATTCCTTCATTTGATTTTCTCTCAGTGGCTCCCTCCCTACTTTTCCCCCATTCCTTTTTCTCCTTCTTCAGTTACTTTTTTGTAAGTTTATGTTATCCCTTGTCTTTGTACTTTTGTCTGAATGTCTGAACCTCTTTTTTTGTTAAACAATGCCTTTAAGATGCAAGACTATTCCTTTTAACCCAATCACTGCCGACAGTCCCTGCATTTTCTTGTCTAAACCCTTCATTACAAACAGTATGCGGTTGGGTATTGAAAGAGAATGCTACCATTTATATCAATTTCAAGGTTCTAGGAACATGTAAGCTGTGTAGAAGAAAGCAATGACCCCTCAAGTAGAATTTGTTTTGTTTTAAATATTGCTTTCCTTTATATACTCATAATTTGACCATCATTTTAATAAAGATATGGGAAGTCCTAAAGAACATTTTCTATTTCACCATGTAATGTTGTAGAGTGTTGAAAGTAGGTGGTGTAGAAGTGATTTACTGGTGGTTTTTAGTGAGAAACTACCTCCCATATCGGTTATAAACTTTTGTGTTGGTTGAATCTTATCTGAGCCTCTGGTAAATCATTCAACTTTCTTCCTCTCTCTCTTGATCAAAACATCCAACTTTTTATGATGGCTGAACTTGTGCACTTTGTTTAATCCCCAGGCGATAATGATATGCAGATGCTTTTGTCATTAACAGATTTATGGAAAGCGGTTGAGTGAAGGTTAACACAGAATGGTGTAAATCCCGATAAAAATATGAGTCTTGATCATGATAGAACACCTGTTTGGGTTTGGCTTGGGGTGGGGCTCTACCGCTCATGATAGAACACCTGTTAGGGTTTGGCTTGGGGTGGGGCTCTACTGCTCTAGACAGACTGTAAAGATACAAGATAAACAAGTTCAAACAAGTCAATGGGTAGAAATAGGTTGTAGTATGTGTATTAATAGAAATTGAGGATAATCTTGAAATGAAATAAACGAGAGAGAGAGAGACTTTTGTTGTTGTTGGGAGGGGGACGGGTTGATATACATGTAGTATACAGTCTAGATGTTTAAAAAAAAAAAAATTAAACTTGGAACATCAATTTCTATTGGTTTATTTCACTATGTTACATACTTCCAACTTATTTTTAATACTTTTGTTTTTTTCTTTTATGTTACCTTCTGACATGCAGGAAAGCATTATTTAAATAAACTATATGTAGGGTTTTGAGGTTAGCATGTTCATGTTATTCTTGCTAAATCATCTCAATCCAAGTAAGTGCAGAATCATGGGTAAGAGGAAGGAAGAGATGTAATTGACTGGTGCTAATAAGCCAACTCCCAGTTTGAGATTAATAACAGTTGGTTTGTATGTAGGAGGAGATGTGATGATTGGTAGGACTTCACATGTTATGGGTTACCATTCTTGTGTGACATTTGAATTTGCTTACTGAGTGTAACCCTCTTGGTACCATGTACTACCATGTAGAAACTTTTCATGATGGCGAGTATCTTTTAATCTTTGTTTGAGACTATTGAATGTGTAATGATAAATATTCTGTTTTCAATTGTGGGAATGACTTGGAAGTTTTGGTATTGTACACTTCAAAGGATTGTTTTCACATATCTATACCATCCACACCATACTAACATGTACCAATAAAAGGAGTTCAGGTTGTAGCATAACCCACCCCAACTATATATGCCACAGGAAAAAACATAGCAATGTGTTCAATGAATGATATGAAAGCAAAGGGAACCAGTCAGATAGATTCAAATGTTACTTTCTTATTTCCTTCTACCAGTGATCTTCCAATGGATTGGAGTTGGTAATAAGAAGCATGTGGCTCATAATTTGTCTTGGATTCTGTACAAGGCCAGATTGATTAGCTTATTTGGCATTTATTTTCATCCATTTTAAATCCAGAGGGGATTGTGATGGGGGTGGGAGCAGGGGTGCTATTCCAGTTATATTACAGTTTACTGGTAGAAATTGAATTATGAGACTTTTCATGAGGATCTATATAAATTCAGTATATGGGTTGCAGACTTGGTACATAAACTTAGTTGCCCCTGTTACCCCCCCCCCCTCCCCCACCCCTTCTTCTGAGGGGTAGAGGTTTGAGATGTGATGGTGTATCCATGGTGTATCCAAGAAGATGGTAGGATAGGCTTGCTGAGCCCCTCCCTCCTTGGTATGTCAATACTTTAATAAATAACCAGGGCTCCTGTTTATATTGCACACTATTTTCTTGTAGGATGGTGTTTTTGATGTAGAATGTGTGAGAAATAGATGAGGTTAATGAATATGTCAATGAATTGATAAATATATATCATCCACCTCCTGTGACATCTTTCCACTTTCTTTGGTCAATGGATTGGGAAGGGGAAGGGTCAGGAATGGCAAGTGCCATCCATCAACACAACTTTAAAAGTGCCGTTATGATCATGAGATTAAATTCTTTTTGATTACCACTAATCTTGATGTATTCCTTGATATAAACTCCTAATTCAAATTGATTTTAATGGAGCTAGAGGAGAATGCATGTGTTCCAGTTTGAGCACATTTATGTCTCATGGAATAAATATGTCATTGAGGTATTCATTTAGTGGGGAGACCTTGGAAGCAATTTCCACCATGCCAAATTGAGAGAACATATTCCTGTCCCACCCTGTAATGTTGGTGGTACATACAGGCAATTTGTTTTAGAATGTAGGGACAATTTGGAACAAATTAAACCATGAAAATGTCTCTATTGATAACTTTGAAAATCCCTAGACATATCCCTATAGACTTCATCTACGAGGTTGATAAGATTTTCCCCTCAGTCTGAAGAAAGATATCTGTTTCCTTTGATTTATGTCAATGTTGGATTGTTAATATGAGCTTTTATGCTACAGTCATAGTCATAGAAGTAATCATTACAAACTGTTTGGATTAATAATAATTGAAATTAGTGTGCATTAGTAAGATATATTATACTGGATAGCTTATATTCTGTGGGAACATGTAATTTTAAGTAAGCCTTAAAGGTTTGTATCAAACAATTGGCTTGTCCCTGTAACACTCTATAAGGTTTTGGAGATTTCAATTTATATTTGTGAAAGGAAAACTTGATGTGCAACAACTTAACCCAGTACCCTGACGTTCAAAAGAAGCTCTTGGAAGGAACCGTCATGACCATTGCCAGTATCAGTGAAGCTTCTTCTACCTGGCTGCTCATCTTTTTACAATAAATATCAGAGTGTGATCGTCCTCCAATTCAGATTCTTCCATTACTCACGTTTGTATATAAACAGAAGATAAAAACCACATCGGTATCAAGATAGACTTGACAGAGACCACGTCATAAAGGAGTCTAAGACCATTAAGGACAGACATTTAGTTTAGTTTCTTTGATTTGCGAAAGAATTTTTTTTATAAATCAAGATGAGGTCTTCTAAGGTACTTGTAGTGGTGAATTCTTCCAAAAGAGTATTGAATGAATATGAAAAGATGTGTTTCTCTCTCCCTCTTTATGTCTGACAGTCTTTCTCTCAAAATCAGATCACCATGTTTGATGAAAATTGAATAATTTAGTTTTAATATGAAACAACAATATATTCATTGTATTGAAGAAAGCGGAAATGAAAGATGTTATGTTTGGCATATCAGCTAAGAGCAAATCACACGCTCAACAACTGTTCTATCTTGTAAACAAATGTAACCTCAGGAAACACTCTTCATACAATCATGTAATTTCATCTTCAAAACTTGTAAACAAATGTAACCTCAGGAAACACTCTTCATACAATCATGTAATTTCATCTTCAAAACTTGTTATGAAAAATGGAAAATGATTAAGAGTTTATCATGCCAGCAAAGCTAAGAGGAACACATCTTCTAGATGACAATGGTTTCATGAAGTTTGACTTTGATATGAGAGAGAAGATTGGAGACCACCCAAGGAAGAAGAAAGATTGAGATGGAAGCATCTTTTATTCTCTTCATCCTTCCATCATGTTTCCAGGCAGAGATAGAAGTTTCCTAGAGATCATGTCGAGTCCTAAATTACCCAAAATCAAGATCAGATGTTGCCAATTTTGGCAGCCTTCCTTTTCATGTTGTTTCAACCCAATAGAAACGGACAGAAATTGGATGGATTGGATGTACCAGTGCTGACAGAGTATCTACATACACTGTTATAATGTGATCCACAACCAAGGACTTTACCAGTGTCTGTTGAGTGCAAGAAGGGTGTTAGCTTTATGTTGAGGGATATTAGTTAAAGCCCTTTTTGCTCTAATCAGATGATTCCTTCATGTGTTGGTGCTCATCATTGTTGAACCTTTCCGCTCACTTACGTTTGTTATCCTTGTGATTTCTCCATGACTCTGTAAATTATGAAAGTAGCCGGGCCTATTTCCTCTTTTCTTATCTTTCTCCTCCACTAGTTTCTTTTGCATTTCAATACTGCTGGACCTACTTTTTCTTTTAAAAATCTATCAGCATGCCAATGTGATGTGAAATCCTATTGTTAGTGAATCTCTCTGTTGAACTTTCCTAGTATCACTGTATTTCTATTGCCTCGTTTTCACCCTTTTTCAATCATTTTGAACCCTTTTTAGAGAACTCTTACTCTTAGAGCTATTTTTTAGCTATATTTCCATCTTCACAGACTCTGTCGAGCAAAAATCTTGCAAGCACTTCCCACATATCCTTATTTATCTCAAAACAAATGTTCATGTTCTGTTTCTAAGTGAACAGTCATCTTTAGCTGAATATATATATTGTATCTCCATCATACACCTGGGGGGGGGGGGGGGGGTCACAAAGCCTTTTTTCAATGACAAATAACAAAAATCAGTGACAAATCTGCTGATAACCAATCAAAAGCAAGGATTTCAGTAGCTTATAACACAAATTGTCATTTGTCACTGATGACAAGTTTTGTGAATGCCCCCCTTGTTATCATTGAAGCACGCCCTCTATCTCAATGAATTACCCATGGTACTTTGTTTCCTACTTTGTACTTTCTGCTTTATTTCCAGCATTCATTTCTACTGTTCAAAAACTTTATTGTGTTAGATCCAGCTTGTTCAAATGTTCTTGATTGCAGAATTGTCACAGTTCGATTGTGTCTTCCCGCCCAGACTTAGCCTGCTAGGTGGCTATAGGCCGGGGACTCAACCCAATTTTTCAAGGGCAATGATGAAATAGCATTTTTGCGTTTAAAAAAAAATTCCTTTGGCTTCTTGTGGTTGATAATTTCCCCTGATCAGAATTAAAATAGGCTCTTTTGAAAACTTGGGCTCACAGTTTTATTGCAAACCTCCATGCATCCCCTCTGTTGTTTACAAGAAATGAATTATTTGGACCTCATCTTTTTCTCTCCTCTTTTTATTTGGAAAAAAGAGACTTTATTAAACAGGAGTCACCTGACAATTTACAACCTCCACGCACTGAGCTGAGTGAGTGAAAGAGAGGAAGTTGGATAGACAAGACTGGGTGTAGTTAGTCTGCTCATCCAAAGCCCTGCTTTGTCCTTTTGAATCTGAACCAAAATGACATTTTTAGGTAAACGCTAGATAGATAGTAAGCTCTTTCGTAGAAGAGGTAGATCTTTGCGAGATGTAGACTATGACTCAAGGCAGGCAATGGTTATTGGTTGTAAGTTATACGAGCTACAATAGATTCTTCCACTTTCAACGTAAAATAGGAGTCTGGTATCTGAGACCACTAGGACAGCATCCAGGGGTGCAAAGAAGTGGGCGGAGTCTTGAGGGGGTTCATCTTTAGGAGTGGAAGCATGCTTGGGCTCATCCCCTCTTTGAACTCTAACACTCCCGTTGCACACCTCACCTTGACCTTCCCATTACCCTTCCCTATGGATGGCGGAAGAGAAGAGAAAATAACCAAAAATCAAGAGGAAGGGGAATGAAATATTTGAAGAGATATGTACAGGCACAACAAAACAAAGGCACAGACAGACAGACAGACAAACAGACAGAAATGAGACTGTAAAATATTATTAGACAAACTTTGTTGTTAATGTTATATCACTCTTTCATTCACCTGATCAGTACTCTCCCTCCAACTTTGAAGGCAACATACGGTTTGAAGAAGTTTACTTCAATCTTAGTTTATTGCTTTCATGTTTCAAACCTCTAATGAAATAGAGGAGTGGCAGTTGAAGTGTTTCAGAGACTCTGCGTCGATTGGGGGGGGGGGGGAGTTTTTTTCTTCTCCAAAGACACTTACCTTGAAATGATTTTTTTTTTTCAAGAGTGGTCAGTTTGATTATTACATGACTATTATCTAAAATTTTGTGAAACTTGTGTAATGCTCTAAAAACAAAAATTGTATTCATCCTCTATTCAAATAATTCATACCACATTTTGTGATTGCTCGCTGCTTGCATGTGTACCCAAGTAGCTAGACAGCTTTCTGCATTAATATCATCTTTTTGTTTGACACTTCTTGTACATGTAGAGTTTTGCTGTTTAAACTTTGATTGCTGCTTTACCCTTGCCTCATGTGACAGTCAAACACATGATCTCTGGAAACATGTAATCCTGTCACATACTGCTCTTAAACCTTCTCGGAGAATTGATCTGTGTGTCATGTGACCTGAGTTTCCTTTCTTATCCATTATATCTTGTTTCTCTCAGGAGTTCTTTCTCTCACCTGTCCGTAAGAAGACTTGCTTCATGTAATCATGGATTTACTTCCAATTATGGCGATGATTCATTTGAATAAGGTTCACAAATTAGCCATACCAAATCTATCATCTTCACCTGGAGTTGAATGATAACTTGATGTCTTTCTCAGAAAAGTTCTTAGATCACTAAATCATTCTGTTACAGGAATGTTCCGATCCAGAGACCTGTAGGTCATGAAGTTAGATCATTCTGAAACTTATTTTCTGCAAGGAGCTTTATTATTGGTTTCTTTTGTGGAGGTTAGTTTTATCAAGTGTTGGAAACGTTGTATAGTTGAATTATTCATTTAGGGTAACCATCTCTCTTTGATGTTGACATTACAAGTATTATGTATCAGCCTCTTCAGCTTTCTTGTAGGAGGTGTCATGGTATAGTGGTTCATTCACTTGACTCTCAGTCTGAGGGTTGTGGATTCAAATCTTAGCCTATCACTAACATTCTTTGGCAAGACATTTGTCACTTTCCACCCAAGTGTAAATGAATACCCAACAGTTGCTCAGGCATTAATAATTGCAGGGCCCTCAGGAAGAACAGCATTGATGCTGATCAGGCTTCCCTGGGCATACAGCATTTAGTATTATTGTTATTATTGTCATTGTCCTTTCATCAGTCTTAGTCATTGTCGTTTCATCAGTCTTAGTCATTGTCATTTCATCAGTCTTTGTCATTGTCATTTCATCAGTCTTTGTCATTGTCATTTTACCAGATTTCCCCCCTCACAATCTTGAGTAAGTCATTTCCATCTTGTTACCTGTGCCTCAAAATAAGATGTGAATTTCTGCAAGTAATGGGAAGTTTATTTCCACTATCTAAAGATCTCATTCTTGCTCTTAGTTGTAGCTTGTGTTTTGTAGAAAGATCCTTGTTTCTTGAGGAGGCCTTGAGGAAGTAGCTACATAGAGATGAGATCTCTGTCTGTGAAGTAGGCTTTAGATCCTTCAGGAAACTTGAGGTGAAGGAAACCTGCGAAGTTGATCGACATTGGAAATCAAGTATTTCCCAAGACACTTCTCTTAGGATATAGATGGATTGATACAGCATGACAAAGCTGAATTGTTTTCAAGTGTTTTATTCTATCACCTGTTTCTTGTGGGAAATCAAGTTTTCTTGTCTCCTCACAAGGCTTGTTCACATGGACCAGGTATTAGCCTGGTTACATGCTACAGTACATAATGAGGAGAACTTGATGGAAGTGGGAACAGCTTTCACATTTTTGACCACAAAGAGATTTGACAGTGACTGATGCAAGATGATGTAAAGCAAACTATTTTAGGAAACCCACACATTAAAAGAGATTGGAAGTCTTTCATCAATCAAGTATGTGTCTCACATTATATAAAGCAGTTTCAGGATTTTTAAAAGTTATTTATATCCTAATAAAATAAGCAAAAGTGCAGTTAAACAGTTCAAGATGTCTGCCATTTATATTAAATGAGTTGGGGTTTTATTTTAGAAATCATGTTGTTTAAATTTCAATTTAAACAGTTTAACTGTTCAGTGGCATGCCATTCTTTCCACTATATATTATCTTAATCATAGCCTTGATCTTTTCATCAGTATGAGTTCTAAAAGATTATGTTAGAGTATTTTTATTTTTTAGTGGATCTTCAAGGAACCTACTGGATTCATTAATTTACTTGTTGGTTGGAACAAGACAGATAGACAGGTCTCTAAATAAAGATAATGAAAATAGACAAGAAAGTAACAGAAACAGTGAGAAGGAAAATATAGAAGACTAGAAATACATGAAAACAAAGTGCTCTTGAAGATGACTTCTGTTGAAATTTTGAACGAAATGATAAATTATATAGAGATGATATTGGTGAGGGAGGGAGGTTGGGTAGAGGAGAGGAGAGAAGAGAGAGAGAGGGAGAGAGACAAGAGAGAGAGACAAGAGAGAGAGTGTGTCTCCTTCCATCTGCACTCTAAAATGCAGTGCCCTGTAGATGGCGCTGTTTCAGTTCTCAATCCCACCCTCACTCAAAGTGCACACACCTTTTACAGGAAACTGAGTCAGTTAAATAATATTCTGTGAATATTTGTTTAATCTACTTCTTTCTCCTGTATCCCTCCCATCTGTTTCCTGTAATGATTCACTTGGCTTTCATTGATAACATTGACATTTCTCTATTCCATGGTGCATTCATAATGCATGATATTGAAGTACTTTCTCTCACAACATGAGTGTCATACTGTACTGGACCCAGCCTATTGATACTCTATATGTCTATGAGTGATATACCTTGCCTGTCTAGAACCAAAAGGGCATTCACTCTAGTCTATGTTGAAGTATTTTAACCCATTGCATACTGGACGTGGGTTGTCCCTGTATAACTCCATGTATGGAGACTCTCACAGAACATGAGGTACATCTGTATGCTTGTATTAGCTGCATGACTGTGCTAGCTAAGTAGCTATACCCCTGTATTGCATCTAGTCATGTGACAACTGGCATGAAACATGAGATACATGTATAATCTCTCCGGCTGGCCCAAAGCTGCTAGTGATTTTAATTCTTGTATATTTGGGTTAAATATCCCAAAATTATTCAGTTAGCCTCAAACATAAGCCCATTGGAATTGTTTAGCTTAACTATGTGAAAGAAGCAAGTCACTTGCATCGAAAAGTTTCAAAGATTTTACTAAATGTGTATTTTTGTTTTCTTTTATTTCCCAATACAGTTCCTGAAAACAGCGAGATGATGGGCAATGCTCATGCGATGTATGAACGCAAGATGGGTATCTTTTGATGAAGAGTGTATCAACACAAGATGGATCACTTTGGATGGGATGGTAGCAGGACCTGGCTACCAGTCAGCTTTTGTATTTAATGTTTATTTGTAAATGACACGTACATGTAGATTGTAGCACCCATGTGAATTTAAAGCCCCTCTGCACTAGTTTGGCCATGAGGATTACACCTCCCTGCAAGGTCACTGATAGGTGGTTATCTCATCAAATTAGCTCTCAATTAACATTAAAAAAAGGGGATCATGGGGGACCAATGGTCATTGATTAGGCATTGTTTGCTATATAGACTAGAGGGCGCAAGTAGCTATAAGAAGTACAGTGGGGCTTTAAGTCTATTTGATTTCAAGATTCTTTAAAGATAGGCAGATTTAAAAAATCCCACATTGTATTTAATAGGATTACTTTGATTCATTAATGTTTCCCTATAATAGCCAGTTTATATGTTCTGTTGACAATTTTGTTAGTTTTGTATGCACTATAAAGATCTTTACTCTGGATCACCCATTCGGATGTATTAGAAAACAAGATGATGCTGAAAAGTGACACTTACTGATACTAGAATGAACATGTGAAGACGTCCCATAAAGTAGTTAGTATATGATAACAATTTATAAAGAGCTCCGATGGATGATGCTTTGGAAATCCCAGAGACATAAAAATCTTTCTGGTTTGAGGAGTTTTTAACATCTTTCGACTTTAAGGCTCTCTTTTCCAACACATTCAATGAAGCCTAATGGAAAGTCTCAGCACAACATATCCCTGAGTGGCATAGATTGATTTTTCCGTCTAGGTTTCATCTAACTATGGTGCTTCTTACCCATGGAAATGGTAAAATGTTGAAGTAGTTTTTAATAAACTTGCAGATGCCTATACAATTGTGTTTATGTTCTACCTGTTGAGTATCCTACAAAGACCCTTGACTAACTTAGCAAGGTGTTTTCTAGTCCTCTATCAAGGAGGAATGAGTCGGTTATATACACCCTTTCCTTTTGCTAAAACGTGCATATAGTTGTGGTTTTGATGCATCCTTTTATATATCTAAGCATTGTCCATCTGTAATGAATATGTGGAACCATAAATAAGTTTTGTTTTTAAAATGAAGAGAGGAAACATCCCTTGTCATGTACAAACATCCCTTGCTCTCATGTAGAAAACCAGGTACATTATGCATTATAAGCATATTAATAACATTGACCTTTCTAGACGGGTTCCCTATAAAAATAAAATAAGTTGAACACATTATTTTAATTTTGTTCATCATTCTAAACCTTGCTGAGACACCTATACAGGAAAATCTCAGCTCTCCCAATTGCATCAAGAGAGGGGGTACTTCCACTTTTTGAGTCTGGTTGGATGCTTTGTGTGTGGGTCACTTTTGTTCATTTGATTTCCATGAGAAAGAAAATGTAAATGCTTGTGTTTTAAATGTGAATGAAATTCCATAGGTGTTCTGTGAACCTGTTTCTTTTTCCATTTCACACATTGTAAATAACTTAATAAGATCATTAAAAGAAGAAAATAATTACCTGAAGTGGTGAGATGTGTTTTGTCAAGTTGTGAGAATTTGCACTGCTGTGAGAAAGAGAGAGAGAGAGAGAGAGAGAGAGAGAGAGAGAGAGAGAGAGAAAGAGAGAGAAAGAGAGAGAGAGAGAAAGAGAGAGAGAGAGAGAGAGAGAGAGAGAGAGGGGGAGGGGGAGGGTTCATAGCAAAGGTTGGTAGAGAGAGAGAACAAATGTTAAGAGCTTGGAATATGAGAGAGAGAGCGCGAGAGAGAAAGGAAGGGGTGGGGTTCATAGCAAAGATTGTTAAAGAGAGGACAAATTAAAAGTGTTTGGAATATGAGAGAGGAGGAAAAAAAGGGGGGGGGGTCATAGCAAAGATTGTTAAAGAGAGGACAAATGAAAAGTGTTTGGAATATGAGAGAGGAGGAAAAAAAGGGGGGGGGGGTCATAGCAAAGATTGTTAAAGAGAGGACAAATGAAAAGAGTTTGAATATGAGACGGAAAGAGAGAGAAGGAGAGAGGTTGTGGAGGAGAGCGAGGGTGAGAGGGAAAGGAAGTGATAGTAAAGATTAGTATAGAGAAGACAAATGAGAAAATATGGAAACGTGGAAAGAGTTTGGGATGTCAGTGAGAGAGAGGGAGGGGTATATATCAAAGGGCGAGACAAAGATTATTGTATTAAAGACAGAAAGAAGGAAAAACAAGAAATATGAGAGAGAATATGAAATAGTCATATTATTTGCAAAGGACGAGGTATGATGAATTCGCTAAATGTGGAAAGAAAAATTAAACACACAAAATGTCAAAGCTCTTCACAGCAAACGTTTTATATCTTATGAAGTACCCCTTTTTTTTAAAAATCTACAAAACATATTTTCAATTCTTAGTAAAATACCAGTTGACAAAAACGGGCAGTCGATTGTTGTTGTTATGTGTCAATTGGTCTAATAATAATACAAAATAAAACAGTGCTTATAAAGCACTTTCCACCGAAGTCTCTAAGCGCTATAACAAACAAAATACAATGACAAACAATAATATATTAAACAAAAAAACTGCAAATATACCTACAAATTACAATATATATTGGAAATGAACAGATTAAGTTAATCATCAAAAGTAATTTTAAATAAATGTGTCTTAAAACGAGTTTTAAGACACTATGTAGTCTTACTTCAGGGTCGTATAGACTGGAAATTAGTGAAAATGTTTATGTTTAGACATTTATGTATTTAGAATTTTTCTTAATTTGATTTTCCTAAATTATACATGTTTAGTTTGGAGACAGGACTATCACGATTCGTATTAATATGTACACCTTTCCTCGACTATACCCCCTAGGTTCCATGCCCCCTGAAAGAGATAGAGAGAAGAAACAACATTAATAATGTTAATAAAAACATCAACCAGCAGTAATAGCAACAAACAAAACAACAACAACTACAACAAAAACAAAATCCAAACATCATCCGCCCCCCCCCCCCAAGCAAAAAAAGAAGAGATGGACAAAAAAAAAAGTGGAATCCCCTATCCTAGCACATTGTTTAAACCTAGTTTACAAACATTGAAATCTATAGTTGTAACAGTGTCATCCATTCATGTGGACTTTCTTAATCCAGTGCAAGCCAAGCCAAATAGGGACGAAACAGTTTAAGAGAGTCCACCGAAGTGGATGAAAGCTGAATAGTAAATGTTAAGGTTGGAAGAAACTCAAATTCAATGGATTTAAAGATCAGAAAGGGACGTGGAAATAAAAAAATATGTAGCCAGCATTCACTGAAAGACAAGATCACTTTAAAACAAAAAATTGTTGTCGTACAAGTTTTTTTTAAAATGTGATTTACCATGTTACTGATCTTTGAGTTAAAAAAATAAGAAAATAATTATACCAAAGTGCAGTAATATATAACAAGACAGGAGGGGAGACATAGAGTATGCAGCGCCCGTTCAATTTCCCTCCATTTAACAAAATATGTTCCCCTCTGCTAATTTTCCACTTTTTGATATGAAAATGATGATGTGTGCCTGACACACACTTTGTACCCTATTTACCCCAATCATGACAATGACATTTGCATTTCCCCCAGAGATAGCTAGAGCCTACGAGACCGATAGTCAAAGGCGAAAATTATTGCCAATACATGTTGTCACATGATCCTGAACATGTTTTGGATAAACTTCTGTGTAAGTAATACAATTTTAATTAGAAAATAAATCATCAAAAAATGATAAATTGATATTAAATTTGAATTACCGAAAATCGGAATATTCGAGAATATACTACCTGTTTGTAAAAGTTGAACGTCACCCATGAACGTAACAACTCGGTGGTCATTTTAGTAGTGCGTATCCACAGCGACTACCCAAAAGTGAAAATATTCACATTGCACTATTCGTTGCACATCAGGGGGGCGTTTCACAGAACTTGTCGTCAGTGACAAATGACATTTTTTGTTATAGGCTACTGAAATCCTTGCTTCTGATTGGTTATCAGCAGATTTGTCACTGATTTTTGTCATTTTGTCATTGAAAGAAAGGCTTTGTGAAACGGGTCCCAGGAGGACATAATCTTGATATTCAGGTGGGAGAAATCTCTTCATGCAATGTGTGAGCAGTAAAATAAAAAATACTTGGCTGCTCCCATAAACGGTTGTTGTTAGTGGTGCGGTTATAATACGTAAAAAAACCCACAAAGTATAAACATTATGGCCCCACCCGTATGATCCGGATGTGATTAAGTATGAACCATTTCAAGTAATTTTTTGAAAATTTATTTAAATTATCAATCTGCACTAAATCAATTATGATTCGTTTTTATTATTAATGAAGCTATACAATCATCTAGGAAGAGAGATGTAATTGAAGTTTAACGTTTGAATGTATTACCAAATCACTAACATGTACATTCATTTATAGTTCAATTCAAAATACATATCATAATCAGTTCACTTCTCGAACTATGGGGATGTTCTAACAAAGGATATCCCATAAAAGCAATTTTCTGATCGTCAAGACTGTGTATCCTTCTTTTAAAAAAAGTCTAAAATACTTGAATTTTCGCTTTTGAATATATATTTAAGTCCAACTTAGAGTTTAGTTCAACTTAGGATATTGTGAAACACCCCACTGGTTTACGAAATATGCTTGAAATTTAGGCACTATTACCTGATATAAATTGTTTTTAACATGTTTAAGTGACTCCCCGTTAGTAGGAGTGACTTTTTAATTCACTCCCGTGAAGTTTTAAAGCCTGTCTACTAAATTTAAGGTTGGTAGAAGGCCCGGTTCCACCCACTCTGGTCGTAGGGACCGCATGCGTGTTCCGAAAATCCCCGGTAAAGGGGTACTGTTTCGCGCGACAAAGTCCGGCCCGCGATTGACTTACACACCGGAGATAGGGGGTGGTTTAAAAAAGAGGGAACATGCATACGCGTACCCTAAATAACACTGCGTGGGGGCCCTGGGGGGGGGGGGGGGGACCAGTTTGAAAATCTTATCAAATCTGATATAGACACGTACATGCATGTTTTGCTGCATATTTTTAAAGCGTTTTGTAAATGTTCTTACTAGGAATATTCCTATTTACCGATCTAAATAAAAACTTGTTGAAATATTTACACGGCATAGATCATTATTTGACCATTACATAATGATAATTCACTTTCATTGTTAAAACCTGGCCGCAATGGATGTGGCTTTAGGCCAATTCGGTGACCCTGGGTCACTGTATCTTTAGGGGAAATTCGGATGGTGGTGTGACCATAGTTCGCTATCTCAAAAAATTGGTAAGATTTCGAAAATCTTATATCACCAATGAAAGAGGAACATTGAATTACCCAGGGACGATTTTTTTAAAATCTGGAATTGGGTGTGAAAGTATGAAAATATTGACAAAAGATCGGCACTGCATTTTGCAGTCATTTATTAATTTACCGATAAGGGTCTGGAAATCTTCATTTTGAGAGCAGATATCCTCAAAATTGTAAGTAAGAAGTGGTACCAACTGATTGTATGATATCTTGCCTTGCAAATTATGAAATTACCTTATTTTTTATATATCGGATTAAAAAAATAAATCGGCTATAAACCCCCGTGCGCGAAGTAAGGTCTCGTCGTTTTTATAACTTTTTTAGTTGCAACGCGCACTTTTTTTTTCTTCATAAGTTTTTATTCATTTCTCTCATAAAGAAAATGGTACATAATTTATAACATTGTATTCAAACTAACAAAATAATTTTCACATAGGTCTAAATAAATTTGCAAGTGAACTTTTACATTTACATACACGGTTACAACTAAAGTTACACATTTAAAGATGAAAAATATTCTCATAAACAAAATTATATTTTCACATTTAAAAAAAAAAAAAAAAAAAAATAATAATAATAATAATCGCAAATAAAGTTTGTACTATTTTCTCGACCAGTTTGCTTATAAATCTCAAATTATTCTTTTCCCCCAATTTTTTTTTCCTCTCAAATTTCCTTTAGAGAGAGAAAAAAAAAATGAGGAGGGTTATGATAAAAAATTTAAAAATTAAAAAAAAGAAAAAAAAAAGAGAGAAAGAGCTAGAAAACACCTACTACCCCCCGCCCCAAACAACATTTAAACACATAACAAATACAACAGTATACAAATACGCACCAACATAAAATGAAAAAACAAACAAAAGAAAAAGAAAAAGAAAAGAAGAGAAAAAAAGAAAGAAAAAAAAAGGAAAAAAAAAAAGAAGAAGAAAAATAAATAAAAAATAAGCAAAGGTAGAGAAGAGAAAAACATTTATTCTAAACTTTCCAAGGCTTCCCATTTCCTTAAATGAATGGAAAGGGTGTCTCTTTCCAACGAAAGTTTTTTCTCTTCATTGCACGCCGATCCGACATCGAATTTTTAGATCGCGATATCTCCCGGCGAAATCTTTTGTCTTTGACGATACATTTTCTAGTTGAAAATTATTTTTAGTAAAAAACTTTGCCGTCAATTTGGTAATTATTGAAATTAATAGATTTGTGTAAAATATGAGAAATCAAGGATCGAAATCGAATATCACATTTTTCTAATATTTTCAAAATCTCCGAGAACTTTGGTCACCCCTTCATACAGAATTACAGCATTATATTTCTCCAGTTTGAAAATAATTTATGTAACAACAGCACAATACAAAATGTGGCCCAATTTGTGTCAGCTGACTCATTCACTCCTCAATGTTAGGCTAAGCTCGAAGTGAAGGACAAATTATCACGAGCTTGGGGGGGGGGGCGTGAAATCGGACTCAAAATCAAAGAACCCGGTGAAAAGGGCAAAAAAAAAAGGTGGGGATGATAGGCACCGGCGACCAACCACTTTATCTTCGCCATTGCAAGGAGTCTACGTTTCGTTTTAGACTACTTATACGTGTATAACACTTATATCGTAATTAAATTAAACTCACTATCAGCAATTGAACTTGTATTACTCTCATAACCATTCATAACACGTAGGCTATACAAAAGTGCTAGGCTTCAAAAATCCCGCCTCTCTACACTCATCTAAACTTTGCTATATAACTTCAAGCGCGGAATAAACATACGCATGCGCAGTGGTGTCAATAGTGTGAAGATGGCGACCCGCATGAGAAGGGCAACCCATACGGATAGTTTTGCTGTTAAATATCGGGAAATGGAATAAGGTGATATTTTAGTTATGGCGGAACGTAGAAGGATTATACCAGCTTCGGTTGGGCCACTTTTTAAGGATCTGAGAGAGAACATAACTAAGCCTGCACTGCGACTTGTGCTCGACCTGGGAGAAACAACAGAAGAGCTATGTTCAGAATTTGCCTATCCTGTCCTGGTTAAAAATGCTGTGGTACGTACGCAAATCTCACAACCCTCTATCACCTTTTACTATTCCTATGTCATGAATTCCCCAGAACAAAATCTGTTCAAACGTTCTTGCTACTTTTCTTCACATTTTACTGTATTTTCACACTTTTTCCACACTTTTAAACAAGCTCATACTATCCGATGTGAATTATACTATTCCGTATGTGACAAGACATGTGAAAACCGGCTTGGGATATGTCTGTAAAGTGGTGAGGTCTTTTGTTGTGTTCTTGCAATGCCTCAATCCAAAACGTGAACCTTTACTACATGGTTTTGTGTAGCTCAGAATAAACGGGAATGAAAGACAATTATCCAAGAACTAGCCGCCATCTTTTCCTATGGCTTTGCCAACCCGAAAACTAGACGAAGGGCGGGGCGAAATAACATGAAATGAACTTGAAAACTCGACACAAATAAAGATTGACAAATGATATGATTTTACTGAATTACGAGGTGCGCACCGCTGGTAACTTCGGACCACGGCGCATTGTAGATTTTATACGTTTTGTACTAAATGGGTAAGAGATGTATAAATGATATTAAATTTGTGACTTTGACAAGGTTTTGTATGTTTGAATAAATCAAGTAAATGTCACGTAGAGATGTGCTGGAAATTTGATTGGTGAGTGAGTTGTGGATGCTGCAGCTCTGTTGAGGGTCAAATAGAGTGCATGCCTTGCCTGTGCTGGAAAATAGATCGTGGGACGTGTGTGCTAGTATTATATTGATGATGTGTTCGATTATAGTATATTTCTGTTGCACATCGTATTGAAAGAAGAAATTTTGGTGCGAAATTATTTTGATAGAATGAAGAGAATCTCTTGTGGAGCGTGCATATCATTAACGAGCTGATTTGTATGAAGTCAAAGACGTGTCTGTGTGTGTATTCTGTGTGTATGCGTTGTGTGCATGTGGTTAGTGTGTGTATAGTTGGGTTAGTGTTGGTGAATGAATGGGACTTCGGAGGGGTAGTTGAGCGGGGCTTTGCCCATCGGGGTGTTTCGTTGTGGACGTCGAGCGGGAAATGGTGTTTGTGGAGTTGGGTTCGTTCGGGGATAATAAAGAGGAACTGGTTTCGTAGGATCGGGTTTATTTTTCGATGCGGTAATGAGCGGTGTGTTTATTGACGGATTGATTGAATGGGAAATGTTTCGCATCGTTCGCGCGTGTGGGCGCTGGGTCCGCGGGGGTCAGGTTCGGTCAATGCAATGCGCTCTCTCGCGGTGCAGTGCCGGTGCGCTGAAAACTTGAATGAAGGATCGTTCGGTCCATCTAGTGTTTGGTGTGTTTCTGGGTTTTTAAACTCGCTTTCACTTTGAAAACGCTGCTATTTATTTAGAAAGAAAGAATCTGTTTGTAGATAAATATGACCTGGTTGCTATTAAGTAGAAGCGAATAAAGAATGAATGGATGATGGTTTTGATCTGACTTTGGATTTACTTATTTAAAAGATTGAATTCAAAAGATCTATCGTATCGAACCTAACAAAACCTGATTCATTTGTTTTATTCATCTAAATTGATGATGGGGGAAACTAAAAATCTTTTCTTTGAAAAGGTAATTGAAAATTGGCTTGAATCATCATGATCTATATTATTTAGGTGTACATGTATTTATTCTTAAGAGTTTTGAACTTGAAGATATCAATGATTTGACAAATGGGTGAAAATGTTATCTAAAGAAAGTTTTGAATTATTATGATGTCTTTGAAAGAGAGTTTGCATACATTTGTAATTGTTTTACTCCTAAATTGACCTACTCGTAAATCTATGTGTTTGTAGATTGAATATTCTATTATATTTTCATACTTTCTTGCAACCAGTTACACTTTACAAAGTCTCTCGATATCCATAATTCATCAAGCTAACCCACCCCTGTGATGTGTATTATATTTTTCATTCCTATTTGAAACATCAACCAACATCAACAAGCAAAAACAAAACTTATAAAATATGTGAATGAATCAATGAAATATGTGTAATTGTTCTTTGATACTATATGTTATTATTATTTTCTTTGTCCAATGATAGTAATAAATATTCTACTTCTTCTTCGTCATCTTAATTATTATTAGTAGTATTTTAATCATCAATTGATATAGTTATTTTTACTTATTATAATTATTCTCATTTATCATCATCACCATCATTGTTTCATTATTTTAATTTTTGGTCCAATGATAGTGATTAATATTCTTCTTCTTCTTCATCTTATTAATATTATTAGTAATAATGTAATCATTAATTTATATAGCTATTACTATTACTGTTATAATTATTATTATCATCATCCCCATTGTATCATCATTATTTTTAATTATGATTACGAGTTTACGACTACTTTACCATGAGCACCATGAGTACTTGTCAGATGCATAATATTTCACATTTATTTTGATCTACAGGGAGAAGATGCTCAAGAATCCCAGATCTTCAATGACATTTATGAAGAGGATTTGCAAGGATTAGAAGCCATAGCAAAGAAATTTGAAGAAAAGTATAATGTGAGTATCTTGATTTATCTCCATTTACTCGTACTGAAGAAAATAATTTAGATGTTCCGAACTATTTTTCACATTTGGGTGTTCAGAGAGTAATTTTACAAAGACTAAAAAATTATTTTTCATGAAAGTAATTATTAAAGGGATTAATTATTTTATTTAGTGTATCATTCATAACTTGATATTTATTAATATATTATTACATGTAGTTCCTTATATACATGATAATTAGTATATTTTCTGTTCATAGAGAACATCTTTTTGTTTTCATGGAATGCCTTTTCTAAAAAGATTTTTAGAAACATTCTTTTTTCTTCATGTTGTTTGTTATTAATGAAAAGAAGAAAACAAAATTAATGTCCTACAGTTTAAAAATGTCACATACAGGTAGTAAGAAATTGAGCCATGATTGTTTTCCAACTTATTGTATATTATTTCTTGCATATGATATTTCAATCAAAGCTCTTTTAAAGCCCTAATGTACACGTATGTGGAGTTTTATTTTATGAGGTAAATAGATCTCTCGGGTAGAATCGAAAATCTGATTGAAAACAGCGAATTTATTCAGCTGTAATGATTTTCATGGAAGAACTTTCATATACATGTAGTCGTCTTCATATAAGTTTAACCATAAAAGGCATCGTACAAGATTTAAAAAATGCAGAGCTGCCAACCATTACGTTTCTTACCGGAATTCTTTGTTTTTTTCTAAAAATTAGGGTAGTATGTTTTTTTTCTTCAGAAGATTCAAGATTCAAGATTTATTCATTCCATTCAATAAAAAACATATATGTACATGTATATAAAAGATAATACAAACATCAGAAGGTCATTGATCAGTAAATTTAAAGGTAAAGAAATCAAATCGAATTTAAAAATACATGTATACGTTTTTTAAAGTTTTTTATTTTTATTTTTTAACCGCATTTATAACGCACGTCAACTTCAATAGAGATTTATGAAGAGTATGATTTTACAGATAGTAAACCAGAAAGAAAGGGGTAAATATTCTCAAAAAGAATGAAATGTTGATAATACCAAAAGACTACAACAAAATACTACCTACTTGTAAATAGACTATAGGTCCTAAGGCCAAAAAAACAAAAAAACATGTTTAGCGTCCTGTTTTTTCGAAAAATAGGAGGAGGCCCTTTTTTTTTTCGCTCAAAATGGCCACTCGGTACATTTTCCCTGACAGTGGGGCTATTTTTCAAGATGGCCGCCAACATTTTTTTATTTATTTGTTTAAAATCAGAAATACACTGTAGATCCATTTTATAGCAGTGTTTTTCATGTTTTTTTTTCTTTAAAACAAAAAAAAATCCCCCCCCCCAAAAAAAAAATCCAAAAAAATAAATAAATAGGAGCCGGCTCCCAAAAAGGAAGCGGGCGGGGACGCTAAACATGTATATTTTTTTAAGTGGCCTAATATGGAAATAACAGCATAAGGAATGGACATTTTGGCATTGGAAGTGTGTCGCACGTGGTCGTAAGTTTCATTTTAATGAATTCCTTTTTTTGGTTGCCCAAGGTTGGCAGCTCTGCAAATTGCACTGCATAGTGCATAGTCAAAGGAATATTGGCTCTGCCACAATAAATCATAGAAAGATTATCAGAGTTGATGAAACTAATACTTGAGATTTATTAATGGGTGGAAGTCAAGCCATCTATCTCTCAGCTTTCACACAAGTTACAAACTACGTATAAAGTGTCACACATGAATTATTCATGAGGCAACTGATGCAATTACTTCATTCAAGTGATCCTTCACATTCTGGCCAACCAAGATGCATGGATATAATATGTTGCACAGGTTTAGCACTTGTACACCCACACGTACCCGTATACACAGTATCTGTAGTTATTTTTTGCTGGGGTTTTATTTTCTCAAATCTCGCGAATCAATTATTGGTTGCTAATCTAACAGCATGCAAAACTATTTCCAGCAAGTAATTTTGCATGTCAAAATCGCTAAAGTAAGCCTCGTCACAAATCACACACCACGTCTTTACTCTACTGTATAGCACAAGCCGTCAACCAGGTCATGCAGCAGTCCGAGACCACACAGAGACCACACAGATCATAATGGGGCACTTCAATAGATTATTTTCATTTATTACTCCTGAAATAGTTCTTATATTAAATAATGATTGTGATGATACTCAGCACTGATAGTGAGTTCTTGATCCACAAAAAAGGAATGATGATTATTGAAAAGTATAGAATACATGACGTACATGTACTGGTTGTGCCTTGTGGCTTTACGCAGATTTGTCCTTGAGCCCTTGATCATCGAAAATATCTCAATGTGAAAATATTGGCTATGTACAGTAAAGTGTACATTAATGTAATTATTATGTAATCCCACAATATTTTCTAGTTCTACTGGTGCTGTATTTGTAATATTGTACATACATGTAGGCTTTCAAATGTCAAATATGTACTCAGTACTCACATACATGTACATATAAGGGCTGGTAGTACGCAGTACATGTACTGTAGGTATTAAAGACGTACAGTACAATATGGAAACTGAGCTAATTGCTGAGCCTTGCTCGAAATTATGGTTATAAATTCATCTGATTCAGAAGTTTAGTCCATTTTCAGAGCTGTATAGACTTTTGTATAGTGATTGTTTTTTAAAATAAATTGAACACATCATGCAAAACAAAGAAGGTTGTTAATTTGTTGATAACATGTACATGTACATGAATTGTTTTTGTAATATATCCCTCCTTCCTACAGTACACATACAAACAATGTACATGTACACTGTATATTATGAGCATGTTTTTTGTATGTACACTGTACATGTACATGTATGTTCCTGTTACTGTGTTAAAATATTTACCGGTACACTTTCTTCAAATTTTATGAGAAATTTAATTAAGAGCAAGGTGTTAAAATGTTTAGTTTTGATTAAATTCCCTTTTTTTGTTTTATAGAAACCTGGTAAGAAAGGAAAGAAGAAGAAGATGATTTTAGAGGACCTGATAGACGCTGGAATGGGTTACGATGTAGATGATCCGTTTGTGGATAATTCAGAATGTGTAAGTACAATGTGAATGTACATATTAACCTGTAGACGTAGCCAGTAAGTGGGATTAATCTTTATCTTTGTATAAAACTGTACTTAAATGTAAATAAATATGATGTAAGTGTAACTGTGCAACAGAATAGAAGCATCTGAAATGTACTTCATGAAATTGTCTGTATTTTGTTAATGATTATAATGTTATTCATTAAGAAATATGTTGTTGGCATCTGTTATTTGAATTCAAACACATAGTGGGAAATTGGAATTTTGAAGATTGTGACTGTTGATTATCTCTCTTCTAAGTTCAAAGTTAAAAAGGTATTTGTCGTTAATAATTTGATATACATGTAGTATGTACCTGTACACTCATTACACTTTATTATTAAACTGAATTTCCTGATAGGGCAAATGCCTTGAGATACTGTCTGTATGCCTGTAGAGACTAGAGAGTGTTTGATACATGTAACAATTCTAATACAAATATTAGTACTGCTACAGTATTACAGCATAAAGTTCAAGTTCAATTTAATGTAATTCTTATTAAAGCATATATTTACGCATATAAATCAGAAATACCTAATGCTACTTGTATGTTTGTAGTATGAGTTTATACACTGTAGGTGGTATTTATTTAACCGTTCTTGTTTTGTCTTATTCTTAGTATGATGAATTAGTTCCTGCCAGTCTTACAACACAGTTTGGAGGTTTTTACATCAATTCTGGTCAGCTGAAATTCAAGGAAATCTCAGATTCTGAAGATGGTGATTTCCAAAAACCTAAAACACCAAAGGTAAGAAACCATTAGATAGAAGAAAGGGTTTTATGATTGTCTATTGTAAGGTCTATACACTATGAACATGAGTGACAAAGAAAGCGGACAAAATATACAGTTCCTCAGGTAGACAAAGGAACATCCCTTCACTGCTATTATGTAAAAATGTGTAGAACAGGTGTCACATGCATATACACCTTTTTACATAATAGCAGTGAAGGGATGTTACTTTGTCAACCTGAGGAACTGTATATTTTGTCCGCTTTCTTTGTCAGTCATGTTCATAGTGATATTCTCCTAATTCAGTTATAGGCTACCCGAACATGGGTCTTAGGTAATGTTTAAACAAAAGAAAAGCTTTGGCCCCATACTATTAAATACATTTGTACACAAAACCTTATACTACATGTACTGAATGGAGATTTTTTTTTTTAATTCAATGGATGTATATTTTTTCCCTGTTTTATTGAACTTTGCAGAATGCACTATTTGTAAAAATGTGGTAATTGATTTAGTTTAATCCATCAATAATGATTGTTTTACCACAGAAAAAGAAGAGGTTTAAGATGGAGAATGGAGATGGGAAGAGAGAGAAGAAGATGAAGAGGAAGCTATCGAGTGAAAGTGGGAGTGGAGATCACATCTCAAAGAAAACCAAGAAACAACTAAAGAAAAAGTTCAGGTAATTTCAAGTTCTTTCAATTATTACTAGCAAATTGCTATACCACATGTTTTATTATTATTTTTTTTTTTTTTTGGGGGGGGGGGGAATCGTTTTTTGTTGTTTTTGTTGCCGAAAACCCACGCGAGGAAGGACTTTCATTTAACATCGAGGTGCAGTTGAAGGTTCCGATTTGTGCTTGGAACTTGTCACAAATAATAGTAACAATGTGGTTTTTAGAAGAATGTGTAAGATCATTAATGTAAATTAAAAACAGTAGAGTACCTAGGATAGAACCTTGTGGTACGCCATGTGTTTCTGAAGAACAATTTGAGGAATTATTATTATAAACTACATATTGAGATCTATTAGAAAGATTATACTTTCAAACCAAGATGACAGACAAATATGAGTGTTGTTGTAGTTTCCGAATGGTGAGTCAACACACACCCAACTTTCAATTTTTTTCGGCGGCAAAAAAGTGCGCCTTATACACAGAGATTTACAATAAGTAATCAGTTCCATTATCAAAGTATTTTTTCTCATTATTGTGGATCATTGAGGCTTTTGCAGAGTAATTTCAATGTTTCAGTTTCAATTATATGTAAAGCAATTGACTAACAAAGACTATGAAAGGTAGATGAGTAAAAGATAACACTACTTGTAAGTATAAGAATACAAACAATAGGATACGTAAAGAAAAGTACCCAACATTTTAACCATGTGTATGACATTGACAGTGTGTACGAAAGTGACGTAACATTTATGATGGATTTTTCTGAATTTAGGGAAGATAAGAAAAAGAAAAAGAAGGGACCGAGAGTGATTCGCACCCAAACCGTAGCTGAGCTACTCAAGCGTAGCACCGGATCACCGCAAAGTCATCCAGCTACCTCTACCTTCAATGGAACACCTTCCACTTCAAATGCTGCAACATCCAAAGCCTCTTCCTCTCACCCCACCCCTCATGGGATGGTATCATCGTCGGGCGGGGCCCAGGCTGGAGGGGAGGACATGTCTTTGGATCTTGGTATCTCAGTAAATGATCTTGATAAAGAAACGATGGACATGGTTGACTTTGTGAATGGGACTGAGGGTATGATGAGCGGGGTTGGTTCTACCGGGGGCGTGGCTGCAGGGAGTGGTGGTGATCAAGATAGTGATGTCAATGTATCACCTTCAGCTCCAGGTGCAGGGGGTGAGGAGATGGGATCCAAAGAGATGGTCAACTTACCTCTAGAACTGCCGCTACATCTTGTAGACAACATTCAGAAGATAAAAGAGGTAATTTTCTAATGTACACTCTTGGTTAAATTCAATTAGATTTCTATGTCAGTTTTTTCAGACATTGAACTCTTAGTGGTAAGAAGTACTCCTATTCATTATCTGTAAAGATGTTTAGTATTACTTTTGAACAAAATGTTGAAATAATGTGTGTACTTTATTATGTTGATGGCTCTTTCTCTTCACTGCAAGACATCTCATTATCGTATCCTGGTCAACACAAGAACCAAACATGCTCTATTTCCTTAATCAAGTGACCATGACTTATTGGGTAGTTCCACTGATATAAATTCCAATAGTCAGAATGTGGTGCGATAACTATCAGTAATATCTCGTATTTCAATATCTTGCTCTTTCTTCCTTGCCTTCTGTACAGGCTGCCAGAAAGTCAGTAGAGGGAAAGACTAAATTCTTCAATTCCTATGTCAATGGTCTGTTACTCAAGTAAGTTTGGAACAAAAGGAATGAAATCCAATGATGATATTCTGTAGTGTACCAAGATGCATGTGTGTATGAGCTTATCCCCATTAGAAGAGCTGCGGAACTGTTTCAATGATGGAAATTTAGACGTGCTATGAAAAATGACTGTTTACAAAAAGGAATTTAGATGTACATGTAAAACACAGATGTTATTAATGTTCCCCATCATGATTCAACTAAAAATCAAAGGACACAAGTTTTGTGGGGAAATAGGTCACATGGGAGCATTATTTTTCAATGTATTGTAGATTTAAACAGTAGAAGTGTCGTGGTCGAGTGGTTAAGTCGCCGGACTGTCGATCACAAGGTCCGCGGATCGAGACCCGCCGCGGCACTAATGTCCTTTGGCAAGACATTGATCTACATTTGCCACACACAACCCAGGTGATGTAAATGGGTACCTGGCAGGAATTAATTCTTTGAAATGCTAGAGCGCCGCAATGGCAGCACAGCTAAAGCCGGGGTAATAATCTCCAACTTTGAAAGCGCCTACTGATTCTAATAAGCGCTATATAAATACTGAGTAGTATCATTATTATTAACTGTGTTTATAGGACATATGACTCTAAAGCTGTTTCAATGTCTTTGATAACCGTCAAGTATTTTCATTTGTCAGGATTGAACATGGTACTCGTTTAGTGAACTGTAGTAAGAGATCAGCTGTCTATTCACATCTTGCTTGCCATCTACCCTGCACTAAAGTCACTCTTCAGAAGAGAGCTAAGAAGCTTCAGCTAGGTATTCAAGACAACCATCTCAAAGAACCTCTTCAAAGACTTCGCGAAGGTTAGTCTCAGTGATAGTCATACAGTTTTATAGAAAACGGCTCTGTTGTACATCAACTTTTCACCATGTCAAACTCCTTGATTGAATTTGTAACATGTTAAGTGATGGAAATTCACTTAAGTTGCTAAACGTCATACGATAGAAGAAGAAGTGATGGAAGTTATGTCAGTGTTATTCAATAACAAGTTTTATGTTTGACACTATTTCATCATGACGATCATTGTTTAAGAGTAACTTTATTTGACTATTTGTAAAAATGAAACAATCAGCACTTTGCAAATGTTATTATCCTCGCACATGCAATTAATGGTTTCTATGGACTAACTTGTTGTTTGGAATATGTTAATCATGGCATCGTTTCAGGAAGCTGTGTTTAGTACAAGTACACTTGCATCCTATTGAAATGCATGTTAATTACATATATATAATCGTTTTGTTATGATTCTACTATTTCAGGTATTGCTCAAGTGATGCCAGATCAAGAGATGCGTTTTAAAACCGATTGTGAAGAAGTCTCTCTCAAGATGTGAGTCAAATAGAAATCTTGTAGGGAAAAGGTTACCTTGACAAATGCCAAATTACTTTTTCTGATTGTTTTAGAAACTGAAATGTTGATCAAGAATGCAAGCAATTTTGTCTAGTTCTGGATTTGAAGTTGGATTTGAATATTTGAATTTATGATAAAATCATCTGTCATACAACAGAAATTCTTTTTCCATTGGTTGAACAATAAACAGCAGAACTATACATAACAAAGAAGTGTACAATGACAAATATACATTGTGTGATCACAAAGCGGAAGTCTATACAAAAAAGGTTTCAAGGAAGTTAGAAAAACCAATATGTATCATAACATAGTACAGGAAAAGGAAATTAACGTCAGCCAGATATGTTAAAAGCAAAACAGTCATTCAAAGGGTGCATCAGATCGTTCTTGATAGCAAGTGCCTTCTGGATCATGCACCAATCACGCGTTGCACAGTTTTTTCTTGATTGTTCGAGCTTCTTTTTGTCATCCTGTGACAGAGTACCGTGCACACAGTAAAGGCAAAGGACTTTGTAGAATAGGGTTAAAATTGTATTGCCTACATGTACATGGAACTTTTTCATTTTCCTGATGTATATAGATTTAAAAATGAATGTCTGTTAGGATTAAGGAAAATTAAATTTGAATGCGAATGCACTCTTTGAGTTAGGAGTAAGTAAAATGCCCTTGTAAGGTGATATTGGTGGTAAATTGGGATATTATAATGAGTCTCGGTTAGAAAACTGAAATGTTTTCTCAATACACCAGTTTACAGTTGTGTGCGCCATTTTAATTGGCGAGTAAACAAAGCCAATGACCTCTAGAGGTCAGTGGTTTGTGCGTAATTAAGATTGCGCCCATGCAAATTATGATTACATCACTGCCTGCGCTGTGCGCTCACATCATAATTTGCATGGGCGCAATCTTAATTTACGCACAAACCAAATGACCTCTAGGTCATTGGCTTTGTTTACTCGCCATTTAAAATGGCGCCCATGTCTGCGCATGCGCACTGATACAACTGTAAACTGGTGTATTATGAGTTGCAGTCACATGGATGTTGAATGTGAACCTTTATCTAATCTAGTTCTTTATCTTTATTTGTAAAAGGGATCTTGGACCAACACATGATGCAGAAGGAAAGTTGATAGAACTCAAACCACTGAAGAAGAAGTTCCTCTGGGATGTCAGGTTGAGGTATGTAATATTCATGTCTTGAATAGAAGGAAGAAAAATAGAGAAAGAATAAGAGGCAATTATTATCTTGCATTATATCTACCTAGTAAGACCAGTGCCATCCTCCCCCCCCCCCCCCCCCCTCATGAAATTAGTGCCCTCTCAATCGTTGAATCTATGTCTAGCCATTGAGTGCTTATATATTTAATTTATTTCATGTTTTATTTTAATGCAGTGGGAAGTGCTGTAAATGAAGATGCTCTGTAGCATTTCAAAAATTGTACTCTTGATCACCCCCCCCCCCCCTCCCCTGGTTATTTCTCAAAAATTTTACCTTCAATCTTTATTTGCCATAGATCAGACCATGAGACTGCCACATTTACATTTACCCTAACCCTAACCCAAACCCTAACCCTAAAACCGCCACATTTGAAATATATACCGTATGTACATTGTACATTTGACAAAAGTTGAGTGACAGACTCCTTTTATGTTGTTTTTTGACCAAAGCCTATGAAGAGTTCAATGCAGATCTCTACTGTTATGAAGTGCCACTGCCTTGGTAAGCCTCTTGCCCTAACACACTCCCCTGCCCTGACATACTCCCCTGCTAATATCCCATGTTATGTTATATTTCTTGATCTTGATACAGAGCTCTGCTGTGTGAAGTAGTCAAGGTGAAGGTGAAGACGTTTGAGATCAGTAAAACCCGAACGCAGTCTGCTGAGGAGTACCTTAAGGCTTTCCTGGATGCAGACGTCAAACACCTATGGCCCAAGGATTGGATACAAACAAGGTCAGACGCAGTCTAATTAACTACCGTATTTGCCGGCGTAGAGGCCGCAGTATTTTCGGAAGAGAAAATATCAAAAGTTTGGGTGCGGTCTATGGGCAACAAGATTTTTAAAAAAATCTGGAGTCAAAACAGCACGTATTTGTACATATATGGAACTAAGCTATTAAAGTACAATGACTGTACCAGTCAACTACAATGGTACAGGAAATTTCTAAAATAACTCCACATGAAGTTTTGTCAATCTCGTGAATAAACTTGGGGTGCGGCCTTGACGCTGGCAAATACGGTAGATTAATTAAATCATATCTATGTACTTGTTTTTATTTCTTTATTACATATCAGTAATATTTAATCTAATGAGGTTAGGTATGAATGATATCTAGATATCATGTACAATATCATAATATCTGCCTGTTTATGAAAGATGTATTATGAAGAAAAAATAATAAAATTGTGTGCTTGATAATGAGGAACTGTCATACAAAGTGGCATAAATATGTTACATTGTTTTCAGCAAATATACAAGTAAGTAATTCATGTTCTACAAGCTAAACATACCTGCCAACCACTCCGATTTAGGCGGAGTTACTCCGCTTTTTTCATACCCACTCCGAATTCCGATTGCATGCCTCAAAACTCCGATTTTTTTTGATTTTTTAAAATTTATTTATTTATTTATTTATTTATTTTTTTTTTAATTTTTTTTTTTTTTTTTTTTTTTTTTTTTTAAACAAACGACTGTTGCATAAGACTAAAGCATAACACAGTCCGAGTTGGTCCTTGGGCGTCCTATATAGCCGATAAGCCTTCTGCTCGCCAGCCACTGAATTCTTCATCATTAAATAAAAATTAGCTTTTAAAAATCCAATTTATCCAAATCTATATATCAAAAAAAGTAAATCTAATTTTAAAGGAATAAAAATCCTGAGAGAAGAGGCGTAAATATTCACTTCTGAATGAAAAACGCCTATAAATTAAAACAACAACAACAACAACAACTGATAACCAGATCACGCCGACATCCGCGCTCGCGCTCATAGAAGATATACACAGCGCAGCCCGAACGTGATCGTTAGTTCCGCAGTCATTATCCATGTACTGCATGTACTAGTACATGGAAGCACGTGCCCAAGTGTGTGCGGACGTTGTACTAATACATACACTACATGCAGCGTTGTTGCATAGTAACTGCATGCGTATAGCCCACGTGTATTTATATTACATGTGCAGTTGATACACCGTGCATAAACACTGTATACATTAATTGGCGTGTTTTCTTCAATGCTTGTGCGATGACTGCGATCGTGGAAGCTTGTTATTTACCGGACTTCCTCGGATTTATTTTGGATTACTACTACTATATTCTTCTTCTTCGTTGATTTCTTCATTTTTGAAGGACAAAATGGGTAAGACTCGTGCTGTTCATAATCAGAAGTATAAGAAAGAATACAAAAATTGTTTATGTGTGGGGCGAAAAGGTTGAAGGAAAAGGCCCATTTGCACCATTAAAATGGAGAGAAAAAAAAATAGACCCTAAAGTCCTGTGTACCCCCCCCCCCCCCCCCCCCCCCCCCCCCCCAATCTACGGGCTACTACCCCAATCCTTCGGTGGTTCGCGACCTCGTAGTCCATCCAGAAAAATTGACTCCTAATTCCTCTTGTCTCAGGTTGGCAGGTATGGCTAAAGCTTAATATTATTTTGCCAAAGAAACGCTATAATAAATATTTTAAAGGATAAATAATCAGCATTGGATCCACTTTCTCTTGAAAAAGTACAAAGATGCTGTAGTCAATTCTAATCATAATGTTGTTTTCTTTGCAGAAATCTTTACAAGGAGAGCAGAGGAGTCCATGACCATGTGACATACTCTGTAGGCAAGCAGCGTAAAGCTACACCTGGACCTCCCAGGAAACTGCTCCTGACGACTGTCAAGAAAACCATCGGTGGTGACGACATGGAAGGGTCAAGTACCGCCCCTCAGGGTTCATCAGAGACTCAAGAGTTTGAACCGTCTAGCACACAGATCAACGAGATGATTGGTAGTCCAGTCACAACCAAGCATGCAGATGATGTACTCCAGTGTGTGTCTTTGGTTGATTATACCGGTAGTGGAGAGGACTCTATGGATGCAGTCATCTCCAGCTCTCAGCTGAAAGGTTCAGAGTATGCAACGGCTTCATCAGATAGCAATCAGGAAGCACCGGTTGCTCTAGGGCAGAGTGTTCCTGTTTCTAGTACATCACCCTTGCCTAATCTGGATCCTAGCTTCTTGGTAGATCAGATGCTAAACCAACAATTAGTGACAAACTCTCAAGATGTAAGACCAGGAGTAGGTGGTTCTTCATCGAATGTAAGAACTGTAGATATGAATGTGAGAGTTCAAGGAACAAAGAACGCTTCAATGATGCCAGAGACTGCTAAACTAGCTGCAATGTCTACAGGGGAAATGCTTCCAAAACAGGCAGGTGTAGACTCGATGTCCAGTCAGCAATCTTACTCTGCCAAGTTATCTGCCATCAGTAATATACACAACATGAAAACAATGCATAAACAAGAGCCTGGTGTGCAGGCTAAGGATGTGACATCATCTAGCATGATGGGTAAAGCGAGACATACAGTGAGCAGTGTATCCAGGTCTGGTCAGCCAGTGATTAGACTTATGAGAGACTCTAAGATTGATTTGATGTCTGCTCAGTCCAACATCCGAATACAGGTTCAAGGGACCGGGCAGCAGCAGAAAGGGCAAGCATCGGTACCTAAAACACAGACTGTCCTTGGAGGGGTACATAGGATGCCTTACACCCAACCAACAAGCAATACTTCATTACAGGGTAGATCATCAAGTGTGACGACTCAAAGATTAGGTGGGGGCATGGATCCACTACCTCAGATGTCTTCTCAGGTTGCCCCTGGCAACGGTAACATCCGTCTATCTCCATCATCGCAATCTACCTCTCGTCGGTCAAGCTACGTCTCGCCAACCAACCCCCAGCAACGAGCTGGTACTGCCCACAGCCCAGGATCAGCATTCTCCACTCCCTCTCAACACAGCCATCATATGAAAGCCCAAGCATCGCCCTCAATACCCCAGCAGACATCACCATCGGGTTTAGGAGCCTACTCCTCAACCACCCCAAGGCAGTACACATCACCTCACAAGCAATACAGCCCTGGTCATACCTCACCTATCGCTGCTGCATACTCTACCACCTCTCCCTCTTCCTATCAAGCCATAGCAGGTGGTGGTGGCTACCAACAAATGCCTCTGGGTGAGATGACAGCCAGACAGCAGCAGAGCTCAGGTGGAGCTAGCTATACTAACACTTACCCCATGGCACCAAGCTCCACCCAGGGTGGGGTACCTCTGAGTCCTGTAGGGGATGCTGTTGTCACAGGCCCTGACCCACGGACGTACTATCATCAGTCCCCAACAGGTAAACAATATAGCACACTCTACTAATACAAATAGACTCAGAAATATGAACAATGTGTTCTACATGTAAATGACTTGATTTATCAGGTGCTCCTTAGCTTCTATGAAGCCAATATTGATTTACTTTTTTTCTAAATCCAGGCATGTACGATATTAGACTTGTACACTGTAACAGACTTCTGGAAGGGATACTTTGTAAAGAAAAAGAGGAGGGTGGTAGATATTCCAATATACAACCTTGCTAATGATTTATACAAATTGATCAGAAGAGAAATAGCAGTTAACTCTGCTCATCTTGGTTTAGCGTGAAGTATGTAAAAAGATAAAGAGAATAAACCCAAGGATTGGGTCACTTAAATAAGCAAGAACAATGCTTATTTTTGTAGTAACACTGCAGCACATTGTAATTTTCTCTTCTCTCTAATGCCTTTGCCTCTTCCCCTACTCCCTACCCCCTCTCTTATCAGGAGGTGGGTTATTACCCCCTCATCATACCACTCTACCCCCCTCCTCTCATCCTATTCCCCCTGAAGCGCTAGATTTGCTGTGTGCCCACCAGGCATTTGCAGGTAACTCGGCATGTATGTCTCTCTCTCACATGGTGCACCCGCAAGCCTACTGTACATGTCCTGATGATCCTCTCGTATAGCCTTGCATGACTGTAGACTTTGCATGGGAAGATGTAGACCACTCATCTATATACACTACATGTTGCTCTTAAATTGGACTCCAGATTTACATGTACATAGACCAATAATTATGTCACTCATTTATATACCAATGTAGTTCCTTAGTCACGACTGTAGACTTTGCCTGGGAAGATAGAGAACTCATTCTTTCACACGTAGTTCATTGGTATCTTTAAGCATGTCTGTAGATTTGCATGGCAAGGTACCCCAATGATTTTCTTTCTCACTTCATCTCATGTCGTGTCATGTCATTTCATTTCCATTTATCATTCAGACATTGCTTTAAATGCAATTTATCCCTATTGAATATCTTGTATGTAGTTTAGTCTTGTCAGAGAATCTTTATCAAATACAGTGCATGGATTGTATGTTCATTTTGTACGCCTTTCCATGATATCTATATTATTTTTCAGCAAATTATTCGTGTTTTTCAGGAGAAAATCTTTCCATCCATATATAATTTCATTTGTCCATAATTATCATTTGTTGTGAATTTTCTTTGGATGACTACTTTAAGCCTCTTTCAGTTATGATGCCATAAACCGTGTCACATTTTGTTTATGATGACGTAAGTGTAATATACTTCACATTTCTGGATCTAATATCACAGAGCTCAGTGAATATAACTAAGTAGACCTTTTGTTGTGTGCAATCACCATTCATGTACACATATCAAAACCCCTCATCAGTGTAACACTTCATATATCTCAATGAGCCTTTGGAGGAATAAGTATTCCTACACTGCTTTGCTCTTCTGTTTGCCCGTTGTTTATTGTTATCATCATTTGATGGGAACTTTTGTAATCCTTTACTGCGTGAAAATAAATATAGTTTTTCAGATTTCTATAGCACCTTGATTTTATAAAAATGTATTTGAGGTGCATGAAAATATATACTGCTTTTAGCTTGATTTAACCAAGCTTCCATACATCTAGGTTGTACTTTATCTTTCAAGCAGTTCCTCCCTTTTGTTACCCAGTTACTCCTCATAGGGTTAGGGACCGTTAGAGAGACAACTAGATAAAATGCATGTTTATTGCTTGGGTTGGATTCAAAGCGCAAAACATTGAATGTCAAGAGGACTAAGCACTCCTGCATAGTACCAACACAATGGCTTTCTACCTAAATGTATCTGTAGAGTAGGTGGTTTTTATGAGAATACTGTACCTTAAGGTGGTTTTCATAGTCCACTCACCCGTCTAGTGGTGAAGTCTATTTTTAAATGTAAAAAAATGTTTGTGTTAAAAATTGTTCATGTACATGTAATTTACATTCATATGTTTTATCATTCTGTCTCACTATGGCATGATTAACCTTTTATATGCCTTTCTATATTCCATTGATTTTGTTTCTTACATTGTTCCTTTACACAGATCCCAGGTACGTTGGTGACAATTCTTCCAGCCAACATCGAATCCACTGATTCTACCACAAGGTCAAAGGTCAATCACATCACGAGGTCAGTGATATTTTTCTGAAGGACATGTGAAGGTCGTCCACCAACCTGTGACATTCATCACATGGTCAATGATATCTGAAGGACATCTGAAGGTCACCAAACTATAACTACAAAGCAATGTCACTGACAATACTGGGGGTCTTGTAAACTCTAAACTCTAAAATTTTGAAAAGTATGCAACATCCTCCCAAAGATCAGCCATCAAATTGAAGTCTTGCAAAATTGTGAATAATTGCATTAGTCTGATTATTGAAATATATTTGCCATCTCCCTGAAATCCTCAAAGTCATTGTCAAAGTCAAGTTCAGAGACATTGCTCATGGTTGATCTTGGATATCTTTTTTTTCCTGAGCATCACAAGAGACTTTCCAAGTCAAACATTACTGGTCCTATAAATCATCGCTGCAGTCCTTCACCCTGCCTGACTGAATGATGCAGTCAAAATGGAGAGAACAAGGTCATTATCAATCTTCCAGTAAATCTTCAGATCTCACCTCCCATCTTGATCAACTCTTCATGTCAAATGATAGGACATGTGATAAACAAGTCATGTGATAATACAAGTCATGTGATGAACAAGTTGTGTGATATAGAAGTCTGTATTTTCTATGTGTACAATTCAAACTGTTTTCCTGCTATCAGCATTAGTCCAGAGAATTCCTTTCAGCAGTCTTTGAAGGAATTGTAAACTTCCTTATAGTCTTCTGATAGAAGTTACAGCATTGGATAGAAGCAGTAACTTCTCTTACTAGTGTTTTTATGTGTCTCAGTAAGATTTGAACAAACAAAGAAAGTGAAAAATCCAAAATGCACCACATCATTATCTTGTATATCCTTCTATTTCATTGTTATCACAGTCACACTTCTAAACCAACTCCAAACTAACTGAAAACTCACACAATTTGTGATAATGTTTGGTCTATTGTCAATGTAATGTAATGTATGTCAAACTGGTATAACTGAGGTATGACCTTTGTGTAATCCAAGGTTTGTTTCACTTTAAATATGTATGATATTATTCATGTGTATTAAAAACTAGATGAACCAAACAGTAGACTTTCCTTTAACAAATCTTTTGCAAGACATTGTATATGTGGATTCTATAAGAGATGGGAGGTTCGGGGTCATTTAACTACAATTGGTCAGTATCTTAGTGTCTTATTAGTCTTCAATCTAAAGATCAATGTCTCATTCTTTTCTCTCATCCCATCTTCCATACCGTAGACATTACTCTGTATTTGTTATTCCTATATTTTATATATTTTTGTATCTTGTCTGTTCTCTTCCCTTTTTAGTAAACTCTGGCCAACCAAGTTTGTTTTGAATGTTGATTAAGATTTTATACAAATTCATTTTTAAGAAGTGTAATTTGGTTCTAAAAGTTTGATAATTGGAACTTCTTCGTATTAACTCATAAAGTTCATATTCTGTTATAAAATAAGTGTGTAACAAAGTGTTGTATCTGTGAGCTAGATTTCAGCCTTCAACTACTATTTCCAGTCTGCAATTCATTCATATACCTCGACTGTAGACTCTTAGAATCTCAACTTTTGATGAGAGATTGAAATAAATAATGTGAAAGTGATAGCATCACTCTTGAATCAGGGAATACTCATAATGCTGCATATGACCATGCAGGGAAGTCAGTATGTGGGACCAGTAGTAGTCCTCATCTGCACTTTAATATATGGGAATGTAGTAGACGAAGCTAGAAAAGTGTAGAAGTCTTGTGAGAACTGTCTAATCATGTTGTCTGTAGAGGTGTGACCTTTGTTCTTTGACCTGTGGATATATGACCTTTGTATCTTTGTCATGCATAGAGTTTGATATGTACATTTATACTAATGCACTAAGCCTTTCTTTTGAATACTTAATGTGCATTTATAGAGACATGAAATAACCTACAACGTAGTTAATACTTTGGTCAGAACGACAAACTGACTGAGACAAGATTGAGACCAGTTCTAAATGTCCGCTTGGCTATTTGAAAATCTTATTAGTGTGAAAGACGTATATAGACTAGTATTAATATATTGATGTCCCTCGTATTGAGAATAGTTGTCATTTAACAATCAATTTTCTTCCATATATTCAGTCAGAGCTATAGCTATAGCCTGCCAGTAAAGGAGTTATTTTGTTACAATGGTTGTATTTTCTTATACACATATTAACATATTGAGATCTAAAAGAGTGCTGTTCAGAACCCAGAAATATTCCTGATTTATGACATGTATACCCTCATGTATGGTGTAATATATAAGACTTGTGGTATCAAACATAGCAATTATTGTGTTTGTGACTTTGTCGTGTTTGCAGACTTTGTACATGGTGTGTAGACTCTTTTTTCCACCTGGTCATGTTTGTTTCTCTATTGCTTGTCTGTGAGTATGAAATGAACACTTAGAAGTATGATTAATTGCCAATTTGTATTACTATGTCTTTACTCAAGATTACATGTTGATTGAAAGAAATACGTGACAGAAATGAAATTCTGAAATCATTGCATGTTTTTAGTTATTTCCCACACAAGAAGGAATTTACAGAATCAGGTGCATTTTTAAGCACTACTTAAAGGTACTATGTACCTTTTGCAGGCCAAAAAAATGAAATGGTTAAATTCCAATGGCATTTGAAAGATAATACTAATTTAGAACTCCCCTTAAAAGAATGGGGCTTGGAATAACGACTATTAGTTGTCGAATCGACTTAGGAGCTATAGAGCCAATAAGTAATAGTCTTGATTTTCAGGGGGGGGGGGTGAAGCCAATGAATTTCCAAAGAATCTTCGTTTAATGGATTCTTCATCTGCTAATTGGTTTTACTTTTTTGTTTTTCTCCTGGTAGATTCTCATTTCATCAATTTTATGTACATTCATAAGATAAGTTGCTACTTTCGATTTCTACTCCATATATCTTTTTTGAATTTGCTGTACCTTATAGATTGTTTTATAGGTAAGAAGGGTAATGATTTGTATGAAATTCTCTCTTTATGTCATAGAGTAAATTAATTATTCAAGCACAAGGTACAACATGTTTTGTCATTACTGAATCTTTGATAAAGTGATAATGAATTTAAATTTTGTTTTTAATTCTATACTTTTCTTGTTCTTGGATTGTTTATACATTATAAACCAGAAAGAATGCTGCATTCCAGTAAAATAAAAGTCTTTATACTTTGTCCCACATACTGTGACAAACTGACAAAATCTTATGGGGAAAGGTTATTTTTATATGCAGCCACAGTTTTATGGAATAACTTGCCGGAATACCTTGGAAATATGAAAACATGAAAAGTTCACACAGTGCACCATTTTCACTCCTTTCTGTGTTCTGTTTTGTAAAGCGCATAGAGACATGCAAGTATGCCCATGTGTTATGCGCTATACAAAATTGTTAAATTATTATTGTTATTATTACAAGACAGTTTTTGTGGACCTCTATATCCTATTTTTTGACAATCTTTGTATCTTTAGTCAAAGTGAAAAGTTCAATTTCTTAACAGAGAGCTTCACGAAAAGCATTGGAAAAGTTTATGTGTATGTACACGTATATGTTGATCTAGAATCTATTGCAGGAATACATTTTTTGAAAATCTCTGTGAAATTTTTCCCCAAAATGGCTATTAAATTTAAAATTGTAAGATTCAAAGGCATGAAACCATGTGTACATCTCTGCATATATTAAGGATGGTTAGAGAAGACTTAGAATGTGATATCAGATGTTGCTATGGTAGGTTTGCCTCATGAAAAGCTTATGATTGTTCAAGAAACCCCTACAGGAGCATGAATAACACAACTACAAACAATATTCACTTTGATTAATTTTGTGTACCCGGTATTGTGTTCTTTAGCATACCATACACTATAGAGTTTGTTTTATGACATATGAACTAATCAGTCTGTATTAATGGATTTGAAGTAATAGGTTATGCACATGTTTTGTATTATGTCAGAGTATATCTTAAATGAACTTTGTCCTATTTCTTCCATTCATTGTGCCATTACAATGATTATAAATCAAAATTTGGTTAAAGAGATGGAGCCGGAGCCATTGATCAATTATCTTTGAATAATTTGCATGTGAATTTTTTCTGTCTGATATTATTGATGTAGCATTATACCTTGAATTATTGTTTGGAGTTCATCTTGGGAACTCAAATGAGTTTGAGGAATAAGTGGACTGACTAATCAATTGAGATCTTTGTATTTATTTCTGAATGACAAGAAGGCATGATGTAGATGTTTGTGGTCCCTGGTATATAGATTATTCTACTGATTTTTGTTTGTCTGTATAAGAATCAGCTCCAGTGTCGAATTGTATATATTTAGGAGCAAGATTCCAGTTGCTATCAAGTACATGTATTTGTAATAGCAAAAGTGTGAAAAGTTTATTAAAGAGGATCACCCTTTTGTGTGATGTTACATTTTGTTGTCAATTTTGAATACAAAAATAAAATGAAAAAGATTTGAGAAAGGTTTGTAGAGATGATAAAACATTGACTGTTGTGTGAATTGTTATTTGAGTGGGGGATGGTAAATTGGTGACACATGTATTAGTTTGAAATTATTTTCTACAGTTCAGTGAAAATGATAACAAATATGAGCATTCGTGATACAAATCAGATCAGTATATCAGAATAAATATCTTGGAAACAGGCAGATAGAGAATGAAAGATATTTATTAAAATAACAGAAAAGAGAGATGTAATAATGACACGTGACTGTAGCAGATCAGCAGGAATATACATGTACCTCGAGAATGAAGGATGGCAAGTGTGCTGAAAATACTGAGCATGAATAAGAGAACAAAATCATTACAACAAAATAAAAATAAAGATAAAAATAAATATCGGGAGGACAAAGTACAAGAAGCCATTTTAAAGAATGACAATGATTACGTTCATATAATGGAATGTGCCCCTTTAAATATTTTATATGCAGGCGTGTCCTTCGGGTTGTCCCTCCTCTACCTATATGTTTCACCCATCCCCCCCCCCCATCTCTCTCTCTCTCTTTGTTTTTGTCTCCCATTCTCTTTCGCCGTCTGTTCTCTCTCTCTCTCTCCCTTTCTCTTCCAGTTTTGGATATCAATAGCTTGTATTGGGGCTGACTTGGCTGCCCGCCATATCAAATGTTTTAAAAAAAGATCAAATATAAGAGCAAAAACAAAGAACGGACTGAATCTGGACTAGACCCGATGGCGTTTGCGCCATAATACTAAAGGTTGTCCCAACCCCTTTCCCATTTGTTTGAAAATCTGTATTTTTGGCGTTTCCATATTCGAGCATAATTTTGAACTGTCTTGAATGTGTTTTTCTCCCTTGAAGTTGAACCGTGATAAAGACAGTAAGTAGAGCCCCTGCTCATTCTTTTCGCGTAAGTATATAGACGGCCTGTTGTTGACTTGTCGTCCCAGAATAGAAAATCAAGTAGGGCCTACTCGTTGCTTGAGGTTCATCCATGGACCTGGTTCATCTAAGAGGAAAAATTAGCAACACAATGAATCGGCTTTCATTTTTAAATCCGTGTAGCTAACAGTGCAAGAAATATTTTTGGGGGAGATTGTTTTGTACACCAGATATTTTTGTATCGCGGAATTCGTGATTGGGGACTAATGCGATTTTTGTTATTGTCTGCCTGGAAATTCCTCAATATGAAACTTTGTGGTTTGATCTTTTCTTCGATGCTCCTGATGAGTCCACATCTCTTCTATTAATCGATGACCCGTTCATGAATGGAGGCATACATTCTATGTGAAATATGGGCGTTCTCATCGTGTATTCCATGTGTCCTATCTGATCAATATATGCTTAACTCAACCCATGTCATGCCACAACATCGTGACTGTACACTAAACAAGGGCAGTGTCAATACTACTATATCGACTTGCTTTCAGTTGCTTGCTAGTGTACACACAAGTGTCGTGATCATTTTCAGTGATTTCTTCTCAATTGCACTTGTTTTAGACATATTCATGTAGACACAAATCATCAAGAAAGCAGAAAAATAACCGATTTCCCCACAGTTTGTGATCACAATATTATTGAGGGCGTATGACCGGTATGCAAGGAGTTAATTCGCAGCGCATGTTATTTCCCCAATTCATAAACAGCAACGTAGCTAGGCCTTTGACAAAAGTATTTTAAAACTAAACAAAAATATAATTAGACATTGAGGGAGAGTAGAGGGATGACGAGAGAGAGAGAGGGGGAGAGAGAGAGAGACAGAGAGAGAGAGAGCGAGAGAGAGAGAGAGAGAGAGAGAGAGAGAGAGAGAGAGAGAGAGAGAGCGTGTGTGTGTGATTGAAATAATGAAGTTGAGGAATAAAACAAGTAGAAGACAATGCGAAATCATTACATCTAAATCAATATTTGAGATAAAATTGTAACAAATTCTGTCTGATTTAATCTTCCTGTATCCTAGCAGTCATACTACAATCGTGACTGCTGTTTGTGTGAGATTTCTCAGAAAACAAAAGGCCAAAAAGAAGAAGAAGAATATAAAAGGCCAAATTGAGTGTAAATCGTAGAAACGACGTGTAACGAGTCGCACGTACGCGCTGCGATGTGAAGTCGATTGCATGGGCCTTTTTCTCAGACCAAGGAGGTGTTTCACAAAGAGGATTCTAAGTTGAACTTATCTCTAAGATGGACTTAAGAATTATGGAAAGCCGTTATCATCTTTGAAAATATTTTGTAAAAGTTATTTTAAAAGGAATAAAATGTTGTTTCAAATCATTCATATTTTCTAATATCAAGGAGATTTCATGCTCTTGATGTGGAATTTATGAAAAGTCTAAAATACTTGAATTTTGCTTTTGAACATATTTTATTTTAAGGCTGCAAGTGGCTCTCTATACTTTTTAAGTCCAACTTAGGATCTTTGTGAAACACCCCCAGGAGGCCTATGATACCCTCTAGGCCTAAGTGGGATTTTACGTTTTATATGACCACCTTGAACTTTATTACATATATAAAATTCCTTTGAAATCAAAGTCTTATCGAAACCGGGTCGTATGTTCTGTACATGGGATTAAATATACTTAAGAAAGGGGTCAAAGGGCAGGCTGTTCGATGGAGCAAACACATCTATGCCTTCCTACCCCTTATGATACAAACACTAAACACAATAGTTGTCGTGGTAACCGTTTCCATTTCAAACTATTGATATGTGAATATACCTCAGATCTACTGATATTGGATTTCTATCGAGGAGTAAAGGTCCCTTAGTGTTGTAATTTAGACCCAAGGAAAGAAGTAGTTGAATCCTGCTGTGGAAGTTAAAGCAATGAGAGACAATCACTCTCATTAAAGGGATAGTTGAGTTCTGTTTTCAGACCGCAAATGCCTTCAAAGTGCATGGTTATTGCTCTTATTCTTATCTATGACATTTCTAGTGCCCTTTTAGAACCTAAAATTGCTAAGAAGGTAATTTTAGATCCCAAAATGTGTGAAATTTAGCCAATAAGATCATACCAATTCAGCTCCACTTTAAAAAATATACGGTGACCGTTAATTAATTAATTAATTAATAATAACAATACGTGGGCCGGCTGATTGTGCGTAATAATAACTAACACGAAAAAGCCAACAAAAAAGCCAACATCGGCATTGGCTGAAATACAACGTAAAAGCCGCTATTTTGTTTTTTTCAACGGCTGGTTCAAATTATCTAATATTTGTGGTGGTTCACAAGAAATCGTTATATTGATGGATATTCCAGCTGTCTCTGAACCGATTTTGTCATTAAAATTGTATGTTTTTTCAAATTTGACAGTCAGTTTTTCATTATCTCTCAAACAAATATTTTGTGTAGCGCCCTCTGCAACAGAACTCCACTATCCCTTTAAGGCAGTTGCATAAAAAGAATGTTTACCCCACAGCATCATTTGTTCGTTCTGTAATAAAATTAAAAAATAGGGCTTTCCAAAACTTTGTCTCTATTCCTTTTGTTATACCAAATTTTGTTCTTATACTCATAATTATGGTACGTAACTTTCTGTTAGAATCAAATTATTTTCAAAAGGAATCAAATATTATTTGCATTTTTATTTGCGCTAAATCCAACATTTTCGCCATTTCACCGAATCGGATATCAACTTTTTTGAGTGTTTTATAATGATCGGATGATTCTTCCTTTCGACTTGCGCAAGAAAAGTTATGGGAATACGTCTGTAAATTCAAATTGACCTTCCAAATGTTCAAAGTCTACTTTTCATAACAACAATGGGTTGTATTCACTTTTTATACAATCCTTTCATTCTTATTACACTAAAGAAACGAGGACACAGAGAGTCAATATGAACCCTAGAACAATATTCACATGTACACATTTCAAAGTTCAGAACTACAAAAGAGGTTGCGAGAAAGGTCTGATGGAAGCAAATAATGACATTTATTGGAGAATATCTTGTTATTTTGTCTCAATATCCAGGTGGAAGGTAACATGGGATTATGGGTATCCAAGAAAAATATTGTAATTCTCAGCTTGTATTTCAGTATCATGGCGAATCTTCGAAATTTAGAATCCCTGTTCAATATGCTTGTAGTGAAAATATGGGAAAATATTGGTATTTTGCAAGTATAATTCTTGTAGTTAGTAACACCGAAAACGAATCTTGGTTTACTTTACGGGAAGAGGTGAATAATGAATTACACAAATTACAATTCTTAAAAACCTTTAAAAAAAAATTGTAAATATATTATGGAGTGTGAAAGTTTAACTGTAATCTGTTTCAAGTATTCTTCTTCCCCTGACTTGATTACAAACACGAGAATCAATCGTGATCATTGAACACTCTTTTTCATTAGAGGAGTCTAAATAAGTTTTATTGCAGCTAAAGTGTTGATATAAGGGCTTGGGTAACTGTGCTAAGAGCAACGACGCATGGGCTGTATCAATATGATTTATGAGTTCATATACTTCATAAAAGATTTGGTGAAAGTTTAGTTCCTATGATTATATAGGCATCATACGAATATTTTGCTTTTTATCCACGTTTGTTGGTGTACCACAAACGAATGATTTGATTACACGCTTTAAATCTTTCCTTTTATTATGTGTAGTTTTGCACAAACTCTGTTCATGAACTTTATTGCAGCAATGTTTGACATGCATCGAAATAGATGTTCTCTCTATCAGGTCGTATCACCATGCAAGCTCTCATTATATTGCGTTTTTCTTGTTTGTTGATTGTCAGGACCAACAACTTTTTATCCGTTAAGAAAAACAAATGTTACTATCTTCTATTTCCTTCATAATTGTGCCGAAAGTGAGTCTACCTACGGCTCTTTGAAAGGGGATGGGGGGCTTAAATGCTTTACAAAAAAAAATCGTGTGTTTCAAATTCTTTATCAGTCCTAAAGACGTTTGCCAAGAAAAAAATAAACAAAATCGGTCAAAGAAGTGCACATTACGAATTTGTACACGATTTTAAGTGGATATCAGGATATCCGATAGGATTTGTTGGGTTATTAGCCTTATACTTTCACTGTCATAATAATGTGTTATTCCTAAAACAAAAACACACATAGGGCTTGCTATATATGTTATTGATTTCCACTATTAAGGAGGTATTCTATCTAATAAAAAAGGAGAAAATAAAAATAAAAATAACATCAACTAAGACAAGGATAGAGCTGATTTGAAATTAATTGTCTGTCAATCATCGAATCTTAATGTCACTCAGCCTTCAAAGTGTAACAACTAGAATTAATGTAACAACATCTGCAATATAGATTCTTGCCCTGGCTCGCACTATACGTCAAGTCCATATTCGCTATGTCGCAGTGTTAATGATATTATGTGTGTTATAGTTGATTTATGAGTGTAACAACGATGTGGCAAGATGTCCAGCTGGGAATGTCATGTCAAAGTGATTATGATGTATTCATTCAAGGTTGTTATGACTGTCACATTAAGACTTTAAAAGTTGTAGGATCGACGGGATGGGTATGAACTGTCATGAGGGACCAGAGGCTTTGGCCCGACTTCACAAAAGAGGTTTGTCGACAAACCTAGGTTTATGTGCGTCATAATTATGACGCGTTTTGACGCGTTTTTACAAACCAAGTTTGTAAAAAAAACGCGTCGAAACGCGTCATATGACGCACATAAATCTAGGTTTGTCGACAAACCTCCTTCGTGAATTCGGGCCTTAGTGTTTGTACCAAGAGGGAACGGGATTCTAATGACATAAATATAAGCAAAGATATCTCACTAAGAAATAATTATAAAAAACGAGTGTTGAAAAAGTAGAAAAAGAGGGGGGGGGGGGGGAGACGTGATAAAGAGCCAGAATAATTATAGTTTTGTCAGTTAAATAAGACAACAACTCGCCCGTCGTGTTTTGAAGTCAATATGTAGCTCATCCCAAGATGGAGATACCACTCGTGTAGATCCCGTCATTCTTTTTGAAATTCAAAACAATGTGAGGTGACATTTTACTTGGGATACTAGGATCGCTTGTTAGTGTTTTGACAATGTGGTGGGCAACACCTCAAGCGCAATATACAAACACAACGACAACGATAACGACAACCATACAAGGTCACAAGCGCCATGACTGGGATTTGAACCGCCAACTTAATTGATTAAGCCCCTCTATAAGTGTTGGAAGCCCCAACAATTTGATGGCGACATTTCACTTAAATTGTATCATAATATGAAAGAGGATGTCATTTAAGACACATTTCTGCAAGTATTTTCAAAATAAATGTGTTTGAAGTCGAATATTAATGAACGAATACAAAATTTAGGTTTTCTGCGTACAACAGAAGATCAAAATTATGTATTATTATTTTGATCAATATTTGTCTTCAACACATTTTTTTGGGGGGAAATCTTTGCAGATGTGTGTCTTAAATGACATCCTCTTTCACATTATGATACAATTTAAGTGAAATTTATGCCATCAAATTGTTGGCGAATTTGGGGCTCCCAACACTTTAAAGGGGCTTTAACACCTATTTCCTTCTTCAACTACTATGTTGGAGCTATAATTTGTCGTGTTTCACTGCAATGGGGAATTTATTGTATCCCTACCCTTAAAGTGAATAACTTATTTTTAAAATTCCGAATGAAATGCTCAACCTACTACCCTACTTCGAAACTGACTCCTTTCCTATTTTGTTCTAATAATTACCTGCTTTTAAGAAGGTGCGTGTATAGATGTTTCCCTTCACCTATAATACTGTATAATTGTGAGTCAGTGATTTATACTGTCGGAAGCCAACTCGGAAGAGAGCCAATGAAGGAGCAGTAAACCTGTCAACATAATTGGTAAAGTACGATGCCTTACAAAATATGATAAGCTATGACCTTAATAAATTAAAACAACAGGAAAAAGAAGGAAAAAGAAACAAACAAAAAGAACAGAATTCGAATCTTAAAAGCGAATTTCAGTCCAAAATATTCTGAGAAGTGCCGATTACCATTTGAATTTGATTTTTTAAATAAATTTTACATGCTGTCATATTGACAATATTATTGAACAAATTTGACAGTTTGAACATTAATATTGATGGTAAGACTATTTTAATGTGACATGCGAAAATTATGGTCCAAAGGTAAAGATAACGGAACATACTATTAAATGGTCATAATCCCTTCGTTAGGAATGCAGACAAAATGATGAGTCCTGTGATTAGCTAAACATAAAACTACAAAATATTTGTTTGTTTCTGACAACCTGTGTTATTCTGTTTTTACCACCGACAATTTCGGGAAGCTTTGATTGTTTTAAAAAGCCTTATGTTTTAGCGTGAAACACAAATGTGCATAATTTCAAACACCTCTACAATAATTTGTACGTACATAATTTCATTATCTTTAAAGTCACTCTTTGTCTATTCTTCCAGAATTCTGTGGATGTAGGGATAGTAGATGATGGTAACTCACTCAATAAAGGGATAAGGTGATGGGGCAGGGGAAATGCTATCTAGGAATAAGTTACCGTTACTAAAAAAACTGTTACATTCAATTTGACAACTAAAACCTTCCCCATACAGTGAATAAAAAAGAAATCTAACTCTACAGCAGATGCATCAGATAATAATAACAAAAGAAATGTTTCGTCTAATGAGATTATGTTCATTCATTCTGGAAGATATCAGAAGAAAACAAACTATCTCCTTGTCCCTTTCCAAGTTACGCCCGTTCATGACGTCACAGTTTTCTCGGATGAATCTGAAATTTGATTTTCTTGAGGCATGATTGTAAAGGACATTGGTGATGCTACGCTTGTTATTAGATCTGTACATTAAACCAATGTTACTATCTTTATAACTCCTGGGATCATAAACGCAGCTGAGAAGCCTCGGTTAATTTTATTCATGGACTTCAAAATGTTTGTGTACACCTGTAGGACAAACAGTAATCTATCTGCGGTAAAAAAAAAGTAAATAGATTTAAGAAGAAGAAGATGTAATCTTGTACTATCATTTTTATTCCACAAAATCTATGATTCGATCTCAAATTCTCAATACTTTTCAGTCTTCCGTTCCTACTTTGCCTACATGTAAACAGTGATCTAGATCAATCAAAGATGATGCATTCATTGTTCACCAAGCTGGCCTATTGATACTCAAAACTAGTGCACGGTACGACCAGGGGGTTCGATCATTCGTTTAGACAAGTTTCGTCGTCAACGGAGAATATAGCTTAGAGTCGAGCAGAGGAGTGAAGTAGGCGTGTCTGTCATAATAGATGTGGCTACGTCTGTTGGCTATTTGTAATTGAGCTCGACGTAAGTTCTTTATAGTAGTCGCCAAGAGAAACACGGAGCTCGTAATACACCCCTTACAGTCACTAGTTGTTTTATTTGTTATTATGAGGAAAATTCATTCCTTTTCATCTTAATTCTTTTTTTGCAATTAAATTATATAACGCGTTTTTGTTGAAACCATTCGTTCCCGTCTTTGCCATCGTCCATATACTGCAGAGGGAAATACGGATTGATTGAATCTTCAAGGAGGTCAACCCCCATCTTTAGCTGAAAATGGTTCTTGTAGAGAATGCTCTACATCCTGTGGATTATGCCGTGATCGTCGTCCATTTCCTAGTCGTGCTCGCTCTAGGTATCTGGGTAAGTAAAGTTCGTGGATATTGATAGTAATGAAGCCCTGACATATTATGACAATACTATGTATGATGTGATTTGAATTTAATGCAGAGTGGTAATGTTCCAAAAATGGAGGGTTATTCAAGAAATGGAATATAGATCTGAATGTTATATGACACAGAGAGCTGATGCTGTTTCTCAAATAAATCAACAACATCTTTAATTTGTTATTTTTAGTTTTTATAACTATCTAAAATCTTGTAAATTTTACTCTTTCAATTCATCAACAATCAATATGCGATATATGAAATGAAAGGAGTAATGCCAAAGACTAGGGCACCTAACCAGACGACCTGGTAAGAAACAGGTCATCTGTATTAAATGACCATTGCCCGCTGGCGATCTTTCTTCACCTCGAAGAGAGCTAGAGGGAGAGAGGGGGTGGGCATTTTGAATGCTGGTAAAAAAGGATTATGATGTTCTGACTTGTATTTCATTTATTGCGCATTTCGTGAAGTAGATCTAACTCTGGAAAAACAAAAACATTCTTGTAGAAAGTCCTTCCACTAAACATTACATTGTTAATTCTCATATTTCATATCTGATGCCACGTGTGTTAACATGTGTTATTACGATTCACGTGATATTGCATGCCGTCGTGACGTGTTACTTAAGTAACTCTCTTTTTGACACTGCATTGCTTGAATAAAACTTCGCATAACATGAATGGCTACTTGTCTTTATAGTCCGATTATATTACGCCTCCATATACGTTGTTATCTTCATCTAATAGGGATGTAAGACAAAGTCTGATCATGGAGCTAGCTAGGGGGGGGGGGGGGGGTTAATGCTTACACTGTGCAGTGTGTTGATCTTGAACAATATTTATACAGAAGAAGAAGACAAAAAAGAGGACAATTAAAGAAGAAAAAGAAGGAACCAAATAAGATTCAAGATTCAAGATTCAAATGAGGTTTTATTTTCACGACTTGTCAAAAAGTCCAAAGACAAAAAATGCAAGTTTACATCAAACATACAATCATATAAAAAAAAATTAAAAACATATATTAATATATTTAAAGAAAACATAGCAAATGGGAGAAGAAAAAAAATAGATAAGTAACACCAATAATAAGAGGAGGTATATTTATTTATTATTCCTTAATTGCAAACAAAAGGTTGATTTTAAATACAAACACAAAACTACAAATAGGTACATAGCAACGGTAAAAATAATTCACACAATGATTCTGTAGGGTGTTCTACATAAATACATAAATAAATGAATAAGTATATGAGATTGCTATAATTACAATCATATTATAACACAACATCAAACAAATTGATGTAAGCTTAAGAGTATATTGCTTCGTATGATGGCGTTTAACATCAGAAGAAGGTAAGATAGGTTTGTCTATAACTTAAGCAGATTATAATGAAAATTAATATCAAAAGTGAAATACATTTATTGAAAAAAATAATCCAGAAAACAGGTCAGAAACATTGCAAAGATTCCGAATTGAGCGGTACCACGTGACATCTGTTGAGAGACAGAAGGGCGTATTCATCACATAGACCCGACACCCTCCCGACTCTCAACATACGATATGTCATGAGTATAAAGCGTATTGAAATCAAATTAAGAAAGTAACAAACTGAGCCTTGAGTATGATTTCGGATCTGGCATATAGCTCTTAAGGGAAGTGCAAACGTTAGGAATTATTTCAACATCCGGTGAGTATCCAAAAGAGTATTGACTTTCTCTTTATTTATTTTCTTGTCCTCTTACCGAGGTGTTTTATTTCACATATTTCACATTTCATCTATATTTAAATTTGAACATAATACAAAAAAAAGACAAAAGTATTTAAATAAAAAGTTATAACCTTAACATTTCTTGAAAAATTTCTTTGTGTTTCGTCAATAAAAAACTTTGTTTATTTGCTAGGTAATATCGTAGTTTTAATTTGAAATTTGTGAACAGACTTTTACTATTGTACTCTTTTCCATCACACCGAAGTTTAATATACATTATGTATATTATGTATTGTCCTAAAATTAACATGAAGTTTATCACAATTTTTTTTTTCCCATAAAATAACCTTTAACTAATGCTTTTTCATCAATATTTATTTGTTCATGAAAGGAATTATAATATAAGTTTTCAATAATTTTCCAAAAAACTCTAACCTAATTTTATTGTTACATTTTAACAAGACATGAAAAGTAACTTTCTCTTTATGATACATTGTACAAATTGAATCACAAAATGAATTGAAACCACTCTTTCACTTTGGGCAAACCAACTCTTTAAATAAGTCCATTTAATCTGACCAATAATAAGAGAGTTATTATGATTTAAAATATGAGATCACTAAGTCTATATGAGAATCTCAAACTGGCAGTTACGTCAGAGGATTGTGACATAGCGCTGATCACTATCCCGTTGTCGCTTACAAAAATATCATCAATTTTTTTTTTTCTTCTTTATAGTGTCTTTAAAAAATTGGAAGTTTAATCATTTTGTGTGTTGGAATACAATAATGAGAAAGTTGTCCTCCTTTACATCACAGATAATGTATATACATTACCGATTCAGCCAACTTGAAAAGCCCATACATAAAGTGATTACAACTTTCAAAGATTTATGACTTTTCCATTTTTGTCCGATCACATTCAATTGTTCACCGATCTACTTCTCAGATTTTTTAGTTTTCCTCAAGAGCATTTTGCTATCAAGGTTGGATTTCCCTTTAAATAGTACTACTGCAAGTTAAAGACCCTCTTTTAAGTGTTGGGAGCCCCACAAATTTGATTGCAAAATTTCACGTAAATTGTATCATAATGTGAAATGTCATTTAAGACAATTTAAGTGAAATTCTGCCATCAAACTTTTGGCGAATTTGGGGCTCCCAACACTTTAGGGAGCTATTCTTATACCTGTGAGTTTTGCATTTAGGTAGGTACAACGCCTTCTCTTTCCTGATGGTGGTATCATGTTTCCCCTTTGGACGGGAAGGAGAGATTTTAAAGGGCCACTATAACTAAAACGGGCTAAAAATGAACTTGAGAAGAAAAAAAGACATGTAGAATAATTTTTGACGGAGATTCCGAACATGACAATGATTTTTCTTAGAAATCATCAATAATTCTGGAATCTAGATTTAAAAATGCCGAATCAGAACGCTTAGAAAAAAAAAGCCCAGTTTCGGAGCTGTATTGCGCTATAGCATATAAGTCACTGCAGGAGCCTCTCCGGTGAAAAGAAGGGTGATTTAGGCATTAAAATGTCTTTAAAAAAGCAAACTATGATATTAATTGAAGGAAAAAAAGATATTTATCCGAAAAAATAATATGCACTTGATAATCCCAGTACGTTTCTGGCAATTTCGTCAATCCTAAGTATGATATTGTAAGATCCTTAGTTGTAGGACAAATTGGACATGCCCGCAATGACGTCAAATGCGTCATCAAGCCACGTGACCGTATTACCCTTTTTCGAAGGGCATAGCCCAGCAAGCGTGAGATCTGTGAAAAATGGATGATTATTATCATTTTTGTCAGTTAAGAGATTTTCTGAAAAATCAGAGGCTTGAATATTAATAAGTAGAGGTGTATTCATGTTTTGAAAGGCAATGTTAGTTTGGTTAGAGTGGCCCTTTAACTTATGATTAATGTTTAAGCCTGCATAACGAGGTATGCCTGCATGGCATAATTTGGGACTCAATTAAAAATATTTGAAATTTCATTCCTTGACCAAAAGCACAAGTGCACATTTCTTCTAAATAAGACATGTATCTATACAGTAGGCTTGCGGATGCACCATGTGAGAGACAGAGAGAGAAGGAGGATTGAGGAGTCCTGAAAAGGACTCTCGGTAATCTTTCTTGAGGGCGTGTAGTCCTGAAAAGGACTGTTGGTGTAGTCTTGAAAAAGACTGTTGGTTATCTTTCTTATAGTTCTTTCTTTCCATAGTTCTAAGGAGAACTATAGCGCCGATTGGAGAGGATGGGTGGCGGGAGTGGCTCGACGTTTCGACCAAGTTGACTATCCGTCGTCAAGCATCTAAGACATATATCCTTCAGGCATTCTCTTTATAAATGCTTTGTTTCGAGCATTTCCTCCAGTCGTTTAAGATGGACATTAAAATCGTCTTCATGAGGATGCTACTTAGTCTCAGTCGATCATAAATGTATTTGTTGTTTATATCTATTCAGCTTTTCCTATGATACAAATTCAAGAGGCAAATCAATTGTTTGGTACAGCCCATTTGAATAAATTTCGTCATCATCACCATGATCGCAAAATAGCTCACAGTGATCTCTACAGCTAGAATTTCATGGTGTCAAGTAAGAAATATAGAGACGATTTAAGGATAAAGAAAACCCTTGGACCTGACCTAATTGAACAAAATCGCCAATACTTTTTAACAATTTTACCCAAAGTAATTTCAATAGCCTTGTACCTATTGAAACATGCGAATATGACAATGACATATTAGATAGTAGATAAGATAATAGAGTATTGAAATTGCCTTTAGGTTGATTTCCTGAAAGTCTGTGCGATCATGGCATTAGCCATATAAATACCAACAGAGAGAGGAGAGTGGGCTAGGGAGAGATAGACGGAGAGATCGAGCGCGACCGGTATTACGTCGTCACCTATTTTGACACAAAATAATAGTTGAGTGTGTCTTATCTATTTACCCTCTACATCGTGGTGGCGCCTTACTTCAAATATTCACCTTTATTTTCCCGTGAACTCGAATAAAATGGGTTGTTTGAACGAGTCCTTATTCAAGTTTAAGTTCGTCCGAAGTTCATCACGGCTCGGGACTTTAGGATGATCCCATCGAACACATGTAAAGTGTCTCCTGTGGGACAAATAAAATTTTATTCTATTGGTTGGAAAAATTGACTTAAGTGCAATAATTACATAGACAATGTCACAGTATAGTGTCAAAATTATTCAAATGATTAAAACAAAAATAATGTCAATGTTATGAATAGCAAGAATCTTAAAAATTAGCATGACAGGAAACATCGAATAAAATATTATCAGTTAAAAATCAAATTTTAAAAATACGGTACATAGCACGATGATCTAAATCGTTTGGCAAACGCCCAAATGTGAGGCAACAGTACAGAAAGTCATTTTTTTATTATCGTTTTTCTTCCGAAATTTTAGAATAGAATAATGCAGAAATAAAATACATAATGATTATATATTTTACAGATTGCATAAAGGTATATTATTTTATTTCCAGGTCTATGTGTTTAGTATTAACGTCTTCTCCGTGCGGTGACGTAGTGTGGGCCCATTTAAGGTTTGGGAGGGGGCGGGGGGGGGGGGGTGGTGGGGGCTGAGGGAGCACTGTTTGCAGTAGATATTGAATAATCGGTCTCTTGGTTTTCTGCAAGGGTTCGTAACATCATTTCCACTGTCTTTCCCCGCGAGTTAATCTCTTTAAAATTAAAAATAAGTAAATAAATAAACAAACAAACAAACAAACAAAAACAGGAGCAATTGTCGCCGGAGCACACAATCGCATCACTGAAATCTTAACACATTTTAATGACGCCCAATGTCCATCCTGAACCATGTCTGATCTTGAACCGAATTCTACTACACGGTGATACAGGGAAAATACATGTATGAAATAAGAAGAGTTAACACTTTATTTACGCTTTTAAGAAGGCATTGAATTACGAAAGACAATGGATTATAAGACAATAAATTGTATATAATTATTATTAAAAGAATATCTGTATATCATACTAATGTTATATCCTATCCTCACTGATGATGACTTTGTCTTTGTTTTCTTTTATCTGTAGTCGGCATGGAAGTCGAATCGCAGTACCACCAGCGGGTATTTCCTGGCAGGTCGAGACATGGCATGGTGGTTGGTAAGTTATTACGTTATCCCAAACTTTTTTTTTTAATTACAGTATTTAAAAAAAATTGTGGAACGCATCTGGCAAATTAGCAAGCTTGTTTAAGAAGCACTTTTTTCATTTCCTTTCATTTCATTTATTTAAGCACGGTAACTCGCTCAGTTTTAACAGCTGTTTTTCGAAGTTCATAAACTGAATAAAAATATACAAATTATAGTGTAAACAAAAGCCAGTAACAAAAGATAACAAAACAAAAACATATGCAAAAATAAACAATAAACAACGGGTTTCATAAGGACACCAATGACAATAAAAAGCAGGTGCTAATTTTAATTACAAAATGCCAATGACTCTCATTATAGGTGGCATTATACACAGGGGCGTAGACAACGGGGGGGGGGGGGATGAGGGGGATGGCATGTACAATCATCCCCCCCAGGTTTTGGGGAATGATATTTGCTTACTTAATAAGTCATAATGATGATAATAATAGTAATAATAATAATGATAACATTATAATATTAATAATAATAATAATTATGATGATGATAATAATAATCCTCATCATTATTGTAATTGTGTTTATTGTTATTAGCCGCATTCACACGGTGAAAACCAATTCAGACGGTAAAAAAAAGAAAATCTTACAAGTATTTTGTGGTTATCTTGTGGTTTGGAAACCACAAGATAACCACAAGATTAAACAGGCGCGGATCTACGGGGGGGGGGGGTTATGTTACTTGATTTAAAAAGACGTTATCATGCACTGCTTTTTATGGTCTCCATTGTGTAAATAGATGCCAGGAAAACATCACTTACGGGGTTCAAATAAACACCCCAAAAAAAAATCGGCTCGCCGCTTCGCGGCTCGTGGACGATGCTCCGCATCGTCATTATTTTGGTCAACCCCCCCTTAGCAAAAAGCTAGATCCGCCCCTGAGTCATCCCCCCAGGTGTACGAACCTGTCTACGCCACTGATTATACAGCTGAGAACGTTGTGAAAGGCGTCGTGAAACTAGTCACTGTGAATACTAACTGTGGTAAAATAATGACTGCCGCTTTTCATTAACTTGTATGGATAGTTAATATGTTTTTGACAATGTGGGATTAGATACAGTTCCTTGTCTATAACGTTGTCTTATGTCACACATTTCATTTGCACATAACAATACCTGACACTGTTTGGACAGTAAGTATGTTTTACTCTATGTAGGAATGGAATACCGTTGCGTGTTTATATGCTGTCTTACGGTCTCGATTGTTTCTTTTTAATAAATTATAATACCGATTATACATCTCACCAATTGGACAGGAAATGTGATTTAAATCTACGTAAAGACACCGCCTGATTAATTATTAAACATAACTTTCTAGTAAATCAATTTAAATGAGGAAATGAGGAATTATATCTGTTTTGTGTCACACTACAATACTACGTGCATATCGGATATTACAATCGCAGTGATTAGTTTGACGATAGAGGAGATTGAAATGTAAGACCGTTTGAAGATTTTCATGATATATTTCATACAGCGGCTAATTTAAATGCATAAACATAAAGGTCAGCATCTTCTTCATCTACCCAATATTGTGAAATTAGACAATCCTTCACCCACCGTCTTATTATAGAAACAAAGTAGCTCTGAGTTGCACTTACCTGACTAAGACATCCCAAGTACGACAATGTAAAACTTAAAGGTCAACTATCTTCGTACACCTAATTCAGTTGAGACCCCATAGCAGTATGTTACTTTCTATGTACAATCAACATTAGAGAGTTCTAGAAGTACCCTTTATTATTCAAGGTAATTCATCTGTCCAGCCTCAACTAGTTTGATTTTTTTTAAATGATCATCATAATCATAAAATAAACTACACAATGTATACAATGATTTTTACATCCCCATCCTTTCTCATTGTATCCCATGTAGTTTTTGTTTGTCTTTATATAGACTTCTTTCATTATCTTAGATCAGTTGTAATACATCATTTTGTCTCATCAAATGTTTAATGGCATGTTGAAAATAAATTGAATAAAATAAATTAAAAGTTCTATATTTATGGTAGTGTATACTCTGCTATACCTTTTTGTTAAAAGGTATATGATTTGATGTGTATTGAATTCGTACAGCAACTGAAGTGTTTTATTTCCCGAATAATATGTTATTCTCTATGTTTCTTGTTGTAGGTTGGTCTTTCTTTGTATGTGAGTAACATTGGTAGTGGGTCCTTCATTGGTCTTGGTGGGACCGCTGCTGTATCAGGATATGCTGTCGTATCATATGAATTCCATGTAAGTAGAATCAACTTTAGTTTCTTTGATCAGCTGTTCTGTAATGCATGTAATGCAATCCGTTAAATGGACTTGAATCAGAAAATACACACGGTTATCATTCTTAATGATGAAAATCAATGATTGATTATTGATTCATAATGCAATACAAGTATAAAAAGGGTTATCAAAATACCTTCTAGTTTTGAAGAAAAACAGATGTTCCACCGTCCGGGGGGGGGGTGTGATCAGGGGCGTCGCTAGACCTTTTTCAGTGGGGGGGGGGGGGTGTAGAGGCCAACGATTACCGACAGAACTAGCCACCAATTACCGACAAAACAAAATTAAATGTCCAACATCTACAAATTTAACCCTATAAACCCGGGGCCGTCAACTTAGTCAGCATCATAAATTATAGCTATCTCCCCCTCCCGCGCAAAGCGCGGAAGTTTTGGCGTTTCATTAAATTATTAGAGAAAGAAGACGATCGTTGTACCGTTTTCGACTCTTAATAAGCCCTATTTGTCTGAATTCAGTTTCTCCTCTCGCGCGAAGCGCGGAAACTTTGACGTTTCCTTAAATTATTAGAGAAAGAAGACGATTCGTTGTACCGTTTTCGACTCTAAATCCTTAACTGAATTCAGTTTCCCCTCTCGCGCGAAGCGCGGAAACTTTGACATTTCCTTAAATTATTAGAGAAAGAAGACGATTCGTTGTACCGTTTTCGACTCTAAATCCTTATCTGAATTCAGTTTCCCCTCTCGCGCGAAGCGCGGAAACTTTGACATTTCCTTAAATTATTAGAGAAAGAAGACGATTCGTTGTACCGTTTTCGACTCTAAATCCTTATCTGAATTCAGTTTCCCCTCTCGCGCGAAGCGCGGAAACTTTAACGTTTCCTTAAATTATTAGAGAAAGAAGACAATTCGGTGTACTGTTTTCGACTCTAAATCCTTATCTGAATTCAGTTCTCCCACTCTCGCGCGAAGCGCGAAAGTTTTGACGTTTCATTAAATTATTAGAGAAAGAAGACGATTCGTTGTACCGTTCTAGACTCTTAATACTTATCTGAATTCAGTTCTCCCCCTCCCGCGCAAAGCGCGGAAGTTTTGGCGTTTCATTAAATTATTAGAGAAAATAGACGATTCGTTGAACCATGCTCGACTCTTAATCCTTGTCTGAATGTATGAAGCATTCCCCTCCCGCGCGAAGCGCGGAAGTTTTGACGTTTCATTAAATTATTAGAGAAAGAAGACGATTCGTTGTACCGTTTTCGACTCTCAATAAGCCCCTATTTGTCTGAATTCAGTTTCTCCTCTCGCGCGAAGCGCGGAAACTTTGACGTTTCCTTAAATTATTAGAGAAAGAAGGCAATTCGTTGTACCGTTCTAGACTCTTAATACTTATCTGAATTCAGTTCTCTCCTTTTGGCGTTTCATTAAATTATTAGAGAAAATAGACGATTCGTTGAACCGTGCTCGACTCTTAATCCTTGTCTGAATGCATGAAGCATCCCCCTCCCGCCCAAAGCGCGGAAATTTTGACGTTTCATTAAATTATTAGAGAAAGAAGACGATTCGTTGTACCGTTTTCGACTCTAAATCCTTATCTGAATTCAGTTTCCCCTCTCGCGCGAAGCGCGGAAACTTTGACGTTTTCTTAAATTATTAAAGAAAGAAGGCAATTCGTTGTACCGTTCTGGACTCGTCTAAATGAATTTTTCCCCTTCCGCGCGAAGCTCGGAATTTTTGGCGTTTCATCACAATATAGAGAAAAGAAGATGATTCGTCGTACCGCCCTATTCATCTGAATTCCGTTTCCCCCTCTCGCGCGAAGCGCGGAAACTTTGATGTTTCCTTAAATTATTAGAGAAAGAAGACGATTCGTTGTACCGTTTTCGACTCTAAATAAGCCCTATTTGTCTGAATTCCGTTTCCCCCTCTCGCGCGAAGCGCGGAAACTTTGATGTTTCCTTAAATTATTAGAGAAAGAAGACGATTCGTTGTACCGTTTTCGACTCTAAATAAGCCCTATTTGTCTGAATTCCGATTCCCCCTCTCGCGCGAAGCGCGGAAACTTTGATGTTTCCTTAAATTGTTAGAGAAAGAAGACGATTCGTTGTACCGTTCTCGACTCGTCTAAATGAATTTTTAGCGTTTCATCACAATATAGAGAAAGGAAGACGATTCGTCGTACCGTTGTTGACTCTTAAACCTGGTTTAAATTTAGTTTCCCCGAAAATTTTAAACCTCTGATTTCTTTAGCTGATATTATAGGGTAGTGAAACTTCGAGAAAATACAAGTATTGTAGTTGTAATCACTCTCGAAGGCGTCACAGTAGCCTTTTGACAAGGCCTCGTTGACTCTGGCTAAGCGGCTGAGATGAGTCTAGATACCCGGAGTGAACGCGCGACCGAATGACGAATGTCATTCACGGAGGTTTTCACGGAGGTTTTCACGGTTTTCACGGAGGTTTTCGCGATTAGTCTCTTTTTAGTCGCTCGGCGTCTATCAGACATGTGGCCTTGTTTAAAGGCTAGCGTCACAGCGGATAAAAAGTCACAGTTCGTAGGGAAAAAAACTTGTCGGCCGACCGACAAAAATATACATCTCACCGACTTCAAACTTCTGCATTGATATAGTACACGGGGATCGAGGAAGAATACCGACACAGCTGACCCGACACAGCAACATATTTACCCGTGTCTTTCTTGCTCCCTCGACGAGACGACTCCACCCAACAACCCCCTTCTCTCTGTTACTCCCACTTCTCCTCTCTCAGGCTCTTACCTCTCTCTTTCACCGGGCCCCCGTTTCTTTTGTTTCCCTTTTACAATGTTTTCTTCTTTTTTTACTTTCTTTCTTTTCTTTCTTTTCCTTTCTTTCCTCTCCTTCCTCTTTTTTCTCTTTCTTTCTTCCCTTTTCTTTCCTTTCTTTTCCTTTTTTTCCTTTCTTTTCCTTTCTTTCTTTTTTTTTCCTTTTCTTATTTTCTTTTCTTTCCCTTTCCCTCTCTTTTTTCCCTCTCCCTTTCTCTTTTTTCCCCGACGGCAGCGCAATTTTACCGACAATATCCTGACAGGTGGGGGGGGGGGGGTGTCGCACCCCCCCACACCCCCACCCCCTTTGGCGACGCCCCGTGTGATGTATGATATTGAGTGACTCGCGACGTAGTTCTACACTTATCTGGCCAAAGTGAGGAAACTTGGTCAGTTCATTCACCACGTAAACATGATTTTATACAGGATAATAATCATCATCTATAAAGCCTTCTATAATCTGTTCATTAAAGCACGCAATTATTTCATGCAAGTTGATAAACAGAGAAGATATCTGCAACCTACTTTATCGGGGGGTCATGGATGATGGTATAGCCACAAGTGCAGGTTATATATCATTGATGAGTTCACTTAAGGGGTATCTCACTGAGCGGCGAATGCTTGCGAACGTAGCAAATTTGGGGTTTCGCCCGGGTGCGTAAAAGGTCGTAAAAGCTTCGTTTAAGGTTGCAAGAAAGTTCGCAAACAGTTTTCATCGTCGAAAACAATTTTTCTTGTCGCAAAGAAATTTTGAACCCGTTTGAAAGCTCTTTGCGAATTAATTTTTTTCGCGAACAGTTGCAAGCGTTTGTAAAACAGTCGTAAGCGTTTGCAAATCACTCGTAGGCCTTTGCAAACGGTTGTAAGACGGTGTCGCTGAAATTCTTGTTGATTTGCCAATGCCAGCGACAACGCTACCATAATGGTTCCTACATAAAATCGACCCATTGAGTATCAGGAATTAGCAAAAGGTCCCAAACATTCACAAAAAGTGGCAAAGGATTTGCAAATAGTTGCTAATCTTCGCCAACTGCCTTTCGCAAACATTCGCTCAAATGTTACTAATTGTTGCTAAACATCAGTAAATGTCGCTAAATGGCGCAGGGGCGAACCCTGATTTTCGCCATTATTCGTCAGAAAAATTAGCGAATCCAAATTCGCAACGTTCGTAAGCATTCGCCGCTCAGTGAGATACCCCTATAGGAATAAGGCTATAATCTCCTCTCTTATCCTTTCCTGCACGCATAAAAACGACGTCCCAGTGGGGGTATTACTATAGGCCTAATTTGAAAGAGACTATAAGCTATTCACGTAGGAATACAATATCAGCGATAGCATCTCGTTTTCCCCACTCTCGTCACCTAGAAATGATGTCCAGTGGCAATGCTGCTATTTGAAGACAGAATAAAGCCCTTTTGATGATATGCTAAGTATCAAGACAGAACCCTAAATCAGATTAGCGTTGATTTCGTTCGTAATGGACTGCGTCACAATGGGCAGTTGAAATGCATCATCGTTTTACAAGGAATGAATAATAGAGAGCTCGCTTGTTTGGCATCAAATTTCCCCTTTGATAATTGAGAGTATAGGCCTACATGATATACATGATATACATGATTTACGCCAAATAACCAAGAGTCGCGAAGGGCGAGAACATTATTTTTTATATTGATAGGAAAGTGTGAAATAGGCTTTAGGGAAGACAGAGGTGTGCAAAAAACCGAGTTAAGCCGACTTTTACCCACCCCTTCACCATAAAGAATTTCATCTCCCGTTTATCATTTTCTCATGACGTCACTGGACATGCTGGGAAGATATTGATGGGGAATAAAAAGAAAGAACATATAAATAATAATCATGAATTGAATGAAGGAACTATTTTCATGGTAACCGAAAGGTAAACACAAAAATAATACATCTAACTTAATTTTGTCCAAAAAAAATAAGAGTAAAATGAATATAATATAAGAAATGATTGGTGAAAATTTTGGTTCTCGGCAATCATTGAAAAGAAAAGGGGTAAAAATTGTATTAAAGGAAACCAAAACCTTCATACTAAGTTACTTTTATTGTAAAGTTTCCTTTTTAAGTATTACGAGAAATATAATTTATCCTCATCCCTGTATTATATTTCAGGTGAGAAATGCAGTAGTATGTTAATATGTGTCACTCCTGGTTATTGTTATCTTTACTCTTACACTCAATTATCTATGTTACACTATAACTTTGAAATTTGTTATCCAATGCACAAAAATTGAGAATGATCCTATCTGTTTGGATTGAATTCAATAAAGTTTGAATTTGAATTCGTCCATACTTGTAATTCAGTATTTCTATTTTCAATTTATCCGATTTATTCCGATATACTTTAATCTAATTCATGAGCTTAATTTTCTATGTGTAAAGTGGTAAAAAACTTGGATTTATCAATATTCATGAAGACAGTTTAAATCATTTAACTTAAGGAAACAAAGCAAAGCTTAAGCAAACGAGAATCATATTATGTATGACTATTATTTGTCATCACCAAAAAGTCTTCTTTTTAATGATTTTTACAGGGCTTGTTTTCTCTTATCATCCTGGGTTTTATCTTCACTCCGATTTACATTTCATCAGGGGTAAGTAGCTTCGCTCAACATAATATCATCATTTTTGCTTTGTATGTATGAAATTGATTTGTGCTTTCACTCTTATGTTTAGATAAGTATTTAAAAAAGATTGAAATAGAAGCAAGAATTGTTAAAAGTAATTTCCTTTGAATATATGAAAAGATAAAGCTATAATTGTAGAAGGAATCGTAATCTTGAAACAGTATCATGCGTGTGACACGTACTTTGACTTAATATCAACATTCCATATTTTTATTGTTTCAATTTCTAAGTCCATCCACGCTCAGGTTCATAAGAGCATGATGTAGTTTCTGCTTACTCTTGTCCCTTTTATTGCTTGAATAGATGTGATTCAGCAATTTGTTCATATACATATAATATGTCACTGGAACGATGGTTCGAAAATTGATACAAATTCCATTAAATGAAATATTTGATTAGCATCCTAAAACGTAACACTATTTAGTGTTGAAAATATAATATACCAATATTGTATCTTTCCAAAATGATTCACCCCATCTACTACAAACCAACCAAATCAATTAAATGTACTTTGGAATTGCATAAATAAAAATAAAAACTATACGAGACGATATCGCGGCAATATATTTTATGGTACAATATACGAGGGAGTGCGCGTGGCATGTGTGTGTATGTGTGCGCGTGTGTGTGGGTGAGTGTGTGTGCGTGCGCGTGTGTATGTGTGTTGTTAGCGGCATGTTGTGCGGTATGTGGGTATGGTGCGGAATGACCGGTATTTTTGCATGCATAAATAAGGACACTTCGTGGTCATCGGTGAGGTGACATCAGATGATCATGACCGCCGTGCACATTATCTAGGGCACATGTTTGAGACATTCACATCAGCTGGACATGTCAATCTGTGCATGGACCTACTAGGTCAATGATCTGTGCTAGGCCCATGGCTGGGTAGGTCTATGAAGAAGTCCACACAAGCAAAAGCAATCATTACACACCAACTGAATCTTGAGAATTTTTGGCTCATTAACAAGCCTCTTCTCCTCCTTATGAGCTGTTATCTTCGTAGGAAGGCAACCTATTAAACATCCACATGCTTTCCACAATCATTGAACGTGACAGCAGACAAAATAAATCCTATCATTTAATGCATGCAGATTTACTAAAAATGGAAACAATCTACTGAACTACGTGAATAGAATGGAAATGCCTTGGAGTGTGTTCGTATATGTATTTGTAGCATCAGCTCCTTCAATGTGGAATTCTCAATCCCTAACCATGTTATAAATATATATTCTCTCGATACTTTTAATAAAGCCCTTAAGACCTATCATTTCTTGCAGTAGTATTAATATTTGTCTATATTATGTTTAAGTTACCCAAGATTATAATGTAATACGCGTAGAAAATTCATTATTGTGTGCAATCCAAATTTAATGTTTTTATTAATATTTTCATTATAAATAACATCATTATTTATTTATTGTTATTATAATTAATAGTATTAGTACTGTTATTATCATTACCATTGTTATTATAAAAAATGAAAAAAGCAAAAACAATGTTCTGTCCCGTGAAATTCAATTTATCTGTTTTTGTTTCCGTTGTCAGTTTGCTCGTTACATAGATTTAAAGGGCTGATCCGCACGTTAGCGATTACAATAAATCGGTTTATCTAGAGAACTTATTTGATCCTAGGAAATGTATGCAACATTAGCATGAATCGGCCACCCTCACACTTGCTCTCCCATACAAAGGTTTTTGTTATCGTTGTCCACAACAAATAAGACAAATAATCCTGCGCCATAGCTCGATAAAATCAAGCAAAAAAAAGAAAGAAAGAAAAGAGAACAACGAAACAATTATACGTATTTCTTCATTTTGTGAATGTGGGTGAAAGGTACTGAATATACACGCGGGCACTTGTACCTGTGCGAAAGTAATACTTGAAAGGGAAAGGTAACAATCCTGAAAATATTCACCAAATATTGAGAGCGTTTCCTTGCTTGTTTACATATCTTTCAATCAACCTTTTTCAGAATCACAATGGCCATGCATGGTCAACATCTTTAACGTGTTTAATCAAGATTTGTGTCGCCACTAGACTCCTGTATAAGGAGGAGTAGGTAAAAGCTGCAATATGTTGAGATGATCTTTAAAAAACTTTTATGGAGCCTGTATGTTGTAAATCTTTTGCTCATATTTATGTTCAAGATATGAATGAGTATAATATTAAATCATAAGATCCATTGCCCTTTTGATACAAAGAGGGTATATATAATACATTACACACTAACAGACGTATGACATTTAAAATACATGGTAGTATACAAACCAAAGCGTTTGTATAAGAAAATACACCCCATCTCTCGTTCTCTTTCTTTCTCTGACTGTCTTAAACTGTATTTGTTTTTTATCTATGTTTTTCTGTTCCTCACTTTTTTCCCCGTTTTTTGACGGTTTGCCTATTTTTTCTCCCTCTTACTGTTTCTTAGGTAACCACCGTTCCCGAGTACCTTCAGATCCGGTTTGGAGGTCAAAGGTTACGTCTGGGCCTCGCTGTTGTCTCCATCATATTCATCGTACTCACAAACCTTTCAGTAAGAAAAAGTATCATAACGAAGAAAAAAAAAATCAAATATCATTCAAGGAATATGAAGTTAAATTTGAAAGCATACATCAAAGTAATTTGATTATATTCATTTCCATAATCTACGGATATCCAGGAAACCAAATTACGCAATAGCCCCTGTTAAATTTTTCTCTTGATTATTGGACAGTACTGATATGATGAAAGAGAATATGATTATGTTTATATCTGAAATATAGACAGACAACTATATACTGGAACAACTCTACCTCGTCATGTCTGTATGATATCAAAGAAGTCAAAATTTAGGGCGAAAAAGATACACGAAAAGACAAAAGACCAAAGAAAATCATTCGGCACTGAGTTCCTATATAAATCTTGTATACTTTTACGTCTTATATATATATATATATATATATTTAATACGAATATATACGAAGAGTAATTCAATGGATTGAAATGTATTAATTTGGTCGGAACATGGTCGGAAAAGAAAGTAGAAATTAATTGTATTCATTTGATTTCTTCTCTATAAATTAAGGCTGAGATGTACGCTGGTACAGTCATCATCCAGCAGACATTGGGCTGGAATCTGTATCTAAGTGTTGTATTGATTCTCGTCATGACTGGTGTATATACGGTGGCTGGAGGCTTGACTGCTGTTATCTATACTGATGCTTTACAATCAGTCATCATGGTAACCGGTGGATTGATCTTGTTTGTTATAGGTGGGTATGCAATTCTTTTTTCATCTCGATTAGTTCTCATGAAGATTCTGTTTCTTTATACTTCTTCCGATTGATATAGAGTTGTAAAAGTTGGTAGACCGCCTTCTATCATGTTTATAATTGTATGTCTAAAGAAATACTGAATACCACTACTAGATTTACAATATCCATTGTTTTATAATTTATGTCATGAATTATTAATTGATGTGACACAGATCGTATAAGCATACTAGCTTGGTTTTTACTTGCACTGGACTTAGCATATTTTACTGTAAATTGACAAGTGCTTTGTCCACACACCATTCCAGCAATTCATGACACTCCTTGCAGTTACTCGCCTCACCTACCATCCCAGTATAGCTTCCTGAGTGAGCTGCCAAATGGATTACCCAACCAAGTACCAAGTAGATGATATGGTCTACTCAAAGAAACACAAAAAATGCACAAATAATATAACTGAATCCCTCCAACACACCGGTGAAATGTCACTTCTTTAGATTCCTTTTCATTGTTTCAAAAATTATACCTGTTATTGTTGAACAACAACGGAAATCAAATATCACTTTCGAAGGAAAGCAAATAAAAGCCCACGTGTGCACATGAGTGTTCAGGTGGAAACACAAATAATTTTTACAACGATAAAACTCTCTAGATTGTTTGAAGTGGGGCATAACATAGCAGAAAATGTGGGAAAGACAGAGATAGAAAGAGAAAGAGAAATAGAGGACATGGAGGGAGGGAGAGAGAGAGAGAGAGAGAGAGAGAGAGAGGAAGAGAGAGAGAGAGAGAGAGAAGATTACAATGCAATACAAGAGTACTAGGTTTGTTGTATTATCGAACAAGGTTCATATTTTGTAAGTACAAAGTTACCCCCTCGGAGGTTTTAGGGGCGTTTCTTCTGTCAACATGAAATCGTTTACAACCGCTCTCTTTATTCGGCAAATAATACCATCTCTAACTCCTTCTGTTCTGTAATGTTTAATTTTCAGTCATGTCTCATGCAGTCAAACCTTTGCAAAAGTTAGCTCTGATTTTGCTTTAGGTCGAATTGAACCTTATACATGTATTTCGAGATCAGCAAATATTTTGCATCATACAATGCTATGAGGGTCGTAAATCTGTATCAGTTCTGAACATGATGAATGTGATAAGGATAAATATGATAAATGGGTCCTATGAAAGTTTTGATATAATTTTCTACAGTGCTATTGATATGTTGTATGGATAGAAACAATCAAATTACTTCCTTGCATTCGAATATTAATCAAACGTTCAGTGTCATTTGTTCACCATGGCATTATATACTGACTGTTAATACTTTTGAATGTATATTAAATGTATATTTTTTCGTCTTACAGTAATATAAGCTTTACTTAATACTTTCTATAGTCCTGAATATATAGATTTTAAGGTAACTTATCGACTTATCGACTGATTCAAGTTTAAAAATTCAATGATCTTGATGAACACTCCAATTTGTTCCCAGATTGTGAAATTTTATGAAAAAGCGAGCCCTATTTACATACTTTATCAAATACACGGCCTTTCTGTAAATTAACCAATGACCAATTTTAAGCTCCAAGACTAAATAGAATGAATGGTCAGTTCCATAATATGATCCTGATATATATGTATGACTGTATTTTTTCATTTCAATTTCAATTTATTGTCCAATATTGGAAATTTGTATTGCTCACATTTTACAAGCATACAAAGAAACAAAATAAGTTTACATACACAATATATCATATACTTTATCGAAATTCTGCAGAATATTGCTATACAGAAATTTTCGTACGTTATTATAAATCAGAAAATAAGTGAGTTATTTTTATATATTTTTAAACATTGCTATATACAGCCATCATCCGAATCGGAGGGTTTGAAGCTCTTCGTCTCGCATACATGACAGCCATTCCTAACAGTACTCAGTTGAATCCTAATACAACATGTGGAATACCCGAGGAGAAAGCGTGGCATATCTTCCGTTCTGCTGATGATGGTGATCTACCATGGCCTGGAGTCGTCTTTGGAATCTTTCTTCTCTCCATCCACTACTTCTGCACCAATCAGGTATCAGCACTGATGCCATCCCTTATTATATATCCGCTTCCCGTTCAAAGCCACTTAGTCTAGTATTCGCATTTGTTCGAGTAGGATATGTGTTTTTGTGTCGCGATGGGAGAGAGAAGAGGGAGACAGAGACACAGTGATAGAGAAAGAAAGAGAGATAAAAGTAGAGAGAGGCCGAGAGAAAGAGAGGGAGAGGGAGAAAGAGAGAGAGAGAGAGAGAGAGAGAGATAGAGGGTGAGAGAGAGAGAGAGAGAGAGAGAGAGAAAGAGAGAGGGTGAGAGAGAGAGAGAGAGAGAGAGAGAGGGAGAAGATAGAGAGAGATAGAGGTAAAGAGAGAGAAAGGTAAAGAGATTGTAGGGAAGAAATGAAAATTTAAACAGTTGAATGTTGAGATAAGGGAGAAAGGACATCACACTTCATTTATTATTTAATATTTTCCAAGATATAGATGTAAGGAAATATACAAACTTGTATGCAATGGTGGTGTATGAGCGGCGTGTCCAAATACCGCACAACGTAGGGATATCATCTCTTTCAGTGAAGACCTTCCGAGTTGCTAAAAATACGCCATCTCTAGTTTGGAAGCAGCACAAGTGAAGGGTGACGAAATTGCCGAATTATTTTCACGGGTAAAAAAGGAAAGTGAGGGAATGCAAATCCATTCAAGTCGTTGACTTAAAACAGTTCTCTAGTCAGAATATATGACTATTTATAATAAATGGGGGAAACTTGGGGGGGGGGGGGGGAGGGAGCATAATTTTTTTTGGTATATGACCCCGAAGATGTGAAAATCGAGCCTACCAATATTTCGCTCAGTGGGGGGGGGGGGGGGGGGGGAGGGTAGTATGCATAATTCATTTTTGTATTTGACCCTGAAAACTTTTTTTTTATTTATTTATTTTTATTTAAAAAAAAAAAGCCAGGGGGGGGGGGGCCGGGCCCGTCGGCCCCCCCCCCCCGTGGATCCGCGCCTGGTTTGTATCATCATATTTTCTTTTGTCACGAGCTACAAACCTTGATCTATATCAAACTGCTACAATTATAGATAACATCATCTTAATGTCTTCTTCAACGCTTTCTATAAATGGCCGAGACCTTTTACTTATTTTTTATCACTTTCCTTTCCCCGTATTATCAGGTTTTGGTCCAACGTTCATTGTCTGCTAGGTCCTTGACACATACAAAGGCTGGTTCAATTCTAGCTGCGTCTCTCAAGGTCCTACCTATGATTCTTATGATCTTTCCCGGTATGATCAGCAGAGCAATGTGGCCAGGTGAGATCAATGACTTAAGTTTGTTTTGATTTGATTTAATTTTGTTTGATTTAACTTGGTTCGATTTTATTTCACTTTTTATATCTTACAATGCCACATTAATTTTTGGACTAGTGTGGTGCCAAAATAATTGAACATTAAAGGTAAACCATGGAATGATATGATTTCATTTGGTCAATTATTAATGCACAATTTTGTTGTCATGTTATATTTTACAATTTATTTTTAAGCAGTACAGAAAACTCAGACAGTAACACGTTCTGCTAAATTGGTATAACCAAATGCGAGCTTTGTGATAGATATTATTACCCAATATGACTTGACAATACAATACAGTTCTCTCAATGGTATAAATGGACAATCAATTTACATTAAAGTAATGCAAAACAAAAAACTGTTGTAATGGAATTAAGAATGTCCTTTTATTGTTTTTAAATTACTGATATGGAATGAGAATATAATATATCCTTGTTTATATATAGATGAGGTAGCTTGCCAGGATGCCAAGTCTTGCATGGAGATATGTGATAATCCAAACGGATGCTCCAACATTGCCTACCCTCTGCTTGTGCTTCGCTGGATGCCAATAGGTAACAAATGAACAACTTTAAAAAGTGGTTTCAAACTGTACATTGCTGTATTCAGCAGTGGATACAAATAGAAAGAAATTTGCTTGGTAATACTTCGATTTCGAAGAGCGCCTAGCACATTCCGACTACATCTATGTGCGCTTTTTGGAATCGCTCCCCTAAATTTAGCTACTAAACACATTATTATGGGCCTTGAGTGGCAGATGTACATTGCTGTTTTGCCAAATACATTAGCGTGCCAGGTTCAACCACTTAACCTCCCTATCTGCAATCAAGTGTTCAAATCAATGGACAGTGATAACTCATCGAATTTCCTTTCAATATCAATCACTTCTTTCTCTTCTTAGTTGGCCCTTGGAAAATAAATTAATGACTTGAAGTAATCGACCCTTTGTAATTTTGGTAAAACTATGGAATTTTCTATGAAAAACAAAAACAAAAATAAAATAAAATAAATATATATGTAAGATGAATTGCCCTACCAAGCGAAGTGATCCCGCGCTCTTTCACGTTCTTTGGTATATTCGACTGTTTACTATGTTCACAGGTTTGAGAGGTCTGATGCTGGCGGCCATGTTAGCTGCTCTCATGAGTTCATTGACCTCTGTATTCAACAGTCTTAGTACTCTGTTCACCATTGATATCTGGACTAAAATCAGACCATACTCCACCGAGCTTGAACTTCTTACCGTCGGAAGGTAACTTATCCTTTTTTCCAAGAATATTTCTGCAATAATTGAAAGTAAAAGAAGTAAGACTTATACCCTTAATTTGCAGACATCATTGTTTGCGATGCATAATACAATGCAAATGACATAAACCACATCTGCACTTAATGATTACTCTTTTAATCATAATTACACCGTTTGTTTCCGTAATTACGAAGTCAATTGAATATTTGCTCTGTTTTTCCATATGCAGGTTTTAAAATCGAAAATGCAAGAAAATCTAATTTATTCAAAGTGATGTGTATAATGATAGATTCGCGATTTTCGACTAGAATATCCAAATGTGTATTCTGAAATATGGATTATACCAAATTGTATTTATTTGATATATATAATGTATATAATAATTATTGAGCATTGTTGACATAATGATATGATTTGACTTTGGTTGTCAGGTTGTGTACTCTGGTACTAGCCGCTGTGAGTGTCTTATGGCTCCCACTCATCGAAGCATTCGGATCAGGTGAACTCTTCGTTTATATTCAGTCTATGACGTCATACCTCTCTCCACCAATCTTTGCTATCTATTCAGCTGGAATGTTCTGGAGTCGCACCAATGAACAGGTTCGTCCATTCCTCATTTAGACTCTTGAATAAGAAATATTCTTACCTTCATTCCGACAATCACACCCCCTTCGTCTCCTCCCTTTTCCTATTTTCTTCGTTCTCCTAGTTCTCTTCTTTCTATTTCTCTTCCTCCTTCTTCTCCTTCCTTCCTTTGCATCTTTCTTCCTTTGCCTTTTTCTTCTTTTCCTCCCTTTCTACTCCTAAAATTATTCTCCTGTTTTCTTCCGCCTCTGATTCACATTCTAACTTCCCGGTTTCTCTTTTTATTTTCTTATCACATCTGCTTTATTTTCGATGTTCCCTTCCATTTCCCTTCATAGCAGCATCGAAGTAGAAAAACTTTCAATCATTGGTGACTGGCCATTTGCTACTTTGCTCTTTTGATTACTGTCTTCCAGGGCGCATTCTATGGTCTTATATTCGGTGAAGCTGTTGGAATAACCCGTATGGTCCTGGACTACTTATACTCAGCACCAGGATGTGGTTCTGAGGATACCAGGCCTCTTATGATCAGGAATTTCCATTATCTTCACTTCGCCATTTTCCTGTATGGTGCCACAGTTCTAGCTGTAGTGGTCATCAGTCTTATGACGCCTGCTATAGAGCCAGCGAAGGTAATTACTTTGTTTTGTTCAGATTTGAAAATAAGTATTTAGAAACAATCAATGACTTGAAAGTTTATACAACATGACGAAATGCCAACATCACCATCGTTGCTATGAACAACACCAATCAGTATTAAAACGCTAAGTACAGGTTGTTAATGAGTATCAAAGTTTAAAAAACAGGAAAAATCACATAAGACTAACAGTCGGTCTTAATTTTGTTATTAGTCAACATGTTCGTAGATGGTTGAACCTTTTTTCTAGACCTATGTTTAGGAGATTAGAATCACAGTAGTATATTCGTAATGTTTGTTGGTTATCAATCTTTAAAAATGATATGTAGATGCATTTTATTTTATATTTTCTTTAATTTCTAGGATCACTACTGGATCAAATACATTAAGTTCCATTGTATTTTAATGTTATTTTTGATGACTCTATAGTTGATCGGTCTGACATACTGGACGAGACACAGCAAGGTTCCTCGAGAACCAATGTCAGAGGAGGAGAAGCGAAAAGATGAAGAAAGACAGAAGGTTAAGAAGCAGAAAGAGATCGAGAACTACAAGGGTATGGATCTTTTCAGATTGTTCATAGCTATAATTCTCTTAGGTTGGTGTTTTGACAATTTGTACAAGGAATCATGGATAACAAGTAGGGAAGGTGTCGATTGACAACTATAACAAATGTTGGTGTCCGTTTTCTATCTATATGTCGATTTGTGTAATCTACAAATTCTTCTTGAACGATTCGAGTATACTGGTACTGTTGAAAAAGGCATACTACTCGAATCGACAGTCACACTAGAGTGGTTATTGGTTATCAGTCGTTGGCCAGTCGACAACCTGTCGGCAACCTGTCGGCAACCTATCGGCAACCTATCGGCAAGCAATCGGTGTTTGGAGTGTTTTGAAGGTAACCGAGTGTGGGTAATTTTACCAATGCCCGAACAAAATGATGTGTATTATTTGTTTTTATAAGATTATGTTTTATAACATGATTTGAATAATGACCGGTCATTAGAATTGGATAATGACCGGTCATTATCCAAATTACGCGTTGGGCAAAATAAGTGCCTGGTCACGTGTACGCTTTCAACCAATCATTTGACTAGGATCCACGTCATCATCTTATAATAAATTATAAGTCATGCTTTATTTTAGTTTGTTCTTCATCTTGTTTTCCCCCTAGGACGTGCTGAGAATCCATCAGTTAGTCGTCGAGCTTGGAACATCGCTTGTGGGATCACGGATGCACCACCAGCACCAGAGCTTACTGAAGAAGAAAAGGCAGAAGAGTTCAGAAAGCTGACGTCACTAGATGAGGATCCATTCTGGTCACGTATTGTTAACGTCGGGCTGTTTGTCTGCATGGCATTCGGTGTCTTCGTTACAGCCTACTTTGCCTGATTTATTCACGTGGTCATGGATCGTATAGTATTCGTCTGTAAATTCTCTTCCTCCTCCTCCTCCTACTCTTCTTCCTCCTCCTCCCCTTCTCCTCATTCCTCTTCTCCTTCTTCTTCTTCTTCTTCTTCTCCTTCTTCTTCTTCTTTTTCTTCTTCTTCTCTTCTTTTTTACCTTGCAATCAGGTACAGTAAATATCTTTCATTAATCTGTTTAATTAGACGAGGTTTTGGGATTTATAACGGGCTTTAATAAAAAGTAGTAGGTCTACATGTATAAGATAAGCAACGAGAAAATAAATATCAACTTGTGTATCTGAATATAGAATCTGTTCTGTTCGTCCAGCAATCTCAAAAAGAAGAAGAAGAAGAAGGCAACTTCTAGCTTCTTTAATACAAACCAAGAGAAAGTGATAAGAATTTTATGCTAACCCTTCCCAAATAGTTTGAAATAGTTTATGCACTATTGAGTTACATTTATTATCATTTTGTATTCCTGTCTCTTATGCGTGCTTAACTTCTGTTATCTTACGCGCACGATAGGACTGGATATGTCGGTCGTTGCCTTAGTATATCGTGCAGTTGATCAACATGCGCCAATATTTGAATACGGTGACAGAGCTCACATGGAGCAAGTTAGTGTCATGAATTCAGATATTGGCAATTAGTGACAGAAAAGAAAGTAAGAAGGAATTTTGAAAGTTGATTATTAAACATTTGTTCTTTATCAGAATGTACGTGTATTCCTATGAAATCTACGTTTCCGGTCGTATCTTTCATAGTTTTTTGTCAAGTTAGCCTATGGCCCCCATTTTAGAAAGATAGGTAGAAAAGAAGAAAAAAATGACCAAAACATACAGTGACGATAAAATGATCGTCAAAAACTATCACTACAGACGAATACAAAATAAGGAGCAATTATAGAATAAAAATAATGAAAATCAGGAGTTCAGTTTTTAAACTAATTTAAATCATTTTTACAAGAATGTGTATCAGGTTATGACTAAATCAATACATGACACATTTTCAAATCACCTGAATCTAGACAACGATATACTCTACGCACTCCGTAAAAAATACAAAAAGTTGGTTGCTTTTATTTTTTGCTTAATTTTAATTACCTCAATTTAACAAAAGTTTAGTTTTCTAGAGTTTACGATTACAAAGTCACTATTCCTTATTTGAATGTTGTTCTTTTAAATAAATTAATGTCGCGTCAAGCAAACACCGATTCATTATTCAATCACTGTGATTATGAATCAAAACTGTATACAGTGGCGTAGCTGCAGGGGGCACACGTGCCCCCACTCCAAAAAGTGAGAAATGTAAAACAGGGAATGGGAGAAGGGTGAAAGGATGGGAAAAGAAGACGTCTGAACCACCTCTCGCACCCTCTCCTCACCAGTAGCTTTGTAATTCACATTTCGTTTTACGACTCAGACAGGTGCACCCCCCCCCCCTCCGCCCCAATCGTTCCAGTACCCCCTCCCCCTCTCCTCAATGGGTGGACATCAATCATTCGGTTGTTTACGAACATTTATGTTTAATTGCGCTCTTATCTCTTATTTCTCCAAAGGCACCTGGCAACTTTGAAACAAAAGTAATTATGAGCAAACTAAAATCAAGGTTAATAAAATCGACTACCTGGATTTGAGTTGTAATCAAAAAGCCATACACACTAGGTTAGGTTTTGATTTCGCACCGATTCTTATTTTTGGGCAGCTCTCATCATTAATTATACCTTTCATTATGACTACTTGTTGAGGTGAAATGATTTTAGAATACCGAAAACAGGGTTCAAATTTACAAAGTTTGATATATTCTTGTAAATATTTTTGAAAGTGTTTTGAAATTCACTTGCTTTGTTTTAGAGTAGGCACAAGCTTTGTTTAGCACCGTATTCGATTTTGTCAAATGTATTTGTCAAATTGTGTCAATAGTATCATGCATAGGATGTATTTGTTTATGTATAATATCAAACTAGAGTCTGTATTTCGATAAGTATTCTTTTATTTTGAATGACGTTTACGTTCTTACATATAGCCTTACAACTGTGTCGAATGTAGGCCTATATGTCGCAAGGTGATGTTAACAAGATCAAATTCGAAGTGATGAAGTAATTTTGTGATATTTTAAAAGGAAATCCATTGATTGTTGAATAAAAGATATGCAAGAATCATCAACTTTGTATATGCGTTTGATTTGTAAACGCATGGAGAAACGGCTATAAAGCGTTACTGTGAATGTAGAAAATTTGCATTTGACGAGTTTTTTAATTTTATTTAATGAATTACGACAATTAGATTTGTTACTTCTGTGAACCTGTTTTAATATCGCGTCAAATCTCAGACCTTCTGCGTCGAGTGTACTAGCTTACCCTAGAGTCTTATTTCAAAATACTTGTCCCAATTCAACGAATTTCTGGTGTGCAATGCACACTCCAAAAACTCAAATATCAAATCAATAATTTAAAAGGGCTAAAGAGTGACATCATCAGCATGGTAGATTAACAATTTGAAGATACTACAGTCAACCTTTATAGTGTTGGATCGAGGATACTATAAGTGTAAATCTACTATTTCAAATTTTGTTCACTCCTTGGACCTGTTGGCCATTGATTGGTAACATAAGAATGCTTCACCAACAAACAATCTCTCCCTTGTATACCCGTCATCTTCATATCCGTTCATATATTTCCTTCTAAATTTCACATCCCTTAGGCCTAAAATAAAAACTTGTTGTATTGCCCTTTACGTGCCAAAACATGGGTCAGTCGATCGGAAAAGTTTGTTTTTTTAAACTTTGTTTTTCTTCGCCCTCTTTGGGCCGATATTTTTCAATTTGAATGTTTTTTTTTTCTTCTTTTTTTCCCCGCCCTCTTTTGGCTGATATTTCTCAGTTTTTAATGCTTTAATACATGTGTTTCAGCGTCGTCTTTCCATTCACATCTATTTTAGGAATTTAAAACTAGGGCAGAAGACAAGTGAGAATTTGGGAATAATTTGATACTATGCATTTATATCCCTTTTAAACAAACAAAATACATATTTTTTTATTCAGATTTTTGGGTCGGTCGCACAGGGCAATACAACAAGTTTTTTTTATTTTAGGCCTAACGTTAGTTAGACCTATCTTTCAGCCTGTTAACTCTCCCTCCATTTCAAAAGCTCTGTTTGTCTACACATATCTCACTTCCTTTCAGTTTATTTCCCCCTTCTCATTCTTCATATATCCTTCTTCTTCTTAATTCAAGAATTGTTAATTTTCTTGTCATTTATCTCTATAATCGTGAACGGAGGCTTCTTTATTTTTTTATTTTCTATCTACATACAACTCATCCCTTTTCTCTCTCTTTCTTGTATAAACTCATCATAATCATCACCACCACCATCATCACTACAATCAACATCATCACCACCACCACCACCATCATCACTATTCATTAATGATATCATACACATGTATATCCTTAAAATATCCAACACGACCAGGACGTAACATTTAAAATCGCACCACGAAACATTTATTCTCTGATGATTTCATGCTTGTTAAAGCATAAATGCTTCATCATAATACATGCCACCACTAAAACTTACAAAAACTGATGCATATTATATATAGATATATTTATATGAGATCATATTTACAAATATAAAGCGATTGTATGTAGTCGTATAAACATAGAAACATGATTGATCAGACTATACATACAATGAGTACACAAAGGAGTTTCATTTAGCATAATATACATATTGATCAATTTACATCACAAATATCAATATCAATTCTATTTCATGATACACTCCACCACTGGTGTACTTATATGACATGCGACATTTGATATGAATGATATTCCATCAGCCACAATTTGAAATACAGACTTCAAACAAACCAATGGTATGTAAGTCTGATACGAAGATTGCAATGTCACATATCACTGGAGTATTACAAACTATACATATTGGCAGGATTGAAAAGACAATCTGAAAAGGTTCTTAAGATATTGATACAAGGGCAATAACAATAGCTGAACCTATCAGTCATAAATATAAGAAAACATTATAACGATCAGTAATATATAATCAAAACATGATTCCATAAGTAATATCAAAAGGGTATTAAAATTACCCTCAAGTTGACCTCTTCAGAGTGTTCACAATCATGTAAATTATTTTCAGATTTACAAAGTAGGAGACTGGCATCTCCATGTTAACTACTTTCACAATCATACACAGCTCAACAGCATCTAGACCCCCCATCTCATAAAATGTGAGGTCAGTATTTAGTTCTCCTTGAATTTGATATTAATTGCAGCTAATAGAATATTAGGGGCAAACATATTATAGAAACTTTTGTGAAATGAACTGTAATAACAGCCATTACCTTGGCAACAAAGACTCGGAATGGCTTCTCGAAAATCCCAACCTCTTTATAAAAAAGGCCTAAATTACATGCTTTCATTGAAAGCCATTCATGATACATTTTGAGTTGATGTGAACTTTGTAATCATATTATTGCTAAACAATAAACTATAAAAAAACAATGCTGATAATTGATTCCTTATAAAACAAAGTACATGTAACAACAAAAATTGTAATAATGGAGGCACCTAGTTTAATGGAATATATACAGCAAATCCAATTGTAAACAGTCATAAGGCAGTAAACAAACTTATTGTTAAATTATCAAAAGGGAAGACTCTCATGAAGATATATTTTGTGTACATAACCAATTCATGGAATGGTGATCCAGAAAAGAATACAAACTTGAATTTTAACTTGCTACAGAGTGGCTTTGCACTTTAAGTACTAAGATAAATGATTTCTATGTTATTAACAATAAGTATGAAAAAGCATGGAATTAAACAAAGCTTTAATCTTGGACACATCACACACTAACAGGTTCCCTTTAGTATTTCCAGGAAGAGAGAGTCTGAATATATCCAAAATGTTGAAAATCAAACCCCAGAAACTGGGTGTTAAAAGTGAATCACTTTGTATTTCTTTCTTTTTACTCAATGCATTTTCAAAGCCACAAAACATGTCTGCCTGAAATCCTTCTATTCAAAACTTTTTTGATAAATTTCTGTGTAATGGCACAAAATATGTTAAACAGTATTTTAGAAATCTATCCAAGTTCAATAGTAACGTCTGATTATAATACATATATAAAAACAGAGTGCAAAAGACCTGATTGTGCAAAAATAATGTGCAAAATATGCAACCTGTATGACACACTCTTTAAAAAAAAAATATTGCTTCTGTAAAATTGAGATCCAAATATTTCAAATGTATAAAAACTATAAAAACATGTTAAGGAATTATTATTTGAAAAAAACAGAAAAATGTAAAAATGTCTTGGAAGTAGGCTACATCAGTAAAGTTCTTCATTCTCAATGGAATAAGTGCCATCCACTAAAATATACACAGATGATGATAGTATATTGAGCAATTAATATTAAGTATATATTAACACAATGGCATCTATTGCATAGTATCTTGTGTACGCAAAACAATGTAGTGACTTCTGATTATCTATACAACGGGTTTCTTAATTAGCGATATTTAAGGCATTTCATAACACAAATTGTCAAAATAGGAAGAAAGAAATGAACCTTCAATGCTCAGAGCAAAGATCGCTAGAAGACCCTTTCACACTACATTTTACTTGAGTAACTCACTCTTTGAAAGAACATGTAGTATGGAATTGAAAAGTATCTTTTGGAATGCCTCTCTGAATAAATAATAATGAGATTCTTATGATGCTTCTTACAAGTCTCTTTGCCTATCATTATACAACAGGATATACAAAAGGTCACTTTTCTTGAGACTCTATTAAAAAATGAAGGAATAGCTTATGAAACTTCTGTTGAAATAGAAGAGGGTCTAAGACTAATTTTGGCGATATTTCCCTTGATTTCGAAGCTTCTATGGCTGAAAAAAGAAAGTAACAGAAGACAATAGGGTAAAGCACCCCCCCCCTCCATCTCTGAAGACAAATACAGAAATAAATCACTTAACAAGGGAAACGCTCTCGGCGGTCTCGCCTGCATAACGCAATTCAATATGATAAACCAGAACGTCAATGACGTAGCGCTCATCCGCATCTCGCAACAACAAATATCGTAAATTTGATGTGGTACACTATTGAACTGGTCAAAAAATAAAAATTTGATGCCCTGGAAGGGACATAATTTCATTTCATTTGCATAAAGTACCATAAATAATCAATGGAACAAAATCTCACAATTCTGTGTAGAAGTTTAGTGTTCCAAATTTAGCTCTACCTTATTACATATTTAGTTTAACCGTACTTTTCATTTCACTTGTTTTGTAAAGCGCTTAGAAACTGTACTTGTATACCAGCGCTATATAAATCTTAAATATTATTATTATTATTATTAAGGCAAACCAAATCAAAATCGGTCAAGAAATGAGGGAAAAGAAGCCATTTTTGTTATTTTTGGAATAAATTTGCATAAATTAGCATAGATAATTAATTTCACAAGTCTGTGTAGAAATTTTAAATCCCCCTCCTAGCCCTATCATATGAAACATTCAGAATCAAAATCGGTTGAAAAATAACAAAGAAGAAGCATTTTGAAAATCTTGATGTTGATGCCACAACAAAGTTTGTTGACCTTAAATGACCTTTGACCTTTGACCTTAACTTAGTGACCTGAAATTCTACTCACATGATTGGGGAGACTTGATAACCCTATAGTCCAAGTTTCATTGACTAAGAACTTATACTTTCAAATTTATATCAAAAATTCAAAAACTTAACCTTAGGTTAAGTTTTCGATGATGATGCTACAACATAGTCCAAGTCTGTTGACCTGAAATGACCTTTGACCTTGACTTTGTGATCTGAAATTCTACTCACATGATTGGGGATACTTGATTACCCTATAGTCAAAGTTTCATTGACTAAGAACTTATACTGTAAAAATTATATCAAAAAATTAAAAAACTTAACCTTAGGTTAAGTTTTTGATGTTGACGCCGTCGCCGTCACCGGAAAAGCGGCGCCTATGTCTCGCTTTTTGCTACGCAGGCGAGACAAAAATCATATAAATGCCATCAAAGCAAAATCTACATGATGATATTGATACATGTTTACCCCTAGAATTATTTCCTTAAATGTTCTCAACTAAAAGTTTACTAATAAGAGATCAAGATTGATTAAAGAATAACGATTTAAGAATGAATTGGCAACTGCGCATAAGTTGTATCAAAAGTTCATGCTTTTCTTCCATGAATGCAAACGTTCTACAGCCACAATGTACAAAAGAAATGTTAATCTCTTCTTGTATTTACTTTATTGTCAAGCTGAATTGGATACTCCGTACCTTAAATGGTCATTTTAGAAGGAATGTGTTTAATTTTTATTAGAAGACTTCTCAAAGTGTGATAGTATTTTACAATAGAAAAAGTATCTACATAGTGTATAAAACGTGAGTAATGAAGATTACAGGTACAAAACAAATGTTTAATGAAAACACAAAGTTACTTACAATAATGAGTTTTGTGTAATGGTAAACAAATAAATCCAAAGTAATGAACAACCATGTAAAATGCTGAACATTATGAAAATACTTTGGCCATATTTGCATTACAGGAGCAAGCCTAAATTTGAGTTGACATGATTGGCTAGTATTAATATTACTGAAAGTTAAGAAAAGCATTAATCCCACAATTCTAATGTTTTAGAAACATTTTCTTCATAAAGTGTTTGAATAACCCTGTTCTATTGGATTGTTTTGATGGGTTGGTGGAATAATCTGGCCTGGGGAGTGTTTCACAAAGACTAAGATCGATTTACGCTGGACTAGAACTATGGCAGACCATTTATGCCACTGGTTGCTCTCTCCATTCCTGGCATTGATCTCTCAAGGGAAGTACAAATCGTGGTCACATATCTACAGAATTTACATTTTTTGATAGTTCATGATTTAGGAACAATGTGATCTAAAGATCATAATTTCCAAGGGTTTTTCCCCTCTAATTTTACATCTGGTTCAAGACTTTTTAAGGGCATAATTTGCCTACCGAGTATAATAGTTTACAATGTAAGTAATTTTTTTCCTTGAACAATGAACTATCAAAATTGTTCAATTCTGTAGAAGTTTGTGACGTCCCTTGAGAGACCAACGGTGAGAGCAACCAGTGGCATGAATGGCCTTAGTTCAAGTCCGACTTAAGTCCATCTTAGTCTTTGTGAACCGCCCCCCTGGTCATATATGGATGGTCCATTGGAATAATCTGAACTTGTCATGGATGTGAATGGGTTATCAAATGAGAAAAAAGATAGTTACATGTTGATGCATGTAGTAGTGAGGTACGCAGGCATAAACCTTTGACACTTATATTGGCTCTGCAGACCAATTCTCACATGTACATGCCTTGTATGAAGGTATCGTACAATAATCATACCTGAACAATTTCAACCTGTTTACGATTATTCTAGGGCACAGTGAAATTTGTAGAACAGAGACTGTGTTTGTAGACTAGGATTGATGTGACACATTCTCTGGAATCACAAATGCTGGTTTTTGACAGCAGATTTTCACTCCAAGGAGGCAGCCCTTCTTTATAGAGTGAAACAATCTCAGTTGAAGTCCCATTGCAAGCTCATCACATAGTCCCTTAAAATCCTTGTATTAGCCTCAGATCATTGGTGGCTACAAACCGTTCTTTTACAGTTCTCTCTTTTTCATTTTTGCTCAAAAATCAACATGCACACATTCTCTCAAGTAGAATTGGAGAGTATTTTCTTGGTGATGTTATAGGGGTTTTAGGCAACATCACATTCCCATCTGAATGAAGTGACTGGGCATTCAAGACTAACCACATTCCCATCTCAATAAAGTGACTGGGCATTGGAGACAAATCACCTTCCCACATCAAAGAAACGACTGGGTACTGGAGACTAATCACATTCCCACATCAAAGAAACGACTGGGTACTGGAGACAAATCACCTTCCCACATCAAAGAAACGACTGGGTACTGGAGACTAATCACATTCCCATTTCAATGAAGTGACTGGGCACTGGAGACTAGGATCATTTGAGTTGTAAACCTTAGCACACTGCCAAAGAACATAAGGAAGAAACATGCACAAAAATTAGATGTCATGTATTACAATATATTGTAATCTTACAGCAATGACAATACATACTTACAAAGAAATGTAATGAATTAAGTATCCTACTCAAGTATGGTACATCAATCATATCTCTTTAATGGTCCTCCTTTTACTTCTCTATATACTAATAGTTCCTTAATCTCATCAGGTTTTGTGTTGGGTTAAGGTGATGTCTGGATGTACTTAAGAGATGAAGTTGAGAACTAGTCATTTGTTTAAATTGTGAAAGAAAATGTCTAGAAGCAATTGGGAAAGGTTATGTAGTACATATGAATTAATATATACTATGTTTTATGTTTAAGAATGTTAAAAATCAAAAGATTTTGATTCATGAACTGCAGGAAATAATGGGTATGTGGGACTACACACACATATTATGAATATGAGGGCATATAAATAGCAATCAACAATTGGGTTCTTCGTAACTGAGGTAAAAAGGATGATAAAGCACATAAATTATTGTTCATCTATATCAGAATTCCACCTTCTCTTTAAGATCTGGAAACTCACCACATCAATGTTTCAGTTACGAAGCGGATGTCACGAATGATGGAACTCTGTCTTCTCTGATAGCTGGTCTAGTTTTCCAATTAATGTAGAAAATGACGGCCTTTCATCTGTTTTCTATTCAAAACAAAGTAATATAAGAATGTATTGTCAAGAAGAATGTCATAGAAATTAATTGATATCACCAGATAAGAAAGGCAGTCACGGTATTCAAAAACAGATATTACAGTTCAAGAAAATGGTGTGCTCCATCTAAGAAAATAGCTCAAAGCAATTTCTTATATCTCAGGTAGATCCGAGGTATTTTTGTTCCCTAATAGGAAAAGAAAAACATCAGGTAAAGCAGACTATATGACATGAAAAAACGGTTTATAAAGTACATTATGAAAAAAAATCACAAGTTATGACATGTGAATTTGTTGTTTTTGCTCTATGGTTAGGGAGAGGTATAACCTACAGGCAAAACTTTGCAAACCAGTCCTGGTTAACATCCCAAAATAACTTATTATTGATTCTTTTGTCAAGAATATTTATGTTGCAAATATATATAAACTAAAAACATAAACTGAATCAGTAAACCAGATAACCAAACTTCATATGCCAAATCCACATCATGTTTTCATTGCTTAGATGGTCATTGTACATCTCCTCTCAAAATAAAACTGTAACAATCAAATCAAATCTTAACTGGGCATGGTGGCGTGCGTCTCTAATCCAGCTAACAATGGAAGTTACCAACTGATTCAGCTGAGGACGCAGGTTCGAAACTGACTCGTGGCTTTTGGATGGTGACGTTTAAAGGTCGGTCCCCAGACGTAAATAATCATATCTGGGGAGTTTTTCACAAAGACTAAGATCGACTTTAAGTTGGACTTAACTATGACAGGCAATTCATGCCACTGGTTGCTCTCACCATTGTGATCTTTAGATAATATTTTTCCCTCCAATAATGATCATTATCAAAAAATATATATTCTGTAGATTTGTGACCATGATTTGTACGTCTCTTGAGAGACAAATGCCAGTAATTGATGAGAGAACACAGTGGCATGAACGGCCTGCCATAGTTAAGTCCAGCTTAAAGTTGATCTTAGTCTTTGTGAAACACTCCCCTGATTGATACACGTCTGTAAAAACCCAATAAACACAGACACACACTTACCTCTCTCCAGCACTCCTTCATGATACGGTACATCTGGTACGGGCAATGATCGGGACGCTCCATACGATAGTTATGCCTCGTGACCTGATCAACGACCTCTACGTTGCTCATAGCAGGGTATGGAGCTAGACCACCAGAGAACACCTCCCACATCAAGATACCTGCAAAGATTAGCGTTCATCGTCATCAATACTAGTCATCTAGCCAAAGACAGACCCACCCTATCATCTTCTCAAACAAACATTTCTCCAACTTGCCTGAGGATCATCCAGGAAAGCTTTGCGCTGTCTACCAGGGGGGTGTTTCACAAAATTCTTAAGTTGAACTTAACAATTATGGAAAGCAGTTAGCATCTTTGAAAATATTATGTTAAAATTATTTTAACAGGCATAAAATGTTGATTCAAATCATTCATATGTTCTATTATCCAGGAGATTTCATGTTCTTGATGTGGAATTTATGAAAAGTCTAAAATACTACAATTTTCACTTTTGAATGTATGTTTTTTTAAGGCGACAAATGGCTCTGCATAATGTTTAAGTCTAACTTAGAGTTAAGTTTGACTTAGGATCTTTGTGAAACACCCCCCTCGTGTTTGTTTTCCCCTTCAGACAACATTCTAACTAAATTTTTTGCTACAGTCTGTCAATAGCGACCGCCTGAGGGAAACGCCAACAATAGTCTTTGTAGACAAGTTCCTTTAGTCCAGGTTCTTTTAGTCCAGGTTTCAATGAGAAGCCATTTTCAAGGGAAACAAAAAATGTGGTCTTTGTAGAAATGTGGTCACTAAAGCAGGTTTGACTGCATAATCTGATCACTTTCAGCAGTATAAGTTCCTCATGAACATGACTTTAGGTTAACAGTATGGGTATTACTATTGAATCTAAATAATGCTTTATGTGAAGAGTCAAGTGAAAAACTCTTATAAATTAGTGATAATTAGAAAAATTATTAAATTAATTGTATGGGATATATAAGCTGTAAATATTACTCCTGGCAATGATCCTGACTGGCGCAGTTCCATGACACTTAAGTTTTTTCATTGTAGTTTATGTTTTTCTATCACTGCATCATGCGAACCTACTTGTATGCTATAAGTACAGTCAAACCTGCTTTAGTGACCACCTGTCTACAACAAGCACATTTTTTGTTTCCCTTAAAAATGGTTTCTCATTGAATCATGTACTACAGGAACCTGTCTACAAAGACCACTTTTTGTGTTTCCCTTGGGCGGTCGCTGTAGGCAGGTTTGACTGTATCATGCATTGCCCACCTAACTGTTACTTACCAAAAGCCCATACATCAGACTTGCTGCTGAATCTTGTGTAATGAAGTACTTCAGGTGGAGCCCACTTGATGGGAAACTTAGTCCCTGAGCTGGTATACTCATCATCCATAACATACCTAAACAGGCAAAATAGACATTCAGATATTATAGATTTAATTCTTTTTTTTCAGATTTGGAGTTTAGTTATAAAAATATAAAAAATGATACTGATGAAAAACGGGTAAGATGAAAAAGAAACTAAATGGGAATACAAGAATTAAAATAGAACAGGACAGTACAAATTAAAAATTAGACAGAGGGAAAGAAAAATATTGATGTAACACACACACAAAAAATCAAGAAAATTGAGATTGGAAAATGTTCATTTTAGGCATATGACATATGGAAACAATTTCTGCATATTATTTAAACATATTTGTGGCTTACACCTAGTAAATAAGATCGATTGATCGATCTGTATTGAAAAACAAAATTTTTGCATAATATTAGAGACCCTATCTGATGAAAATACAACTTGATATCAATGGAAAGATGAATAAACATAGAATACAAATATAAAGGAATAAACAATATTTTCTCTTTCAGTATTGCACAAAAGCAAAGTAAAACCTCATTTTCTGCACCCCTCCAAATTATGGGTCAACAGGGGGTCAATTATCCTGCAGTTTACTGAGACGACATAACATGTAGACCCGATCGGCTTGCCTATATAGTTGAGTCGATGAGCCATGCTGAATTCATGCAAAGTCCTTGTTAATATGTGTACTCCACATAAAATGATGTCATCAAGTCCATCAAGTTTTTAGGTCGACAACTTCCTATTTCCAAGCTTTATGTTTCAAGTTTTCAGAGAGCTGTTACTCCTCTGACAGACACTAAAATAGCATATACATGTAACTAATATATTTTTTTAAATATGGCTTACACTATGAACATGACGGACAAAGAAAGAGGGCAAAATATACAGTTCCTCATTCTACCCTCAACAATTGCTGTGGTAGACAATGAAACATCCCTTCACTGCTTATGTAAAAATGTGTAGAACATGCAGGTGAATATGCATGTGACACCTGTTCTACACATTTTTACATGATAATAGCAGTGAAGGGATGTTCCTTTGTCTACCACAGCAATTGTTGAGGGTAGAATGAGGAACTGTATATTTTGTCCTCTTTCTTTGTCCGTCATGTTCACAGTGTTATAAGCTTTTCGTTGATATATAGTTCATCTATTTCTTTTTCCACTTCCGACAAGACCTTTACAAAGAGAAACAAGATTGTATAAACATGCCTGGGATGCGGTTGAGAAAGAGGTGAAATTACCTTGTAAGACCAAAATCAGCTACTTTGACGATATGCTTGTCACCAACAAGACAATTCCTGGCCGCCTGAAATTGAATAAGGGGAAATTAAAAATGGTTCATTAAACAGACTGGAGTGGTATTTTGTTTGTGATTCTTGACTTTTATCATATGCAAATATATCAAAAGGGGTAATACCTACAATGATCAGTAGTATTATTGCTCACATATCAAGACTATGTACCATGTTACAATATTTAAACTTTTATTTCTGTTGAATTCCTATTAAAAGGGTGAAAATCTTTTTCGCTGTTGGTATACCCAATATATAGATGCACACAAAGTTGTACATCAAGCTATACAGCTTACCGGTATATGCAATTCAGAATATCTCTAAGATTCAACAATATCTGAATGTATCCTAGGTAATAAATCTTTTATTCTCATGAATAAATAAATATGGGCCGAGGATAAATTTCTCCTAAAAGCTAATGTAAATAAGGTAGGAATCATTACATCATATTTAATAATAGCGGCCCCAATGGACAACATTCGCCATAGCAAGTAACACTTGAGTTCTGCTGGTGTATTGACTTACCAAGTCTCTGTGAATGAAGCCTTTGGATTCCAGATAGGCCATACCAAAGCACACCTGTTGTGTCATGTAGATCAGTATTGCTGTGTTCTCTAGTAACATGAACTTGTGTGTTCTCAGGTACGACAACAGGCAACCTGTGATAGAGGTGGTACAGGTGGTGGAAGTGGTATGGGGTGGGGTGGGGTGGGGTGAGGTAAACAAAGTGGTAGATTAAAATTTTGTTTATGTAATTGCCATTCTACTCAATTGCCTACACTACATCATACCGAGTATACTGGTTCTCATTTGATGTATAGATTAGGCCTTACAAAAAGATGTTGTATTGCCCTTCAGGGGTCAAAACATGGGTTAGTCGGTCAGAAATCTATTTTTTTAAAATACTTTTTTTTTCCTCCCTCTTTGGGCTGATATCTTTAAGTTTTAGATGCTTTAATATTTTTCTCTCTAAAACACGGTAAAAAACAACTCTTTTTTAAGAGCCGACCATAGATTTCAAGTATTTTGGGTCTATCGCAAAGGGCAAAACAACGTCTTTTTTTTAAAGGCCTTATAACCAATACAACATGTGCTACCACAGTACAACCCATGCCATGCACATGTTATTATTACCATGCAATTATATTGAAGAGATTGAATACTGAGTGCTTTCAACATCTAAAGCAAGACAGGATTTAAGTATTTTTGTGACAATTTGATAGATTTAATTCAATTAATCAAGTGAGATCTATACAAGTTTTATGTGGCTTGTTACCTTTTGACATGTATTCTGTAACAATACACATCGGTCTTTGCGCTGATGTCACACCGTACAGCTGCACAAGGTTTTCATGTTGTAGCTCCCTGCAAAAAGAGAAATTAAATGAAGTCAGTATTTCTATAAAATAAAACTAAATATTACATGTACTTATAATATTCTATATCAATGGGTTAAAACATTCTGATCCTTAAAACCTATTTCCATTGTAATCATGTAATATAGCATTATTAACATCAAACCAACATCACCACTACTAATACCATTATCATCATCATCATCATTATCAACAACTTCATCATCACCAGGCGCATTTATACTGTCAAATACCTCATTTTGAAAAGTCGCGATGTTTCGCGCACCCGTTTACACTTGTGCGGAAACATCACCGACTGAAAAGCTTAGTGATGTTTTGGCGTGTTTTAGTTGGTAATGCGCATGCGCGGCACTCCGATGCAAAAACTTTCCTCTTTCTGTCTTTCCTTATGGTATTCTTTGTTTTTCCTTCTAGCACCTTCTCTTATGTTATTCTTTATCACTTCCTTCTATCACTTTCTCTTTCTGTGTTTCCTTATGTTATTCTTTGTTTCTTCTTTCTGTATCACCTTCTCTTATGTTATTCTTTGTTTTTTTTATCATTCTATCACTTCCTCTTTCTGTGTTTCCTTATGTTATTCTTTGTTTTTCCTTCTAGCATCTTCTCTTATGTTATTCTTTATCACTTCCTTCTATCACTTTCTCTTTCTGTGTTTCCTTATGTTATTCTTTGTTTCTTCTTTCTGTATCACCTTCTCTTATGTTATTTTTTTTTGTTTTGATCATTCTATCACTTCCTCTTTCTGTGTTTCCTTATGTTATTCATTGTTTCTTCTTTCTGTATCACCTTCTCTTATGTTATTCTTTGTTTTTTTTATCATTCTATCACTTCCTCTTTCTGTGTTTCCTTATGTTATTTTTTGTTTCTTCCTTCTATCACCTTCTCTTATGTTATTCTTTTTTTTTTTATCATTCTATCACTTCCTTTTTCTGTGTTTCCTTATGTTATTCTTTATTTTTCCTTCTAGCATCTTCTCTTATGTTATTCTTTATCACTTCCTTCTATCACTTTCTCTTTCTGTGTTTCCTTATGTTATTCTTTGTTTCTTCCTTCTATCACCTTCTCTCATGTTATTCTTTGTTTACATCGTTCTATCATTTTCTTCAAGGACGGCAGCTAGCTCCGCTGCTAAAGTCAAGTGACCTAACATCGCGATGTTACAACTGCGAGCGTTCATACTTGCCAAACACGCCAAAAGATCACACTTCATTTTGGAATGTTTCGGGCTTGGCATGTCTGCCGGTAAAGCGTAGTTGCCCATGGTAACATCGCGGTCAGGCTTCGGTTTGGCATTTTTTGGCGTGTTTGGAACACAGTGTAAATGCCGCCGCCACCGTCGCCGCCACCACCACCGCCACCACCACCACCACCACCATCATCATCATCTACATCATCATCATCATCTACATCATCATCATCATCACCATCACCATCACCACCACCACCACCATCACCACTACCATCATCATCATCATCTACATCATCATCATCACTACCATTATCACCAACATAGCACCAGCCATGTTGGTGATGATACCAGCAAGGATTCACCAACCCATCAACACCACCTGTGCTACATAATGCAGACATAGACTTACTTCATGACTTTAGCCTCATCAATGAAGTCTTCTTCTGACATAGATCCTTCCTGCATTCTCTTGACCGCTACAAACCGGTTGTTATGGGTCAGTTTAGCCAAATGGACAATACCAAACTGACCTCTTCCTAACTCCTGTAAGATCTTCAGTTCTGACCTATTGATCTCCCATTTAGCTGTGCAAAGAAATCAATCATATCAAAGTCAATAATCTAAACAATCGTTTAACACTTACAAAACCTGGAACAAAATATGAGATCCTTTGAAATTTCACACGATCATGCTTTGTGAACTTAAAGACATTTAACAACAAAATAATGTATACAAGAGTGCAAATTAAACTTGGTGGAAATTATTGTGAATTAAGCACAATGTTCATTTCACTTTTCTTGTTGATGCTTATTCCATATTTTGTAAAGCGCTTAGAAACTGTATGTGTATACCAGCGCTATATAAATCTTAGATATCTATATTATTAATACGCAAAATCGCCGCGGGGGGTCCAAACGGGTACAAAACGGTTCCTCAAAAACGTCTTTCCCCGACCGCGCCCGCCTCCGCCGTGGCGCGGGGACAGCGGCACAATTCCACGAGGCCTGTCTCCCGTAACCCGCGTGCCACCTCGACCCCGCAATCGACGTCCATGCCGTTAAACGCGGTTTCGGGGTGCCGGGGAGGACGGGCGGACGAGAGCACGGCGGGCGTGGTGGATTGCAAGGAGGCGACGAACCCGCGAGAGCGAGTCGGCAAGGCGTGCACCCTCCCTCTGCATGTCTAATCAAAGAGAGACAAAGAGACACGCGATGGACGAGAATCTACTCGCATCAACGGGTGTAGCAAATCTTATTGCAACGGGTGCGGCGGTCCTCGAGTAAGGGATCTTACAATATGATATTTTTTGTATTACACGCTCAGGTCACTCACATGCACAGAGTCAATTCGAGTCGAGGCGATTGCTACAACTGGCGCAAACCATGGACCTATTTTCGCGTAAAATCTTTACTCTGAAAGTAATTATAAAAATTCTGTGATCTATGACAACATAATCATAGTCCAAGCTTCTGTTTTATTGGTCTTTTCATGAAAACTACATCGAAATCACAACAATAATAGCGCAAATAGATGTGATAGTACGCCTCGAGTCCACACGTACACACGTGTGGTGTATTGCCACTGCCCTGCAGCTGAGCGCTGCTGTCGATCGCCGGTGATTTCGGAGCTGAGTGTGTGAGCCTGGAGTAGCGGTGACCGGAGTATAGCTAGGCCTGTGCACATGGTACATGGTGTGAGGAGAGTAAACAACACTTTGAAATTGCTATTATTGCCCCGATTTCAATGTAGTTTCGTGAATACAGGTATGAAACCTGAGCTTAGATTGTGATTATTATAGCCATGCATAGTTGTATACTGAATTTCGATAATCATTTTTCAAAGGAACGTTTTCACAAGAAAATCGGACGGTCGTCATGGTCGTTTAAAAACATGATAATACTTTTACTATGATACAGTTCTTGCATAAAATCAATGCATTAAAACGTTTTCCAAAGTATATGGGCGGGGGGGGGGGGTCAGGTAGCTCAAAGCGAGTTGAGTGCAGGCGTGGTGTCCACGGGTTCAAAGGGCTGAACCGAACCCCCGAAGGCTCACAGGTTTTAAGCAATTTAATATGTTTTAAACAATTCGCGTACTTTCGGCGTAGAAACTTGACGCAGAAAGTATGCCTTTTTTACGTAACACTACGCTACCAAACTTAACACAAGAAAATCGGACGGTCGTCATGGTCGTTTAAAAACATAATACTTTACTATGATACAGTTCTTGCATAAAATCAATGCATTAAAACGTTTTTCAAAGTATGGGGGGGGGGGGGGGGTTAGGTAGCTCAAAGCGAGTTAAGTGCAGGCGTGGTGTCCACGGGTTCAAAGGGCTGAACCGAACCCCCGAAGGCTCACGGGTTTTAAGCAATTTAATATGTTTTAAACAATTCGCGTACTTTCGGCGTAGAAAGTACGCCTTTTTTAGGTAACACTACGCTACCAAACTAAACAAACTATCCTTCAATGAATTAATGAAAAAAAGAGCCCCCTAAAGTTGAAAAAGTAACCCCCGAAAATTTCCCAAAAATTTGATATAGATCGAGCCCCCGAAAAAAAAAAAAAAATTGTTCACTGGATTCTACGCTCACAGTCACACGCACAGTTGAGTCAATTTCTGCACTGCATGCAGCTGGCTGCTACATATTGGCACAAACCGTCCGATTTTTCGCGTAAAATCTATACTTTAAAAATTATTATACAAATTTTGAGAATGCCAACAAAATCATAATCCAAGCTGCTTTTTTACTCTTTTCATGAAAACTACATTGAAATCACAACAATAATAATGCAAATAAATTGTACTTATCGAGATCCTACCTGACATAGTTTTTGTTACGGTGCGCCATTCATGGTCAAACAGCATATATTATAAAAATTGTCTACATAAAAATAATCAAATTTTATTTTCGATAGCACATAGGCCTCTATCTATTTAACCCCCCAAACCCGGCCCTCCCCTAGAATCCCGTGGATTTTCCACGGGTCCTCCTAGTTATTATTATTATCATCTTCAAATCTGTTGAAATTGGGGGCTAATATTATGGTACCGGTACTCTAGAAAGATTAACACGTAATCTGCAATAACAGAAAACCTAAATTTAAAATCCTTAACAAGCCTACACTACATATATCTGTAATCTGTAAAGCGCTTAGAGACATTAGATTAAGCGCTATATAAAAGCGGAATGTTAGTATTATTATATGAGCAGTAAGTTGATGTATACTCACTTGATCCCAGGCCTGCTGTGGTTGGTAATGTAAACCCAGGTGGATTGCGTAACCTTGTTATTAGACCTACATTAATCAAGCATGAAGGAGAGTACAAAAATCAATTGTGTGTATATAAATATACCAAATTATTACATGACAACGCTTTTTCTTACAAACTCATTTAAAGAAATGGGAAAACTCACAATTACAGAGAAAGAAAGAGTTTGTATCCTGTTTATCTTGGATATATTCATATCGTACAAATCTATTGACCTTATATCCACCTTGTAATGGTGGAACAGGAAATACGAGTATTGAGGAAGTCTACAGGTAATAAAGACTACAATCACAAACATGAACTATATTCTATCCTACTTACGTTATACTCCACTCAAGGAGAAACAAATACTTTCAGTAGTGGGAAACAGTCATTATCTTACCATCCTTATATATTACATAAAATGAACAAACTAAGACAATTTATTATTCATTTAATTAAGTACTTTCCTATTTTTTATTTTGTTATTATCTCTCTTTTTGTTGTTGTTAGTGGGGCTGGATGATTTTCCCCAAAATTTCATGGGCTTTAAACCATAGTTCAAATTGAAATCAATTTTTTTTTGCTGCAATATATCTAATACAGAGCCCACAGTCTACCAGTTGTACTTTGAACACATCCTGTTCTGCATGTGTTAACTATAACAAAGAAAGAGGACAAAATATACAGTTCCTCATTCTACCCTCAACAATTGATGTGGTAGACAAAGGAATATCCCTTCACTGCTATTATGTAAAATTGTGTAGAACAGGTGAATATGCATATTCACCTTTCTACAAAATAGCAGTGAAGGGATGTTCCTTTGTTTACCACAGCAATTGTTGAGGGTAGAATGAGGAACTGTATATTTTGTACTCTTTCTTTGTCGGTCATGTTCATTGTGATAGCTAATAAATAAGTATGGTAAAATGAGAGAACAGGGAAGCAGTGAAAGGAATGCAAGATAGGCAGACAAACATAAAGGTCCGAATTCACAAAGGAGGTTTACATTTAACCCATGGTTTAAACCTTCATTTACATAACCCATGGTTTAAAATTAGCGCAACACAGTCAAGAGGTCCAATATTAGACGCGCGCAAGGCAAGGTACGCTTATTTTGCGCTAATTATTAAACCATGGGTTATGTAAATGAAGGTTTAAACCATGGGTTAAATGTAAACCTCTCCTTTATGAATTCGGGCCAAAGGATATCTACTACTCACCTCCTGCGTTGTGTTGATGATACTCTATCAGTTTAGCAATATCCCTGAAACAATGCTTCTCAGCGACGTAAAACTCCTTAGTTGAGTTCTGTTTGATATGGTAGTGTCTTACAACATCTTCTCCACTTGGTCTGTACATAGAAATGGGAAGGGGATTTGCATATGAAAAACTGATTACTATTCAATTTTTGCTAATGGTTCTAGTTGAAAATAAATTCAGACTAGTGTTTTGCTCTGGTTTGAATTTATACTCTGTTAGAAAAGAAGAGAATATAATAACAACATTCTTCCCTGATCAGTTTACATCAGAAGAAGATATATAACTGTCATATAACTGTCTTGTTATGTTTTGGGCTGAAAGCCGGAGGACCGTACCAGCTCATAGACTTTTTCTTTATAGAGTTTTGACGCCCTTCTGGCTTTCAGCACACGACACCATGTTTTTGTCTTATGTTTTATATATCACATGTTACACTATGGAAAACAAACTTCTGTATAATTATATTATGGACAATAAAATCTTGAATCTTGAATCTTGAAGATTCATTAGTTTGTTACATTTCAGATTTATTAGACTGTTAAACAGCCGTCCTAGTACTGCATGCTAAACAATTTAAGCTACGTTTTAGCTACCTTCCTTCAAGATAGATATCATTACCAGAATTCAAGTTCAGCTTTTACATCAAAACCTCGGTCTCACCACCAAATCCACTAAAAACTGACCAATTCTTTGCTTTAGGGAGTCATGCAATACTTAGTTCAGTCTGTAAGTTGTTCTGGTGTTAGTCTCGTTAGTATGACTGATAGATCAGGTTAGTCACGTTTACTCACCCTTTTTCTTTGGCTAATACTGAGAGTGTACATAGCCCTGGTGTGCGTGAATTCCTTACAGTAAAGCAGCCTTCTTTGCTTTCCTGTTTCAGCTCCAGTTCTGTTCTTTGTCTTGACCATGTTCCATTAAACCAGCTTTAAAGAGAGAATGATAAATAATAAAGATTTTCAATATATGTAGGTCTCTACCACAATTTATTACAGAGAGATGGTAGTACTGCTTAAAGAGGCTGATCAGTGCCAAATTATTGTATACAATGTAATTCTACAATTAATATCATCCATTCATTTTTCCCCAATTTGCACAAGTAAAATTTGCAGTTAATGATTCTTTGCTCCTTTGTTAAATTTGGCTTTACCTGGAATAAATATCTTCTATTAAAGGTAATACAAAGTTTTGGGAAATTTTGTAAATTGGGTGGATAGTGATTCTTTACAATTTTGATATACTTGGATGCCCCTGTGGATGTATTATAAGCACTAGAACAATTACATTGTAGCCCCTAAAACACTTCTGCTTTCAAGAAATTAAATATAAAAATTTACTGGTACTCCCGGTAAATTTTGATAAATCTCAAATAGTGCCTACGGCCGTACAATGGTAGCTGCGACCATGAAAATCTCAGAATATGTAGTCGTGATATATAATTTCGAAACAGGAAAGGCTAGTCAATTGATTTTAGTCAAGAAACATTGTTTTATAGCATAATTAATATCTTGACCTTGAGAGGGAGCTATACAACATAAAGAGTTTATTATTTACAATTTCATAACTTTAAACTTGATTTCAATCGCGACAACGATCAATGAATATTGTAGGAACGCATATGCTTCCAATACACTTGATCCAAATTCATGACCCCATACCAAAACTTTGTATTACCTTTAAACTGTCATTCAAAATTTCTGTATACCGGTATACAGTAAGTTCCAAGAATAGAATTTAGCTTTTCATGTCCAACATCAAAGTAGAGCATTCACATTCTGTGTCAGGTTTCGTTGATGACAAAGAAGGGTTTTAAACTACAGGGATACATGAGTGTTTGTGTTATTTCTCTTTTCACTTTATAAAACAACTTGAAGGCAAGTACTATTACACCTCCCATCCTGTTTATTTAAGCCTTTGATAAACATTAACTCGTGATAGATTGCCATGTATCTGTCCTAAAATTATCTACATGTACACTGTTATACTACATGTGTTTTCTTTGTCTACTAGCTAAAACAACAATGATTAGAGAAAACCTAGTTCAAACATGTAGTTCCTGATCTAAGTATTGGCTATGTATCACTAATGTTCAGAGCTATGCTAGTGTTTTTTCAACCATAATAAATTGCATTCAAACAAACAACCCTTTTCCCCCTTCAAATGCTCTTTTAGAAAGTTACAGAAATCCTGAAGTTAATTTTAAAAAAAGTACCTCCCTTTCGACATAAGAAATAAATTAAACTGTATGATTAAGTCAGTTTTGCACAATACCAGCGGTATAGTACACGTATGAACCTACATAATCTCACACTGAACCCCAAAATGTCAAATTTGTTAAGAAGGGCCCGATGTTTATACACACTCCGAAATCTACCTCCCTTATCCTTGGAGAGAAAAAATAAATTAAGGGGGGGGGGGGGGAAGGGGTTCAGGGAGAGGTGCAATATTCTCATCAATGACAATTCATTTTTCATCATTACCGGTATTTTGTTACCTCAACATGAAACTGGAGAGAACTTAACACACTCAGGGTACTTACTCGTATCTTTCTAGTCCTGTTGAATATTTACTCTTTTCTTCTACATAGTTGCTAGGTATAAAACCTTCACGTCTGCAAAGGGTAAAAAAGGAAAACAGTTTGGACAAAGAGAGATGTGGGAAAGAAAGAGAAAGTGTTAGAGAGAGATAGATATATATATATATATATATATATAGAGAGAGAGAGAGAGAGAGAGAGAGAGAGAGAGAGAGAGAGAGGGGGGGGGGGGGAGAACAAGAAAAGGCAGAAGAGAGAGAAAGAAAGATAAATAATGTAAGAGAAATAGAAGGAAAAAAAAATCAAATAATTAATTTTGCACTCTATTTGCTTGTAGATCAATGCATATATACAATCTAAACTTATTTTGAAAGTATTTTCATGTGTTTCAAATGTGGTTGTTGCTGCCCTAGAGATTTAAAGCAGCATATATACCTCATAATAATACAAAATAATACATGTTTTTCTTTAACATTAACCTCAAAATACCATCAAACTATACAAAAGGATATTTTCATATATCATATCACATTCATGGATATATTACTCTCTTCCTCATTTAGGAGTAATATCAAATAATTTGACCAGGATTTACACTATTTCCTGGAGTTTGGGATATCACATTATCTTTGAAGAATTTATTTTTATTCTGATAAGAAAAAAAGTTGATATAATTATCAGAAATTCTTGAAATAAGATTATACCCTGGATATAATAGGCAGGAAGGAAGCCTACATAAAATCTAGTCTTCCTGTTTAATATCATAGCATACTGATAACAGAAGAGTAAGCTATATTGTATGCATACATTATGTGGCTTGTATAGTGAATGGTGGATCCATTTCCAAGTCACTTTCCGACAAAGCAGTGTTTTATGTTTAATAAGAAGGTGTGATTTATTTATATGTCTTACATAACACACCCACTCTTTATGCAATCTCATGATTTATGACATTCCTTGTAACCAGAAAGTAAGTCAGTGAGGATGAGACAATGAAACTCCCAAACATATCCCATTCATTTAAGTGCTACATATATTTATTTCTTAATTGTCTTTATTTTTAAACTAATAATGTGACACCCTCTTGAAAATATGTCTTAAATTTTCATTCTCTGAACAACTCTGGTTCACAGCGTCCCGTACGTCACGCGGCACATTAATTACATTAACAATTAATTAAAAAATTAGTCAGAACTAAAACTTTCCACAAATGAACTAGCCCATAATAGCCACAGCCTCAAACCAAAAGATAGCCATATAAATAATTTCATCTGTTGTTATTTCTTGTTTAAAGTCTCTGAATGTCCCGTACGTCACAATCCAAATAGCTTGGACCTGCCCTCTAATGATCTGTGTGTTTTCTTCATGTGCAAAACATGTTAATCACATGTTTCATTCAGCATTCATTCCATAATTACATCTTATTTACTGTATGTTTGGTTTTGATATGGAAGTCGACACACATTTGACTTACATGTATATATTAAGTAAGGAATATTTCTAAATGACTATTCTATTTCTTTGTTTACTTATATAGTTTATGTTACATGTATATAATGTAGTATAGTAAACAAAAACTAGTTTTAAAATTCTTGCCAAAGACAGGGAACCAGACTCGACTAGCACTTGTGCTAACTTCTGGTACCCCTTTAACAACAAAAGTGTACACATAATATTTTATTCCATTTGTATACGACATACTTTGTAATTTTATCGATCATGAAAATCAGTATTGATTTTATTATTTACGATATAAATCTACGTATCTACCTATTCTACTTTGCTATTGTTGCACCTCAACATTGCATCACCGAAACTTAAAACACATCGCCAAATTGCTCATACCCCCCCGCCCAATAGCGCCCTCCGTGACCCTTGCGTCCGAGCGCTGCCAACGTAACCTCTTCCTCTTATCACGAGTTCCCTAAAACACCCCTTGGTAAAGGCGCTGGGGATGGAGGGAGGGAAAATAGGTAGATACGTAGATTTATATCGTAAATAATAAAATCAATACTGATTTTCATGATTTACATCAATAAATCAACGTATCTACCTATTCTACTTTGCTAAAGACCAGCACAGATTAATGCCGGGTGGTAAAAACCAAGCAAACACATCAAGTTAATGAGAAATAGACGACGAAGCCGCCTTCAGAGAAGCGACCGCAAAGGCTTGTTCGCCCGCGGGCACATCTTTGAGGTAAAAAGCAGTAAAAGAACTTGGAGACTTCCAAAAAGCTGCTTTACAGATATCCCGAACTGAAACTCCGTTGAAAAGAGCCCAAGACGTACTGACACTGCGAGTATCATGAGCACGAGGAGTCCTGCCAGGCGTCAAAGCCTCAGGACCCGCAGCCTTGATAGCCAAGACTAACCACCTGGAGATCGTATCCCGAGATGCCGCCGAATGTGGCTCCCGAGAAACCAGAAAGAGCTGATCCGATTTGCGAAAAGGCTTCGTCTTGTGAAGATACCATTTGAGGGCGCGAACGGGACACCACAGTTTGTCCCCAGAGACCGAAGAAAAATCCGACAAGGGATGGAGCACCACTTCCACCGAATCTGACGTGTCAGACTGATTCTTAGCAATAAAAGAAGCCTTGGGGATCAAACGAACCCCACGTCCTTCCCAGCGGATATGCCCAGGAGCAACCGAAAGGGCATGAAGTGAGCTCCTACGCTGACCAGAAGCGATTGCCATGAGAAAAACCGTCTTGATCGTAGTATGTAGAAGCGTCGCAGAACACAGCGGTTCGAAGGGAGGGCGTACCAAAGCCTCCAAAACCTTGGGTAAACTCCACGCTGGCGTCAGAGGTCTGAAGGAGGGTCTCTTAAGGTAGAAAGACTTCAAAAGAGCCGCTAGCTGAGGAGCAGAAGAAACCGAAGTACCATCGGCAAACCCCGAATGAACAGCAGCTATAGCCGACCGATAGCCTCGAATCGTCGACAGAGCTCTCCCCTTGTCATACAAAGAGATCAGAAAGTCAGCAATAGAAGGTAAAGACGCCTCTCTAGGGGCGACGCCCACCTCCTCACACCAAGTGTGAAACGCATCTAACCTGGAGTTGTAAACCGTCCTGGTAGACTCTCGTCTACTCTGGACTAGAAATTGTGCAGCACGTTCGGAGAAACCTGACGAACGAGCCCTCTCCCCGATAACCGCCAAGCGGTCAGATGGAGGATTTCCGGACGCTGGTGTAGAATACCGGACAGAGGTTGCGACACCAGATCCGGATGACACGGCAACAACCAAGGAGTCCCCACCAGGAGGGTCAGAAGGTCCTGAAACCACGACCTCGCCGGCCACCAAGGAGCTATGAGAATCACCATCGCTTGATCTTCCCTGATCTTCCTGAGCACACGGGGAAACAATGCGAACGGGGGAAAGGCATAAGCCCTCCACCCCCCCCACGGGATCGCGAAAGCGTCCAGAGCAAAAGCTCCCGGCTCCCGGACTCTCGAGCAAAACCGAGGAAGACGATGGTTGAGCGAAGTTGCGAACAGATCGATGTCGAGAACACCGAACACTTTCACCAGTTGCCTGAAGACAGTCGGAGACAGAGTCCACTCCGAAGGAAGGCACTTGCCTCTGGAGAGAAAGTCCGCTATGATATTCTCTTCGCCTGGGATATGTGATGCAACCGGGAACACCCTCGCTCCCTTGCACCACGCCCAGAGTTGAGAAGCCAACTCGTTCAGAGCCACAGAATGAGTGCCGCCCTGTCTGTTGATGTACGCCATCACCGACACGTTGTCCGTGAGAATCAGAACCGAGCGACCCACCAGACGAGCACGGAAGTGACGAAGCGAAGCAAACACTCCCATAAGTTCTAACACATTGATGTGGGGTAGAAAGTCCAGATGACTCCAGTCTCCTGAAATCATCGACCCCTGGCAATGACCCCCCTAGTCTAGTTCTGGACCCTATATAGATTTTTGTAATTCGCCGACTATAAACGTTAAGCCGATTGATGGCGCGATCCTTATTGGCTGCGATATCCCCGAGAACCGCGCGAGATAGGGTCCAGTCAAATTGCTACAAGCTGACGTCAAGGGTCAAAAGTTCACACACAAGTGATTCATAAATATTCATGAAGTCGCCGTCAATCAAACTTCGCTCGCGATGCCAGACAAAAATCTAGCGACCTTGCGACAGGGTCAAAAGATCAAGCCTTATTACGTAATTGAGTGATAGCGCCCAATAGCATATTCATACACATACTGCTGTGTGCTATGTGACATTTCGAACTCCCCTGCCTTTATATGCACAGATTCCTAGCTAACTATACTTCGCTGCACGAAACGCTTTCATTAATAGCGTTCGGCATGATTCAACGTTGTCTATTTGCAAGACCCTATTACAAAGCTATAAGCGTCATTTTTAAAGACGTGCACTGGAAATTGATAAATATTGGAAAATATATAACTTTAAATAATTATTGTGCATTATTGTTGTCATTTTAAATATATTTTGTTTAGATATCAAATCAATATTTCCACTTTTTTTTGGTGAAATTATCAGCATGCGTTTATGACGATAGACTAGACCTTCAACACGCTGATATAGTTTTGGTACCTTAAAATACAGAGGGTCAAAGTCAAATATCATGCTTATATAGGTCCATGCTTAGTTTTTGAGATGCCTGCCACTATCAAACTAAGCACAGGTGATTTATTAGAAAGATTTTATCATATCACACAATATTTCAGATTTTTTATTTTTTTATTGGCCCTTTTGACGAAAAATCGTATTTTGTTAATAATATTTCAAGGGAACCTTGAACCACCATGAGTTTCGTGTCATATTAAAGTAGATCAAATTATCTACATTTTTATACCAATCTCAACGGAATTGAAATTAATTAACAACGCAATTTTAAGCAAAAGAACATGATTTTGGGGTGATTTTTTTTCTTCCCCAAATTGCATTCTATTCAAAAACGTTATAACCCATATATCAAAATTCGAAGTGCCTTTTTTCATAAGTTTCCAGGAAATTTCGCATGTAAAAAATGTGAACTGCATACTCGATATAAAGGAAGGAGGTGAAGGGGAAGTGGGAGAAAGGGGAATAAAAGGGGAAGGAGACATATTAATTATGCAAGAATAGAAGGGGGCCGGAAGACAGAGAGGCGGAATAAGAAACACTATAGATGCCGGGAGAAGACAAGGAGAAGGGAAAAAAAAGGAAATTAAAAAGGGAGAAGTGCTGATTAAAAGTTGACCTTACATGACCCATCATTAACCTACATTTATGTTTCCCTTCATAATTATAGTACTTATATAATACTGGTTTGTGCAACTTTATGATTTCCTTAAAAATAACTTGCAAAGCAAGTCATAATCATCCATTTTATGACATTTTAATACTTGTCATCATAGGAAGCCATGCAGTGGCATGTTATCATTGTGTTTATTCCTCTATGAATTAATGACCCTACAAGTCTTCCAGTTAGTGGTGGCAAGTATGTAATCTTCTTGTACAGAGGAGTACCCACCCCCCCCCCCTCCCTCTGCATGAGCAATTTCATTGAACCAAACTTCAATTTTATCTTCTTTTTTTCCTTTTTTTTTTGGTATTCCATTTTAAAACAAAAAAATCATGAAAGTTGCGTAGAAATGGCTTGCATTTCACACATCTGATAATGTGTTTGAATTGAACCTGTAATTGGAATTTTCTAATAAGAAAGTACATCTCCAAAGTATAAGTCTGAATAACTGCAATTATAAACTGAGCTAGAATGTAGGATGAAATATGTTACGGAGACAACGCGGAGTCATCCATTACTGGTAAAATAAATCATAATTATGAATTTCAATCTGGTTTTCGACATGATTATTCGGCTGAAACATGTCTAATTCATTTGACTGATTATTTGAGGAGAGAAAATTCCCAAGGGCACTTTGTTGGTATGGTGCTCCTTGATCTGCAAAAAGCTTTTGATACATGCAGTTAATCATTGCGTCTTATTGAAGAAGTTACAACTAATTGGTTTTGATAAGGCAAGTTTAGATTGGTTCAGATCCTACTTATCTAATCGACACTAAGTATAGTGGCCATTCATGATATTCGTTCCAAACTAATGCCTATAAAATGCGGTGTTCCTTTATAGGGAAGCATTTTAGCCCCAATTCTATTTTCAAGTTATATAAATCATATGTGTATTTCATGTATAAAAGACTTCAAACTATTATTGTACGCAGATGACAGCGTACTACCAAGCTGGTAACTTCTTGGTACTACTCTATTCAAATCCTGATCTTCAATATATTGAGGAAAAGCTCAGTGAACAGCTGTCTATACGTGTGTCGATTGGATGATTGATAATGAACTTTCTTTACACTTGGGAAAAACAGAAAGCATTTTATTTTGTTCTAAAAGTAGTTCTAAAAAGTCATTTGAATTCCGAACTGACACACAATAATCAAGCAATCAAGAGAAAAGAGTCTGTAAAGTATTTAGGCATTGAGTTGGCTAGCGCAATTTCATTTTCATCTTTAGTAGAATCAGTTGTAAAAAAAGCAAATTCTCGTCTGAAATTTTTGTACAGATATCAAAGTTCTATGGATTTAAAAGCAAGACGCAACTCTGTTTTGCTCTTATTCAATGTTTATTTGACTATGCTAACCCTGCATGGTATAGTAACATAAACAAGTGAGATCAAAAGAAGTTGAATATTATACAGAACAAAATGGTGAGATTTATCAACTGTTCTGGTCCAAGAACTTATGTTGGCTACAGCGAACTTTCTAAAGCTGCAATTTTCTTGAAGTCGACCAAAGATCAAAACAACTCGTATTGCATCACGTGCATAAAATATATCATACTAGGTCGAATCATTATATTCGATCTTGTTACTGACGTACATGATTATAATACAATAAATAGCCGATTCAACTTTAAAGAGAAGGTTGAGTTCTGGGAAGAGGTGAAAAATAATTTGTGAGCATTACTCATTCTTATTATGCAAGTGTGGAAGAACATCAGTTAAGACATGTTCCCTGAAAAGCATGGCTATTCAAATGCCTTCATATTCTAAATATGCATGTAAAATCGTAAAAATCGGGGGCCGGCTTTTTACGCCACGTGTTCGTGTAGTCCCATATACATATTTCTGTGCAAGTGTTTGTAACTTTACCAAGACTTGGCCAAATTTCTTTTCATTTTGATGATTCCAGAACCTTGCAATACACACAAATTCTTATATGCTAGATGATCAACCTTTTCTGGTCGGTTCCACACCGTTTCTTTCACAATGCAATCGCATGACCAGAACTCAACTTCATCTTTAACTTACCAGAAAGAGTAGGTAGTATTGGAAATTCGTTTTATTACAATGCCATAAAACATTGGAATTCCCTTCCCAATGGTGTAAAAGAAATAGGAAACTATGATAATTTTAAGAGGAAATTAAAGGAATACCTAATACTTGACAGTCAGAGAAGAGAAGTGAATGACATGTTATATGATTGAATTTTTATTCTCCTGTCGGTTCATACTTTTTCATGTTGTATATACTTATGTTTTGTACGTTATAGAGATTCTACAAATTCATCATTATTTTCCTCTTCTTCCTTCTCCTCTTTTTCTTCTTCTCCTTCTTCTTTTTCTTCTTGTACTTAATATAATTTCTATCGTCAGTTTAATGTTGCTATTATTATTATTATCTTTAATAAGTAGTTCTTTTAATTTCCTTATCTGTCTGTAAATATTACTATTTTAACTTATTAATGTTATACATGTCTGTAAGGGACCCCACTGGAAATAAGCTCTCGAGCTTTCGTGGGTTATCCTGTTCAAGCTGACTTATTTTTGATCTGTTATTATTGTATATTGTTGTATGTTTGAAGCTTGTCGAATAAAAATCAATCAATCAATCAATCAATCACAATAGAGCAGTTAAATGATAATCTCAGATCAACAAAAAAGACAAATCCACGTGACGAGAGTATTGGAAATTTTGAGTATAACTCCCGTATAACTCTGGAAAACGAAAAAAGTAGTAGGCCTCACGAATGATTTTGTACATCTTTCGTAATTTGAATGTTGCTCAAGATAAAACAGGTGCACTAAGTACACCAACCCGAAATAGTGTCGAAATTGGACATAAAATTATGAATTTGCCGTTTGAAATATATGTACATTACTGTAGGTACATGTCACTGCAATCGTAATCACCAAACGGTTCGAAAACTTGGAAGTTGGATATGCAATGCCGCTATTGAGTATGTGTAGCTAGCCCTGTAGCGTGTGCACCATGGACTTATAAGACACTATGCATGTATATAACACAGTAGTTTATATTTTCAGACCTTATTGTATCTTTAGAGGAAATAATGTTAAAAGAGAAAGTTTTAATGGTCATTATACATCTAATTTTAACTTTTAAGATTAATTCTGATGCAACATAGCACTTTTTTTAAGGAATATAAAATCATTTTATCACTAGATCAAACCAGATTTCCCCAATACTACTTCAAAATGCTGCAAGGCAAAGACTATTACTTTGGCTAGGGGGCGCGGCTTATTTAATGGCTTTCCCTGAAAAATCTCAGGGAAAGTCGTTAAATGACGTCAGCTTGTAGCAATTTGACTGGACCCTATCTCGCGCGGTTCTCGGGGATATCGCAGCCAATAAGGATCGCGCCATCAATCGGCTTAACGTTTATAGTCGGCGAATTACAAAAATCTATATAGGGTCCAGAACTAGACTATGACCCCCCCAACCCAACAGCGACGCGTCTGTGGTGACGGTCACGGAAGGGAGAGGAACTCGGAAAGGTTTTCCCTGAAGGAGGAAGGAACGACGAAGCCAAGGACCTAGAAGACCCTTGATTCTGGACGACAGGGGGATCCACGTCAAAAGAGAACTCACGCTCGGCTGATAAAACTCCAACAGAAGAAGTTGGAAGGGTCTCATCAATAGTCGACAATCTGGAAGAACGTCGACTAGACTGGAGAGATACCCTAGCCACTGAAGCCAACGCTCGGCTTTCACCCGACGCGCACATCTCAGAGACCGAGCAGTCCTGACTATCGTCTCGACCCTGTCGAGACTGGGACGAGCCAGCTGATGACGAATGTCCAGTTGAGCACCTAGGTAAGACGGCGTGCGAGTCGGAACAAACTCTGACTTCTCCCAATTTATGAGAAATCCGAGATCTTGAGTCGTGCTGATCAAAATCTGCATATGATCCAACAGCAGAGTCTCCGACTTTGCGACCAACAGCCAGTCGTCTAAATAAGCGAAAAGACGAAGGCCCCGACTTCTCAGAAACGCCATGACCGACGCCACGACTCTCGTGAAAATCCGAGGAGCAGGGCGCAAACCGAACGGGAGCGCTCTGTAACGGTAGAATTTGCCCAGGAAGGCAAACCCCAAAAGATCCCGCGACCGCGGATGTATCGGCACATGAAAATAAGCGTCGCGAAGATCCAACGAAACCGCGACGTCTGCGGGATTCAATGAAGGAAGGATGGTTGCCAGATGATCCATCCGGAAATGAACCTTTCCCAAATGAAGGTTGATCCGCTTCATGTTGAGAATCATTCTTAAAGAACCCGAGCGCTTGGGAATTACGAACACCGGTGACAAACAAAGAAACGGGTGATCGTCTACTTCTTCTATTGCCCCTTTCTCTAACAGAGACACGATTTCGGAGGAAATGTGACTCTGAAAAAGAGGGGACATGATCGGAGAGCGGCTCCGGAGGACGCGATTCGGAAGAGGTTCCACAATATCGATGAAGAACCCTTCTCGCACCACCGACAGAACAAATGCGTCGCTGGTGATCTTCTCCCACGCCGGGAGAAATCCCCGGAGCCGCCCGCCGACCTGAGACCCAAGCACTCGGGGGAAGCCATCATCTAGAGAATGACTTCCCACCTCCACGAAAGGGAGCCCGGGAAGATGAATATCCCCAGCGACTACCCCTGGACGACCTACCCTTAGAGGTCGAACCACGAGACGACGCCCCACGGTAAGAAGAATCACGGTAAGACGAATCTCGAGACGAAGGACGACCACGATCCCGGTATTCCTCCTCGACCGGGTACCAGTCCTGAGGGCGGCCCTTAGACTGGCCGACGTTCTTACGAAAATAACCCGAACTCTTTGAACTCGTCCTACGAGGTCCGGAGGAAGGAACCGGCCTTTGGACATCGCGAAAAGCAACGGACAGGTCTCGAGCCTGCTTCTCACCATCAATCTCGGCTTGCAGCAGAGTAGAGAAACTATCTCCACAAAGGTGGGGACTATCCACCGGGATCTGCGGAAGCAGTCCTGGAATTTGACGCGGTCGAATGCCCAAACTAGTGAGCACAGCTTCCCGACGATGCTTCTCGATGGAATGCGAAGTCACCGCAAGCTGTGAGAAAAGAATACCCGAAACCTCTCTCATGACCTGCACCAAGATCGAACGATCCTCAACAGTGATATGGAGATCGTCCGCACTAGCCAAAAGCTCCACCAGCATGTCCATCACAACGGACATCCGGAGACCAGAAGCAGTCAAAGAAGAAAGATCAAACAGCAAGTTGTCACTTTTATCAAAAGCACCACGAGTCCCAAACTTTTTCCCCAAACGACTGGCCACCGCCACCAGTTTTGGAGAAACCCGCTTAGGGCACAAATACGGCTCAGCATCCTGAGGAACGAAGTCGTATTTGCTCACCTGCCGCTTAAGATATCCCGTCGAGGACGACAAGTCTTTTGCGGCGTTAACCAACTCCTCCTTGTGCAGATCAGGGAGAAACAGTCCCTGAACTGCTGAAGAGCCCGATCTAGAAGATAGGACGCCCCGCCGCCCCGCCGATAACTCCGGGACGACACAAGAATCGGGCACATACTTGTGAAACAAGGCTAACGATTCCGCCGCTAGAGACACAAACGGAGTAGAAATATCATCCCTCGCAGCTGAACCCGACGACTGAGCAATGGAACCAGAGTCCCAACGATCAACCGAGCCCCCCCTATCTTGACCAGATAAACAGGAACGATCCCCGCCTAACGGAGCACCCAACGATGCGCGAGGCGGAGAAACAAAAAGAGAGGACCCCGGCGGAATACGACAACTCGAAAACCGCACCGGCGACTGCACAGGAGAAATCGATGCATCCTCGGAAAACTCCGAAAACGACAATTCCGGCGGAGGAGGAGCCACCGACGGAGGGAGAGAAGCCCCCAAAGACGGACCCCGAGGAATCGCAAACGGTTCCGTAACATCAGAACGCGGTTTCTTCGACGGAATAACAAAATCCGAGGAAGAACCGGCCACCGCGTCCCGGATACCCCGCCTCTTACGAGAAGAAGCGGTAACCGAAACGGCCGACGAAGAAACGGGACGGATATCCGATAAAAGCCCGACGGGAGGAGCTCCACGCAAACCGAATCGGGAAAACGGAGAGGCGCGATAAGACGAACTTCCAGGATCCGACTCTGCCGCACGGGTATCCGAACCGAAGTCCGGATCCGGCAAAGCCAAAACCGAAGAACCAGTCGGAGACCGGGTCAAGTCCGGGTCCAAGGTCGTTGATGGATTTTCGTACCGTCCACACAAAAGCCCTGACGGGACAATTGATGGCGGCACAGAACTAAGGTCCGTTCCACCCAGAGTTAGTACCTCTGGGTTTCCGGGCACCGTATCGAGGGGAGATAAAATCGCCCCCTCAACCATTCCCCTGGGCTTCCCTTGCCCGCATAAACGTCCACTGACGTTCGCATCCTTGGGATTTGCGGTGTCACCACCGCGCCCAAGGGGCGTAACTAACGAAGAACCAAAATCCTTCGTCTTCTTTCTCGCAACAGAATTCGACTTCTTCTTGGAGAAACCTGCTAAAAGAAAATTAGAACTGCGAGACATAATTAAACCTGCGGGAAAGAAAGATTAAACAAAGGGTACGAGCAATTATCAAAAGAAATTAAATAAACTACCAGTGATCGAAACACCCCCACCGACTACCCCCGCACGCACCCGAGGCCTCGGAGGAGTGAGGACGGGAAAACGCGAAAGAGGAAACGTAACAATAGTCGGCAAGAAAACGATCTAGAATACTGATAAATAAATAAAATCACGGAGTGAAACTACTCTCTAACGAAAAGGAAATCGTAGAGAATAATATAAAAGGCGAAAATGCGAACCAAAAAGCGACTAAAGAGTGAAAAACCCTTCAACTTTTGGGAGCGATTTATAGTGTCAACTTATCGTTCGGATGCGAAGAGATAAGAGGAAGAGGTTACGTTGGCAGCGCTCGGACGCAAGGGTCACGGAGGGCGCTATTGGGCGGGGGGGTATGAGCAATTTGGCGATGTGTTTTAAGTTTCGGTGATGCAATGTTGAGGTGCAACAATAGCAAAGTAGAATAGGTAGATACGTTGATTTATTGATGTAAATCTTGTGTTATATTGCTATATTTTATGTAATCATGCTTGATACATTATGTTTTACTTGTTATTTTTTTTTTTAATAAACTCAAACTCAAACTCAAACTCAAACTCAATATTGTAGCTGACAAATATCCATATCATACGTGAGTTGTAGATGATTCACAGGTAGGAGTTAAATATGGCTGGATGGTGAGGTTCTACTAATCACACAACAATCAGCTAATGGTTGCCAATTGACTGCAAATTATCTCTTATTGGAGACGACAGCTCGAGTAAGCTCTGTTACTCTAGATTAGTGTTTGATGAACAAGTTCAATGAGGATATAGGTCAGCGTGATGTAATGCGGACATGAAGCTAGTATGTGGGGTACTTAGAATCAATGGATTAATCCGCATCGCAGGAAATCCATGTTATTACGCTCATCCACACACACACTCATTCTATGTTACTACAACTGGTCAAATGAGAAAATATTCTATGAAAGGTACTAGAACACAGTGCATGTACAGTTGGGTCTATAAACATACCCTTGGTAGAAAAGCCATATACATTATCACAACTTCACTCATTCCTGCCAACTTTTTACCTCAGGAAGTCTTCATATATATATATACTATATACTTCACTTATCACTCTTGAGACATTTATATATGTGACTCCTGATAGAAATGAGTGGATTTATGAAAATGTTGGTAAAATTCTTTTCTTCCAGGTTTATGTAAACTTTTAGACCCAACTGTATAAAGCTTCTTTAAGAAGTTATATGTATGGCTTTGAAGTGAAACGATCGAGCATGTACCGCAAAGATAGAGACAGATGTACTCTACAGAAAATAATGATACTTTATCAATCTTTACCAACAATATTGTTTTAAAAAAACCCTGATAGTTTAATATTTTAACCATAATATATCAACCCAATTTAAAGGAAGAATGAATATCATTTTCAGCTACACATACATGTAACAACTCTCTATAGATGAACTTTGACCAATAACGGAACTACATGTATGCTGCGGTTAATACTATCAAAATGTACAATGTCTATTAAACACATCCTTATACAATCAAGATACAACAATACAATCACTTTGGAAAGACTGCTAATTGAAGAGTTCTTCCATTGAAACTACGTTTGAAAACTACACATAGTTTGACGTCAATGTGATCGATCAATTAAGCACTTATAATCAAAACCAAACTGATATCTATACATGTACTGTACCACGCAGCAAATAAGGCAACTCTGATTGGACAATCTTCTTCCGCTCTAGTACCGTAACATTCATTACCTGAGCATGACTTCCGATCACATTAAGGTTTTTATCTTATATTTAATGCAATATCATCACACATGGTTTGGTATGAACACTGGAAAGAAGAAGCGTTCTTACAGGTGACAGAAATGATACTCCATATTGTTGCGCTTGTAATAAGCTTGGCGCTCCCTCTCCCTCATCCTCTCCCCTCCCCCCTCTCTCTCTCTCTCTCTCTCTCTCTCTCTCTCTCATCATATAATTGTTAGGAGTATGCCAAGATGAATTCAGGCATGAAATGTAATAATGCATCTATCAGTTGCAATCAATGACCATATATGGCAGGGTGAGCTTACTGATTAAAAATGACATGTACATGTATGGAAGTGAAAAATACAGAATTTGTAATCAGTTATTGAAAAATAGTGTTTTAAAGGAAATGTCAACCCAAAGAATAAGTGTAGATATTCTGAAAAATGAAATGTATTCCTGCCCTTTGATGATATATTCCTTGTGAAAATGTACAAGAGATATATATGTAAATGAAGCCATTCTTGGCATGATGGGATGCCTTTTAGCATGGGCGCAGCCATCTTCTTGAAAATGTGACGTACCAGTTGAAGTTGTACATGTATCATGCACCAAGCTTTAGTTGGAAAGACTTTTAGAATCAATTAAAACCTTTACATTTTAATGAGGAAAAGCCATAGCCGAGAAGATAGAAAGTATATTTGGTGAATAAAATATAACAGGGTAACAAGACAGTGTAACTAATTATTTATAAGTACTAAAATATATAACAGTTGACAAATCTTTTTTATTTAATGATATAATAAATCTCAGAATAAGTTATTTCTTGGGGCGATGTTTCCTCTAAAGGTAATACAAAGTTTTGGGAAATTTTTAAAATTGGGTGGATAGTGATTCTTTACAATTTTGATTTATTTGGATACCCCTGTGGATGTATTATAAGCACTAGAAAATTCAGCCCCTAAAACACTTCTGCTTTCGAGAAATATTGAATATAAAAATTTACCGGTGCTCCTGGTAAATTTTGATAAATTTCAAATAGCGCCTTCGGCCGTACGATGGTAGCTGCAACCATGAAAATCTCAGAAAATGTAGTTGTGATATATAATTTCCAAACGAGAATAGCTCATCGATCAATTTTAGTCAAGAAACATTTTTGTATAGCTTAATTAATATCTTGACCTTGAGAGGGAGCTATACAACATAAATAGTTTATTACTGTAAGTACAATTTCATAACTTTTAGACTCGATTTCAACAGCGACAACGATCAATGATGATTGTAAGATCGCATATGCTTACCATATGTTAATTTGAACCAAATTCATGACCCCATACCAACATTTTGTATTACCTTTAATATTGTCATCTCTTGAATGTTGGGATAACAAGGATGTCCCTATAGCCATAAGGTGTATTCTATTAGCCCATCATATACGTTCATATAAATGATTCACCACACCGGGTATTAGCACTACCGGGTATACATGTATGATTATATTCACATTACAGTGTATTAAAAGTTATAAACCACACTGTAGTATGGACTCACAATATCTGATACATGTATATGCATACATAGTACAATGGAATGTCAATATAATGAATATTGGTTGTCAACCTGTGGTTAAATCACTCTTACAGTCATCAGCGATTAATGAGCCTTGAATCCCATTTGTTCTTTCAGCAAACATCACCCACATTTTCAATTCAGTTTATTCAACACTCTTCATAAAAACATTTAAAACATACAAATACAGAATGGATTTATAAAAAAACAAGAAAGTGATACCAAATACAATGGCAATTTAAAAGAGCATTTGGGATAGGCAGAAAGGAGGGATTCCTTATATAAAAGCCTACCCCTAAAAACACACATACAGGAAAACAAGAACAAAAGAACAGAACAAAAAAAACAAAGAACATACTAAAACTTACTATCATGCACGATCAGAGTAAAAAAATAGTGTCAAAATTTGCCCATGCTATTAATACTGATTATTATACTTATTTAACAGAAATTGTTTATATTTAATTTTCAAAAGATTGAGAGTTTTGCATTTTTAAATTTTCTGAGGTATACTATTCCATATTAATGGTACTTTAAAAAATATAGGATGGGTAATGGTTTGATTTTAAAGGGGAATCCCAATAATAACAAACAAATAAGCAGAAATGAGGTTTTCTATCTCCAATACCAACAGCCAAAAAAAAAAAAAAAAGCTGTAGAAAAATTAAATCTGCTTTGTTAAAACATAACTGCACTACTGATATCTGATTTCAAGGAGGGCTAATAAAAAAAGATTTTAAAAAAGATACAAAAAATGCTCTGTTTTAATTCACCATAAATGCTCATAATCAAGCTTGCCAGAACTTATATACTTATAGATATACAAAATGTATCTACAGCAAAACAGCTTTGACACAGACACATGTTTTTACAGCTAGCGAGCTAGGGCCCACAAAAGAAACCAAGACTTAACGACTAATTGCATGCCCTGTAGATTAAACATGTATTGATCAAGCTAACAATAGTTTAATGACAGCTCATTATATGTAGTTATATTTCAAATGCATCCTGGATGGTACATAATTATATATTTTAACCAAGGAGATGGTTACAGAATCGGCTTTATCAAATATTGCTTTTACTTTTGGTTTGGGTAGCAGACCTGCCAACCTCTGGAGTTCAAAAACTGTTTTCTTCAATCCTAAAAGTTGTATTTTACTGACAAAAATAGTATTTTGTTTAAAAACACGGATCAATGCCTCTTATGGTTTCTTATTATTTGAATATGATTGATTTCGTCATGACTGGTGTGTTCAATGAACCAATGAACATCCCAAAATTGCTGATGTGAGATGCTTGTAGGATACTTAACAGGATAGAATGGGCATTTTGCCATTGAAAATGTTACACGTACACACAAAATTTGTTTTAATTTTTATTAAAAAAAAAATATATATATTTTTTTGTAAAAAATCATATTTTATTTAGGAAAATCATACTTTTGTATTTACTTCTAAAAACCGTACTAAATAAAATTCAATTGTACTGTTGGGAGGTCTGGGGTAGTACTTCAATAGTTTGCTAAGGAACCTTGACATGCACTTATTTAGTAGGGCACATGTTTTATAATTCTGTGGTATTAAAAGATGACAACCACGGACTGAGACACTTGTGTGCTAGCTAGTGGGACGGTTTCCTTGATCTGACAGTTGTTTGACCTGTCCCTTTAAACGAGTCATTATGACTCACAGTGTGAGAAGCCCATTATTCACAGTCTGTGTTTAGCACATGCTACGTACTCAAGTACAAGAAACCAAACAAGATCTACTCCATTCCATCACACATCACATTAATCATGGTTGCATAAAGCCCACTCATACACTAACATGGGGCTTCCCTCTACAATCATGTAGCCCACATTGACAGTAAATAACACCCACCTGCTCATATATCATAATATTCATGCATCAACGTGGGTCTGTATTCACAAGACTACACCCAACCTGCTGAGAGAAAATGTCTAGTCTCTTCTCAAGGCCGGATCTATTTATACACCACAGCTCACAGGTGCTTGTATTTCTGTGGTCAGTAGGGACTACCAAGTTCAAAGCAAGAGCTACAACATACATTATTCACTTACGGAATGTAGCTGTGTATACTGGTCAGAAAAACAAAGTTCCCAATGCAAAGCCTGAGCAATGATCATCACCGCACACTTAATGACAATGCTCTATGACAGACCATCATAGATCTTTAGTGTTTTGTCATCTCTCCTGTTACTTCAAACAATATCATCTACATTATATATATTTTTTAAATCCACTATCTCAACTGCCTATTCAGTCTATTCTATCAATTAATGACTGTCATCATTCTTTCTATACATATATATCTACATCTACATGTATGAGAGTCAGGGGGGGGGGAGGGGGGGGGGGGTTGCCTTTGTTGATGATGCATCAGTTCCTAACCACATCTTCTTATGAATGCGTAACTTCCATCCCATTTAAGGCATGTCTTTATTCACAAGTATTTGCACAGAATTAAATTGTCCTATCTACATGTACATGAACAAGCATTTAGGGGTATAGGGGTGCGAGAGGGTGACTGAAAGACTGTCTATTAGCCTTAGGCTGTAAATGGCTAAATGCCATGACTAGTTTTGTCAACAATTAGAGGAGTTAAGATGTCATAAATCAGACATAAAGGCTTTAAAAATAAAAAATAAAATTAAAAATAATTTTGTTTAAATCACCTTCTCAAACAACAATATAATACTGTATTATACTTTATTACTGTTTTGGTGGCAGCACCAATAAAGCCTTTGGCTCTCCTAGCTGTCTCCACATTCATATATATTTTTGTTGTTGTATTGTATTGTAAATGTTTCTCTTTAACTTGTACGCTATGTTTTGTATTTTATATGTTTGTTATGATGTTGTTATGATGTTTTTATGATGAATGAAATAAAGTTCAATTCAATTCAAATTCAATAAAGACTAATGAGTGATCAAACATTGTCCAAACCAAAACATTAATTGATCTCAATAGACCTAAATACACAATCAACATCCCATCCACACTATAAAACATGTAGAAGGTTTCGTACACAGACACACACACACAACACTGTACATAAAACTGCATAATTTAATTAAAAAGTAAGAAGATTCAACAAGGTGACTGTACTTCAACAAAAGAAGAAGAAGAAGCAGGGTACAATGTAGATTTAAAAGAATGCATGTTATCTTACCCATGCCTGTCCCTGACTTTCCACCAGTAGTCTCTTGAGTTGTTCAGTACTGAGTATTCCTTGCCTCTCTTTAATGGGATATCGATCGTCTCCAAGGGATCATAGTCATACTTGGCTATTACTATCATCTGTACAATCAAAAACAAAACAAAAAAATTGACACAAACATATTTCTAATGTCGGTGTAATAATCAAACATCCATGGCTGTAAGAAGTAGAAGTAAGAAGTATAACAAAAATGTAAAATGAGGTGAAAACTACGAGAAAAAATGGCAATGGAGCAAATATTGCCATCTTTCTTTGTACCACACAATCAGATGTAATGAAATGCAACATAGTTCGCACGGATTTGTTTGTAAAACGTTATTGTATAACTGAAGCTCGTAAATTAGTTTGTGTGGAATTTGATTTCCTGTAGAGTATAACTGAGATGGAGGGAGATCTGGCTTTCTTGTACGTTAGATCTCTCTGAAACAGGTGGTATAAGCTAAGCTGCCTTGACTCTACGTTTGGCCCCACACTGCCCCACATCATGAATGTCAAGTAGTGCCATCTTGTAGCACGCAGCTCAGTAGACAGCGGAATTTGCGCGATGTTCAGCCATAAGTTGTGTCACAACATCATGGGCATCCTATGGCACTCATCCTCATCCTACTTTGATGCCAAAGTTAAATAGTGTTCACACATTGACATGTATTGTCAGTCACTGGAACACTTTGTCACTAAATAGTTGCAGCAAGGATGTGCATAGTTCTCAAATTGTTGCCCTACATTAAGTTATGAAATGTTTTCTTTATGAAGTATGAAAGGTATAGTAGAGTGTGAGTCTTTGTCTTAATTACCTTGGGTCTGTCTGTAACTGGTGGGTTGGGGATTGGTGGTTTAGGAGGACGGGGTGTATGGGGTGTTGGAGAGGGCACTGGAGTTGGAGGCACCTGTCAAACAGATAAAGAGAAAAATCATACAGAGATGTTCAGCAAGTGAAATAAGGAACACACACAAATACATACAGGATAATTACAATAATCTTGGGTAATAAATATAATGTCAATAGCATTTCAAAAAGATAAAATGTAATACAATACATTAACTCCTACTTTTGTAAAAAAAAATACAAAGGATACACATCTAATTCAAATTAGCATTACAAATATATGCAATGTTTATAATGATGATACATGATTATTGACTGAAGACTGCTTACATGATTGCAGTCTCTAATAATGATGTTTATCAGTGACATGGGAATACATTTCATTTTCATTTTCATAGTAACTGTTATAGTAACTGTCATTGCCATAGTGATTGTCATTTTAAATAATGTCGTTGTACATGTAGATTTACGTATTTTGGAGGGATACTTGGAGGGATACTTACAGGGGGGCGTAAACCAGTACCATTGGTATTGGGTTGATGCTGAGGCTGTTGCCGAAATGTGTTCTGACAACCGGGGGCGCCCTTGTAATCCTTCTGGCAACATGTCCACTTGGTGGTCCAGATACCATAATGGTATCTATCACTTAGGTTTGTATTGGCTTGAACCACTGAAGATATGCACAAAAATAAAACAACAAAGAAGTTACATTAGGACAACAGCTTGATTAAATTTAAACTTGCTGTAGTTATCACCTGTACAGAAAGACCACTTGTTTCCACAGAGATTTTTTTGTGACCACTGAAACAATTTATATCATAGCACTGGAATATGAGCTAAAGGAAACCTGCGACAATGTATAAAGACTACCTGCCTACTTTAAATATTGCTTTTTATGTCTACTTTAGGCAGTCTATTGTTGGACTGTAACAAGTCAGGTTTCTGTTTGGACAGTTATTACCATCCTCCCTCCACCCACAAAATATGATAAAATCAATATGAAACTAAACAAATGAACAATATAAAAACTGTCATATTTCTATTTTTAAAAATTGCAGGCATTCTACAGCAATTAAACATGTACATGTAAGGGACATATAAACCGGTAGGAGAGAAAAGACTTACATCCTCTTAGATCACAAAGCCAATCATATTGTTCTTCTTTAGATGATGGGAAGAAGTAGAGAGTGACATCCGTATGCTGCTCACTGTATGTCACCTGTTAAAATAATACACACAAAGGTTGTTACAACTACCGGTACAATAAATGTGTCTAATATAGATGAAATATTGTGGAAAAGAATGCACACTATTTGATATACAGTGCTTCCCAGAAAAACGAAACCAAGAATTATCAATGTTTTATCGTAACTTAATCGCAATTATAATTAATAAATAACACATATTTGTAAATCTTAGATCGTCCTCTTTCCTTTGATGCAACTCATATGATGCATATTTCACGCATGAGTGATTAAAAAAAATTTGAAGAAAGGGTACCAAAAAGCAATTTGGCGAACGGTATCTGAATTTCAAAGAGAAAATCATATTTCCAGAAAGTCCATTTTTTGCCCTTTCATTTGACTCCTCAATCAGGAAAAATGACCCAAGAATAACAAAGTTCTGTTTGTTTAAAGTAATGCTTGCATTTCCATAATTCTATCAAACAAATATGTTAAATATATAACTGAATATAAATAAGTAGCGTGATGGAAAAATGATGGTAAAATACTGTGAACATGAATGTACGATAAAAGTAGGGCGAATGTAAGAGCCGCTACATATGCTATGATCAACCTTTTCTGATCGATTCCACACCGTTTCTTTCACAATGCAATCGCATGACCAGTACTCAACTTTATCTTTAAGAGTAATGAATAAGAGTAACACAACATTCTTTCAATCAGAGCAAACACTACTTTCAAAATGATTTTTTCTCTCTTTCTTTTGCATGCTAAGAGCCTGAGAGTGAAAGTTCAAACTCTGGCTGAATAGAAGCACAATGCTCAAATAAGACAAGGGAAAGGAGTACAAGTTTGTTGTGTCTTAAAGCGCAAAAAGATTTGAACACTGACCAGGCATGACAATAAACATTGCCCTATGCAAGTACAGTATGTTGTATACCGGTGTATTTGTGATGTGGCTTGCTTGCGGTATTGACCAATCTGAGGTCCAGAATCTCAACTTGTATCAAGTCGTAGTCAAAGTGATTGATTGAAAATTACTTCATACTAATACTTTTCAGCCAATATATCGTCGCTCTCACCACGAACCGTCCTCTCTAGCAAAATTTGCTATTTTTTCATTTTTCTTTTTTTTTCATTTTTTGCATGTACTCATGGTTACCTACATCCTGTAAAAATTTCAGAGCGTGAACATGCTTGGTTACGTAATACCGTAATCTTTACAAAGCGTTCGCTCAGCGATTATAGGATTTGTCTGCACCACGAACCGTCCTCTGTTGCGCGCAGTACCAGAGCCTTCCATTAATTTTGTACACTGTCAGGTTGCGCGCAAGTTGCGCGTAGCGTGATCACGCATTTGTAGCAAAATTGTAGCAAAAATACTCTAACTCAAGAAAATCTAAACACACTGTATAAAACTTTAAGACCTAAGCTCTCAAGTAGTCCCATTGATTTTTAATATAATCTATTCTAAAGTCTAACAATTACCGTTTCAAAAATTTCTATCTTTTAAACGTGTTTTCTGCAAAACTGACTTTCGCTTGGAAATGCGCGGAGAGGACGGTTCGTGATGCGAGTGACGATATGTAAGGGACATGTGATAATAATAATAATAGTGAACATTTATAATGCGCCATGTCTGTCAAAAATGACACTCCTGGCGCAGTTGTGTGGAAGTTGTATAATTGTGGGCAAGAATTCAAGAAAGAAAGTAAAATACACATAAGTTACAGTTTAACATACTTCAGGACATAATTTGCAATAATACAATAATACAATACAAAGCATATTACAGTAAATCAAGTTATATAAGGGTAGTACAATGTAAGACATAATTAATTAAAAAAACTAATATGTTGAGAACAGAAACGTTTTTAACAAAGACTTAAACTGTGAGTAGGAGTTCTCATTACGGAGGTGAGGAGGGAGTAAGTTCCACAGTTCAGGGTCAGTATGTATGTGTTATACATTCTGCAATCAAATTTGGCACAAAAAGGTAAAGTTCATGAATAAAGTTGGAAATAATGTTGATTTAATGATTAAAATTTTACAATAAGACAGGGGAATAGAGTACAAGTTTGTTTATTGTACATGTCTAATTTATAGAGTTGTTGATTAATCTAGAGTTGTTGATCACAACAACTCCTCCTCTGTGACATTATTAACTTAAATTTTTTTTAATGTTGAAAAGAAAGCTACATACCTGAATGCCATTTTGCCTATTTTCGAAAGCACCATCAGCAACAGGTTCTACGACTTTAATCTGATTCAGATCGATACGATTCTTCTCCTTTCCACGTTTCTGAAAAAGAACATAAAGGAATAAGTTACAAAGATTATAATAAAAAAGTGTACAATTCATATGCAACCATTTCTCACTTGAATATTTTTATATTGTGGCTAGCTTGAATAATGCGACCAGTTTTAACATGAAAAGCACATTATTATTCAAGTATTTTATGTACATGTACATGTATGTGTTCAACCTCAAAATTTGCAAACTGCACATCATGAATGAAAGAAACCTGCTTGAATGGTGCCATGTAAACTCACATCATTACAAATTTCATTAATTCTTATCAAGTTTTCAGACTTTCCTCAAAATGTATTATTTGTTTCATAGATTTTTCTGCTTGTATTAAAAACAGAATCATCTGAGAATGAACTTGCCCTTTAACGATATTTGGTTCTAAATCTTTCAAACAGATGATTCCTAAAACTATGCTTCCTCTGGTTTGGCCATGGTGACAATAAACTCGGAACTACATCAAGTTTCAAGTTTTATTTATCTTTCTTTCATAACACACATTACAAATATGACATGAATATAACAAGAGAAACAGTATATGGCATTACAATAGAAAGATGAGGTGACCTTGGTTGAAAGCAAGGCTTGTGGATTTAAGGTCCCTCATGAGTAGTTTTTGAGTATGTCCAAAAAGAACAAACATCTTCAGTAAGTTTCGCCAATGTGAACCACTATTTTTTAAGGGCATCTTTTAACAATGTCAAATCTGAGATGCATGGCCCTACGTGTGTGTCATCAGTGTCTGTGATATGGTGTAATATTGAAGCCCTGAAAAATTTCGCTTCAAATTGATCATGAAGTGCCTCAAAAAAGTAAAAAATCTGTGAGTGACCATTTTTACCATACTCATTTTCCCCAATAGACTGTAGTTTTATAAAAAACCATTAATAAAACAAAAAATGACATTTCGGTTTCCAATCATAAATATCTTGATAATAAGACAGGCTATCGGCTTGTAAAAGTCATGGAATTCCTGACTAACCTAAAGGTTTATAATTATCATTGCAGCATGAGCTTATAATCCAGGTTTTTGTTTCAGAATCTGAGGGAATGTTACCGGTTCACTTTAAGGTACTTGTACATCACCGATACAACATTTGAAAGTACTGGTATGTCACCAGGTTGGGAACACCTCTACAATGTACTGTACAGACAGCTCATCAAATTAATATTTACATTCCCGTATTTTGCATTCTGTGTTTTTTTCTTTTTTCTCCTAGTGTGGAGAGTCTCTTGAATCCTACATATAAACAGATATTAAAACAATACTTCCCTGAGATCAAATGCACTGGATCTAGACACTTAGACAGGGAATAAATGTACAAAGGCCATCATGTAAATCAAAGAAAGAAAAAAATACATAAATTCATGGCCCATGATCTACATAATTTTTATTTTAACTCACACAACTCCACTCATTCTTTAAGATTGAAATGTTTAGAGAATTGGAATTACATGTGTCTTGTAAAAATATGAAATTGAACCAATTGGAAAAATGTTTCAGGGCTGGGGCTTAATAAAAGTGAACCATATACATTTTACATGTATTCCATTCAAAACACTTATTAAACACTTTTAATGTAAAGTGGGTAGAACAGATCATAAACAAATTGTTTTATTCTAAACCATTATACACTATCAACATCATGTACGGTAATACTATACATCAATATAAAGTCTTTTAGTGTTTACAGTGATGTGAGACTACTCCAAGACCAAGGTACTGTATACCACTACCAGCAGCCTTTCGAAGAGAGAGAGATGTCTACATGATCGACTTACATTTCTGACATGGGGTAGTCTAGATACATCCAGGAATAAGTGTCCATTCAAGAAGGCTTGGATAGGCAATGATCTAGCCTCAGATTTTTTAGCTACAATTGTGTCCATTGGTTTGGACACCACTGAACTGATGGTAGCATGATGTAAATGACTCTGGGTTACATGAATGTCCTGTGACAGATCATCATAATCTCGTTCTGGTATGTAATTGCGTGGTAGCTCATCATAGTCTTGCTCTGGTATGTCTCGTGGCAGATCATCATAGTCTGGTTCTGGTATGTCTCTATGTGAGATGAAGATACGAGGGTACGATCCCCGACGCGGCTCTTGTTGATTCCCCGAATCAGAAATGATAGAGTCGTATGAAGAACGTCTGATACCACCGTACAAGTCATTGAAATTCCGTTTCACAGATCCATGATCAGCTATATCATAGATCTCATTGGGTTCCTCTATGGATGGATCAAAACCCTCAGGAATACATCTTTCAGGAGTAGAGCATTCAGGAACAGAGGTGACAGGATCAGAGGTAACAGGATCAGAGGTAACAGGATCAGGTAACTGAAACCTCTCACCACCGTACTTTAGTCCCAGACTTCCTTCTTCGGAGCTTTCCGTCCCGGAGTCAAACAGCACTTTGAGTTTCTCTCTCTTTTTCCCACTGGGATTCTTACTCCTACGAGGAGATAGTCTGAATCCATGATCAGAATCCAATGAGAAGGATCCTGTAGAGAAGGAGCCTGTTGAGTATCCACTAGTGCTCATGATGATCACTTTACCAAGAATGCTCTTTTTTGATGATATTCATTTTTAGGAATGCCCACACTTTGTGGTCGGATGATATTCACATTCAACCATCCCATAACTACGTCAGATATGCCATACAAACCCACTGCCCTGTTCTGAGGAAACGCCCAGCACTAAAATTCAGAGATATTTTCTATATTAGAATGCTTGAATTCAAGGGTTCAAAGACTTCGAACAAAAGAAAGCTATTTGTTATTGCGAGTGAATTCACTGGAAAGGGGGCTGATTTCAAAGGCGCTTCATGCTCTGCTGGGTACCAATATGACAATATTAAATTGAACTTTGATTGGACAATATGTGAACAATTCCTTTATGCTCCAGGAGTGTACAAATCATCCCAATCAATCATCTCTGTATTTGAGCTATTTGAAAACAATTTCTGATGAATAGTATTTCATACTTCTCTCTTTCTCTCTCTCTCTCTCTCACTTGTCTGCAAAGTAAACCTAATGCATCTACAGGGAACTCAGAAGAAAAATGAACCAAAATAACTTCAAATTTAAGATAACAACTTCCGGATAATAAATTCACCAAAATTGTGAATTGTAGCCAGACGAGCATTATCTCTGTAGTAAGAATTAACACCCTGCTGACTCCAATGAGACCTTATATGTTAGATTATATGACAACTTCCCCCCCCCCCCCCTCCTGAAAACGGTGCAATCTGGGCTGCGTCTTCATCAGAGTTGCATTTGATCCTAATCGTCCACAAGTCCTCTAATTAATCACAAAGTCTAAAATATGATATCGCCAATACTAAAGCCAATTGATTTTATTTCATATTTAAAAGTTTTATCTGAATTTGTCATACCTCTGATGTACATTTATGCTTTAATTGCCATATATTTTATGTTTTTATCTGTTTGTTTTTATGTTGAATTTTAACTTTATACATTGTAATATATATCAACTTGATACAGGGCCCCTTGTAAAGCACATCTTGTGGCACTGAATGGGGCGACCCTGTGTTTTTAAGAAGACTGAATAACTAAACAAATCATGATAAATAAACTAAACACTTGCCCATGCATCTCTTCAAAGTTCAATACAGCGTAATGACTGATCTCATTATCCAATTAATTTGTGATTGATTTTGGAATAGGCAATGCTTTATGGATCTGCAATGTGTATGCACATGTATGACTATGATCTTTAAAGGGATCTTTTATCAATGTTAAATCTGATATGCATGGCCATACGTGTAATCAGTGTATGTAATATGGTGTAATATTGAACCCCAACAAATTGTGCTTTAAAATGATCAAGAAGTGCCTCAAAAAAGTAAAAATCTTTGATTGACCGGTTCCACCATACTCATTTTCCCCAATAGACTGCAGTGTTATGAAAACTGTTCGGCAAATACAAAATTTGGTTTCGATATCCAATCATAAATATCTTGATAATCAGACAGGGGGTCGGCTTGTAAAAGTCATGGGATTCCTGACTGACGTTAAGATTTATAATAATCATTGCAGCATGCTAAATCCAGGATTTTGTTTCAGAATCTAAGGCAAAGTTACCAGATTCCTTTAAAGGTAATACAAAGTTTTAGTATGGGGTCATGAATTTGGTTCAAATGAACATATTGGAAGCATATGCGATCCTACAATAATCAGTGATCGTTGTCTCGGGTGAAAATCGAGTCTAAAGTAATGAAATTGTAAATAATAAACTCTTTATGTTGTATAGCTCCTTCTCAAAGAAAATATATTAATTAAGCTATAAAACAATGTATCTTGACTAAAATCAACCGTTTCGCTATTCTCGTGCGGAAAATATATACTACAACTACATATTGTGAGATTTTCATGGTCGCAGCTGCCATTGTACGGCCGTAGGCGCTATTTGAATTTTATCAAAATTTACCGGGAGCACCAGTAAATTTATATATTCAATTTTTCTCAAAAGCAGAATTGTTTTAGGGGCTAAATTTTCTAGTGCTTATAGTACATCCACAGGGGCATCCAAATATATCAAAATTGTAAAGAATCACTATCCACCCAATTTCAAAATTTCCCAAAACTTTGTATTACCTTAAGTCCAACAACCAAAAATGAATCAGCAAAAATAAAAAATCAGAAAAGACCTCACCTTCCTTGCAAATATTCATATCCGGACTGATCATCCATCAAGAAAGGAATACATTGTAGCCTATATATTCATGTATATTTGGGATGTAAACACCTACTTTATTTGACCTTTCAGTAGATAAACTATATGAGACAAACAGCACTAGCTGTGATCATATGCAAACACTATTTTCTTCAGATTTCTAAAAGTCAAACAATTTCTACAATAGATCTTAAATCGGTGTTCGCAAGCTAATTAAGTTTGTCGCAAGCCTAGATTTCTATAAGGGCATACAAATATCACTATCACATCAAAAGTCACAGAAATAATGCTAAATGAGAGGATCTACTACAAACTGTATATGAAGCTTCCCAAGAAAGACATCAAATTAAACATACAAAGGAATATTAATCATTCTCCAACTGGAGCATTTTGTACAGAAATTCTAGAATTTATTTTCTAAAGAACTAAAGAAAGTTTTATTTGTGTGCGTGATAATTCTGTGAATATTAGTTTTTAAGAACTTGTTTCAAGAACTGAGCTTTCAGGTGGAAAAGGGAGGGAGGGGAGGGGAGGGGGGGGGGTAGTCAAAATGTTTTATCCACAACTTTGATGGTGTGAACATTCTAGGAACATTCTTCAGCCTACAATTCCATGTACATTGGGTAGTACCTTCTTAAAAACTAACCTTTATGAAATACAGAATATAATCCTGCTAACATGGATCGTCTGCCACAGGCAATATCCACTATTGTGGCTACATATTGGGTGTGGTATTAATCTTTACAAATCTGTTCTGATTTTTGTCCTTCGAAACAGCCAACAGACTTATTATGAGGTCAGTTTTCATGATAAAACCCATGTGTGTTCTACAGCTGACCAGAGTTTCAGTTCATATCAGGCCAAAACAACAACTATGGTTATCACAATAGAAAAAAGATGCAAAATTAAATGTACTTCATTTCTCTGCTCAGAGCCAGAAGGACATTCAAGGTAATGCAAAGTTTTGGAAATTTTGAAACTTGGGTGGATAGTGATTCTTTACAATTTTGATATATTTGGATGCCCCTATGAATGTATTATAAGCACTTGAAAATTTAGTTCCTAAAACACTTCTGCTTTCGAGAAAAATTGAATATTAAAATTTACCGGTACTCCCGGTAAATTTTGATAAATTTCAAATAGCGCTTACAGCCGTACAATAGTACAATAGTCCATGAAAATCTCAGAATTTTATGTAGATATGATTTATAATTTCCAAACAGGAATAGCTAATCGGTCAATTTTGGTCGAGAAACATTATTTTATAGCTTAATTAATATCTTGACCTTGAGAGGGAGCTATACAACATAAAGAGTTTATTACTTACAATTTCATAACTTTAGACTCGAGTTGAACCGCGACAACGAACACAGAATATTGTAGGATCGCTTATGCTTCCAATATGTTCATTTGAACCAAATTTATGACCCCATGCCAAAATTTTGTATTACCTTTAACTGTAATAAAGTATAATAAACTACTTAACACCCTTCTGGCTCCAAACAGACATATTGACGGATGGAGAATTCAATCATCCTCATCATAGTTCGGGACAGACATTCATATATTTATTTAAAAGATAATAATGGTTAACAGGGACTGAGAGTCTATAGGCCTTTTAAAATAGCCTATTTTTCAAGGTAATGAACAAAGAGAGCACTTCTAGTTGGTCCTTAACAGTTGTTATGTTTATTTTGAGTAAATGTTGGTCTTGGCATTTATTTTCTTTCCCCCACCCCCTGCTCTTTCTTTTGTTAATTGTTGAATGTATTTTTTATTTCCTCTAAGAATTCCTTTTATTGATGCATAAACTGTGTTTGAAGTTTGAACTACCATAAATCAACTACAAAACAAATGTAACAAGAAATATACATGTGCAGTCTATCAAATCATCAACACTTCAAAAGCATCGATTGATCTACATGTACATGTAAGTTCATAGAACTTACCAACACGTAGTCACTAGACATTGACTGTTTACAAAAGAGTACTTCACAAGCCAACATTAAATCAATTTTATTGAGCTTTTTCATCATGGCCTCCTTGTGCCTTTTGATCCGAAAAATCTCTCCAATTAAAAAATTGTATATATCTTCCATAAAAAAGGTCATAATTTGTTCAGAGTATGACCCCCCCCAAAAAAAAAATCAAGAACAAGGAGACTGAAATGGTACATGTACATGTATGTCCTTTCTATAATGACTAAAATTCAATTATGAAGAGGGAAATAAATCAAGCAGAAAAACCACTGGATATTACAATGTAGCTCATACATGCATCGTGGAGCAAACACAAACAAGTTCTACAGGAAGTACTAGCAAAATATTCATTGTTGGAAAAATAAAATCTTGGAAAAATAAATCATACACCTTTAATTCATTGAGGTGTTTTGTTTATAGTTGTCAAATGCAATACAAGGTGAATCAGAACCTCAGGAATGTCCATGTGATATTCTGATTAACTTATAACATATTGAATTAGAATGGAAAGGAATGTAAAATATGCAAGTACAGGTAATCCTGTCAAAAGGGATCTAATCACTTTATTGATTTCTTTCATTCCTTCTTTGTTTGGGTAGAGGTGTCATATATTCCCATGTACATGTAGTTGAGTGGTTTGATACAGAGGTTAGGGGTTCAAGCCTCAGCATGGGAATTTCATGGAGGTCAATGTTTTTATGCTATGCATTTTGGAGTGATAGGTGAAGGTAGAGAGCAGAGAGCTTACATTAGGAGGCTAGGGTAGAATGAATTTGGTGGATGTACGTACATGTATCACAGTGTCAGTGCCACAGCATGGGGCCTAAAAAAAAAAAAATGTTGTATTGCCCTTTGCGACTGACCCAAAAAATTTGGAATCTACTTTAAACCATTTTTTAGAAAATGTATTAAAGCATTCAAATTTATATCAGCCTAAAGAGGGAAACAAACAGTTTAAAAAAAAAAAGATTTCTGACAAACCAACCCATGTTTTGACACCTAAAGGGCAATACAACATCTTTTTTTTAAAGGCCTGATAGATACATGAGTATCATAATTGTGGAGTTGATAAACAAGTTGTGTGCATGATATATCTACATGTAATAAGCTTGATAGAAGTTAATTTGGTTCATCATGCCATTAACAGATTTCATTATTGACTATAGAGAGGGGAATTCCCACGTGTCTGTAACCTTGCAAACATGGATTGTACAAATCATCCCTAAAATAAAGGGTATACATGTACGTACAGGATGTACAAAGTACACACATGTAGTACATTCTATGCTAATATGCCTAAATGTACATACATGTACATGTACATTGTATATCAGCATACACTGTACATGTATGTGTTAAAACTGTAGTAGTTTACCCAGTTCTGACTCCTCAAACATTTTTAAAATCAAGTGAGTCATATGAAATGCTACAGTGTATGGGCAGCCAGACTGGCCAGGAAACATTGAAACCAAAGAGAATGCTGACAGTTTGTTTAATAGTTTTAAAATCCTGACAAGTACCGGTATTTAAGAGATCTATCATTTACATGTAGTTCTTGCCAGGAAACAGTAGCAACTACATGCATTAAGGACAAGATACATATATGTTTAGGTTGTTGTACATGTGATTATGGAAAGGGGCCAATGCAGCCATTATGTCAGGCTTGATGATACACTTTCTCATAAACTCCGAATAATAACCACTATTATATACCTCACTTAAGAAATCCAGCCATCTGATTGGTCGAAATTGCATTCATAAACTTTAACTATTCCTGTAAAATTCCCGGTAAAATTCCAAACCCATGTAATAGTTCAAAAAAATAGTTCTAAAATCCCAGTTACCTTGGTTACCGGGAAAATAGTTCTAAAAAATAGTTCTAAAATCCCAGTAACCATGGTTACCCATAGGTTTACATGTTAACAAATGGTTTGAGCGATCACGGATACCGTACGTGTGCGAAGAATTGGTCTACATTTTTAGTCCGGCAATATATCTCGATTCAAACAAGGCAAAAATGGCTGTAGAAACTCTCCCAAGATTTTAACTTCTGGATGAGGATCAAATGCGAGACATGCTGACAGCAAGAACACCAAAAAGGGTACGTGAAATCTTCCATAATTTTTTTTCAGTAGGCCTAGATCTAGATTCTAGTACGAGACAACCAGATGCTGGTGATTGTAGTGATTTTTACGTCACGGACAGATGCAGATCCTTCCCGTAGAGATTACACACATCCCTATGCATTTCCATTGGCCATTGCGCACTCCATCATGCTAGATTGGTTGATTCAAACTAATATTGCTCGTGATCCTGAAGGTGATACTCAATAAGTGAGGTGTCATATGAAAGCGCAGGCTTTTTTCCATATTCCCCACAGGGCCGGCCCACCCCTAAAATTGTAAAAATATCTTGCTTAGACTAGAATCTAGATCTAATCTACTCTCAAAGAAACACTCATAAAAAACAACCGTGCAAATAAACTAGAGAAAGGCCAAGGTGGTGTCATAATTTGTTTGGCATATAAAAGTATTAATGACTGCTTTAATATTCGAGAAATCAAAGGAGTCATTAATACTATACTAGTACAGGTACTATGAGTTCAGCCACAGCAGCCAAAGAGCAAAGAGATGTGTGATTTAAATACTATCATTTCCAGGTTTCAATCAAACAATTCATGTACAGTCTACAGTGTTTTGTACATTGAACTATGTCTCTAAAGGCTAATGGATACCAATTTAACAATGATCACACATTCATGATTCAGTTTTAAGGATCAGTGCCAATTTCGATGTTCAAATACTGATCTAACATGAAGTATTCTGATGATCACTGTCAATTTTCCTGTTAAGTGACGATCTGTTGTACAGCAAATACAACAAGTGACATTTGACCATCATTAATTGCCATTAATGCCAATCAAATAAACATGATCATATGTCCTGATTAAATGTTGCCAATTTAACAAGATAAACCATAACTTTCATGAGTACGTGCTCATGAAAGTTATGGTAATCATTATGCTTTATGCACAAGCAGTGCACTCCATGATACACAGGTGGAAGTATTCTTTCAAAAGGGGAAACAAAGGCTATGGTACTATTGCACCTCTATCGCTGTAGGAGTGATTATTATTTTTTAATGTACAAAGTGGGACCTCTTCATGTTTTGAAGATCTGTGGATATTCGGGGTCATTTGGGACATGCTAATCGTGAACTGGTCTATTGTTAAGCAGTGCAAATAAATGACTCTTGCTAAAGGAATTTGAAAGAAATTGTGTAATTGTGGAGAAATAATGCATTGCCTCCTTTGTTTGAATACTGCTCTTCCATCTCAAAACTTATTTGTGAATCGTGTCTAGACTTTGTGTCATACTTTTATTTTGAAGAGGAGTACTCTCCTGTTTCAATAAATCAATGCATGCACTCATTTTTTATTATCATCATACTCCACAAATAAACAGCCACATATTACATGTAGTAGCTTTCTGTACATGTACATGTATGTACAGCAAAGACCTGATGATACATGCGTAGTCCAGATTTCCCCTCCCTTACACATGCTTTAATAGTTATTCATGGTCTAGATCTGAAAAGTTGATATGTTGGTTTATCTTGTTAAATTGGCAACATTTAATCAGGACATATGATCATGTTTGTTTGATTGGCAATTAATGATGGTTAAATGTCACTTGGTGTATTTGCTGTGACAAAAATTTCAAATTCACAGTATTTTGTCTCCGTGTACTTCACAATTTGGTCTGCAATGACCTTTATTTGCTCATGCTCAGACTGCAACTATAAACTGGCTTTAATATTGGTGTGAATTTGACATTTTTGAATAGAAACTGTTTCAATGTTTTTTTCACCATTACCAGAACTAAAGCTTACATTGTGTGTTTAAAAACGTACATACATGTATGTACATATGTATCTTCCTCTCTCTCTGTTAGGCCATCCATTATATGTATGTACATGTACATTCATGAATATAGGAGTTCTTATAGTAACACTAGGCCCATCTACACTGAAGATAAAACAATTTGAAAATCATCTGTTTTTCCCCAATAAACTACCATTTACACTACTGGAAAAAAAAAATTAAAAGCCATTGGTATTTGAATTTAAAAAAAAATTATGCACATAGTTGTAACTGATATCAGTTGCTAATGAGTTGCGATTAATATCAACTCCTTATGAGACGGGACTCTGGTCAGAAAAAAAAGTAGGTCTTAAGGATGCCAACCTCCGCAACAGCCAAATTATTGTCACAGATTTTTTATTTTAAGTTTCATAATTGATATCCCCTGTATTGAGCTTTTGTTGAGCGCCATTTCCCTGTGACAAAGTACATGTTTATGTACCGGTATGTACAACATGTACATGTATGCATTACATGACTTTCTCACAATCATAATATTCTTCTTAATTCAGAGAAATATACATTTCCTCCTCCTGTGAGTAACTGTGTCAGCCTGTCTTCATCAGCTCAAGTTGGCCAAATAGCCCGCTATTTCTGATTCGGGAAATTAACCTGAATTTACAATTCTTGTATTCATCAGCTCGAAACTAGAGTTCGAGAAATTTGCTCAGTGTTCGCGCATAGTACCAGTCTATGGGCTACATGTAGTAAAGACAGACCGACAAATAGCGGGCTATTTTACAAACTAGCCCACGTAGAGGTGTTGTGGTCGAGTGGATACGTCGCCGGACTGTCGATCACAAGGTCCGCGGTTCGAGTCCCGCCGCCGCACTAATGTCCTTTGGCAAGACATTGATCTACATTTGCCACACTCCACCCAGGTGAAGTAAATGGGTACCTGGTAGGAATTTATTCCTTGAAATGCTAGAGCGCTATAATGGCAGCACAGCTAAAGCTGGGGTAATAATATCCAAGTTTGGAAGCGCTTAGAGACTTTTTGTGATTCACGCTATATAAAAGCTGAATATTATTATTATTATTATCTTGGCAAGATTTCCCAAGCAAATAGCCCGCTACAGGTCTTTGCGTCTTCACCTGCCAAATAACTCGCTATTTCGTGATCAGGCCTTCCAGAATCAGAAAAAGCGGGCTATTTGGCCAACTCAAGCTGATGAAGACAGGCCTAATGAAACAAATTGTGAATTTCTACTAGTAATCAATTTTGACCTATTGATCTAAACAGAACTGAATTGATAAAGTTCTGACATTCAATTGTGAGACCGAAGATTAAGAAAACAATGATCTGCTAAAATTCATGTACTATGTATGTGTACAGTATGTTATTGTCTAATATGTCTAATAAAAAGTACCTCTGTCTATAGAAACCTACAGTACATGTATAATGTACTGTAACTCTTACCCTGACAACAACAAATTACAGTGCTTTAAAAGTCACATTACAAAGGCTCAGACTACATGTGATATTGTGGAATCAGGATACAGTATAGAACGTTTTTAAGAGACATAAACGATGATTGTGTGCCTACATGTAATAATGATTAGTTTTCTGTGCAGATTGAATGACAGAACTCTGTTTATAAATGAAAAGACAAATGTGGCAAACTCAAATCTCCTTGTTGTCAGTCTCAAACAACCTGTAATTTGGGCTTTGATGTTCTAAAAAACTTCATAATTTCCTTGCTAAAAACAGATACACTGTATATGGTAGGAAAATGGGTGATTTATGAACATCAAGCCTTCGTTTTTATTATGAATCATATTTTGTCAGGATGAAGGGTTTTAATGGGCCTGTAAATAACTTCTATTCAGTAACTTCTGTCATAAAGCTTTCAGTAAGAAATTGGAATATTCCCTGCTCCACTGCATATCTCATATGAACAAAGATTTTTATACTGATTTTCTGTAAAGTCATAGAACTCAAATACGAGGAAAATTGTCCTCATTTTAATTGACTTCTTGCACTCCTTTTTCAAATGGCTTCTCATTGTCCCACTTGGATTCATTCATATAACATGTTACACAATGTACATTTACACCAGTTCATAGATTTCCGGGTTGATTTCTTTGAGGCCATCCCTTCAATGCATGCTGCCCTCGTTGAGAGCAGATGGGAGAATGGGCATGTCTTACCTTTGATAAAAGATGACTACCCTTTATGCCAATAGGTACATGTACATGTAGTATTGTCAAATGTTATCATGGCAAAGTATAATAAAATGATGACATGACAATAGGCAGTCAGTCTCCTCTACTTACCTCATTGCTACCATCGTAATATATCAGCATATTGTTTGTCAGTGCAAACCACCTTGACTTAAAGTTCGTCTTTGTTACCGCTCGTTTGTTTTGTGACCGTTTGTGCATGAACGCAAGACGAATCTCTCCACCGTTCCCTGAACCGGTCGACATACTGAATGTATCTTGTCCAAACCAAGTATAAATTCTAAATGTTACAAAACTATCCAACCTTCCTTGTCTGTTTTATTTTTAGTTGTCATTCATCAGCCATGTGTTTGCCATGCTACATATTCCTTTCACCAATAATATAACTTCCATGTCACTGGTTCTTGATGATATTATTTCTAGCTGGTACAAAAGGCATACTTCCAGCAGCCAACTTGGATCCGTGATGATTCTTGAACCAATCTTCACAGTATTTGACCATGATTGTAAACTGTTCTTTGAAAACTTCTTCACGCTTGATCTCTGTTGTCTAACATGTAGGCAGCAAGATCACTGAAGTATTACTTGCGATCCCATGCCGGTCATCGTTAAGTGAGCCTGTAACAAAAGAAAAACACAATATTAATTCCAAACAAACAAGCAAACAAACAGTTATATACATACATGTACATGTGAACCAAACAACAAGTTAGTTTTCGAAATGAGAGAGTACCAATATTTGAAAAATGCTGTCATTTGTTTTCTGTTTTTTAATACAAGTCTGGTATTAAATATAAGGCTGATAAATGGAGACCTGTATACCGGTAAAATCAACGCTCAAAAGGCAGGCCCTCGACTGAATACATGTTGCAGTTGTCTTGAAACCGCACATAGACTAGATACACTTCTGTATATAAATATACAACTTTAAAAGTAGAAAGATTCACAAGCATTAATGTGGCCAGAAGCATAGGAGGAGCGAGAGGATGAGAAGAAGAAGAGTAAAAAAAACAACATCAACAACAACAGAATCCAGACAACCAACAAAAAAATTGAATGGGGGAAGTTGGAGACCCCCTCCGAGACCCTGTTGATGACTATTAAAGAGAATTTCATAAAAAAAACATCTTTGTTGGTGCGTCATGGTGATCTACACATGTAAAGTATGAAATTCAACTTAAAAAGTACATGTAGCCCTTGAAAAAAAAAAATCTTTTGTTCGGTTACAGTGAACGTACAGCAGCGTGAGTTAACACACTCCCAGTGAAAACAGTATGTGGTGTCTGAGCGATGAGCAATCAAGCTCTGGAAAGCTCTAAAAGAACTCTGGTAAACTGAAAAAGAGCTCTGGTAATATAACAATAAAACTCTAAGACCATATCCAATGAAAATACAACTTTATATGAATGGAAAACTGAATGAATGTAGAATACAAATATAAAGGAATAAAAAGTATTTACCCTTTCATTATTGCACAAATGCAAATTAAAACCTCATTTTCCGCACCCCTCCAAATTACAGGTCAACAGGGGTCAAATTTGCCAAAGTTACAGTGACCTATGTATTATACACTGTACATGTAGCTTAGGCCACGAGCCATGCTTAATTAATGCAAAGTCATTGAGAATATGCATTCTCCCCATAAGATGATGTCATCAAGTCGATAGCAAGTTTTTTTTTTTTTTTTTTTTTTTTTTGGGGGGGGGGGGGGGGGTTTGAGAGCTGATACTCCTCTGACAGACACTAAAATGGCAAATAATTGATATTAACCCTGTAAGTTGGAGCTTTGATCGGATCGGAAGATCGGAGCGACACCCTTGCACCTGTGATCGGTATTGGCAAAAATAATATGCGAAAAAAATTCGCAGAATTTTTTTTTTTTTTTTTTAAATGACAAAATTTTTCAAGTTTTTGGCTATCAAATGCTCAAAAAAAATTCATGGCTGGGATTATTTTGTCATTTGGAGTTGTTGTAGACCATGTTTGTTGATATTTAGTACCTTTTCATGATTTTGAAATTAATAATATTGGTCTAAGAGAAGAGGCAAAACATGCGGGCCGCCATCTTGGATTATAATGTCTCTCTCTCTAAGTGCCATATCGTTTGACTTTGGCGATCATGCTATTCCACAACCCTCGGTTCCTAGCCTTCTGTATTAGTACCACTCCCAGTTCTTTCACTCCTCTCTCTTCCAACAATTTCTGCAGACTGTCCATCCAAAGTATTCTCCTTCTCCCCCTACTCCTTCTTCCCACAATTTTCCCTGTCAAAGCAAGATTCTCTAGGCCTTCTTTACGTGTAATGTGACCCATGAACTTCAACTGCCTAATCAATCAATTGGATTATAATGTAGGCATGCATTATAATCCAAGATGGTGGCCCGCATGCTTTGCCTCTTCTCTTAGACCAATATTATTAATTTCAAAGTCATGAAAAGGCATTCTAAGACTCTTCATACATGCCAACATTTGAAAATCAGAAATCTGTACACTATGTGCGCGAAGCGCACATCACGAGCGCGAAGCGCGAAGTCCTTTTAGCCGGGGTCCAGGGCCCGCTTTAGGGCCCTGGAAGCTCTGGGTTTCCAGATGCTCTCTGGTGCAATCTGAGCCTATTTTAGGGACCATTTCCCCTAAAATTCAACCCAAGTTTATGGGTAATTTTTGTGTCATACCAAACAAAAAAGTGATTGAAGTGAATTCCACATTTTAATTTATCCTTGGCAGAGGCAGAGCAGATAATAGACATAGATTTAATTAGCCACTCATGCAGAGTGATGCATTTAAGTCTAGTTACTTTTTAAATAATTATACATGACATAGATCTATGCATAAAATGAGACTGGCAATAATGGTATTCAACTTTCCAGACAACAGTCAACAATCCAAAATTATTGTAACTCATTGAGCTACATGTAAATGAGGTTGTCAAAATCAATGTCAGCAGAACAAGACTCCACCACTGATCTTTAGATCTTGCCGACAATAAATGCAGTATACATTATCAGAGATGCCAACCCTATATGATGGCTGTCAGTAACATTTACCATATTTGTCCGTAACAAATGGGGGTCTTTCCGGAACGCAAGACACCGCAGCATAATTTTCGCGCAAAACGTACACAAACACCCAATCACTCTTACTGCATTTTCGAACCTACCATTTTTAAGTCCAAAATAAAGATGTGCATATAACGTTTTTAAAAATCTGTTTCCAGTCAAAGGATCTCCTCCTTGGGTACTCGCTCTTTTGAGTGAATCCATGATAATATTCAGGAATGGCAAATTCGAATCCACAGTCAAACGGCAGAACTCGTATCCTACACACGCACACGTACACTCACGTTCACCAGTACCACAGACACTCCAGCCCAGGCCGCTAGGCCCGGCGTTCATGAACAACAACACACCGTATATCGCACTTGCAATGTGCCCACTGAATCACCGAAGTCTTCGCTACTATACTTTGAATGGGTATTGCGGGCGCCACGCGCACGATCATCTACCACCATGCTCCCCCCAAAATGCACGACCGCACACTAGTATCAAAACAGTAATAACGGCGGCCGTGTTGTTTCGGAATTAAACAAGATGGCGGCGGACGGACCATGTGCGTGAAAGTGCCTATCCAGTGTAGTCAATGCTATGTATGGAAAGCCAAATTCCCCAAAATCGGAACGTTCCGTTTTTTAGGGCTATAAAAACTTCATAAACGGAACAGTTCCGTTAAAATCGGAACGGTTGGCATGTCTGACTCTTCCTAAATGCAGTATTTACAGAACATAGGGACTCACCATGACAAAGCCAATTTTAAAACGAAATTAATTTGAATCTCTATTTAGGTCATGCAAAGTTTGGGGAAATTTTGAAAATTGGATGAATAGTAATTCTTTAAAGTTTTGATATATTTGGATGCCCCTGTGGATGTATTACAAATTGATGATTTAAAATTTAGCCCCAAAACACTTCTGCTTTCCAGAAATTTGAACAAGTTAGCAACCGTTATAATGATCATTCATTCATCGTCATTATGTGAATTAGAGCCACTTAAGCAAAACCCTATTTTTTTACTCTTTACTTCCTATTTATTATCATTTCTTGTTCAAATCATGTAGCCCATACTATTATTATTTAAACAAAAAAAGAATCCCTGAAAAATATCATGAATTGCCATGGTAATGTTCATTTTCATGTTCACTGTTTCGGAGGTAGTTTTCGGCCGCATGAACATACGTAGGGCTCGCTGTGGTACAAAAAAAATAAGACGGCCAGAGCCCGTTATTCCCTGCACGGCCCAAAAAATACATCTGCGGGTACGTTGAACAGATATTAGAATCTAAACTAAACAGAGATCTGCGCTATAGTATCCAACTGCAGTGATATGATACATGCGGTGAGATACTTTTGAGCTTTCGATACTAAAAAATCTGACTTTAAATCTGAAAAATACTTGATATACAGCTCATTTTATGGTACCCCTATTCCTTACAAACACAATTTTTCAGATTCGGGTAGCGGGACCACCGATTACATCGCTAAAATGTGATATTTAGGAATATGTTTTCCATTGCAAATGTGGTTCTCCAGTGACTCTGGCATGTTATGGCATGTTATGGCATGTGTGGGATATGTGATATGCCATTATGCAATGTATTTTAAAGAGATTTTACCATGTATCCAATGGACCGGCCGAGTACTATCAACTAACTCCTTTACTCTACTTACATTAGGGCTATGCACAACAGTGTAATGAGGTACCCGAGTACACTCCCAGGCTCACAGGCGAATACTCGAATATTCGGACGCCATGTTTTTTTAGAATTTTTTAGAATTTTTTTGAATTTTTTTGAATTTTGTTTTCTTTTTTGATTTTTTGATTTTTTTGATTTTTTTTCTTTTTTTGCCACTACCATACCACTCAGCAGTTTCTCAGGTCCCTCGCTGAAGATGCATGCCACTTTACTTTGAGTTGCAGTTGAAGGTGCCGATTTAATAAGAATAATAACAGTAAACAATGCTGTTTTAAAAACCAAAGATGGCAGAATAATCCATTTTCCTCCAAATCCAAACAGAAATCTGGACATTTGGTCCCAGTTTCTGAAAGGTGAGTTTGACAGTGCTTGAGTTGGGAAACATTTTTACCGACGGTACCATGCCAGCGGACGCCCGCTCTCCCTGGCACGGGTAAGCGTGGACCTGGACATTTTTTTTTTTTTTTTGCGGCCGAATATTCGGGTACGAGAAATCGTACCCGAGTAGTTGTCAACCGTGCGGGTACTCGAGCATTCGACTACCCGTCGCAGCCTTAACTTACATAGAGTAAAGGAGCCGGTAATCGGACAGCTCCAGTTTTCGGCCGATCCATTGGATGCATGGTAAAATCCCTTTAAAATACATCGCATAATAGCATATCACATATCCCACACATACCATACCGTGCCAGAGTCACTGAAGAACCACATTTGCAATGGAAAATATATCCTAAAATATCACATTTTAGCGATGTAATCGGCGGTCCCGCTACCCAAATCTGAAAAATCGAGTTTCTTACGCGTGTATGTAAGAAATATGGGTACCATAAAATGAGCTTTATTTCAAGTATTTTTCAGATTTAGAGCCCGATTTTGTGTTGGTCGCAAGCTCAAAAGTATCTCATCGCATGTATTAAATCAATGCATCCGGACCCCGCCACGCACACACAATATGTCTGTCTAATTCAGATTCCAACTTCCGATCACCGCTGTGCCTGTCTTCGGCCAGGCGAGCACCCGGGAGCTCCGGCGTGGGATACCTGCTCCGCCCGCTTGTGCTATACATCAGCGCGGAAACGCACGGTGCGCGTGAGCGCCTCCTATTGACTTTGTACATGCGTCCGAAAACTGGTTCGCTATGCCGATAACCGGCTCCAAAACAGTGAAAATTGAAACGAATATTGTCATGGCAATTCGTGATTTTTTTCTGGGATTCTTTTTTTGTTTAAATAATAATAATATTTACTTCATGATTTGAACAAGAAATAATAATAAATAGGAAGTAAAGAGTCCAAAAAATAGGATTTTGTCTTAAGTGGCCGAAAACCGCGTCCTTTACTCTATACATGAATTTAACGAGGATATGAGGTTATGGTCGCTAACTTCAGGCTTGCGCGCGAGCCTGCGTGCGTGCCCGCAACCCTTTGTCGTTACAGTATGCAATTGTATTGTACTTGTGCAATGGTTTGCCGTGAAACCTGTGAGAAAGTGTATATTATAATGTCTTTATTTTTAAGAAAAATACTCCAAATAAGATAAGAAAACTGAATCACAAAACAGGTAAGAAACATAACGACTTTTAAATCATAACCATTATTCGAACAATCAAAGCAGTATTAGGCCTAGTTGATTTCTGGTATGTTTTAGTAGGTATCTCCACGCCGGAATTACGGGTCAAAGTCTGGTTACGAAAGTACATTAGCACACTGCACCGGTTCAGTACTCACTCTTCTTAGTCAATCAAACTACAATTTTTCATCATCCATCCAATAAGTCCATGACATGATGATGATGATGATGATCGTTCGACATTCTTGTTTTTTCAACACAGAACAAAATTGTTTAAAACACTAAAAAGTCATAAAATTTACCTTTCATTACATAGATCTAGACCTTTCTAGATCTAAGTATATATTCTACTGTACTAAAGAGATTTTTCAGACTAAGAAATAATATTCATTACATTGACCATTGCAATGTATCTTCTGTCACAGGTGGACAATGCGGGGTAGCATGTACTATGTAGCTGTATTCATGGTAATCTGTCGGGAATCTCTCCAGTCTAACGATATTTCAGCCAAATACATGCCGACGCTCCCCGGGGGAAGAAGCCCGATTCCCGTTCACTAAAAACGGAGTAACTCCAGTCGGACACTACATATACACAAGCAAATATTACTTTATGACGGACTACTAGAGATGTAATTTAGAATTCAGAAAATAAAAATTATATTACCTATCAAAACGTACGTACCTCAAATAAACTCATTGTCGTTTCGAGAAAAATAACCATATACTTGTTATCAATGTCCATTCATTTCCGCGTTTGAGTTCACGTAGCGCAGGTTTTGTATACGTTGGCACTGCACTGGACGAGTGAGCTAGCTAGCTATTACGTGTGTGCACTGTACGTGCATGTACCGTGTCGGTACCATACCGGTATCTACATCGTAGATGGCGATAGACCTATGCGATAGACAAAGTGCAATAATACTTCTACTTTCTTTGGAGTCATTATGTGAGGAATCCCTTTCTTTGGGAGTGGGAATACAAACTATAATGAAATCTAGACAAACAATGCAATCCACTGTAAAACTAATAATAACTACCTATGTCAAATAAACATGTAATTTCATCTCTCCTCCCTACGTTTTTGTATTTCGCCTTTATTCCTATTTCCCCTTACCTGTATTATGTTTAGTGCTTGATGCCAGTTGTTTTAAAGTAAGTTTGTTTTTATCTCATGTATTGGGGGGCCCCCATTTATCAAGCCTTGGCTTTTAGGACCACCCTGACCATTTACACTGTATCAATAATGTTCATACACGCATGATTTGTATACTGTTTTTTATTTTAAATTGCTTAATAAAACGAATTGAATTGAAAAAGAGTAAATTCAAATCACCACATCAGTGGAGTACCCTTACAAAAAAAAACCATGGTATACCATGGTACTACCATGGTTGTTATGGTATTACCATGGTATTACCATCATAACCATGGTACTACCATGGTAAGCATAATTCTACCATGGTACTACCATGGTACTACCATGGTACTACCATACTACCATGGTACTACCATGGTACTACCGTACTTCCATGGTATAACCATGGTATTACCATAATAACCATGGTACTACCATGGTAACAATGATTCTACCATGGTACTACCATGGTACTACCATGGTGCTACCATACTACCATGGTACTACCATGGTACTACCGTACTTCCATGGTATTACCATAATAACCGTGGTACTACCATGGTAAGCATGATTCTACCATGGAACTACCATGGTACTACCATGGTACTACCGTACTTCCATGGTACTACCATGGTACTACCATGGTACTACCATAATAACCATGTACTACCATGGTTAACATGATTCTGTGTTTGGCACTAGTTTTAATTTGTTTGTCATTTGTTTTTGCTCTTTTTCAGTTTCCTTATAACTTATTGATATACCGAATCGTTTGCTCAAGGTAACTTTGGGCATGGTTTAAACACACGAAGAATAACCGAGTGTGTTATAGACCTACTCAAACTACTCAAAGTTACCGCGTGCACACAATTCCACCGACCCACAAAATCTGTTTCAAAGAATGGAATTTAAATTTTAAAATCAATAACAACAACAAATTAGCAGACATGAAACCAAATAAAAAAAAAACATAAGAATTAATAACAAAATAATAATTAAAATATTTCAGAATCATTAAGAAAAAACAAAACAATTATAATAATTGTTGTTCAAAAACATTTGAAAAGAATGGGGAAAAAAAAAAAAAAAAAAAACTCAAGTATCATTAAAAACACAATTGTTATGAATTACAAAAAATATTCAAACAAAAATATAAGAAATGTATATTTAAAAAAATATATTTAAAAAAATGATATCGCGTGTATCCTTTACAATTATATAATTTCATAGTCCTTAAGTTTTTGAAGATTTTAGTTGAAATGAAAAACTGACAATTAAAAAATACATCTAGCAATCTGGCTTAAGTTTATTATTTTAACAAATTAATTAATGTAGTTAAAACGTGTGCAATTATTATTAGGGGAAAACTCTTAACTTTCATTTGGCCATTTATCAATGGTGTGTAAATTAGAAATTGTGCAACAGCTTGAAATATCATAAAGAAGGTCTGCACTAGTCAAGACTATATACCTACAGGCCCCATATACATATACACACACACGTACACACAACCAATCCTTTGGAACCGTTGTGCAACATAACCCCGCATTTTTTGAATGGCTAGCTATGTGTACTGTGTACGTGTCAAAGGATCGCTGTACAAAGCTTGCATTGGGAATAGTGCACGCACAAGCTATATAGCTACTGTGTGCATTATAAATTCACAATGTAGCTTTGCCTAGACAGGAGCTAGACTGAATCTTGGTGTTTTCTCTGCAAAATAATGCTGAATACTGAGTTTTCCTGCTAATCTACAACAGTATGGGTAAGTTTAAGAATCATCTACCTTATTTACAATGTACTTAGATCTACTCGATGTCTAGATAGTTATTTATGACAGTGTTAACTGGGACTTAAAACACATTCCGACAGGATAAGACTGAACATGTATGATCCCATATGTACAATGTACGTAAATTGATGTAGGATCTTGATGGGTTATGGGGCAGATATCATTCAAAGCAAAATTTGTCCATTTACATACACATTAACTCTGCTGTGATTATAGTATCATTGTTCACAGGATTTAATGTTTTATTCTTTTTAGAACATAAATAGAATACTGCATAAAAACCCAGCATATTAACGAATTACGCCTAATCGATGTCATATCTGCGTCTGTGATTGTGTGATTTCATGTTGACAGTTGTTGATATTGATATTTGTTTTTGTTATAGACTATAATTCAAAATTGTCTTTTTTAAATTACAGATATGGACGCAACATGACAAATGAGTAGTTTCCATATCGACCTCGTTCTTTATCATCATTTTCACCAATACATCAACGCCACCATCATCATGTCTTTGACGTCGACCTCCGTTTTCGCGTTTGAACTTTGAAGATTGTTGCGAACTCTAATAATGAATTGGATATTGGCATTATTGATGTTTGTTCTATCTTTGAACACTGTCGCATCGAACTTTAATTAAAGGTAAGAACCTCCTTTTTACCTTCTTCGATTTGCGTTTCGTCGTTTGCAGGTCTGATCCTGACTCCGACTAATGATGACCTAACCTATCGTTCTGTCTTCAATCACCCTCGACGTCAAACTCTATACCGCGTTTCACCATCGCCGAACACGGACTCCGCAACCGATTGGCATCGCCGACTCTCAACTTTCGTTCATCATTCATTTTTGAACTGTACTATGATCACCGACATCATCTACGATCTGCCAAGAAGGCCTAGTCACCAATTGTTTCTTCAAATTTCGTCTTTCGACTGAATTCGAGTACGACATCGTCAACGAATCTCGCACCTCCGCTGGAAGGACAGTTTGTATAATGTACTATGTAATTTGAATATGAGCGGCAGTCTTCCGCTATAGAAATAGACTAACCACTTTATAATATTGTTGTGTGCTGAAAATGTTTAGTGTCATGTATAATGATGTAACAAGCGGCAGTCTTCGCTATAGAAATAGACTTCAGTTTTCGACTGTAAATTGTTTTATATATTTTACGCGAGCTAGATTTTAGCTCGTTTGAATAAACGTTTTTTTTAAAGTAAACATATTGTTTCCATTGTTTGATGTTTGATACGTCATATGATCATTCAACAATAATGATCAACATGATTGTGATGTCTTTTGTTAACAGATCGTGTTTGCGAGATAAGCGGCTGAATGGATAATTGAGTTGAAAGTGGACATGCCAGCTCCTGTCATTTTTGCGTCTACTTTGCAGACCACTAGCATGCTATTTCAAAATTAAATAAACACGGGCTGGCAAATATTATGAGGAATACTGTGTTGAAAGTGCTTTAATTATGTAGTAGATTTGTAAATGATACCATGGTACTGAACCACAATAATACCGTGGTATACCATGGTACTGTACCACGGTAGTATACCACGGTACTGTACCACGGTAGTATACCACGGTACTGTACCATGGTACTGGACCACAATAATACCATGGTATACCATGGTACTGTACCACGGTAGTATACCACGGTACTGTACCACGGTACTGGACTACAATAATACCATGGTATACCACGGTATTATTGTGGTACAGTACCGTGGTACAGTACCGTGGTATACTACCATGGTACAGTACCATGGTATACCACGGTATAATTGTGGTCCAGTACCATGGTACAGTACCGTGGTATACTACCGTGGTACAGTACCATGGTATACCACGGTATAATGTGGTCCAGTACCATGGTACAGTACCGTGGTAGTATACTCGGCGGAACTATACCGTGGTACTACCGTGGTACTACCGTAATAATTGTCATGGTACTACCATGGTAGTACCATGGTTATGTACCGTGGCCAATATACCGTGTACCATGGTACAGTACCATACCATGGCACTACCATGGTACTACCATGGTACTACCATGGTACTACCATGGTTTTTTTTTGTAAGGGTAGGTCAACTTTAGGAAGAAGAAGAAAAAGAACTGCCTCCCCCCTCTCTTCTCGTCTCTCTCTCTCTCCCTCTCTCTCTCTCTCTCTCTCTCTCTCTCTCTCCTTCAAATCATCATCAAAGTAATAGAGTGGTGAAGTGTGACGTCATCAAACATCTATTATTATATTTTTTTCTTCATTTTCTGAAACGGGGCATCAAAAATTATGTCCGAATGTCGAAAACCAATTGAATATGTTAAGTATTGGCTGAGATATGACCATCTGAATAAATATATATGTCCTAGATGCTGCTTGTAAGTGTCGGCTTGCATGGTGATGTAGATATACAGTAGGTTTGCGGTTGCACCATGTGTGTGAGAGAGAGAGAGGTATGAGGAGTCCTGAACAGGACTCTGACTCGGTAATCTTTCTTGGAGGAGTGTAGTCCTGAAAAGGACTGTTTGTTATCTTTCTTGGCATATAGTTCTCAGGAGAACTATAGCGCTTGGAGAGGATGAGTGGCTCGACGTTTCGAACAGGTTGACTATGGAGAGGATGAGTGGCTCGACGTTTCGAACAGGTTGACTATCCGTGACGACGGATAGTCAACCTGTTCGAAACGTCGAGCCACTCATCCTCTCCAAGCGATAGTTCTCCTGAGAACTATATGCCAAGAAAGATAACAAACAGTCCTTTTCAGGACTACACTCCTCCAAGAAAGATTACCGAGTCAGAGTCCTGTTCAGGACTCCTCATACCTCTCTCTCTCTCACACACATGGTGCAACCGCAAACCTACTGTATATATATGTCCTATGGGAACTCATATTATAGGGCTCTCCAGACAGAAAGCTCTTTGAATAAATCTACATGTGCATTATTTTTTTTAATTTCTTCATATTGGAGTATTGTCCTTGCTATGCATGTACATGTATAAAGCATGTACATGTACGAGCATCATCTTCTTCGATCTAATCTTTTTATTTTCTACCAACACCAATGCATGAATATACAAAAATAAGAATAACAAATATTTATACATTTAAAATATGAATAGGCCCAATCAGTTCTTAAACCTGATATGAGAATATAAACATAATATGTCACGAAAGAGGTTACTGGTATATAGGAAACTCTCATAGTTGGGGATCACTTGTTTTGGAAAAATGAATTGAGAAATTGAGAATTTCTAGAAATTGCAAATAGAACATAATATGGACTCACTTCTTTGGGAGTTATGTATCATTATTTACTTACGTCATTGTATTATAGCTATTTTTCTGAACCACCTTGTCTAACGCTGGCTAAACATGGCTTGAATTAAGACAATATTGATTAATTCATTCATAAATTATAAGCATAGGTTGGATTTCATACTCATACTTTCATCTAAACAAACGAAATCTTGGCTCGAAGGAGACTTGAGATCATTCAACTATTGGTCACCCCCCCCCCCCTTGGCAAAAAGCTAGATCCGCCCTGGACTATTATACCCCTAAGATGTTCATCCTTTGAAAGAAAGCCACTCTTCCGTGATTTGGGCCAGGCCTTTTCTATAGCGGTATAGAGCAGGCGCGGATCCAGGATTTCTTAGGGGAGGGGGCCCAACTTTCTTCATTTTTTTTTGCTCCCGAAAATTTGAAAATCGCGCCGACCGAAAAGTCGCTCAGTGGGGGGGGGGGGGGGGGGGGTGGGGGGGGGGGGGGTAGTGAGCACAATTTTGTTTGTTTTTTTTTTTTTTTGCTCCCGAAAATTTGAAAATCGCGCCGACCGAAAAGTCGCTCAGTGGGGGGGGGGGGTAGTTTTTCAATTTGCACCCCCCCCTTGAGCGCCAGGGGGGGGGGGGGCCCAACCCCCAAAAAAGGTAAAAATCACGTGATTTTACATGATTTTTTTCTCAAGGGGGGCCCCCCCCCTGGATCCGCCACTGGTATAGAGGACACTGAAGAAAAAAGCAACATTGCATCGTGTAGTAACACTGGTGTACTTTCATTGAAATGCAGAGTGTATAATAATGAGGGTAGTTTTCATAAAGATCCTGCTACACAGATTATTTTTTTATATATTTACTGGCAGTTGTTTGACTGGTTGTATCACGTCGTGCAGCGTTGCGCTGCGTTCCAGAATACGCATACTAGTCTACACAATACTGAATAAAGATATTCTTTAAAGAAAGAGGAGACTTGTTGTGGAAGCAATTCAGTCAATATTTAAGAAGAATTTCATCGGACCTTTAATATCTGTGCTGTGGTATGTACTCATGTACTGTATTATACACTTGCTTTGAGTTTAGGTTGCTTTGATTTACTATGCAAGGGTGTGTGTGCGTGTGTGCGTGTGGGGAGGGGTATCAAACAACATCGTAGGCCTATATTTATTATTTCCATCACAATATTTTTACTCGTGTAGCCTACAAGGAAATCCCACGTGTACAAAAAAAGAAGCAATAATTAAGCCTTTGCTCGTTTCTCTAATAGTGCTTGGTGGTGGTGGCCATTATATTTGAGGAAAGAGAGTGAAACAGAGAGAGAGAGAGAGAGAGAGAGAGAGAATCGCGAACTTCATCATGTACTTCAGTATCTGTTATGATTCAAACCGCTTATTTTTACTTATTAAAGTGATTTCTTGTTGAGATAATACTTCTCTCTCTTCAATCAATCATGTGATTGTTATGGGCCAATACGAATATAAATTATGTCATGTTCTCACCTCATTATGTTTTTTTCTGTAAGATTTAACTGAGTTTGACTTGAAGACATTTCCCCATCATGTTAACGAAAATATGGATTCTCGCCGTGTTCGCCCTCGTCTTCGTCACCCTTGTTCGGGCGAATGATGACGACAAAGACGACGATGTCGATTTTACTGATGTATGTCCTGTAGAAGATATCGAGGAGGAAGTAGAAGAGAAAACGTGTGTTGGTAAGTCTAAATACTATTATGCTCAATATTCTTTTCTTTCAAAATGAAATTCTGTCAGTTTGAATGGCAGGTATGTATACACACTCAGGAGCCAGACAATATGATGGATTTTAAAAAGTAGGCCAATGTAGCAAATCAATTTGCTATCATTGAGACTTTCAATTGATGTTTATCAGCATAATTATATTCAATCACATACTTTTTATATCCTTTTCATCATGATTGTGAGTTAATAACATTTTACCTTTCTCCAGCTCCAGGCCACCCATGTGACTCCAACCCTTGTCAAAATGGAGGGACATGCTATGAGAAGTTTGGTGCCCTAACCTATTACAGATGTTTTTGTACTACAAAGTGGATTGGACGATATTGTGAGACGGGTTAGTCTAATTTACACCAGTCTGATATAGGAATGAAGTGATATTTGACGACTGGACCGAATCAAATCATTCATGCATCTCTGATCTTTGTATTGTACAAGAAATAGAATTTCAATAAGATGGATGTCATCAATGGTATTTTAAAATTTGAAAGTTAATACAAAAAAGATAAATAGATCAACGTGACTATTTCCTCGTCTTAACTGCATGGATGTTATCGCATTATGGAGTCATTAATCAGGTACTTTTAAACTTTGAATTTAAACATAATTCTGTAAATATATTATTTTATTCTCTAAGTCGCTCAATTAGTTTAACCTTATGTTCATTTTGTCTCTCCGAACAGTTTCAACTAAACCCAAACCAGTCAGAGCTCAGTATCCAGGACGCTACATTCCATGTCACGCTAAGAAATTCAACCGAGATGGAATATGTTTTGACGGTAAAAATAAATATGATACTGTTATTATAAGAAGAGAGGTGAATTTATATTTTCCGGAGTGCTTTCTTTTTTAAAATCTTTCAATCTACTTTTGTTTACTCTCTGCTAAGTGCGTTTAAAAAAAAATGTGCATATGACAGTAAGGACAATAAAAATGAAAGATTATACTTGCTATCTCGTTGTTACATCGTTGTTTAACAATGGAAATAACGAAAGAAATCCATCAAATTATACCAGTTCAAGAATTAAGTAAATAGTTATGATTCTTGGGAAACTACCTCCTGGACCATCACCACTGGAAAACTATATCCTTTAGAATAATCCCGGATGTTTTCTCCCGGACAGTTAGAATTCAACTAGCCTAAATCACTATTCATAATAGGACGTTATCGTAATGTAACCAAACTTATAATTAATTATGTGCTTCGATACGAATCATTTCATTCACCTGTTACGAATGATTAATAGTAATGACTATAGTAATGAATATAATATGTGTTGTTATAGGTAGGGCAAGCCATTGTTCTACCTAGCAAAAACTGATATATGCAATTTAAATTCAGACTATTGAGATACATTTGATTCGCAACAGGTGAATGAAATAATTCGTATCGAGTCGCTTCACAAAGGCATAATTATGATATGCATTAATTTGGTTATAATTGCGAAATTACCCTATTTGATTACCTCTATCATAGCTGTCAGTGTGTTCGATAACCATGATAATGTTAGCAGGAAGTGATCTTTATTGGGTACTTCCTCTATAACATGGGGGCATTCACTTTAAAGCAGTTGTCACATTAATACACTCTTTTTCTATCATTTCTCTGCCCAGATCTATACGACTTTTAGCTACATCAAAAAAGGCGTTGTGCGGATGTGGCCATGCACATAATTAAACGGGGACCAGAGTCTACCCGGACATGTTTGGATAATGCATCAAACAGGAATCAATAGAAGCCGAAAAAGACATGATATAGATCCCGGATCTCACTTATATTATTATTGTTGTTCCGTATTCTATTAATTCCATTAATTGATAGGATTGCATGGTGTGGTACAATAGTGAGGAAAACTGAACGGGTACACCGTGCACTACACTCATAATAAGTTACTTTTATTGTAAAGTTTAAGATATTTAAAAAATATCAGTGAAAATTTGAACAAAATCGGGCAAGGAATAAGGAAGTTAGAGCCTTTTGAAATGACTAGTCACTAGAGGGCGGTATTCAATTTGATGACATCATCTGTGAACAACTCTCCATGCCTTTTGTACATAAAATTTCACAATTTTTTTGTTTTCTTCGTATTTATTTGTGTTCTTGATCTGACTTCATAACATGTGAAGTAGAATATCATTTTGCATTCTATATCTTGCATTCAGGGGAGTAGATTATCTCAATCACAAGAAAGAAGGAAAAACATGAAATTTGATGTACAAAAGGCATGGAGAGTTGTTCACAGATGATGTCATCAAATTGAATACCGCCCTCTAGTGACTAGTCATTTCAAAAGGCTCTAACTTCCTTATTCCTTGCCCGATTTTGTTCAAATTTTCACTGATATTTTTTAAATATCTTAAACTTTACAATAAAAGTAACTTAGTATGAAGGTTTTGGTTTCCTTTAAGCCTCCTCTCTAAAACCTTTAAATCCAACCCTGGGTCTCAAAAGGAAACTTAAACCTCGGACTAACTTCCTTTGTTAAACCCGATTTTGAACAAAAGTCTAAACCCGTCGTCTTCAGTTTTAACAAAAAGACAAGATTAACATATTAAATCTCATTATATACCCTTCTCGTGCAGTCAATTCAATCTATAGCGACCGCCGAAGGGAAACACATAAAGTGGTCTTTGTAGACAGGGTTTCTTTAGTACATGTTTCGATGAGAAACCATTTTCGAGGAAAACAAAAAATTTGTAGACAGGTGGCCACCAAAGCAGGTTTGACTGCATGTATAACGAAAATGCAAGCTTAAAGCATTGTCGATATCGTCACCCCTTTCTGTTTTATATAACTAAAGACAAAATTAAATAACCTTGAAAAAATTAAGTATTTGTTTTCCATTCTTTTTTTTTCTTTTTTTTTTTACTGGTAAAAGTTTACAAAACAAATTACAAAAATAAAGAATCCTAATCTCATCGAGACAAGATCGACTCACATCTTCTCGTATTCTTGTTTTAGTTGGAAGCTTGGTGGAGAGGCTTCATGGTTTATGTTTTTCCTTTTGAAAAAAATTTCAAGTCGACTTGACGAGGTCCAAAAGATTTTGTCTTCTCGACGAAGAAGATGATGATCCATATCGACGGCTGTCTGCAAGAACTTGGCCATAAGAGCATATACTATAATTGTGTTAGCAGTTACGACCTTCTTGAAGGAAGACAATATACAAATATTATCGATCTTTTTATCCCATCATGTCACCGGCACTGCAAGAAGGTGATTCGACAACAATCTACTTGACGAAGTTTTTAATCTTTGGAAATGTCGTCTTCCGTATGATTCAAGATAATTAAATTATAATTATGTCACCTATCAACATATGTCATTTTTATCGTGATTTTACCTGCTTTTAATTTACAGAGAAACAGATTATCATTAGCTGTATCCCTTTTGTTCAAAGTTATCATTATTATTGGAGATATAATATCGTTCAACCTCAGTCACACCAACTAGACCGACACCAGAGCAACCCAACATACAATGTTATATTACCATGCATGAAATGGCCAAGAGTTGTTCTGTTTGGAGTCGGGTTGTAGGTGTGGTTTAGGTATGAAGGAATATTCTATCTTTTCCAAGTTACGTTTAATGCGAACTTGTTCAACTAATAAACAAAAACAAAAAAAATTAATAGAAACTTGTTGTTTTTATTGTAGAGTCATACGAATGTATTACTACCATGCAGGAATCATGTTTGTGTTTTACATCTTTAAAGGTAATACAAAGTTTTGGTATGGGGTCATGAATTTTGTTCAAATGAACATATTGGAAGCATATGCGATCCTACAATATTCAGTGGTCGTTGTCGAGGTCGAAATCGACTCTAAATTTATGAAATTGTAAATAATAAACACTTTATGTTGTATAGCTCCCTCTCAAGGTCAAGATATTAATTAAGCTATAAAACAATGTATCTTGACTAAAATCGACCGATTAGCTATTCCCGTTTGGAAATAATTATATAGCACAACTACATATTCTGAGATTTTCATGGTCGCAGCTACCATTATATGGCCGTAGGAGCTATTTGAAATTTATCAAAATTTACCGGGAGCACCGGTAAATGTTTATATTTAATTTTTCTCGAAAGCAGAAGTGTTTTAGGGGCTAAAATTTCTAGTGCATTTAATACATCCCCAGGGGCATCGAAATATATCAAAATTGTAAAGAATCATTATCCACCCATTTTTCAAAACTTACCAAAACTTTGTAATACCTTTAACCTGTTTATTAACCTGTACTCTTTATGTTTGTTATTTTATAATACCGTAGGAGATGACTTTGTGTGCATTATAATGAATCCACTGATTAAAAAGAAATGTTTTAGACCTTGTGGAATACAAAATGTTCACTATTTAGTGAATCATATTGGAAGGGCACTGAAAAATATTTAATTCGATCAAGCATATTGCAAAAAAGAAAGGAAACATCAACAATTACTCACGAACGCTACTATAATCGAAGAAAGAGGTAATATCAAGGAACATTTCATGAACCAATAATACGTCCAAAAAATCGTGTTCGTATTATACATGTACCTGATTGTCTTGTTCATACAAGGCTATTGATATAGACCATTTTACTAACATATTTAAAATATGTTATGCGTACTTTTTAAACAAAGGTTGTTCTTGACAACCTGAAAGCTTGACCGATGTATGCCAACTGGATTCTAGGTATTGTAGTTCATTCATTATTAAAGAATTAATGGAGTAACTCGTCACTATAGGTCCCCAGGAAAGAAACATCCATACATTTTATTATGTTAGTTAACTGGTCTATTGCCTTAATTAGGTTGATTTTTCGGAAGAGTAGTTGCGATCGCGTTACAAGTACAAACTGAACAAAAGATAACACAAAGCACCCGTCAACCGGAGTCTTGAACCTACCCCCCTCAAGGATCGTCAAGCATTCGACGTCAACTCGACGTCGAATCTTGGGGTCGCCGAAATCAGAGCGTGATGAATCTTTGACGTATTTTTATTTGGCCGTAGTGAATCTTTACCTTATTATGTGTAGGAGAAGGTGAATCTTTGCCTCATTTTTTACCGAATGTTGTGAATCTTGAACGAATATTTTTCACATACAAGTGAACGAGCGTCGAGTGAAAAAATTATCGTGTGTGAACGAGCGTCGAATGTCTTCGACTCCAGGGGAAATGAGGGTTCAAGATTTAAATAAACTGTGACGTGGAGCTAGCTACGTTCGAGTTCGGATTTCGCGCTAAATCCGGTGTCCACGAATATTAAAACCCGAAAATATATACCTTCTGAACCTTCTGAATTTGGAGTCAGCAGGGCGGTATTCCGCATGTCGCTAACTTGTATGGCAGGTTTTGTGATGCCATACAAGTTGGCGACATGCGATACCGCCCTGCTGATGAGTACCAAAAGTGTACCCCCGATAAAGTTTTTAATTATTGAAGAGTTTCTAATATGTCTTTACTCAACGAAGACTGCTTTGTCAACTGGTCACATTTTGGGTAAATCATAATATAACCCGGCTATGCAGACGTGGGGGAAATTTGTTTACAGCTGCTGTCACGTTTTGTTTACTTGTATAGCCTGCGCCAACGAAAAATATACACGATGGCGACGGGGCGATTCGCCCCCTAAACCTCTGAAATCGCCACAGTAAATATCAAGACGAGGGCGAACAAAATTGATATATAATGTAAAATCGCCCCCGCCATAAATTGATATTCCCTGGGAACTAATAAATCAATTTATTGATTTGTCTGAGTGAACTCTCCGTTCCAACTACCAACTCCAAAACTAGAAATTTCCATCAACATTTTAAAAGTTTTGTGATTGCAGCGGATCGGTGGTCGTACCTACTGTAGCTAGATCGGTATCCGCCTAGCCTAAGCTAGTCCAGCCTCTGTACCGTTTTCGTTTAGCGCACCCAATCAGCTGATAAAATAACACACCCTCAACGTTGAAATTTGGGGATTGCGCGATCAGTGGAGAGACCGCGATGTGTGTGGGGGATAAAAAGAACGAACGGACTGAATCTGGACTAAGCCTAAGCACGCGGCCAGGCCCGCGCCCCCGATGTAAATACGGAGTACAGATTCACAATACACAGAAACTAGCTGCTCCAGTATAAGTACAGTGCAGCGCGAGCCCGCACGCTCCTAGAGTATGAAGCAAATAAGTATTTGCGAGTGACGAGTGCTGAACTGCTAGCGACCAAATTGGTTCGTAATATGTTTATTTAGTCTTTTTTCCGACCCGAATTTTTATCATGGACAATGCAATCCCATTAAAAATAATGTTATTCCGTCTTAAATTGTGTTATTTATAACTTAAAACCATTAAATGCGAGTATATTTTTTACTGTTGTCCCACATACCGATATATTTGTTGTAACGAAACGTGCAAAATCAATGCCAGATTTTTTCCTGTAAAATCGGTATAAAGCTAATTTCGTAGACAGAAATTGAATTTTGTTATAAAAACCCCGTAAATAAATATATAAATGATGTCCCTATACCTCAGCATTTTTCTTACAACTGTTTAATTAAATTATATTATTTATATACCAGGCCCATTGTCATTGATGCCTGCGCCGCGCCTGAGTGATGGCATCAATTTCAGTCTACGAAATGAAACTAGCTTTGAATTGGCCTTTTATAGATTAGAATTAGAGTCTATACGGGGACAAAAATACGACTATGATTTTGCATGTTTCTTTATAACAATGATCGTTATGTGGGACAACAGTAAAAATATTCATTTATTGGTTAAGTTATAGAGTCTAGATCTAAATAACACAATTTTAAACGGAGTTACATTTTTTTTTAAATGGGATCGCATTGTCCATGATAACAATTCAAATTCGGGACAGAAAAAAAAGACAAAATGACACAATATTACCTACCAATTTGGTTGCTAGTACTAGTAGCATGATGGCTAAGGAAAAACACAACTTATTGTTACAGCTTACAATGAATTAGCCCCCACTTTTCTTAAAGTAGCCCCCATAAAAAATTTATTCCTAGCCTAGCTGCGTGTCAGTGACAAAATTTTCTTATATAAAAACAAGCAGTTGAACAAAACATTCCTTTTGACAAGTTTTAGCTACATGTATATGTAAATCATTAAGCCACACGTTTAATTAACACAAAGTGAATAAATCATGGATACAGAGATCCAAAAATAATAATTATTGGCGAGACATCGTAGCCGAAGCGAAGTCCCGAAAATAATAATTAGTGGCGAAATTGTACCTTTTTTTTAATTCTAGCTACCATTTTCAGAAAACAGATTGTTTCCACAAGTACTCATGCAGTGGCGGACGGATCCAGCCGGCGGGAAGAGGGGGGGCCCAATCCGTGAGAAAATATTAGTTGCGACTCGGCCACCGGTAAATAAGCGGGGGGGGGGGGGGGGGGGGGGTAGGCACTTTTTTTGGTTGGTCCAATTTTTCAGGAAATATTTTGCGCGGACCCAGTCAGCCGGTGAATAAGCGAGGGGGGGGGGGGTGAGACCACTATTTTTGTTTTTTTCCACCTAATTCGTGAGAATTTTTTTAATAATTTGTTGTTGTTGTTGACCCGTCAGCCCCCCCCCCCCCGTGGATCCGCGCCTGCAGATGATCCAGACGGCGTCAAGGGGGGGGGGGGGGGGGTAGCCAAATCTTAATACAAAATTTAGTGCCGACTCAGCCGGCTGGCAAATAAGCGGGGGGGGGGGGGGGGGGCTTTTGTTTTTTGTTTTATAAAGGTTAACTTTACGTTATCATCCTATTTTTTTTTATCGTTTTGGGGGGCTAGGGGGGGGGGGGGGCCCAGGCCGGAATAATTGCTACGTGGATCCGCCCCTGTACTCATGATCAATTCTATGTTTCCTTTACTTAATCACTCTATCTACCATAAATAGCGGTGCTGGTGAAAGGCCGGTGAATCTTGACCTAATAAAAATTAAGCAGGTGAAGACGTGTGGTGAATCTGCACCTAATATTTTTAGCGGCGAGGTGAATCTGCACCCTATTTTTCTTGGAGATGGGTGAATCTGCACCTTATAAATAATTTGGAATAGTGAATCTTGACCTTATTTGTTACGAAGCAAGGTGAATGAGAAGTGAATCTTTGGGTCGGACGTTCAAGACCAAAAGTGAATAAGAGTGAAGTCTTGAGGGGGGTAGGTTCAAGACTCCAGTTGACCGCTGCATTAGTAATACTAATGGCGAGGTTGAAACATTATAAGAGATTACCAGACATGGTAACACTAATTAATGTACGCAACCTAGATAACAACCGACAATACAATATGACTTATCTAGAGGTAAACTGTGAACGACGTACAGGTTTATAGGCTCTCGAAGGAGGTCCGTCCATAAATTGCAGTTAATTTCAATTTATGTAGACTCCTGCACCTCTGGTTCACTTGCTTAATTCACCTGCTATGCGTAATGGCATCTTTCGCGATGGAATATTTCGACCGGTTTACTAACATATTCAAATTTATGGATGTTAACTTTTCTGGTGGCCTAGTGACGAGTCATATTCTATTTACCTGTTATAAATACGGAATCATAGTACAAAACGTGGTGCCCAGCCTGCATAAATCACTTGTTGCTATTATCGGGCAAGCATGGGGGGCAAGCTTTCAGGATGTCAAGAACTTTCTGTGTGTGCAAAGTAATCATACTATTTGAATATGTTAGTAATGGACCGGCGATGAGGATTATAAAGCAGTGTATAGGCTACTTTCTGTACTTTTCACGTATCGAGTATACCGTCCTCTATCGATTGCTGATGAACAGTCAAACAAGATACTAGATATTTTATTTGGTCTTTGCAAACAAGTTACATAGAAATTTGGTTTCCACTGGCGTTACAGTAATAATTCAAAAGACGGAGGACCCCATCAATAGTTTCCCCATCAGACAGAAAACATACATTGCTTCTTGCTATAGCTTCATTGCTATTGACTGGGTACTTTGTTTTTCTTCCCCTATTCTGTCAAATGGACATTATACCTAATGTTATTTTGTATTTTGTGTTTGACCAAATTCCGGCTGATTTCGGAGGGGTGTGTGTGTGTGTGTGTGTGTGTGTGTGGGGGGGGGGGGCAAATTTAAAGACTTGTATTATTAGGGGGAAGTGTAAGTTCTGTTGGGTCGCCTATCTCCACCAAAGAGGCCAGAAAACAACCCAAGCGGGGATAGGACTCTGGCTCGAACACTAAACGCCAGAATAGGCAATAATTAAAGGGAAAAATAAAAGAATATGAAAAAGAAAGAAAGAAAGAAATAAAGAAAAAAAAGGCTCAACAATACCACTAACACCAATAGCGGCAAATATCATTATTTTAATGAATCACAAATTGGTAATAAAATAAGAGAAATATCAAACATTTCAAATGAAAGAAATTCTATGATTGGAATGTTTATTATTTGAAGATGAGCGATACATATTCCCTATCGATAGACACAGGCTCATTATGATGCGAAACCTGAGCATGTGGGCTGAAACGTGTAGCCTAATTATTTTCCCTCCAACGATAAACATTATTCCTCCTTTATATAAATAAACGTGTATACATATTACATATCCCTATATAGATCAAGGGGGGGGGGACTCACATAATGCATACGGGCTGTGTCGCTCTAATGCGTCACTTTTTTCACAAAAAAATCCCTCAAACATAGGTCCCACTTTGAACAAAAAACATTAAAAATGGGTCCCTTTTCCCAAAATTTTCGAACTCCCGTCTCACCAATTCTGAGTACCCCCCCCCGGATATAATCATATACATGTATATCCTGTGGGATGATGACCCCCTCCCCCACCCCCCCAAAAAAAAATACACAGTGCCCCCCCCCCCGCCCCCCCCCCCAAAAAAAGAAATATTGGCTTAAGTGGGTGAGGCACATTGTTAGGTTGTGCCAATTATAGTTGGGGGGGGGGGGGGACAATGTGCACCCCTAAATCAGCCAGTGCAATCCTCGATTAAGCATAATGGCTCAGATGATCACGGATAAACAATGAATTTGAGAAAGTTTTCAAGTTTTTTTTAACAGTAGACTTATAATGCTGATTAATGACAAAATAATGTTATTTTGTCAAACAAAAGTAGGTGACCTAATTAAGCCTACTCTCTAGGCCTGCTGATGATGAGAGTTGAATGACTCAAATATCATTTTGACACTAGCTGTTCCAAGTAAACTTTGCATCTCGGTAAAATAATCTTGTATTAGTTGTAAATGCATTTTTTTGAATTTTCTTAAAGAATGTTACTATTTATATGATTTAGGCATTTAATTACTTGTGTCCCATTCCGAATAAGCCTTGTCTTGTTCCCTAACCTTTTCATTACAGTTAATTATTAACCATTTGAAAAACTTTCAATGTTGAATTATATTTATAAGTAAAAGTCAAATAGAGAATTAGAATAAAAGAGAAGAATTGTATTGCATTAGATCGTCAAACGCACACAAAACGCACTCGAATCATGCAGTTCCGCGCGCTCGATTACAATGCGAAAGAAGAAAACATGGCGGGTACGTGGAGAATGGAGAAAAGTTGTGGGTTCATACGAATGTGGTTTACACTGTTACTTGGAGTTCTTCAAGTGATACCAACATATATTGATACCGCCAGAGCACAAACAGAAGGTAATGTTCAATAGTTATTTTAATTAAACTTGATTGTTTGGTTTTTAGAACGTTTTTCGAACGAAGTTGTCAATTGCTTCGTACACGATCGGTATCACAACACACGGATAGTGCATGCTCCTCCGGCCGTGAGACAATGCCCGATCATTCATTGATCGGTCACGAAACTAGCCTATTTTTTTCGAACAAATTGAACTAAAAATGGCATTTCAAATACAGTGATAATAAATATAAAATCAAATACATTTACTTTGTTTCTGTTTGTGTCTGTGAATTGACAAAAATGTGCTAGATATGACCGTTTATAGCCCCAAACATTACATTACATGTTACATTACAGTGATCAGGAAGTTGCATGATTTCGTGCACACGTATATTTGTACTGGTTCCAATTGGAATAGACCACGCGATAGAAACGGGATGTTTTGTTATTGCGGATATGGTTGTAACTCCATGCTGTTGCTTGTTGTGTAGTGTAGATGGGGGCCCATAACTTTTTTTTTAAGAAAAGCATTTTATTCTCAAAGGCTAAGGTCCTTTATTTCTGCATTTTAGTATTATTGTTGTTTATCTTGGTTCTGCAGTTTTTATGGTGCTTTTGTCATTTACTGCTCCTCAGTAATATGGCACAATTTGGTATTGAATTTAAAGTCATCGCATGTGGATGTAGGCACACATAGGTGCATTACTATCCTGGCTGTGTATTAAAAGCTGTGCTATTGATTCTCAACATTTCAAACACCACTTTACAAAACTCAACTGATTTTACTAAAAATTGGTACTTTAGTGACGATTGATCACACCTAAATAGCAGTAAAATACAATTTTTTCTATTTTCCGATGTTAGAAAGAATAATTTAAAAATTCAAATTGTGAGTCCATTGTCAAATTTTCCGATCAATCGCATCGGCATGATAGTGTGCATCTGTGTGTTATGAGTGTATTGACGTTTCGTGTACTAAAATGCTGCCCATTAACACGTTGTGCATTGCTAGAGGTCAATACGCATTAGCATTGACCCTCTAGCTTTGCTGGAGTGGATGTAGGGTCTAACTCTAAGTTCTTATGATTCTAGATCAAATTTTTGGAGATTTATAATGTACATGTAGATTTACTTAACCTCCTTGCAGAGAACAAAACCTACAATCATGTTTATGTGGTAAAAATATTCATTCTTCATTCCCAAATTTTGTCTGACATTGTGGGTAGATTTTCACCCCAATGGTGAAAAAAAAGACTTGCTATAAAGTATAAATGCTTCCATTTTTTAAATACATCTTCATGATAGCTGGACAAAACCTTCAAATGAAAAATTCACCCTTGACTATCTGCATTAATTTTAGAAACCACATTTTTGCTGCCAATTTTATGGTAAAAAGAGGAAAGATTTGTATCTTTTTAGAATGATTAATTGATAAATCATTATGCTAATTTTTAATTTTCTTCTCTTCTATTCATTCACAGCATTTGTTCAGTCAGACATCAGTGAACTCCGACAGCTAGTAGAAGAAGTAGCATTGAAGGTTAGTATTTTATTAAAACACTAATACATACATGAATGCAGAAATGTTATTATCAAGAAAGCTTTATTAATTAGGTTGGGTGTATAAATGGTGGGACTTACATATCTCTTTCATATTAAGATGTGTCCATTCTAGCTTTTCATTTGTACATTTGAGAAAATCCTCATATAAAAATCATGAATAATTTTGTAGGGTTGGAAATAACTAAATCCATGGACACATCTCTTGTACTAGCTGGTCTTATGAGGTGTATCGCATTTAGGGAAGAGGATCAAACTGCAGGTTTGTACTCTCATTGAGAAAATACACAATACAAACTAATTCAAGAGTGAACATCCATTTTTTCTTGTTGGCCGTTTGTATGTTCAAGTGCTACAAATGTAGTAATGTACACTATATACTTGACTTTTGACATAGCCTACATACTGTATACTGGTAGCCAATAGAAAGAAGGTGTTGGTAATTTGGTCACCTGGTTTTGTGTATTTGTATGTACTGTGTCATGTGGAGAATTTTTGATGTCATTTTGCAAATTAAAAATAATTAATTCCTCAGTTGTTATGGTAGACAACACATTCTACCATAGTACATGTTACATTCCTGTATCATTCCATCATATATATTCATGTAATGGGAAGAGAAAAATATGTTAATAACTTTTGTACATTTTCTATCTTGTCAATTTACATGGCTGAATTGCAGATCAGAGTCTTTTTTTTGTTATTTTGATTTTATTCCCTATCACATTCTTTGCAGATATTTCACAAATTCTTTTTAAAACAAATATTGGATTATTTTGTTTGGCTTTCATGAGGGGGTCAAGTTATTAGTGACCTGCATGTAAGATTAGGTACAGTACATTGTGTAGAGCTCTTTATTGTCATTGAGATTCTAAGTTTGAGAGAGACTTCTTAGTTGATATTATTTGTAGAAACTGATGCTCTATGCTGACATGTTTGAAGTCTGTAAAACAATTATCCATCCTGAAAACATCACAAGCATCTTACATCTTATCTCTGTTTGCTTTTGTAATCCTCACCTCCATCTTGTTTGCTCTCCCAAAGCATTTCATTGATGACATCAATGCCCTTTTAATGAGGTACAAGTTACATAATCATTTCCCCCCTTGCAGTGTGGACTTTTGGTGGGGAAGAGAGGATTATTGCAAACCTTATTTGCATATAACTGTGAATCTTGTGTTAGTGTACATGTAGGCCTACATGTAGCCACACACTTTACATGTAGTTGTTTAGAACATGCATGTACTGTCCTTGGGTGAATGAAGGATTCACATGTGCATGTACATGTAGGCCTCTATGTACATGTCTGTTCATTGGACTCTTAAAGGATTATAATATATAAACTGTCATGTAAAGTACATAAGAGTTTAACATGTGTGGAATAGCAAGAAAAACTTCAGATTCAGATTTGTAAACCTTGGAGAGTTAGGCTTGTTACAAAAACAATGTATGTAGTAATAGTCCCAGTTACTATAAAGTTGATATAAAAAATGACTTACCGTAAATCTCCGTGTATAAGGCGCACTTTTTTGGCGCCGAAAAAATTTGAAAATCGGGGGTGCGTCTTATACACAGATACAGAAAAAAAAAGATTTTTTTTTTTTTTTTTTTTTTTTTTTCCCTTCCCGATTTCGATTTATGGCGCTATGCCTGGCAATGTCTCTCAGCTCAGTAATCAGTGTGTTGACTCACCACTCGGAAACTACAACAACACTCACATTTGTCTGTCGTCTTGGTTTGAAAGTAATCTTTCTAATAGATCTCAAAATGTAGTTTTTAATAATTCCTCAATTTTTTTTTCTATAACAAATGGTGTACCACAAGGTTCTATCCTAGGTACTCTATTGTCAGAAATTTAGAGGATTCTATTCATATCATGCATGACTATTGATGTTTGGCATAGAACACAGTGCTTCTGCTAGCTGATGTGATGAGGCTGGTGTGGGACACTTGGTATCATGAAGCCTTAAGAGTCTGGACCTGTTTTTAATTTACATTAATGATCTTACACACATTCTTCTACAACGACATTGTTACTATTATTTGGTGGGTTTTCGGCAACAAAACAATAACAACAACAAAACAACAAAAAACGATTTTTTTTTTTTTATATTTTTTTAAATTTTTTTTTGCCCCCAAAATAGGGGTGCGCCTTATACACAGGTGCGCCTTATACACGGAGATTTACGGTACTGAAATTACAAAAGGTAAATACTAAATATTGTTAGTTGTTATGATGAAGTAAATTGGCTTGTTTAGCTTGTTTAGTTATATTGCTGGTACATAGATGTTATTAAAGGGGATAATCAGAAAGTATTGAGCCCTGTATGTTTGGGAATATTGTACCCTTTAAAACAAAAAATCATAGAAGCAGTTTGTTATTTTTCTCTAATAAAATGAAGCATGTTCCAGAAGGGAGTGTTAAGTACAGCCAAATATTGAATAAAGAGAATGCAAGTTTAAATACAATACTATTTACCAGTAATAGCAATTTATGAGTAGACTAATGGTATCATGTACATGTAGGTGTACAAAAATACTTGCCTTTTATATTGAAATCAATTTCCACTTTATTTTATGTTCTTCAATTACTAAATGTTTGAAAATCTGGTAGGCCGATACTTTCGGTGTGATTTCATGTCTTAAAAAAAAAAATGTTTTTTTGTTTCCTTTTGCTGATTAGTCTTCTTTAAATTGGAATGGAAAAGGCAAATAGGATGATAATATAAATTTGACCAATTATATAGTCTTGTCAAAAAAGGGAAGACAAAACTTTTGATTGTTGTTGCCTTATTTCGTACCCATGTAAATGTACATTAATATATTCTCAAATTAGTATGTTTTCCTTTAAAATTATCATATCTAGACCGATTTCAGAAGCTCTGTATTTTATCTTGGATAGAAATCACAAGTATCTTTGCAATGTGATATATTCTCTGCTGTTTCAGCTTCTGTATTTCTTTCAACCAGGAAGAATAATTGATATGCTTCAGATACATTTCAAAACTGTAAACAATCAGACATTTTTGTAATTTTAGTAATCCTTTTCTCATATGTTATTATACGATGTACAATGAGAGAGAGAGAAAGAGAGAAAGAGAGAGAGAGAGAGAGAAAGAGAGAGAGAAAGAGAGAGATAATTGTATTGTATTGCACGTACAGTGTATGATGTACACAAAAGTCACAAAGAGAGAGAGAGAGAGAGAGGGGGGGGGGGGGAAGAGAATTGGAGGGAGAGAAGAGATAGAGAGAGAGAGAGAGAGAGAGATAAAGAAAAAGATGGAGAGAGAGAGAGAGAGAGTAACGACATAATTGTATTGTATTGCATGTACAGTGTATGATGTACACAAAGTGTGGGCCTCTTCACTCATTCATTCATTGTAATGTGTAAGGCCTTGAAAGTTGTATCTGAATTTGTAAAGATCAATGGGGAATAAACACCACAGAGCTCAATGATGCAGGCACATCCCCATGGAGATAAACAATGTCAATTGATTATGTTAAGGAGTGGCATAAAAGGGCACTCTCAATCGGCTGCCTAGGATAATATGTTGAAATAGAAATGTACATGTATTTGTAAAGTTTGCATTTTGCCCAAAACACCTTGCTTTGTTAGTTAAATTAGGTATTAAAAATTAAAATCTAGATATGGAATGATATTGATAGTGTCAAAGTTATCGATTTTATTGTATGCATAAGTTACCGGCAATCAACTTCTTGGATTTGTTTTTCATTTTGTATTAAAAGTTCCATGTCGGCCTTTATTGTAGATGGCCCCCATCGTACATGTAAATAGTACTTTGAGTGGAAATGAAACAAGGTATGTACACTTGTATACACTGTAGCTTAAATCTAAGTTAAAATACACTCGTCCATTGTGAGAAGCATAATACCCCCCCCCCCCCCCCACCAACAACTTAGTTCACCTTCCCTTTGACTGTGCTTATTAACCATATCAAGCTATTGTCATGTCATAACAATGCACATTTGCATTCCAAAAGAAGTGCTCTGGGATAGGAGGGAAAACCAATTGCTTTGTATGGGTTGGGGTGATTAGTATAAAGAACAGACCCTAACATTCTCCTCGTATTACTAATGTAAAACCAGGAACTTCCACCAATTACAGGCATTGACAACTATTTTTATTATTATTATTATTATTACTTATACCGCGCTTTTCCCATAAGGCCCAAAGCGCTTTAATACAGTAAATGAAAATGAAAATTAACATAAATACATGTACACACTGTAGTAAGAAAAACAGTCTTACAACTACAAAATGCAAAAAAATATTTGTTTTTAAGGCCTTTCTGAAGGTAATTACTGATGGAGAATGCCTAATTCTAGGCATTTTAGAAGCAAGAAACTTGTTTAAATGTCAAAATTCAGCGTTGTGTCAGTTACAAGTTATTCATTTTGTGGCATCAAACCCTTTCAAAACTGAAACACTCTCTAAATTCTTTTCTTATTTTTTTTGGTCATTTGTTAATGGGGTAGTGAGGGGTTGGAACCTCAATTTTATTCCTACTAGTTTGTTATTGAAGCTACACATTTTAGTATTGGGTTGGGCTGCTGAGGCATTACTTAAAAGACACAGTAGCCTGTATTATCTGTATAGTATACACAATACATTCTATTGCAGATGCGCAAACCTATGTTTCTATTGAATTTGTTGTCATTGTTAAGAGAGCACTGTTGCTTTTTATCAAGGTTAAAGATTTCAAGCTGCGGGAAGGTTTATTTTATGGAAAAAAACCAAGGTTCTGTCTTTCTGTCAAAGTAGTGTCAATAATAAGCCTTCATACATGTACGTACTTATTGATGGTTAGCCATTATCAATAGATTGCCCTGAATAATTGCCAAGTCAGTCATAAAGGCCAGTTTGATATTTTCTGGTGGATTGTATTGTATTGTACTGTAAGATGATTTGTGGATGTGTATGGTTATCAGTGTGGAATTGTGCATTATTGAAATAGAAGTAAAACGTTAACTAAATTATTCATATCCTTACCAAGTTTTGTAATTTTTTGAATATATGTGAACAATTAATTTGTCCCAATTTATGTTTCATGAGAATGGTACATATTAAAGCTTAAATCTAAAAGTATTCAGCAAAGGTCCTAATTTAACCAGTCTACAGCATCTTTCATTCGTGATTTAAGCCTCGGTCACAAATGCCATTACGCCATGGAAATTCGGGAAGACCATGGAAAAACGGAGATTCGTATTTGGTACAAAGCTTTGTGACCGTAGCTTAACTAAAAACACTAATTCATCAAATTTACGTGGGGTATGATTAATTAAGTTGTTAACTCTCTGGACTATGGAGGCCTACATCTGTAGATCTATGTCCACTCCAAATATACCTTTTACAAATCTGATATGTTTACCCTTTCCTGCATGATGTACAGTACCCTTAGCTTGAAAGGAAGTATTTGTTGAATTATTTTGTGGACCTTGATCAGTACTTGAAGAATCCATGAAGCAAGGCCGCTTTTTGAGAGGCTATTGTGTCAAGGGGGGGGGGGGGGGGGGGTATCGGATGTGGGATTTGGTCAACTATTCAAAGAATATCTTATGTTTACATACACTTGCTAGCACTATAATAGTGTTTCCATAGAGTAAAGATATGTGGCAATTCACATGCTGAAATCTTTTGAAAGTAAATTGTATGTACTTGTATGCCTGTATTCTCTTTAATCATGTGGAGAATTATTTTTTGATTTCTGCATCTTGAAATTTTGTATAGTATCTTTCTTTGACATACAAAAATGATCTAAATGATATTAAGGGCAGGAGACTTAATATTGTGCCCTGAATAATAATCACACTTTGTGCGAATGTTATTATTAAGAAAGATACAAAAGTTAATGTGGTTGGATGAGCTAGTGTGCGCTTGTAAAATGGCGACTGGCCGGAATGCTCCCCAGGGAGTGGAGAATTTGCATACATTGTGTGCGGGTAAGCCTGAAGAACCCACTGCACTATTTGTATAAGAGTAGGGGGAAACCCCGGTGTAGTGGTCCACCTGCAAAAACCCTAGTATAGTACGATAATACTCTGTAAAGAGGTCTGTACTCAAAAGGAAGAAGAATCAGATGACTGGGCTCTATTTTAACAAAGCAGAATATTATTATTATTAACCATATACTGTATATTGGTATAAGGCCATGTAAAAAAATGTACATGTTTAGCATCCCCGCCTGCTTCCTTTTTGGGGGCTGCCTCCTATTTTGCTTTGTTTTTTGAAAGAAAAAAAAACATGAAGAACATGCTAAAATGGATCTATTTCTGATTTTAAAAAAAATAAAAAAATTGTCGGCCGCCATCTTGAAAAATAGCCCAAATGTCAGGGAAAATGTACCGAGCGGCCATTTTGAAAAAAAAAAAAAAAAGGGCCTCCTCCTTCCTATTTTTCGAAAAAACGACGCTAAACATTTTTAAATTTTATTTGGCCTTATAATGTGTTAATTAATTATACATGTATGTGACAGTTTATTTTTTGAAATAGTAATCAGGCTCTTTTACATTTAATGGCAGATTGCCCTGTGAACATCTACATGTATAGGTGTATACTACTTAATATTTGTTTAATGTTAAAATATTCTGTAGTTTGTTTTTCCTTTAAAAAAGGGTTTGGTTAAAACTGGTTGCCATCGATATATACATTGTACATGTATACATGTACAGGTATGTATCAGAGACAATACTGCATGCATTGTATTGGCTAATGTTATTGAAATGTTAATCGCTTTTCTCTTTTTTTTCCTTCTTTCCTCCTCTCTTTTTCCTTCTTTCCTCCTCTCTTTTTCTGCTACTACCTACAGAGCGATCTGAGTCAAACATTTACAATAGGCGAAAATGGGTAAGTATTCATTTAGATAGCTCTTTAACAATTAAGATTATTCAATTAGACTGACAATCAAAGAAAGTAATTAGGCTTTAATGGGTAACCTCTGCCTATTATTTGCAGCTTGCATCCTTCAGTTACCATGGTAACCCATACTTTTCCAAAGGTGTTCCCTCTAATGACAGTCATTTCAAGCATATTGGCAGTTAAATTATCTGGTATAGTCAAGCTTGGGCAAGAGAAACTGGGTAGATACTCCAGATATTGTGACTTATTTTCAATTCCAGTGGGTTACTTTCTGGCACTAACATTAAATACTGAGATTTTAATGGTAGATTAAGCACTCAAGTTCAATGATTCTATTAATTCCCACTAAAAAACTGTTTAAAAGTAGGCATAGGGAATTTCCCGTAAAAACCCATAACTGGTAGACATTGGTTCTTTGTAGCTAACAATACAGTCTGATCATACTTGGAATCATGCCTGTACAAACATGAACAATTATAGTCTTGATAAAAATAGTTAAACACAGACTTGTTATTCTCATGAAAAGACTTGTGTTGACATACCTTTGTATGTGGGTATGGGTGAGCAGGACTCGATAGTTTAAAGGGGAAGTCCACCCTGATATTAAGTTGGTTTTAATAGCAGCAGTAAAATAAGATACCGGGTAAGTGACAGTTTCAGCAGTTTCTAGGACGACAACTTCCGGATTTCAAAGCTTTAGATTTTGGGTTTTCAGAGAGCTGATACTCCTCTGACAAACACTAAATGGCATATAAATGATATTATTGTAATCTATGGCCTATAAGCTTTCAGTTGATATATAATTCATCTATTGAATTTTCACTTCGGATAGGGTCTTTAATACAATATAGAAATGGAGCAATATTTCTCCCCTGTAACTTCACAGACATATCATGCAGTGTTCATTTGATTCATGGGCCTTACAATTATTTAAAGATAAACTTTTGTTAGATCAAATAAAATAAATTGAATCGTTTCCGTCATTGAAAGGGTGAGAACAAGGAACTTAAAAGCTGCCAAGCTTTGCAATTTGAGACACAAATTTCCATGAGTTTCTTTTTAGCATTTATAGTTTACTTTCATGCCTATAGAACTCGCAATCTTTCTTCATCATCGCAGATATTAATCAGTCTAAATTTGGAATGCATCCAAATGAAACCAAAACTGAATGAAGAAAGCGATTGCCTCGAGGCTTTTGTCGCACGCTAGACCCTGGAACACTTCTCATCTATTTACTCCACCATCTCATTACATACATGACTAGCCTACATGTATGCTTGATCAGTAGTAGGTCCATGGTTTAATGCACTGTCTTTGTCTACTGCTTGAAATGTCTCTGTAGTGCTGGTTCTCTTTCACTGTTCAATGATTACAGGCCAACATGTACCTATACATATGAGCATGCGTAACAAGTGATTCGCAAAGCATCAATGCAATCAAATGAAATTCAAATGAGTTTTGCTCCTGAAAATGTTATTGACTGAGCCCTATTATAGTTTTTAAAAAATCTATATGTAAAGTGGAAATAAGAATAGACGAGGAAGTGGTTAGAAAAATGAAGTTCCTACGCTTTATGATTGCATTCATTCTCTCCCATTTCATGATTGGAGGTAGATTTAATGTTCACAACTTCCTGAAATTCATATAAGCTACATTACCTTGAGAATACATAGACGAGGTTAGTTACACGGTACACAGGGCTCCTTTAGAAACAGAGGAGGCCGGGGCACGTTAACACACAATCAGTTTACCATGTCATTTGAATAGAACGATTGTTGGGTTGTACATGTACATCTAGGCCTACATGTAGGACAAGGACAGAAATAGTCTTTTATTACAAGTACTATGTAGATTGATAAGAGCAATAGTTTAACAAAAAATGCTTCCTCATGTGTCAGACTGTTTTAGAACACGGGGTACTATACATGGACATTTCAATGTATGAAAGAAGGGAGATTTTTTTTCCCAGAGGTATTATTAAATGGCCAAGTTGTAAATGGGTATTTCTTCTCTGAAGATTCATGTACAAAATAAGTTAATAATTTGACTCCTTTTTAACATATGATGCTATCAAAATAAATGTAAAATCATTATGTATACAGTGCACTAAAGTACATCAGATAATTTGATTTTTATCTTTCTAACCCATGCCTCCATAATGGGTTAATAATTTACCCAAGTCACTTTTGTATTAAAGGTGTATGGTACATGCATAAGATGATCAGTAATGGGGTACATGACCAATTACTCAACTCCCATACCTTCAATGGTAGCATACCAAAAGACAACTCTCAAATGTCAACTAAAGACCCGTTCAGATATGATGCTGCAAAACCACAGCAGTTTGTTTGTGATGATGTAAAGTGTAATATGCTTCATATTGCTAAATCTTATAACACAGAGCTCAGTGAGTACACCCAAGTCCTTTGTTGCATTCAGTTTCCAATCATTTTACACGTAACAAAACTGTGGCAGTTTTATTTTTGCAGCGGTTTAGCGCGCTTTATCTGAACACGCCTTAATGCATCCGAACCATTGCCTGATAGTAATTTAAATTACATTCACCCTACACTTTGCACATATTTGCATATGATATGTTAAAGAGGATGGTTTTATTGTGATGCCCACTGCTCCCTCCGTCTGTCACATCACATCAGTAGCCGCACCATGGACTAAATTGACCATCAGTGGAGTGATGAAAGCGGGCAGAGCGAGAGAGAGAGGCGGTCAGCTTGTTTGATGTTGAGATAAGGAGGGGTTGCCACGGCGTCCATTCTAAATGGATGTAGATGAGAAGGTGTCGTCCTATTATCATATCATCATGTCAAGCTATGGACCGATTCACTGTAGAGAACATTCAGTTAAGGGAGGGGGGAGGGGGTCGTGATGAAGATGGTGATAATGACCATTATATTTCCAGTATACTTAAGATAGAAACCCTGAATTTACTGAAGTGCAGAAAGCTATTAATAGAACCATATAACATGGTAAGTATTTTATCATACACCTGTACCTTGCAAATATTCTACCTTGTAAAATGGCTGTAGACAAGAATTGAATTGAACATGGCATGTAATCATTTAGCTGCCTAGTTTACATGTAGGGCATGTACTGTAAGATTTACAGTGTAAAGTACTGTATGCATTTCTCATGTGTTATTGATCATTAGCAGTGACTGGTGTTATCTTCAGAACAAAATGACATCATAGAGTGTCAGACCATACATACACAGCTGCCATAACTGACCTATCAAAGTAAGGTGTCAATGGGCGGATAACTATTATCCCTAATCAGCGCCGAAGTGGTAGGGCTACACAAATTTATATTGGATTTATATCAATCAATTTATTGATCAATCAAGTTTTGAAGAAAAAAGGGTCAATTGCTTCCATGGAAATCCATCCATTTCTGTATAGAATTTACAACATAAAAATAAACTTCATACAGAGCTGATTTTTAACCTTAGTGATAGGCTTTTAAAACTAGGCTGCTAGACACGTCATGAAACTGAAAGAAGGAAGAGATGGCAGACGGACAAAGGACATTTACTATGCTTATATTTGTCCTTAAACAAGGTTTCATGTCATAGGCTTACATGTAATCCATGTGCCAAGTTTCAGGAAATTCAGCAATTGTTTTATCTATGATCAATGATATTAATGATCTTGAAATGAAGTTATTTATATAGTGAGTGATATAAACTGAAGCATGCCCATTGATATATTGGGGCTTTTGAAATGATTGAACTTTACAATTCATAAAATGATAGGTAAATTGACTATGCCAAATAGTTAAAGGTATAGATATGTATGCCACAAAGGAAATCAGGAGGCTTCCTCCTTCAGCTTTTCAATGCAAAAGTTGAAATATCAAGGATGAAATGAATAATTTAAAGACAACCCTTTATATCTTTCCTTTTCTTTTCTCCCCCCCCCCCCTTAAAAAAAAACTCGCCAGCATTTAGTAAGACCTACACCTAATTTAACCTGTCAATTATACTGTAAATATTTACCCTTACAAAGAACGTTAGCTTAAAGGTATTACAAAGTTTTGGGAAATTTTGAAAAATGGGTGGATAGTGATTCTTTACAATTTTGGTATATTTGGATGCCCCTGTGGATGTATTAAAAGCACTCGAAATTTTAGCCCCTAAAACACTTCTGCTTTCGAGAAAAATTGAATATAAAGATTTACCGGTGCTCCCGGTAAATGTTGATATATTTCAAAAAGCTCCTACGGCCGTACAGTGGTAGCTGCGACCATGAAAATCTCAGAATATGTAGTTGTCGTATATAATTTTCGAACGGGAATAGGTAATCGGTCGATTTTAGTCAATAACATTGTTTTATAGCTTAATTAATATCTTGACCTTGAGAGGGAGCTATTCAACATAAAGTGTTTATTATTTACAATTTCATAACTTTAGAGTCGATTTCGACCGCGACAACGATCACTGAGTATTATAGGATCGCATATGCTTCCAATATGTTCATTTGAACCAAATTCATGACCCCATACCAAAACTTTGTATTACCTTTAACTTTTAATCTCATACACTACACATACATGTACATGTAGGCCTACATATCTGTAGCATCATGTACGTGTATATTAAAGAAAGAAACGATGATAATGTATTCAGTACTGTATGTCTATGAAGTTTTCATCTATCATGTTAAGAACATGACTGTGAATCTTTGAACTGCTCTACAACTGCTCTACATGTACATAACAAAGAGGATTACATTTGATAGATGAAAGCGATAGCAACAGATCAATCTTCCAATGATGACGACAACATGCTGCATACATATATGCTCACTGTTGAATACCTGTTTCCATCTAATTACTACACCTGACATTTACCTACTCCTCGTCTTATAAACTACATGATTCTAGGCTACATTCCAGACCCCCATCGTAAATTGTGTTCTATTTTTATATCGAAAGAGAATCGTTCTTTTCAAATATTTGATTTGAATTCGTGGGGACCACAGTGCTTATGCCAGATCTTTCAATGAATGTTGGGGGGTTGCGTTTACCTGGCTGAGTATGTTTATATCTGCGTAGGGTCTTGGTACTTGAGACTAGCGGAGTTGACACCAGACATACCAAGAGATATTGAATGTCCTCAGGTCAAATGCCTATAGAGAGCATGGGGTGTAATCGTAACCGCCAAACTCTGTGATGTCATGTATCATATTTGTCAACGTCCAAGACATGTAAATAAGCAAGCAGACTGTGATGAAGGAATGATGTGAAGTAGACTGAGAAGAGAAGAAAAGAAGAATTAACACCGAGATGATGGAGAAGGTCAAGAGTAATCTTTGAAGATTTGAATTTATGAATAGATTCAATTTTGCATAAAGTAAAGAAATGAAATAGAGATACCGTACATACACTATAAAGAGACATTGAACATGGAGTTGGTTCATGAATGTACATATGAAACTTGATCTCATTCTCAGTGCCATACATACGTACAGTAAAAGAATAATACATTTTTAGCAAGATGACTAAACCAAGGTAGCTGAAGGTATAGCATACAAGGTGAACTTTACCAGATACAGTTGCTGGTAGAATTAGGTGCATTGCCTCATAATGTCCATAAAAGGACATGTAAAATGTATTTTTAAAAAAAAGTTTATTGATATATATATATACTAGCTGGACCCGCGGAAATCCGCGGGATTCTAGAACGCGCGGGTGGGGCAGGGGCGGATCCAAAAGGCAGCGAGGGAGGGGGCCAAATTTGTGAGTAAATATCAAGCCGCAACTCGCTCTGGACTTCGACACGCAGGTGGACATCGGACGGAGCATAGCCAATTTGATATAGAGTAGACTCTCCGGCGGTTGATGGCACCGTGCACCGCTACCCCAAGGGGACGGTTTAGAAGGAGATAGGCGCACAAATTTCGGCTGCAGATGTCATTAAAAAACAGACACTATGAACATGACTGACAAAGAAAGCGGACAAAATAAACAGTTCCTTTGGTAGACAAAGGAACATCCCTTCACTGCTTTTATGTAAAAAGTGAATATGCATAAGTTAACATTATACTTAGATCCAACTATATTAATGGAAATGAAGTTCTAGTTTACTTAGAATAGATTAATTAGAATAGATTAATTCTTTAATTCTGTAAATATTACTATTTTAACTTATTAATTTTATACATGTCTGTAAGGGACCCCACTGGAAATAAGCTCTCGAGCTTTCGTGGGTTATCCTGTTCAAGCTGACTTATTTTTGATCTGTTATTATTGTATATTGTTGTATGTTGGAAGCTTGTCGAATAGAAATCAATCAATCAATCAATCAATTATTGTGGAATCAATTAGATTAATTAAAATAAAAGTAGATCTCTTCTTCTTTAATGTTAGAATTCGGACTCGGAAGTTAAACTCATGAGAAGTAATGTTTCTATTAATAATCAGAGTTAACCAAATACCAAGGCCAAGGGCATTTTTTTTTGTTGTTATTCCTCTTCAGTTTCTAAACGCAAAAATTGTAGTCTGCAGACTGATGTAGATGCATATTAGATTTTGGTGGCAGAATTTGGCTTGCCCCGATGTTTTGCCCTACCCGACCCACATCTCTTTTTTTCGCTTTTGTCACGTTGATGATCTTATGATTACGTTATACCGTGGAGTTAACTCCATGGTTATACAGTAACCCCAGGTAGCTTCGCCCACGCTTGCGGCGGCAGAGCTCCTTGGAGTTAGTTATAAATATATTGTGTAGGTCTAGGTGCTGCATGAAATCTGAAATCTGTTATGTAATGTAATAAGATAATTTTACTTATTTAAATCAGCTGCAAGCGGGCGTTTGAAGCAGAAAATAAACTTGTGTTATCGAACAATTATTAATAAGTAGTCTAAGGTGCTTTTATTTAATCGAGAAGAGGTTCACCAAGTCGAGGTATAACTATCAGTACGTTGAATGAAAGTCGCTATAGTATACATGCGCTGCACAATGCAATGTAGAACATGAACACACGTGCACACACGTTTAATACATACACGCGAAGATGAATAGCGCTTTTTGTGTGTCGTGTTGAGCATTATCATGTACACACTTGTTAGAACAATGCATGTATAGAGATGGTATGTACGTACCCATACAGATGGTACGTACGTACCTACCTTTGATCGGTTGCCATTTACGCTATTGAAACTTTCAATATAAATCTAATCAGGATTGTAAAAATACAACATCATAATTTGTTATTATCATATCATGTATTTGCTAAAAAATCAAACACAAAACGTTATTTCTGATTTTGGCAGACAATTCAAATAGATCGAGGTCGGACTGTGATGCTCAAAAGTATAAGCTAGCCATAGCTGGGTCGTTGCTTTTGCGTGATTGTATATCTCCGTTTTATCACATTATTGTTGACTGTATAAACAGAATAAAAACACATTCGTAATTTGCTGAATACTTTTGGTTAGAATAATATCAAATTAGAATAAAAACCATTTTTTAGGGGCAATGGATTGAAACAGTTCGAGGCTCATGCATGCATGCAACAGGTCATGCATAATATTCATGAGCGTGTCACATCGTTTTTTTACGATTTCCCGGTCGATGGCGGGACAGAATGGGTAAAAAACCCGGCCGTTTCCACGTAGAAAAGAATTCCTCGTCCCCCGGGTCGGGTCCCGTCCCCCCTCGACCCGTCGTCCGGGAGGAGATAGCTCTCCCGACGTCGAGCCCGGAGCCTCGTTAGGTGATGCAGATCGACGCGTTTCGACGCGAAATACGTCATCGGACCGCTCACAATCGGACCCATGGAGCTTGGGACCGCCCACAATCGGACCCATGGAGCTTGTCGTATTATTATAATAGATTTTTTTTTTTTTTGGGGGGGGGGGTAAATATCTGTCCCTTTTTTAAACATTGCTTACAATTTCTGAAGCAAGAGCCCTTTCAAATATTCCTTTTTCTTTTACCCAGAAGTAGTTCCAGTTGTAATACACTGGGTGTTTGTCATTGTAAGCCATCTTCATATGAAAAGAAAAAGTATTCCTCATTTTTGCTTAGTTTTCTTTAGGCCAAATATTAAAAAAAAAGAATTTCTCGTCCCTGCCCACCTCCTTTTTGGCTGCCGCCTCCTTTTTTATTCGCTATTTACTATTCAGAAGAAGGGTGTGATGTACATTTTGTATAAATCAAAATGAACACATGACATATTTTCACTGTTTCTGAATTTTGTAAATTGCTTAGCAAGTGGACCAAAATGATACAAATCATTTATTTTGTCATACATTGCATCAGTATACTCAAACAGCACAATATCTGTGGAAAAAAAATACTTTGGCCAGCTGTATTTAGCATGTCATCCATCTTGGAGAAAAAAATAGCAAATAGTTATACCCTGCCTCCTCCTTTTTTGAAAAAATCATGAAACTTATTATTTTTGTAATTTTGCCTTATAGACTGGTTAACAACAACAATGCTTTCCAATTCCAAGGCTGTTATTAGAATACTGCGGTGTATGCATTGTATTTTAGCTTTAGTGATTCTGAAATGTCAAAAATTTGTTTTTTATGAGCAGAGTTGTTTGTCCATCAGTCACTGGACCATGATGTATACTTAGCTCAAAGAATAAAGAATTAAAATTGTTGTGCCCCCCCCCTGTCAATAAACAGTAAGGAAAGTGTTTGAAGTCTACTTTGGATGTGGAATTATCATGACAATGGTGACATTATAGATGTAAATTTAAACTGGTATCTAGGTTTTTTTCCCCCTTTTTTAAAGAATTGTTCAAAATGGGATAATGAATAGGAAGTGAGGGTACTAGTCAATTTAGTTTTAATACACACTGCATTGTAATGATGCACACTGTACTGGTAGCATGTACAGTACAGTACTCAAACATATAAGCTGATTAGTTAATGCGAGTTAGAGTGCAGATGAACTGTGTCCATGACAACTGGTGCTAGGGTCTACTAATTAGTTGATGAGAATGGGATGAGTGGAGGAGAGTGAATAGAGAGAAGGGGTATTAATGAAATGAAGAGGCATGATGGGTTTGTGGGGTGGCATACTGGCATCAACGTAAAGCCATTTGTACAATGGTTCATACATGTATGCCTGGATGGCCTGGATGGCACAGGGCATAGTAATGAGAGCTACTTGAAATTTGTGGAAGCCTTTGACTAAAAAAAACTATTGTACTTATACAAGTCAATCAAAGTAATAATTGGGCTCTTACAACCCATTTTGCCAGAGCTTGACAATAACTGACTGAAATAATTAATTTTTCAATGAAAATTTACTAAAATCTCTGTACCATACAAGGAAGCAATATAAATGAATAATTGTTAATTTTTGAATGTTGAATTGAAAAGCAATGAAAAATACATTTGCAGTGAGATGAAAGAGTCCATTAGATTGATGAATAGAGGTTTTTTCATACTGGGTAGAAGTGATTGCTATATAGAAGGGTAATAGCCATTGGCTGGGTAATTTCATTCTATAATAAACACCAAACCACTTACAAGTCGTAAAAGTGAATTCAAAATATATTTTATTCTGATCTCTTAAGTGCTGGGTAGTGTATCCTTTTTAAAAGTTAAAACTAATTTCCTAATTGACTATTTTATAATATATTTGGTTTAGAATGAACTACATGAACATAAAACCTGAACAAACCCTAATGAAGAGGTACATATACAATATACATGAACATACATGTATAGGATTATCTTCAAAGGTTAATAATAATAATAATAATAGCTCACATTTATAATGCGCCTAATACTACGTTTCTAGGCGCGGAACATATTATTACCCCGGTCATCGGATTCAGGCTTACCCGCACACAAGGTATGCACATTCTCCACTCCCTGGGGAGCATTCCAGCCAGTCGCCATTTTACAAGCGCCACTTGCTAATCAAACCACATTAGCATCATTATTCAATGGGTTTCATGAATAGTACATGTACATGCATAACAGTGATGCACACTCGCTTTTAATAGGCTGTGTTATTTGAGAAGAAACTAACAATGACTATTATTTCATTATTTCTTTTATTTTAGAATGGACCCTAATATTTCACTTAGAGTTTCCAATGTTTTAATTTGTACAACTTCCTCTAAACCTCATGGACTTGCATTTATTTCACATACAGAGAGTGAATGGCCATCATAATTACTTAACAGAGTTGCCAAATTAATATTCTTGACTAGTTCTTAGCTTTTGTTATTGAATTGAACCATTTACTCTCCTACCCATCACCTAATGATTTTCCTGTTGTCATTTCTTATTTTTTCCTACTTTGTAGAGAGATTTAAGATACTTGTAAAAGTGTATCACAGGTAACTTACTATCACCTTAAAATGTAAAGGCATGGTGGACTATTTACATATTAATTATTCTTTTCTATGTTTTTCTTTTCTTTACAGAGCCAGCAAAACACAGCACATGGGAATTCAATGGAATTCAGCGCTTAGATTTGAACCAGCAATGTTAGATTTTGGTGAACAGTAAGTAAAAGTATTCCTTATACTTTAAATAAATTTGTATCTGAATAGAATTCCATATTCTAAATTCTGCTAAAATCAAAATTGATTTGATGACTACGACATCCCGAGACGGTATGTGACTAAAATAACTGTTAGAAAAACTAAAGACACCTGCGTCTCTTGTAACTACACAATTCCTGAGCAGGAATATGAAGAGATCAAGATTGATTCAAGGTACCCTCCTTCATATGAGAAGCTCATTAATGAAACTGTAATTGACTTATTTCTGCTGCCCTGGATACTTAGGCCCCTGGGACAGAAACAATTAATCTACACTGAGCTGTATGTAAATCACATTTCTAATGGCATATTTTCATAGATTTCCACTTTCCCCCATTTTCTTGGCTATACATTCATATTGAGCAACACAAATCCAAATAGTATTTGATCTAAATTAGAAGATTGTATTTCATTGAGTAGTTATTAGCAGATCCTCTGTGGGGTTGTATTACAACATCCATTATAGGATCAGCTTCATAATTATGATAAGGAGAGTGAAGAATGAAGTTCAGTGTATTAACCCCAGGGACTGCTGGATAAACAGTACATGTGCATTTTTGTGTTTGTGTTCATGGGAATGGAATTCTACAAATTAACTCACTTGAGGCACATGAGCAGAAAGAGGACATTCGGAAGAGAGAGAGAGAGAGAGAGAAAGAGAGGATAATTTCTGTTTATAATCATGTCTTGATGAGAAGAATGGAGTAAAAGAAATTGTTTGATTATAATTAATAATAGAAGTGCACTGAAAGGGTTGGTAGTAACTATGGTATCTACATGTACAGTGTGTTTTACCAATGTCCTATCAATAAATCAATATCAGTTCACTTTGCAGTTTATATCAATCTATTCAGTGTATCTTTGTAGCCTTGCCACGTTTGGTGAACAATGAGAGAGAGAGAGAGAAAAAAAGCCTACATGTACGTGACAGTGGAGCAATGATAACAGCTATCTATTGTGTTTCTCAGACAGGAATTGTATGATTTCATAAATGGAGATTCAGGGTTGTATGCTCGTTGCCTGCCTCCTGTGTATGGCGTATTAATGTAACCTTGGTGCAGTCATTATTAATATTGGATGACATACAACCCCTAACAGAATATCATATTATAAAAGCGAAGATGGTACATGTAATACCCTTATTTATACAGAAATTATTCAGAAACGGCATATAATAAATATATAGAGGCCTACATCTGTGTGGGTTAAACTGTTGGATAATACTTGGAACTCTAATTGCTATCTAGCATGACATGCAAGCAAGGGATCAGACATAATGAACTACGTGTATGAACACTTACTTTTCGGTTGAATACTTATCAGAATTCACGGCAGAGATAGATTAAAAGAGATAGAAAGGAAAGAGAAAAGATTAAAAAATTAAACTTTAGAACTCTGAATAAAACAATGATATATTTCAGTATAATTTTGTTTGCAAACCAGGGGCCTTTGCCTATATTTTATCCACTGCAGCTACATGTATGTCTCTCTTTGTGCTCACATTGCAGTGGGTCTGTTGGCTAGTGGTAGACTTTTATGACAAAGTGCCATTTATTGTTTCTTGATATCCTGCATTTTCAGGGTTTTTAAGACCACTCTCTTTATTAAGTGTTTGTTATGAGACATTCAGTAGGAGCTGTGTATTCTTTATCTCCCATTTATGAAGTTAATGAATCAATTATGAGCGAGCTTGTTGTAGTTTTTTAATCCTAATAGAACAAGGAAGCTCTACCAGAAATTGGCAGACTGTATTTAATCATCCAGTCTACGTGTCCATTCAAAAGAGTACTGGGAAAGAGAAAAAAAGGCGTCTCAGTAAATGAATGAATGAAACTGCACATGATTTTACAAGAAACCCCTCCTGTCTGCCACTGTATCTGTTTCATCACAAATGAAAATTAAGCTCTTTCATTGTTTCCTCATAGCAGATGAACTTCATTTTTACAAGTTTCTAAACTTAATTCATGCAAAGTTGCATAAATTGTATTGCTTGAGCAATATAGTGTTATCTTTGTGGTTTCATACATTACTAAAAAGAAAACATGAAAGAAGAGATGTGTATTTACAGACTAAACATGCACTGTGTATCGCCAGTAAGGGAACATCTTTTGAGAGGAGTCTGAATAAACAATGAAGAGAAACCCAGGAAACGTCTGAGAACTGAAGATGAAATACAAATTGTTTTTCTTTTACTATTTTAGTCTTTCTTTATATGGGCGTAGAAGGAAGCAAGTCCTTCAGAATTTTTTTGGCAAGAAAATTGTAAAAACTAATATGATCATTACTGTGATCAAGTGTGAATATATAAAGAATGTCAGGCTATTTTGCCAGTATGATTCCGTTAATTTTATGTACATGTATATCCCCATGTTTTGTTAGGCCTCCACTTCATTGTAAGCTCATGGGAAACCGAAAGCAGAATATGTAATTAATTCCTCAACTCGGTCTTTCATAGAAGATGTTTGGTATTTTCTTGTATTTAACATATATGTCAACCTCAAGGAAAGTATTCTAATAGTCAGCAATCATTGATAATGTTTTTAAAAGTTTCTTTTAATTGTGTTTGAAATTTTCAGCTTTAAATATTCTTCGAAACTTTGTTGTGAATTACCCCCCCCCCCCCAAAAAAAAAAAAAAAAAAAAAAAAAAAAATATATATATACATGTATATATAATATATACTCTTCAGCCTTAATAGAATTATGTTTTTTTTTTTTTCTTCTTTTATTTTTCAGTGCGGTGGGCATGCCAGAAATAAGAACGGTTAGGGTGTTCAACCCGCATCATGAAAACATGCGAATGCTGTCCATCTCAGGAACAACACCACACTTTCATTGTTCGTTTTTTCAAGAAAAGGTAAGAAAGAAGTTTAAGACTATAAATGTCAATCAGTTGTTCTGTACCCAGGTGGAGAATAGTACAGTAGGTTGATATTGGATTGGCAGTGTCAGACATGGGTAAAGCCTGAGTCACAAATGCCATTACAAACTGCTACGAACGCTGTACAAACGATTTTCAGACAATGGAAATTCGGGAAGACAATGGAAAAACAGGGAGATTCGTACAAAATTATCGTTTGTACGAACCTTTGTGACCGTAGCATTAGGTGTGGAGAATCGTAAGTCAGTCAGCAGTCAATGGATATGCATGTATGACTCTTCACCAGGTCTGTGGAATGCAGATATATCTACCATTGTCCTTATCCAGCTTGTAGAAATACCCTACAGAATCATTGAAAAGATTCCTTTTCTTTGGAGCATGTTGACATATGACCAACCCTTAACTGCGTAGTATTATACTGACTTTACTGAGTTGGGATCTTCTTGCTATGTTATGATTTTAAAAGGTAGGCTGGGTTTAAAATGGAAAAAAAAGTTGCAACCTTAGGCTTACCGTTTAATGGTAAATCCATTATACCTACTGTAGTGCAGTTTACAATCATCAATTTAAAACTGACAAATAGACTTAATTAAAGAGTTTAGAGTTTCTTCTCAAATTGGGAAAGGTCAATTACAGATGTCCAGTAGTCTGGCCATGATGAGATTTGTTTTGATGGTCAGTTGAAACAAGTAGAACATGAGCAGTATCTAGTAACAGCTCCTCAAGGTAAGGCTTGAGAGTAGCTTCATAGTGATGTAATTTGACCTGGTTGAAGGCTGATTCTATTCATATCTCATGATCAGCTAAAAACTTCCTAAATGCATTTTATAGCGTGACTCACAGATCTTAGAATGATGAGAGGGGAGAAGTGAGAGTTAATTTGACATAGCAGGCCTATGCATAGTTTAATGTTAGCCATCCAGGGCTGGGTGTGTGCCAAGTAAATACTTGATAACATACAGACCAACCAGGCAGGTAGTGTTTAGAATCACTGTCTAATTTCAGACTCATGTCACTGCTATCCTTAATATGTCTGAGGAAGTCGATTTTAATCCGGAAGTTGGCTACTCTTCCCTCTCTCTCATACCCCCCCCCCCCCCCACGGCAATGAACCTGTAAAAGATCTAGAGAGATTATGTATAGAGAGGTCGAGAAGAGAGGTTTCCTTTACTGAACTAATATCGGAAACTGGAAATTTGCTGATCATGCAATGGAGTAGGAACATAACAAAAACAATGAAATTACATCAGATAAGTAGGGATGATTTTAAGATTTCTGAATGTAATTGAATTGAATTCGCATTTATTTCATTCTCGATCAAAAATTACATTGATACAAAAGATACAAAATTATTCATGAACAAATTTAGAAATGAAATGGGGTACTACCTGTACATAAATAAAGCCCTGAGGCCTTGTACAAGCATAGTTCCCAAAGTATTCATAGCAATTACATGTAGGTAAGTAATTACATGTATATGCATCTACATATTAGGAGACATGCATTCATTGACTTATTTGTTTTGTAAAACGCCTTGATCAATTGTCAATGAGATATAGCGCTATAAAAGAAACCATTTATTATTATTTTTATTATTATGCATGAGCAAAACACGCCTCCTTACTAGTTTTGGTAATCAACTAGATTGCTGTAGTATGAAGTGGCCAAAGTTCATTGGAATTTTTTGATTCAGACACTGGCTGACTTTGTCTCTATTGATCAGTCTGCCACAATACTAGCTTGATGGCTGTGCAAAGTCCAGTTCTTAGACTATGATTGCTCTTATTTTTTATTAACATATTTTTTATGTTATGTCGTTTATAGAAAATGAGTTCTAAAAATAAAGTCCTTAAATCATATTGTTACCTGTAAAAGATATGCCAGTAAACCTAAATCTTGTCATACAGAATGATTTTCAAGCATTAGTGGCATGTAGATTCATCAACAATTGTCATTTGTTGATATAAATATTACATGTTGACTACTATTATTTTCATCATTCAATGAGTTGCAAATTTGTGTATAATAAGTATGCTAGAAACATCTGTTATTAGGCTAACTTACATGTAGGCCTTCATATGTGACCATGTTTGATAAATCTCAATGATATCAGTTGTTGACCTACATGTAGAAGCTTAACTACATCTCAAGGGCACAAAGGTCACATTCAAGATTTTCATGATCAGTCAGTCTTGTCTTTATATGTTAGGGGGGGGGGGGCAGAGAATGGGGTCGTGTTTATAACTATTTACATAATATTGAGGGGAGAGGTGCCCTGTCAACTAGGAAGTATATTGTCTGATTAATGTCAAAGATTTAAAGAGGAAATTTCTTCATATAAACCATGGACAATACTTATATAGATCTGGTTAGAGTGTGGAGGTGTACATGGCCTGATTTAAGAAATAGTTAATTATACATTTACTGATATGTGAGGAAAAATAGGAAACAGTAAGCTGAGACCTTAATCATTCCCAGTTTCCATATCCAATTATTAAGTGGAAAGGAGAACAAAGTGGAATAAGGGATTAAATTGCTTTGACACTTGAAAAATGTTCAGTTTTAAATTGGATTGTATATTGTGTATGAAAACAATCAGTGAGTGTTTTGAAAGTGCATTTTTTTTCTATAAATAAATAATCCACCAATCTAGGTGATTGAAGATCAGCTCAGAGCCGGGGAAAGCTATGCATATTTCATCAGTCCATGCAGTTGTGTGTAATTTGGGATTGGTATTGAACACCCATTAAATCTGGAGAATTAGCGAGCCGTGACAGGAGGGAGCGCTCCATGTTGCGCTGCCTCAAAGCAGACTTGAGGGAAAAGAAGCTAATAATCCGATTGTGATGCATGATTCATGGCAAAGCTTACCCACTCACTGTTTGTTGTGAGACGATTCATTAAGCAGACTTTGGACGTTTACATTGTGAACTATTGGTGCAAATCATCAAAATATATTCCTTCCAGTATTTGTTTACTGTGTGTGTATGGGGTTGTTGTATGGGGGTGTGTGTCTACATGCATGTGGGTAAACGTGGGTTTGTGTGTTTTGTTTGTGTGAGTGTGAAAACCGCTTGTACTGTGTGCTTGGACGATGTGTGTGTGTCATCTTGTTTGTTGTTATCAATATATTTCATAGAGTTTCTGCAATTTTGTCAAGGGTTCTGTAATAAAGTGCTGTTCTAATGAAGCACATAACTCTTAAAATTGAGTTAGTGGTAGAGCAATATAATGAAGCCTATGATGGGATAAACTATAAAGCTTAGCTTTAATGGGATTTGAGGTCTTATAATGGGGTGGTGTGTATGAATAGAAGGCCTACTTGTACATGTAGTCTAGTGAAGGTTATATTTTCTTCCTGTCTTGCTCACATTTGGTTGTGAAATTTATTGTCAATTAGTCATTCCTTTTTAAATCCACATTGACATGAACTTGTGTTTACTCTAGTCCTCAGTTACACACTAACTTTTGAATTCATAACCTTGAAATATAGCAGTCTGGTCTCACTGGCTTTTGTATAAAGGAAGGATGTTTGTTGTGATAATGTGAGTTGATTTGAATGGTATTGTTTGGTTAGGTTGACTGAATGGCAATGATATCAAGGATGACAAATACAATCATTACTCATTGAGAAGGTGGAGGAGGAAGAGGTGAAATACAATCATTACTCATTGAGAAGGTGGAGGAGGAAGAGGTGAAATGAGTAGAAGCCAAATGATTGAGGGATCGTAAAGAATTGATAGACTTCCTCTTCCTGTCTTCACCATTGTATTCATTACTTTGAAGTGAGCAAATTGAGTTAACTTTTACTTGGAAAAGTGAACTAAGTTATCTGAAACAGGAACAGCTTCTTCCTCTCGGTGGTGTAGTTAATTTTGTCCCGCACACTTTTTTGGCCTTGGCAAAAAAAGAGTTGGTAGCGTATGATATACATTCTACACATTCAGGAACAAATGGTAGTAATTCATACACTATTACATATCGTGTTTTCTCTTTTTTGTGACCTGATCCTATAAAAGCTTTCTTCTTCACCACAAGTACAGGCCAACTGGCCACTGTAAGGTGTATTCTCAATCATATTCTTGTATCTTTTATGTGAGATATACATTTACACTGATGTTTTTTCCCCAAAAAAAATCAAATCACTCTCACACTCAACAATATTCACACTCATGAAAAGATATGCTACAGAACACCTTTATTTGTTTGTATGTTTTATAAGAAACAGTCTTGTTTCCAAAATATATTTGTTTAGAGATAATAATTTGAAAAGAAAAGATATGAAATATATATTAGTGTAGTTGGGCAAGGCAGGAATAATAGGAGATGAATCTTCAGATATGGCTAAATTATAGATTAGAAAAGAAAGAACAAAGATTGCTAGATTGCATTTAGGAAAAAAATATAACAAAACATTTCATTTCTATATTTCCAGGGTTTGTATTCATTTTTTTACTATCCATAGCTTCTTGTACATTACTCTCAGCTCTTATTATTTTGTATTGGTGGAAGGAAGTGTGTTACTATATTTCAGTTGGAGTTGACAGTGACTGTTTTATAGTCATGCATCATTTCTCAACTCTAGACAACTTTGACTCAGGATGAGTAATGCATCACAGGGGAAAAAATGAATCAAACTACATACAGTATACAGTCTTTATTCAAATGTAACATACTTGTACACACATACTTTGGTTTTTGTTCAAGGAGGGGGGCCAGGTTTGTAGGCAAATATTAATGCTGGACGAAATGAGTAAATAATTATAATTTTGCCATGGTCACTACCTAAGTGGTTCTCTTTCAACTTTCTGTGATATAAAGAAGGTGATCCTTATTAGTTCATGGAGACTGTTTTTTAATAACAATATCGTGTGGGATATACATTGCACAGTTAACAACTAATTTATTCATACTCCTTACCATACTTGAAAATTTGATTGGTCCTGCTTTATGTTTCTTTAGAATGTGACATACATGTATATTAAAGCTAACATCCAAAAGTATTTAACAAAGATTCTAAATCAACCAGTCCACCTTTTATTTAGGCCTGAGTCATGTCGGGATTTTCATAAACCGGGTCCCGACGGCCTTGCACCGATCGGGACCCGGTGTCCCGAAATCAGCTCGCAGGATTTGTCACTTGCCTCTATAAAAAGCGCATATCATCAGTATGTCCCTTAAAAGTGACCTTTTTTATCAGTCAAATAAATCAACACATGCATACCTCGGCACAGATCGGTATATTCTTCCATTTGACATTATTTTTATCCATGATTGGCGATGTTTAGTGCCATTATCGTGCCTCTAAAAGTAAAAAAAACTGGAGCAAAAATATAAAGACAACGATCGAGCCGCCATTTTGATTCATGCAGGTTGAATAAATCGGGTCAAAAAACATTAATGTTTGAATAATAAAACGGCTTTCTAAAAAGTACTCCTTTACAACATACCGATCGAATAATTTTTAAAAACAAAATAGATATTTTTTCTTTGATTTTGAACACCGCATGCTTCTTTTAAAAGCTGAAAATTACTTGGTAATCACAAGAAGTTTCGATACGGATAGCTGTTGCAAGGCAAGTTCAGACTAGTCTCGGAAAAATGCGCAGTGCTCCTTGTTAGCTGTAATGCGTGCCAGAACGAACCCAAACAAAGACGTGATCGTAACGAGAAAAAAATCATTAAAAACTACGAGAGCACAATTGGAAAGACAACTACTGCTCAAAATTACGATAATCAGATAAATAACTTGTACAAAGAATCCAATAATCGCCCAAGAAATGCCAAAGAAATTGTGATAATCGAGGAGTAACTGGGTACATTTTTATCGCAAGGGGCTTGCTGCAAATACTCGAATCCTTTGTTATACTGCTTTTTACCGTAGAGGGCGTTATTTGGTTTCTAGCCTCGTGTTAGAACACGAGGCTAGAAACCAAATAACGTGTAATTCGGACATATCAGCAGGCCCATTCCGATAATGATTGTACCTATAGTAACTCCTTAAATATCACTATTTCTGTGGCTTTTCTTGGACAACTATTGTATTATTCCTCCAAGTTATGTATCTGCTTACGATAATTTTGAGTAGTTATCTTTCAAATTGTGCTCTCGTAGTTTTTAATGATTTTTTCTCGTTACGATCACGTCTTTGTTTGGGTTCGTTCTGGCACGGATTACAGCTAACTACGAGGAGCACTGCGCATTTTTCCGAGACTAGTCTGAACTTGCCTTGCAACAGCTATCCGTATCGAAACTTCTTGTGATTAGCAAGTAATTTTCAGCTTTTAAAAGAAGCATACATTGTATGCGGTGTTCAAAATCAAAGAAATAATATCCATTTTGTCTTTTAAAAATTATTCGATCGGTATGTTGTAAAGAAGTACTTTTTAGAAAGCCGTTTTAATATTCAAACATTAATGTTTCTTTCAACCTGATTTATTAATCCTGCCGAGAGACCCGGCCAGTACAGTAGCTAGCTAGCAGCTGGCAACAACAACCCCATGGGGCGAACTGCTTTGCAACCCATATTTATATCAGCAGTTCGGATTGATTCAGGATGAGCTAGAATATGATTGGTAACAATTAAATACTTAAGTTTTAAGGTGGAATGATTTTAGTGGTGTGCAAAACTGCAATTTCTTACATATTTCATTATTTTTTTCGGAGTGTCGGTTCTCAAAAAACGAAACCGGGACCCGACGGCAACGGTCGGGTCCCGGTGTGATCGACCGTACCGACTCAAGCCTACTTTTATTCTTGAGTTATGAAAAGCAAATAATTCAGTTGTTAACTAAGGCTTATTATTGTATGAAAACAATATCATGTTTCTTGTCCCAGGAAAGAATGGGAAAATACGAGGAAAGTCAATGAAAATTGCCAAATTTTTGTATAGAAAGCATGTACTTGTACACAACCATTATGATACCTGCTCCCAAGAAAGTGTGGTATATCTCTTAATCTACAGACGATCAGAATTTCTATTTAAACAGTAAAACAGTGATAGCTATAAAAGAATTTTCATTTATTCACATAAGTTGTTTCTACACTTAAAATAGATATCATGACACTTTAAGTATGTCCAACAATACTATAATTTGCCCTGTGATGTCTCAATCATTAAGAATGCCTTTTTCCTTTTTTTCTTCTCCCCTGCTAGGTTTTACCACAAGATGGGAACACTACGTTTGATGTAGTCTTTTTAGCAAGATTGCCTGGAAATGTAGAAAACACCATTTTTATTCGCACAAGTGCTGGTACAACACCATATCAGGTGAGAAAGAGAGGCTTGAAAAGGCATATTTATAATGTTTTTCAGACAAGAGGGCCTTTTGCTTCACCAAACGTATAACCTGAAAAAAGAACATGATTAATTACATTTATATTCATGTAAACTGCAGAGCTTTGAACATTATAAATCATTTCTATATGATCTTGGAGAGGTTTAAAATTTAGAATTATAATTGTAAGATGTATATTGAGGTATAATAATATTAGTTACATTACAAGAACTGTTGAATCGTTTGCACAATAGGAGAATGTTATGAATGAGAAGGTGATGGAGAAGACAATTCGATAATGATGAATATGGTAAGACAAACTCTTTTGATGCCAAGATAAGAATAACAGTTTTTTCAATAAATTGTTTTCTGCAGGTGTTCGGCACAGGTGTACCCAATCCATACCGATTGCGTCCGTTCTTGGGCGCCAGAGTCCCCCTCAACAGCAGCTTTTCACCTTTAATTAAAATGCACAACCCTTTTAGCTCAGCTCTCATGGTAAGTATATGGCCTAGACAGAGATAGTAGACGTTGCATTGGAAGTTATGTCGTCTAAAAAAAGCATGTCGCCCATTATGCTTCAAAGTTTACTTTTGTCCCCATTTAAATGTGACACGATAAAGACAAGTTATCGGTGCAAACAGAATTGAAATGGAAATTGGTAGAAATTTGTCAGTACCATTTAAAGTAAAGTCTCTGTGTAAGTTTCTCCCTACCAACTTATTGTACACTTTTATTCTTTGGATATGGGTATCATGTAATAAACATAGGAGTGCCTGTAAACCTGTAATGTTTTTTTGTTTGTTTATTTTAATTATTATTTTTTGTTTTGCTCCTTACCTATTACTTTTACAGGTGACAGAAATGTACAGTAGCGGGGGAGACTTGCATCTAGAGTTACCATCAGGTTCACAAGAAGCACCCAGAAACCAGTGGGTAAGTTTAAACATGAGTGATACCTTGTATCTATTGTAATGGGTAAGTCCTTATATCCAGGGTAGTTGGTAAGTCCTTACATCCAGGGTAGCGGGCAAGTCCTTACATCCAGGGTAGCGGGCAAGTCCTTACATCCAGGGTAGTTGGTAAGTCCTTACATCCAGGGTAGTGGGCAAGTCCTTACATCTAGGGTAGCGGGCAAGTCCTTACATCTAGGGTAGTGGGCAAGTCCTTACATCCAGGGTAGTTGGTAAGTCCTTACATCCAGGGTAGTTTGTAAGTCCTTAGATTTAGAGTATTGAGTAAGTCCTTACATCCAGGGTAGTGAAAAAGTCCTTACATCCAGGGTAGTTTGTAAGTCCTTACATCCAGTGTAGTGGGTAGGTCCTTACATCCAGGGTAGTGAGTAAGTCCTTACATCCAGGGTAAGTTGTAAGTCCTTACATCCAGGGTAGTTGGTAAGTCCTTACATCCAGGGTAGTTGGTAAGTCCTTACATCCAGGGTAGTTGGTAAGTCCTTACATCCAGGGTAGTTGGTAAGTCCTTACATCCAGGGTAGCGAGTAAGTCCTTGCATCCAGGGTAGTGGGTAAGTCCTTACATCCATGGTAGCGAGTAAGTCTTTGCATTCAGGGTAGTGGGCAAGTCCTTGCATCCAGGGTAGTGGATGAGTCCTTACATCCAGGGTAGCGAGTAAGTCCTTATATCCAGGGTAGTCGGTAAGTCCTTATATCCAGGGTAGGTGGTAAGTCCTTGCATCCAGGGTAATTGGTCAGAAGAAGTTGTGAAGATTGGAGATTTGCAATTTGCAAATTTGTGGGAAGCATTGTTCAGATCTATACACGATGATATTGTATCAGATTTGGCTAGGATGAAGAACATTCAACATAGAAAGTGTGTCACATGACTAGTTTCTATGACTTAGCCATGTTCTTGTATTGTAATGTAGTGCTGTATGAAAATATGCTGTCATTATATTAACATGTATGACCTGTGGTACCAGTAGAAAAAGATAATGAGATGGAAGAAAGTAATTCATATAAGTATCAAGGTGATTTCAGGATTTATCATCAATATAGTAACCAAAGCATGTGATACCAGTAGCTTTATAATTTTCTGGCATATTTGAAATAATAAGGATCAAATACAACATGGTGAAGTTATATTTTACGAGAAAATAATTTGTTTGCATAATTTTGGATATTGCATCGGGTTAGGTTTGTGTGGAAAATTCTTTAACAATAACAATTGACTTTTATATCGGTATTGAGTAATTTATTAAGATTTAGGAGTACTTGTTTTCTTAGATATTAGCCTTCCTTTTTATTATCGATGATATCCTCACTTCAGAGACAAACTGATTTACATGAATTTTCCATTTGTCTGAAAATAGAAAAGCCTCCTAGACTGTTAAAATCTGTGTAATCTATCCTTGCCAATCACTTTCAAGATGTTTGCAAAATTCTAAGGGAACAATGTTTTGAGTACACACAATATTAACTGCAAACTAATGTTATTTTATAAACAGGTGAACAGTAGTATGATTATTATGATTGACTCATGCTCTGCTGTCTTGTCTTCTTGTAGGAGATAGCGCCATACCAGACCAAGTCTGTCATGAGGGCTAGTTTTGTGGGTCGGACTGAAAACAACCATACGGCATTCATCCGTATCAGGACCAACCGTACATCACTTAAACAAGGCCCTCTTGAGGCAGAAGAGGGAGAGTTTCTTATGCTACCCGTAGAAGTTGAGGTTTCATCAGGTAAACAGATCTTCATTTTTTTTTTTTTTTAAATAATTTTTAAGGGATTGTATGCAACAGTGGCCAGTGTTTTGATTTGTGGAAAGATGATCATTGCCATCCCTTTGAAATCAATTTGTTGTCTTAATGGTAATATTTGGGATCTCCTTCCCTTTACTAGATTTGTAATTGGATGTCAACATGCATGTACATAAGGATTTCATTTAAAGCACCCGTCCTCACATGATCCTATAAACTGCAGTGTCACTATTTTCTGTAAATGCTATTATTTTTTGGGAAAAATCTGTTTTATGTCTCTTTAATGCCTACTCACCAATCTCTGTATGGTGTTATATAGAAGTGTATAGCACATAGACCTAATACGCTTGATCTCGTTTCATTTTTTATTTGAGTTTATGTTGAAGTAGTTTATTGCCTTAGGTTTGAATGAACCTATATTTTTTTGGTTTATGTTTACCACTGTGCCCTAGAATGCTAAATGCATAATCAAGAGTTTGACCATGGAAAGATACTAGTATGGGACGTCTGCGTTGCCATGCCTACAAATTCACATTTTGTGATATGTGCTAAATTCATGAACACTTCTTATCTTTATCATCAAGCATAGCCTACATGAGCCAACATTCTATTTACATGCCAGAGTATTCATGTAAATGAGCAGTTTCTTGAATTAAAGGTCTAGTTTTGATAATCTTTCAATTGAGCCGCACTGATCTACAAGAAATGAATATATATCATTGTATTGTTTTATTAAGAGACCTGTAAGGAGTGGGGTTAGCTTACCTATGTTAAAGTCTACCATCACAATTTTCAAACCAGCAACATTTTAATGAATTCAGATTGGAAAACAACTTGCATAGATCATAAGTCTTATTAATAGATATATTTTCTTCACTGGAATGGTGTAGTTATGTTAAATAGGAAGTACTGTCTGTCGATGCTTTATGAGTTACCGGTATATTCAAAGATTTCAAAATATTCATGTTTCATTTGGAAAATGGGTTTTGATGAGTGATTCCTAACTCTATTAATAAAGTTTGAGGTGATACTATTATGGCATCCACATTTTTTTGTGAGGGGGGGGGGGGGGGGGGGGTTGGGGGGGATTGAAAATGTGACTTTGTTATTTTGTTTGTTTTTGGAGGTGATTTCTTGGATGTATTACTATGTTAAGGAAGTACTTTAAATTAAGCTCTATACTTTAATAGTACATAGCCTTTAAGCTATGGATAGTGGACTGTGTCCTAGACTTATGAACTTTTATTCTCCTCCTAAAGTTAATATAAAGGGTAGATTCTTTGAAGTAGACCAACACGTATTAGTGGATAGTGAGAGTAGTTTAATAGTGGAAGTTAGTCTACATTCTTCAAACTAGGTCAACATACATTATAGAGGGGGTAAAGCTGAGTTCACCCCGTTCTGACTAAGCACTGAATAGGATTGTTATTGGTACCTGGGAGAGTGCATGGTAATGGGAGAGGTTTGCTTATGTCATGGTATCCTTGCTATTGATACGCCTGTATAAACATGGACCCCGATGGTGGTAACACCTGACATGGCATAGAGACAAAATCTTGCTTGGTTTACAACCAGATGTGTCAAGAGTTATTCCTTTATGTTATACCAGGTGTCTGTTTTCCACTGCCCCCCTGTGTGATCTACTGGCTATAAGTTAAAGTTATTACCCCAACTTCATTGATTTTTTCCCCTTGGGGAAGGTGTGGGGGAGGGAGAGAGGGGTGGGTGAAGTTTTGTACGTGAAGCCTCGGGTCAGTTGAATTTGATTGAAATCTTTAGGGTTTGGAATAGTCACTACATTTTCAACTTCATTTTCAGTTTGAAATCTGTCTGATAGAATATTTGTTGTAATGTACAATTGTACATTGTAAGTTTTATATACAATTTTGTATTGCAGATAGTTAATATCTTACTTCCAAAACAGATTATAATGTACATTTACGTCATGTGCATTTAAAATGTGACAACCATTGAATATGAATAAGTAGACTTATCACTTAATTAGCTATTAGCTGTCATAAAAAGAGCTTTCAATTAACCTAATAAAAGATGAGAATCTGAGCCTCTCCATTGAAAAAGAAACATTGACAAAATAACACTGAAAACATTCAGCTGGTGTTTAATGAATTTATTAAATTCAGTCATTAAACTAGTACAGATGCTGGAACATGACAATAACAATGATTCAGTATTTGTTATGAATCTTAAAAGACCTTCTACATTTGGTTTTAGAATGGTAGCTCTGCTTGTTTAATAGCATATATAGTGCTTGGCTCCATTTATGCATATCTTATCTTATTAAGAGCATGAATATTTTCTTCTCTTGGGTTTGGATGCTTGCAAATTCCTAGCTATAACAAGTATTCAATCCTAAAACGGTGTGTCTACCTTTGCTCACATCTTTTGAACATTGATGACCTGATGAATCATCATAGCAAATTCATGTAGACTGTACAGAAGAGAAAGAAAAACAAATCAAATTCCCCAATCAATTCTGCAGGAGTGATAAAGCAATTTTGAACTTTGCAGTAGAATAATTAATACCTCTGTTAATCATTTGTCATTTTGTTTGCCAAGGATATGAATGCTTTCACACAGGAAGCAATTTTATCATTTTGTAGATAGTGCCCTGCTTCATTATTCGTGTTTGCTATCCGTTCGATATGGTACATTTAAAATACACAAGTGTGATGGTTGAGAAAATGTTGAAATGAATGCTTAAGTACAGAGTTCCCTTCTGTTTCCTTTTGTGTAATGTGTTAATCTGAGATAACAATGTTGTATTTTGCAGTTCCTGGTATTTATTCTTCTCTGGAAATGATGGACTTTGGAACTCTACGCACTCAAGATGAACCGAAAACCATTCCCCTCTATTTACTAAATACGGGTCCAAAAGTCGTGCATATATCGGTTAGTAACTAATCAAGCACTTCCGTTCGTTAATAAACCAAAACCTTTATTTGCAAGATTTGGGTTCAAAGTTTGTGCATATATTGGTTAATAATTATCAAATCAATTTGTTGTGTTTATATCTGAAAATCTTCCACCGGTATATACTACAAATTTACGGTGTCCAAAATTCATACACATTTATGTTATTTACTGATGAATCAGAACTATGTGTTCATTAAAAAAAAACTATTAAAAAATAGTTCTCATAATATAATGCCAAAAGTCAAGCATTTTCAACTTAATATTGTTTTATTGTCTATTAGTGAATCAGATTCTTGCTAATGTGCAGCAGGTAATGTTTTCATGTTAGTAGTTTTGATTGTTTCACAATTACTCAACATTGATTCACAGTGAATCAACTATTAAAGTGACTGAAAATTGCAAAAGATTCAGGAATTGTGTGCTTTATATTGAGTTGTAGGTTTGCTAAGTCACATTCAAGCAGGAAGACTTTTGAGTGTGGGTACTATTTTGTGTTCCTGAAATGTTATTTCACCTCCGCAGTCTTGACGTGAATACCAGGTCTCCTCACTCCTCCCCCTCGTAATGAATGTCACAAATAGTTTATTCTTTTCTATTTTTTTGTTTTCAGTCTGTATCCCTAGTTAGAGCCAACCAAGCTATTTCAATAGATTTCAGTCCGATGGGGTTGCGGCCCTCAGACACACACATCAGGGTTGCCAATTTGACCTTTCACCCTAGAAGAGCCAATCATACAAGACTCTGGTCAGGAAAGATCATTATCAAGACAAAAGAAAAAGGCTTCAAACTTCTGATTCCATATCAAGCACATGTACTTCAAGGGTAAGTAAGAGATTCAAATACCATTTCCAATCTCAGGCGTCCATACTTTACCATCTATAACATTGACACCGATCCAAGCTGTACGTCTAAAGAATTTGTGATAGATATAGCAAAGCAATCAGTGAGGTTTTTGAAAGGTGTGTGGAATGCAGTACTGGTCCTTGTAAAGTGATATTACTATGGCATACCTTAATATGTAGAGATTGATCTATTTACTGATAAACACTTCAAAACATGGGGCAGTGTAATTTCTGGAAGGTTTTTAAAAAAATTCATTTTGATTCCTTGTGATTGATTGGCAGAGAATGTTCTGATTGTACACCCCCGCCCCTCCCCTCCACCACCTTCCAATAGGATCATATGAATATTAAATAAATGCTCCAAGCTGTCATATACCTCATGATCTGGTAAGAAGGGACATAAAACACTAACAATGATTCTTACAATTTTTTAACCTTAATTTATATATTTTTCATCCATTTTCTTTCAGTATTCTTAGGTACAGTAGGAACAACACCTTGTTTTACTTGTCAGACCCTCCTCCTAAAGGTATGACAGAGAGGAATCTATCACTCACAAATCTCTTCAACTTCTCCATAGTTCTGCATAGCATGAAGCTGGTGGATGATGCTAAAGAGGTTTTTAGTGTGAGTATTTGGGCTCATGGGGACAATAAGTTTATTGCATAACTACATTGACTACCATGAAATAATAATTTGAATATCATGTTCCATTTACTGTTCCAGTAATTCCTGTTAAAGCCCCTTTAAAGTGTTGGGAGCCCAAAATTTGCCCAAATTTGTTGGGGCAAAAATTGACTTAAATTGTACAATGATGTGAAAGGGGATGACATTTAACACACCCTTCTGCAAGGATTTTCAAAACAAATGTGTTTGAAGACGAATATTGATGACAGAATGCTATATTTGGATTTACTGTTGTTCGCAGAAAACCTCAATTTGTATTCTTTCATCAATGTTCAGTTTTTGAGCTCCCAACACTTTAGAGAGGCTCTAACATATTGGACATAAGCAATATACCTTTCTAACTTGCCCAATGTACACACTAAAGGAATGGATAACCTTTAAAACATGACATGCTTCCTGATATATCTCTAGACTGTTGCATTGAGCTGCCATTTCAGTTTATTTTTTAATAGATTGGCTTATCAGATTCATGTTTATATTTTGAAACGGACATCCTCCCAGACCAGAGTTTATTGCAAAGTCAAGGATAGTGCAAAAGATCATTAAACTTTGGCCGGTGAGAATTTGTATTTTAAGATCAATGATTTTAATATCAATTACACGTATGATAAAAGGGTTTGTAATTTTGTATAACATGCCCTTATTCTTCTTAACAGGTGATGAATGTCAGTCTACCTGTATCGATTACACCGCAAGAAACATACAGTGATTTGGTTTTACGCTTCAACCCTGCAAACGCATCTCAACCTGTGTCTGCTACACTGAAACTTAACACCAATGCTTCAGTGTTTACCGTTCCAATCTATGCCTATACTGGAAAGTTAAAGGTAAGTTCAGTTTGTGTTTTGGGTGTAAACTTAACACCATTGCTTCAGTGTTTACCGTTCCAATCTATGCCTATACTGGAAAGTTAAAGGTAAGTTCAGTTTTTGTTTTGGGTGTAAACTTAACACCATTGCTTCAGTGTTTACCGTTCCAATCTATGCCTATACTGGCAAGTTAAAGGTAAGTTCAGTTTTTGTTTTGGGTGTAAACTTAACACCAATGCTTCAGTGTTTACCGTTCCAATCTATGCCTACACTGGCAAGTTAAAGGTTAGTTCGGTTTTTGTTTTGGGTGTAAACTTAACACCATTGCTTCAGTGTTTACCGTTCCAATCTATGCCTACACTGGCAAGTTAAAGGTTAGTTCGGTTTTTGTTTTGGGTGTAAACTTAACACCATTGCTTCAGTGTTTACCGTTCCAATCTATGCCTACACTGGCAAGTTAAAGGTTAGTTCGGTTTTTGTTTTGGGTGTAAACTTAACACCATTGCTTCAGTGTTTACCGTTCCAATCTATGCCTACACTGGCAAGTTAAAGGTTAGTTCGGTTTTTGTTTTGGGTGTAAACTTAACACCATTGCTTCAGTGTTTACCGTTCCAATCTATGCCTACACTGGCAAGTTAAAGGTAAGTTCAGGTTTTGTTTTGGATGTAAAACCTAATTTTATGCAAAGTGAAATTTACATTTGGAGTGTAAGATGCAAACTTTTGAAAGCAAATTTTATTGTTGAAGAGAAAAACTGGTTTTAATCCTAATGATTTTTTGTCTGTAAAGATGTTTAGAAATGTATATCATTTAGTATTTTTTGTTAATTACAATTTTTCATTTATTCTTATCAACAGTTTTCTATAAGCTCTGACAAGGACAAGGTTGACTTTGGTACGATGAGTGTAACAGATACAAGAACAACATCGATAGAAGTAGTCAACAATAACCCTGTGGAGGTAAGTTCATTTGTAGGTAATGGATTCTCTTCACTTACTTACAATCAGGATTGTTAAATTCAAATGTGAATTTGTTATGTTATGCTCTAAGACAAGATAATTTATTTTTTATTTTTATATGATTCCTGTGTCATAAATAATATAAACTACATGTATTAGGCCAAAGCAAATAAGATGTTGTATTGCCCTTTGCGACCGACCCAAAAATCTTGAAATCTACGGTCGGCTTTTTAAAAAAGTTTTTTTTTTTTAACCGTTTTTTTAGAGAAAAAAATGTATTAAAGCATTCAAAACTGAGAAATATCAGCCCAAACAGGAAGTAAATTAAAAAAAAAGTTTTTAAAAAATCTGACCGACCGACCCATGTTTTGGCACCTAAAGGGCAATACAACATTTTTTTTTAGGCCTAATACTAAAGAGTGGTGACGATGACTGCTGTAAATCAAGACAACAGCATTAATGTGCTCATCATAACTTAAACATTATAGTTATTATTCTTTGATCATGTTGTCTCGATAGAAAGTTAATATTTCACTATTCGAGTAATATCAAGATGCTGCCATTCAAAGACTTGAAGCTTCTTTCGTGAAGAAAGCCTTGTTCTGCATTGGTAGGTAGAGATATAAATTTATCTTTTTTTTCTCTTATAACAGGTCCCATTAGAGATGTTTTCGTGTACTTTAGAGAAGTGTTTCATGTTACTCAGGAGTATAGAGAGAATAGATGATAGCAACATGGATGGGAATGAAGACACGGTCATACCCTCACCCAAAGCAGTAAGTCATTAACTTAGTTGATCTGATTTGGCCTTCATTAATTATGATGCAACCCCAAGCAATGGTCAGATTGTACTGCTCTTCACTTTTTATGTGCCACACTTAATGCCATTAATTTCAGTGCTTCTTTTTTCTATCCATTTATAATGAATTGAAATTTTATGTGTTCACATCCATGCTTCATAAATGTTTTGCAAGATGAAATCTAGGTTACACTTGCAGTTTTATATCAACATTTGTAGGGTGAAGTATGTTTTCTTCTCCTTCTAAATTCCTTTGCTGACATGCTTTCATCATCATTCAATGGTTGTATGACAATGTGACAGTCGAGACGGAGTGATTTCCTGCATAAACCAAATTCATAACTTCAACCCTAGATCCAACACTATACCTTGAATAACACTAACCATAAACATAACCTAAATCCCAATTGCAACCCTAACCTTACCAAGTACATTTGACAAAATACAACTGGAGCAATGGTCGCCACAGCAAATGTCGGATCACACAATATATTATGTTACATAAGATGTTAAGCAGTTGATATGAAATTTTTATGAAAGCGTAGTATTGAGACCGTTCCTCTCTCTTTGATTCTGTTAGGTTGTTATACCAGCTGGTCATGTAGCTAACTTTGTTGTGACGGTGACGGCACCATTAAGTGAAGGTCAGTTTGTAGGTGAGGTCATCTATAAGACGGCGTATGAAGAGAAAAGAATCATGGCGACCTTGAAGACTGTAGAAGGCTACCTCAGTGTACGGCCAGATTACATCACTATGAAACCATCATTCCCTGTAAGTATTATACCATTTACATTTAAACATTTCTAATATGATACTTTCATTTTTATCTGTTTAAATTAAATAGGATGCTCTTTCTCATATTTATGAAATAGTGTATAGTATATGTATTATTGTGTATTGTATCTTAATGTTGTATATTGTAGAAACACAAGTATGATGTCATTGAGGTTTTATTGATGCAAAGTCACTAGTGACAAAAGACATAAACATAAATAGAAGATAGCTTCTAAATACTCTTTTTGTCATTTGGTCCAAACTTACCTGAGCTTCCAATGTGATTTAAAGTCTGTTCTACATCAATCAAAATTTGAGTTAGTAATGCAGTATTGTGTCAAGTTGCTGACTATTTCTCTTTGTTTGTTTGTGCAGGGTTATACACAGTCTCAGAGCTTCACTGTTTCTAATAGCTTTAGTCACAGGCTTAGAATAGAGAGTATAGCACCCGACCCTCCCGATGATAGGTTCTATTACAAACCTCCGGTCAAAGTAGTCAACGTTGAAGTAGATGCACACAAGAAACAAAAGGTTAGTCAAACTGAGCTATCTTCTTCTGTTGTGTGTATTACCTTACTTTATGCTTTGTTCAGATTGACATTGTAATAGTACAGGTAAGAATGTAAATTTTGTGAAGATTACTGATTACAGCTTATGCTCATTTTTGATGTTGGAGTATTACATGAATTGTATGTTGTAAAACATTTAAATAATTGTAATAAATGCTATTAATTTTTATCATAATGATGATTTTAATAACTGTATGAATAATTTGCTCATATTCACGCCAAGGAAACTGAAAGTACCTTTTTTATATTACTGTATTAACCTTTCTTTCACGAGTGTATGGTGTTGCTCGAAGTAGTTGAAAGTTTGTGAAAAACCGTAAATTTGATTGTTTAAGTGGAGTAATGAATGACTTTGAGAACAAATGAGTTTAAGGTTTTCATACCTATGTTTCTTTCGTCACAGATTGGGAGGATAGTCTTTGACTCCAGGAAGCAGTGTGCTACAGACTGTTATGTAGGATTACAACCAAACTCACCACGTAAGTCAGGAATTAAAGTCTTTTCTTAAAGCCACAATTTACTACTTGTAGCTTGCTCCCTCTGTATAGAAAACTTCCCCAATCGGTGCCTGTTGGTCCCCCATGATCCTCTTTTTCTTATGTTAATGGAGAGCTGACTTAATGAGATAGCCACCTGTCACAGTGACCTTGCTGGCTCACTGGGTGGTCTAATCCCTTCTGGCTAAACTAGTACAACCGGCCTTTAAATACAAATTGTTTTCTCCACCTATTTTCTCATCAGCAGAAGGAGGTCGATTTGCTGATAAAAGGCAAATTTGGTTTATTTACAAAACAAAAGTTAGATTCTGATGTGGTATATTAACAATATCCTATTGCTTAAGTTGTGAGTTTGATAATAATAATAATAATAATAATAATAACAATAGTATGCTTATATAGCGCTTAATACATCAGCAATTTCCGAGTTTCTAAGTGCTTTACATTAATACCACCAAGATGAAGCATTTATTGGAAGATATGAAATTAATGTCTATGATTATCTTGTTTCTTGATAGAATCTGAGATGTGGTTGTCATCGCTTGCTTTGCCTGATGATACACAGGACATTGACAAGCTTTCCTACAACTACCTGCGTAACAAATGGTACAAGCTGGTAGAATCAGGACAGACGAGGTGAGTTCACATCTCAAGGTTTTTTTTGTATTTTATTGTATTTTGAGTTGTTGCAGTTGGTTGTCTTGTAGGCCTTTTTCTTATTTGTACACTTTTTAAAACTTTTGTTATGGAAAATAGTTAAACCTTAGAATGTATGAACCAGTCTTGATGTAGATCAAGAATGCATTCAGGATTAAGTGCAAAACAATAGTCCACACATGATATATTAATGATACAGTTGATTGTCAAGGTTAATATGTGTATATTATGTTGAATTGAATTTGAATTGAATTGAATTGAAATGAATTGAACTTGAGAAATGACATTATATATTGTTGTAAAACATCGGCAAAGAAAAATACATTGAAATATATATGTATATATATATATATATATATATATATATATATATACATTGGAAAAAGAAAAAGAAAAAGAAGAAGAAAACATGATTAAATCTACTAAAAGTATAGGATGGAAAGAGGTGCATCCGTGCAGTTTAGAATGATTACTGTTCTGTATTTAGGCTACCTGCTTATATCAAGACACTAACAATCTCGAACTTTTATTACAGTGTAAACTCATTAATTCATTTATTTCATGCATTCTGTGCATTGTCAAGATTCAATTTTTAATGCCAGTTTTCAAGTTAACATGTCAGTTTTGTTACTGCTATTATTGCTATTATTATTATTGTTGTATTTTCTTTGTATCCTTGAATATATTTATATATTGTTTATGTTGCTTGTATATGTACGCCACTCGCCAGTGGAGGACGAATTTCTGTATTTTTAAAATCAGACAATAAATTATCTTGAATCTTGAATCTTGAAACACCACAATGTATCTTGATCTTTTATTACAGTGTAAACACCACAATGTATCTTGATCTTTTTTTACAGTGTAAACACCACAATGTATCTTTTATTAAAGTGTAAACACCACAATCTTGATGTTTTCTTACAGTGTAAACACCACGATGTATCTGAATAGCAACCTGGTGAAGAAGATACCTATTACAGTCCAGGCAGAGTTAGAGTGGCCTACGCTAGCAGATAGACAAGAAGCAAAGTTTCCTCTCACATACATCGGCAACACTTCAGTAAGTTACCTTATAAATAAAAATAATAATAATAATAGCTAGTTCTTATACAGCGCTTTTCAGGACCGAAGACCCACTCAAAGCGCTTTACAGATATATATATTATTACCCCGGTCATCGGATTCAGGCTTACGCACACACAATGTATGCACGTTCTCCACTCCTTGGGGAGCATTCCAGCCAGGCATCATTTTTACAAGTGCACATTAGCTTTCACATCCTACCGGTTATCCATTTAACACCGTTTAATGCCATCCACAAAAAGGATGTCTTACTTGATCCAGGCACAAAATCTGTCTCCTTTGTTCTCAATATTTTTGTACCTGGTTTGCGGTTTGGAATGGAAAGTTATTTGAGATTTCATGCTGATGATAACTCGTTTACGTCCGTTTTATAACAAATCTTGCTTAATTGAACTGTTCACAAGGTCTTTTGTAAAAGTATACATATTTTCAATAATACATCAATATGTTACTTAATAGAGTACCAGATGCAGAATTATAGTGTATACAGTTATGGTAGATTGGATGTAGTTTGGTAAGAGACTAAAGGTTAAAAGGTTTAGATGCGTACTTATGAACTGTTTCCTGAATATTTTCTTGTTAATGTGTGTTTTTGTATTGCTATTTTATAGATAGCTGAGGTGACCCTATTGAATCCTACAGACAGACTGGTAGTAGCTCAGCTACTTCCCATCTCAGCTTACCAGGATCCAGCAGGGGCATTAGATCTACTTACAGAAAGGTAATACCAGTCTCTAATAATCTAGTGACTCAATCAAAATACCCTGTGTAGAATTGATTAACAAATAATAATAATAGCTAGTTCTTATATAGCGCTTTTCAGGACCTCAGGCCCTCTCAAAGCGCTTTACAGATATATATTACCTGCTGACTCTCTTTTCATTTTTAGAAAGGTGTACTTTGTGAAATATAACAGTGATTAGATCAAACTCTGTATTATTTGCGTCACCACCCATTTGGATATGAGTATGAGAACAACTTGCAATCCCAGTACAGTGTTATCATGTGTAATCTTGAATATTGATGATGTTTATTGTTATCTTTGTTTGCCAGCAGTGAGCAGATGGACCCAGAGTTCATAGAAATAGATGATCCTGACGTCTTCTTTCTAGCTGATGTTAAAGATAAGGTAAGATTAACCATCTATAAATGATTCATCCATAGTGAGATGTATATTTTGTGTAAATTTATTCCCCCCACCCCCTTCATCTATGTATTACTTTTAATACAATAAGGTTTCTATAGATTTGTTGGTTATGGTTTAAAACCAAATACGAATAGGGACAGCCCAATATACATGTACTGTTGAATAAGCAGATTCTAAAATGATAAGTAGTTAGCTTGAACAGAAGTACATTTTAACTCAGAATCAGCGGTATATCTAGTAAAAAGTAATCTTGTGTATAAAGGTTTGATATCAGACCAAAATTAGTTATAGTCATGTCTTGACTCTATAGTTATCTAGAAGCAATTTCACAATTCACATAAATGCTTCTGTAATGTTTTAGTTTATATCATTACTACTTTTTTTATGATTAAGGGCTTGCCTCTTAGGACATCATGTTTGTATCATAGTAGTATGTTGTTTTGAAAGCTAGTTGTTCGTCAATCTGTCAAGAGAAAGTTTTACTGAATGTTCATTGTCTCTTTCCTATTGTTTACAGTCATCACCAGGAAAATGCCTCAAATCTCAACGTGAAGCAGTAGAGAGTTTGATAGGTGTGAAGGCAAGCCCAGATGCTCTCATTGTTAGTATCAAACCTAAACAGAATGTAACAGTTCAGCTGGGGTTTAGACCAACTGATACAAAAGAAAGATATTCCCTCATCTTAATTAGGTAAGTACTCTAAAGCTTTGTCTCTGTTTGGTTCCAAATTAGTTTCAAATTAGGTTCCAAATTAGTTCCAAAAGTTAATAAGATAGACATCTTGGTGTGATGTAAATGTTATCTTTATTTAATACAATATATTGAAATATTGTATATGCATGAGTTTGGGTGTATCAAATTACACATATTTATTTGGAATAATTATGGGACAAGGAATATTCCATAGATATATTTTCTGTTATACTTTGAAAGGGGAGCTGTCTATGTCCCATATGTACATATGGAGTTGGTGCTTTTCAGATTTCAGATGTTGCTAAGTCAGTACAGTTACAGTGCCGGCCATGAACATGAGCTTTGAATTAATCTTCCTACCCCTTGTTTGTTTATAACAGGAACAACCTGACAGTGTTAGATGCAGTGGTAGTACAGGGCCAAGGAGGTTCAGGAGAGCTTAGACTTAACAACAAACGACCTGGTGTTAACAGCAATCTACTATTTGAACTTAAAAGTAGCCATCTTGTCGACTGCAATAGTAAGTATACAAATAATACACATTATTTTGTTCGGGCATTAGTGAAATTACCCACACTTGGTACCTTTGAAACAGTCCAAACACCCTTGGCAATATTATACCATAATATAACCTTATTTGTCTTGAATTATTTTTTGTTTTTTTGTTTGTATTAGTGCACTATACAATTTATTCATTTATTATTATTATTATTATGATGATTATTATTATTATTATCATTTTGGGGGGAGAGGGGTGGGGGGGGGGGGTATACAAAGGTTGGGATCTATTACCATTTCATAAAGGTAAGAAACAGTTTTCTCTGTCAATGACTCTTGATAATCTTTCGATGGGGATTAAGTTTAACACTAGATTGTTGACGAACTGACATTGTATCCTATTATTATGGGAATTTTATTTATTTTGATTATTGATTTTCTGTGTAAGAAGATCTTGAAACATCTCATGCATTAAGTTACAGTTGAATACAGTAGAGGAATGAGAACATTCATTTCTTGACGCATAAACAGCGAGATTGATTAGGGAATGGATTGCTGTTGATATTGAATTTAAAAAAAAAACATAAAGACTAAATCTCCTCATCTTCTATTTTAGAAACATCTCCTAAAGCAAGGAGTCCACCCAACTTCACTGTGAAGAGAACCTTCAACATGAAGAACACTGGACAGTTACCACTATCCATCGATACATTCCTCATCAATGGGAGACTGTGTGAGGGCTATGGTTTCAGGGTCTTACAGTGTAGACCGGTGGAGATTCTACCCAATGAAACAAGAAGGCTTGATATAGCGTAAGTTATCTTTCATATCCCTAGACTGATGATGAATTGTAGAAGATAGTGGGACTAGATCCTATTATAAATGCTGGAAAGGGAAGCTGGTTTAGAAGACTACCTTGTATTGTATAAGGTTGAAATTAACCGAGTTGGGTGAATAATTTAAATGTGTAAAGAAGAAGAATGGAAATGGAGAGGAGAGAAGAGGACGATGGAAATGATTCATAATTTGGAGATGGGGGGGGGGGGGGCAGGGAAAGCTTGAAATTATGCAGAAGAAAAATGGGACATTGTAGATGTCTCAAAAGTCAAAATTCTCATTTTTAATGTTAATTTAGTCATACAGAGACTAGATCTTGCAGTAGATCAGTGTTAAAGATAAACTCCAGTACTGGTAAAAAAAAAAAATAATTCACAGGAAAAAAAAAAAAAATCACACTTTTTTTGAACAATTTTGGAAGAAAATGTATACTGGCTGAGTAATGAGCATAGAAAGACAAGGAAACCAAGGTAGTACCATCCCCGACACCATGTGTGTTGTCCCATATATAGCTTTCTATGTGAGTGTTTGTTACTTTACCAAGACTCGGTCAAATTTATTATGATTTTGATGACTCCAGAACCTTGCAGTGCACACCAATACTTACATGCTACATGATCAACTGTTTCTGATCCTTTCACACCTTTTCTTTCACAATGCAATCGCATTACCAGTACTAAAGTTTATCTTTAATATAGATGTTATGTAAAAATGTTCAAACCTAATTATTATTTTCTCTCCTTCAATCGACAGATTCACACCCGACTTCACTCTAAACCGAGTCACACGTGAGCTAGAGGTGGTAGCCTTTACTGGTGAGACGCTATCCTTCACACTCATAGCTACTCTACCACCTAACATGCTAGCTCCATGTACAGCTGCCTTACCACGACCTCAATGGGAAATCCCCCTCCATCTGCTGTCTGTCTGCCTGATGGCTCTTCTCTTCCTGGTCATAGTAGCAGTGTCCTATCTTGAGATGGTCAGGTATCTAGAACCAATCGGAACCAACAAGGCTAAACTATCAGAGGCTGATCAAGATGAGATTGATTCTATCAAACCGTTTGATCTGAGGAATATAGCCGGGTTGAAGCCTGTACCACGTGGTGGGGTTGGTGGTGATGGAGGGGATAGAGGAGGTGCTGTTAGTTTGCCAGGAGCAGGTGGTGGTGGTGGAGGGGGTGCAAACTCAACGACAGCAAACAAAGCAAAGTCTAGGTGAGTGTCTGACCCAGATAGGTGTTCTGAGATTAAAATTCTTGTAAGATCTTAATTAATAATTTTTGTGATTTTTAGAATGGATCAAATGGCATAATGAATATCCAAGTAGTGGATTGAACAATCCATGGCATGTCAGTTCATAAATTGTTCACCTTCTCATTTGTTGAGCTTGAGGACAGGTCTAGTGTTTCACACACATGATATGATAAAGATGCTTGATTACATATGGCCATATGTATTTGTTTCAGTTTTGGTTGTATATTGAATTTCGAAGATAAAGACATATTTTATGTTTTCGAAAAGATTTTGTTAAATGCTAATTCTGAATTCTCAAATTTGTATTCTTGTTTTGTTTATTTTTGTGACAGAGCATCGAGTCTCCTGTCTTCGTTAGGTGAAAAGCTGAACATATTTTCTGGGAGCAGATCGGTTTCCAAATCTCGTTCTGTTTCTAGTTCGGTAGCCAACAATACACGGCAGGCAGAGAGTCGCGGCTCCATAGATCGAGAAAAAGTCCAATTGAACAATTTAATCAGTACTACAACCTCGTCAGCTCCTAAAGTTTTTAATAGGGCGCCCTCTGGTCAGCCGGCATACACGCTTCAAGATCGGAAGAGTTCTCGGAGCAAGCGAGGTCTCCCACCTGATTTTGAAAATAATTTGGAATCGGAACCAGTTGGAAATAACAGCGAATATAGCAATGGTAGAGTCTTGTCTAGCGAAATGATAGATGAGAATCATGTGAACCACGCCGGAGATTACGAATCATCTTACCAAAAGCATAACTCACGAATGAGAGGGAAAGTGAGTGGAAGAGGAGATGAAGGACACATGGGGTCAGAGGTTAAAGATGACGAGATTTCATCGACCACTACAGAAGAATCAAATGCAGAGTCAGAATATTCAGAGAGAAGCAGCAAACAAGTGAGTGCAAAAAAAAGAACATCGTTTGTTAGCAAGATGGATGAAAAATATTTCAAACTTAATTAAAAAACATTCTCAGACAGTCCCCTCTTTATAACGTGAATTTTATGTATGGCTCTGCCAGGCATGCTGCAAAATTGTTGCTGCTGAGCAGAGCAAAATTCTATTGAGAAATTCAATAAGTGGTTTGAAATCCTTTTTGCTGAACAGTTCATAGTGTCCCTTCTCATGAAGTATCCCTTAATGAGCTAATAATTGTAAATACTCAAATGCAGATAGTTGTTATAATAGGAGATGTTTATGCAGTGGCCTATTTATGATAGATTTGTGCAGAGTCTACAAAATGCTATATATAATTTACTTTACATGTCTCTTGTTACAGTATGTTGATGACGACACTAGCCTTAGTGAATCAGGAGTGTCTACTACCCCTGCTGATGACCTTGAGGCTGAAGGTCAAAGGTTAGCTGCTCAACGATTCAAGAATGTCAAGTCTAAGGGCAAACCTCGTAAGGGATCGTCTAAGGCTAACTCAAAATCTACTTTTCATGGTGACGTCTGCCGACCAAGGTAAGCTATGCCCTACTTAAACTATTATTTATTGTACACCATAACAACCAGGCATTGTAAGAATCTGATGTAAATAATTATCCTTGTTTTGTTCATCCTCATATCAAGCCTTACATTTTAGTAAGTTTAGCAATTTTGAATTTTCAGGATGACTTCTGGTCAAAGATAAACACATTTGATAACATGCTGCATGTGTCTTTTCATGTTCAGCACCCTGGAGCTACCATACACCACAGCTTTGGAGGCAGGTCGTCGTCAGGACAACTTTGACAAAGAGCCGACCTCACCACACTCCATTGCAGCAAAGGTCGCTGCCAAGGCAACTAAGAAAACAATCAAGGTTTCAAAGAGTAAGTGATCTTATGTACTTATCAGGAAACGGTTTTGCTATAGAGTATGATTTTAAGGTTTTAATGAAATTGGCATTACACTGCCAGTTATTTTGCATGGTAACAACATACATGACATATAATATGATTTTTAGTCGACAGTTGGAGTTGATAGTTTGTGCTTCAGGTGAGGAAGAAAAGCATTATCTCATCGATACTCTATTAAACAGGTATTAAATAGAAATCAGAGTGATGACACTGTGTTCAAGATCCAGTATCTCTGTCATACTCCAATTTGGAGTAATTCATTGAATGAGCTATTATTTTTGCTTGGCCTTTCTCAATTCAGCAGGCAAGTCGATGGACAGTGATGCAACGAGTACAACAAGCAGTGAAGCAGACAAGGATTCACCCCTACCCCTATGGGATCAAGCCAAACCTATCCCATCAGGTCCTGCACATCAGCGCCCAACGGCCCAGACACAGCAACCCATCGGATCAGCTCCACGTCCTAGTTCAGCTGCTGCTGGTCTGATTGCTAGACCTATCAGCTACAGCAGTGCAGTGTCTGGAGCAGCTCAGGGGGAAGGAGCAGGGCCTAACGCAGAAGAGGGTAAGACTCCTCACACCAAGTCTAAACTGACCAAGCAACTATCAGCACCTGAAGAGAAGTCTGCATTCAGTACTGTCAATGACAACAAGCCTACCCATCCAGGTAAAACAAATCATTCTTGACAGACCTTTGTACAAACTTTGTTATTACTGTTTAAAAGAAAAAGTTGCCATTCTCTTAGAAACATTGTGCTTGGCAAAAGAGCATACCAAGGAAAAAAAGAGAGGACCAATTAGTGAACTAATTTGATGTAACAAGGTGTGTTACATGGAGGATTTCTAAAAGGTACAATGTGTTTACCTTTTAATGATTTAACAGCTGTCATTTCTTTGATCTTCTCTTTAGGATGTTTATAAATGGCTGACACTATATTAAACCATATGTCTACAACTTATAGAAATAATATAAGTAATAATACATATAGATAATGCATGTTCAATGCAAAGTAACTGGGGGGGGGGGTCGTTTTGTCTGTTATGCATTGATTTTATGAGTGATGTTGTATGTTAATGTGTAACAGGAACCATTGGAACGAAGCAGAATAAGAGCAACAAGCCACGCTCTGCTGGAGCTACTGTTCAACAGCCTCCCTCATGGAGTCAGACTGCGGGACACGTAGAAGCTAGTGGTAGCAGCTCAGATACAGGATCTTCAGCTGGCCCTGCTAGGTAAGACAAACCTCTCCTTTCATATCGAGGGGACAGTGACACAAAGACCTAACTCCAAATTTTGCCAAAATGAGTATTTGATATCAAAATGTTCAGAAAAAATGTGGGTTTTCCAGGAAACACAAAGACTTAACTCCACTCAACACCCCATTGAAGTCAATGGCTAGTGAAACATAGACCTAACTCTTTAAGGCCCAAGTGCTCAGTGACACATAAACCACTTTTTCTCAAAATGGCCAAAATGGAGTTACTTCTTTGTGTCACTGACCCCTTGATATGATGTTTAGGGATAGATCAAGTTTAGAGATCCAGACAAGGGTATCATCAGTAATGCCCAAATAAACAAGTCTCTCATTTTTGTTTAATAATTTTTTAATGAAACTAAGATTGTAGTGGTCTTATAGGGTAATATGATGTATTTCCCGTTGCGGCACTAATGTCCTTTGGTAAGTCCTTTGGTAAGTCATTAATCTACATTTGCAACACTCGATACAGGTGAGGTAAATGAGTACCTGGCAGAAATTAATTCCTTGAAATGCTAGAGTGACGTAATGGCAGCTAGGCTAAAGCTGGGGTAATAATTTCTGAATTTCGAAGCGCATAGAGACGTTTAAATGTGATATGCGCTATACAAATACTGAATATGATGTATTTAATTCCAATGTTCTCCCATTTTTCATTCCAGTCCAAGTTTCTTTGGCTCCTCTGCTATCAAACTGGACCAGAGCTCTGGACTTATGAAAAACAAGAAGAAACCGACCCCGTCTCAATTCAACTTTGTAGGAGGTGAGTGGATTTATCCAGCTTTTCTGCTTTCATATTAGACTAAAGTTCAAGTAGTTATTTTCCATTGTTCTCATACAGCTAAATATTCATTCTCTATACATAAGATTTACCACATTTACATTCATTAGTATGGCTACCTGGTATGTATCTTTTTGAAAATAGAATGCATGTTAATCAAAATTCTAAGAAGGGTAATATGTTTCATGCACATCATGAAAGGACGGAATTGAAGTAGATAGAACCTCAGAGATTGAGGTGACGCCCCCAATTGCTTGTTCATAAATTATTGTTTAGTTTGGACTGAACATCAAAAAGCATGAAAAGCATGAATTCTATGTACATTCCAGGCCTGATAATTACCCGATATAAATTGGTTTCACTATTTTTTGATTCCCCCCCCCCTGATTTTTCCAGATTTTTATGCCTCCGCCACCGAAGGTGGTGCCGGAGGCATCATGTTTTCGGGTTGTCCGTCCGTCCGTCCCGTTTGACCGTTATCACAATATCTCAAGAACCATTTAAGATTTAAACTTAAGACTCGGGAATAGTATTTATCACCATAGGAAGACGATCTGATTAGATTTTGGAGTACGTAGGTCAAAGGTCACAGGTCACAGAGGTCAACTTATGAAATTCCTTGTATTGAGTTTGTTAGCGCGATATCTCAAGAACCATTTGAGATTTAAACTTCAAACTTAAGGATAGTATGTATCACCATAGGAAGACGATCTGATTAGATTTTGGAGCACGTATGTCAAAGGTCAAGGGTCACAGAGGTCAACTTATGAAATTCCATACATTGAGATTGTTATCATGATATCTCAAGAACCACTGGAGATTTAAACTTCAAACTTAGTGATAGTGTGTATCACTATAGGAAAACAATCTGATTACATTTTGGAGCACGTAGGTCAAAGGTCAAGGGTCATAGAGGTCAACTTATGAAATTCCATACATTGAGATTGTTATCATGATATCTCAAGAACCACTGGAGATGTAAAAACTTCAAACTTAAGGATAGTATGTATCACCATAGAAAGACGATCTGATTAGATTTTGGAGCACGTAGGTCAAAGGTCAAGGGTCACAGAGGTCAACTTATGAAATTCCATACATTGAGATTGTTATCATAATATCTCAAGAACCACTGGAGATTTAAACTTCAAACTTAATGATAGTGTGTATCACCATAGGAAGACAATCTGATTAGATTTTGGAGCACGTAGGTCAAAGGTCAAAGGCCACAGCGCACATTATGAATGCAAAAACAGCTTGTGATCGCGTTATCTCAAGAACCGATTGATGGATTCATGCCAAAATTAGGTCATGTTTGTTACTTGCAGAGCCAATGAACTGAGTAGATTCTTGGTTCATAAGGTCAAAGGTCAAAGGTCATGGGCCCATTATGTATGCAAAAATAGCTTGTGAACGCATTCTCATTAGAACTGACAGATGGATTACTATTTAACTCAGAACATCTTGCAGAGCCAATGAACTGAGTAGATTTTATGGTCATGAGGTCAAAGATCAAAGGGTCATATATGTATATGAGAAATTGCTTGTAATCACAATATTCTGAGAACCTGTCAATGGATTACCATTGAACGTGAATTCAATTTTTTTTTTCTGTTTTGGTTTGTAAAATTGCTCTATAACGGAGGCATCATTTTCGACTGCGCGCAGTCGAATTCCATCTAGTTTTCTTCTTCTTCTCGATTTTATCCCTATTTTCCCGAAGTTTCCCTTATTTTCTCTATTCTTCCCTATTTTTCCCTATTTTTTCACAATTTTCTTACTAAAAAAAAAAGGGGGGGGGAAATGTTTTAGATGCCATTCCCCACCCCGAATCCTCTCCTTTTTTAATAATTCCAAATAATTAAAAAAATGACATTCTCTTTATCAAGATCCTGTATGTATTGATGTTAAAATGAGCTATGTTTTGTTATGTTTTAGATGCTTTGGGTGCTGCATCCATGTGGGATAACCCTACTCCATCTCCACTGAGCGCACCCCCAGGACTACCTGCACCAACACCAAGTCAAGGTAACATACCTACCTATTGATTCATGTAATCCTCAATACTCTCAGAATTCTTCTATTATCAACTCAATGTGAAAAATGTTATTGACTTTTCATGACATGCTTTTATAAGTGTTTTAGGTGTGTATTATATCCCATATTCAACATTTTGTAATGAATGCAAAGATTGAAATCTAAGAATCTTAAAGTTTTAATGCAACCATGTAATCATTCGGTCTGTAGGAGCCAGAGATTTCATCTTAAGCTATCTTTCATTCAATATTTGATGTGCATTTTGAAATGTGGTTACTAGATGTAGAGAGGTTTAAAAAGAGCTGAAAAGATGATTCTGCTACTAATCAACATGAGGCCTAAACAAAAAAGATGTTGCATTGCCCTTTAGGTGCCAAAACATCGGTCGGTCGGTCGGAAATCCCATCTTTTTTTTTTTTTACTCCCTCTTTTGGCTGATATTCCTCAGTTTTGAATGATGTAATGATATTTTTCCTAAAAAAAGGCCTGAGTAGTAGCTGCATTCATTGTGCATGATTGATTGATTATGTGTTTGTTGTATTTGTTCTGATCAGCAGGTGACTGGTTGGGTTTTGGAGTGAGTCGTGCTCCTACTGCTAGTAGCATGTGGGAGTCTAGTCCATCTACATCTAACACAGCCACCTGGTCTACCAACTCTGCATCACCAGGATACCCTCAACCGGTATGGCACAAACTACTCTAAACGCTGTTATTTTTACGTGATTACGCAATTCAGCCCTTTCAAAACACGCATAAGAAGTCATGCTTATGTTTTTGCGAGTTCTAAAATTTGTGCTTGCCGATCTTAGCACGAAATCCGCAAAAATTAATGTACCGCAAATATTTCTACTTTTACAGTATATCATCAGACTAGGATTAAACAGAACAGAATGAACATGTGTGGGAGTTGGTTAAGAGGAACAAAGAATACACATCTCGATGACTAGAGCTTCTGAATTGGCCCTAAGATATAAAAGAAATTAAAAATCATGTGGCATTGCAGAAAGTACCATTGGTAGTGATGTCAGTCTTAAAATGAGCAGCTGATAGTTTGTGATCTCCAATTTAAATTTATTAAATTTCTTACTGATTTACTTTCTTTCTTTCTCTCTCTCCCTCTCTCTCTCTCTCTCTCTCCCCTCTCTCCCCCTCTTCCCATCTCTGTCCATAATAATAATGATAAGTTATATTTCTTTAGCGCATTATACAAAAAATGTCTCAATGCGCTTTACATTGTATTATGTAAAAGCTTAATTCATTATCTACTTTTGAACTATCCTCAAACAAAAATCCTGACAAGATCTTAACAAAAGTAGTACAACAGTAACTAAATAGAACGACATTATAATTCATTCTTAAATAATGATACAACAATTATGGTGCAAAATGTTATTCATATATTACAAGTAATAGACATATGCAATTTCAATTAAAATTATAGATAATAAAGCATGAAAATAATTAATTTTTAATCTGTAATCTCTTTGTGCTCCTCTCAGAACTACTATCCGTCTCAAGGTCTGTGGTCTAGTCCCAGCTCCTTGGGCGGAGGAGAGCACACCTGGGCTGGAGGGAGTACAAGTCTCTTTGATAACTCTATCTGGAGTAGCTCATCAGATAATAACAGCTCCCTCATGGATACCAGTGGTGCTCATAATGCAGCAGACCCTGAGGTGAGATTAGGATTAATGAATCATTTTCATCATTATAATTATGCCTCCGCAACGAAGTAGCCGGAGGCATTTTGTTTTCGGGTCGTCCGGCCGTCCGTATGTCCGGTTCCCGTGATCGCGTTATCTCATCTCGATTGAAGGATTTCCGTCACAGTTGTGAATTGAATTAAAAAAATGAAAAGGGTAATTTATTAAAAGAAGGCAATGTGAAGGTACCTGTTTGTAAATATATTTTTTGAAGGTCATATATGTATATATATAATTTGGAAGAAATAAAATATGGGTGTAACTAATTTTGAGTGAGAATGATGGATGTTTTGCTGTTCTCTCAATCACCCACTTCAATACTTATAAAGAGTATGTAAGCTCCCTGTGTAGGAGGATACCTGCGTAGATCCCAATTCATTATACAGGTAGGAGGGCGGCCTCTGGTGCAAGTGACCTAGTTAGTTATCTGTAATAATGAAAATAATAATAATAACTTCTTCTATAGCGCCAGTATCTACCAGCTAGACGCTCATGGCGCTTACTCAAATATATATATATATAATACATGATCAGTTAACTCTGTACGTACACTGCTCGTTGTATATACAGCTTAAATCAATATCAAATAGTTGATACTTATACTTGAAAAAATGACAGTCAAGCAGAGAATTAAACTGTTTTATTTCTTTTTCTTTCATTTTGTGTCTAGGCAACTCCACGAGCTTTTGACCCGTTTCACAGCAGTATCTGGGGTCCTTCTCATGGCAGCGGAGGCCCCAACCCCTGGGCTAACCCCGACACGGATAACAACAAATAGAGAGAAAGACAGTAATCAGCCTGCGTTTAATCATAGACAAGCATTTTTTTCATTTTATTCTCAACTTTTGTTCCCTCCCCTCCCCTCCCCTCCCCCTGCACAAAACTGTCAAGCAAGTACATCTCATAGTGTTTTAAATTATTGTACAAATCAGATGGTTATCTTTTTTATCTTATTTATATGTAGTGAGATGGTGAGGGTGTTTGATTTGGCTAACATTCTATAACAAATTTGCTCTCAGCCAATCAAATGGCATGATTTCAGTAGCTTATAACAGGTATTGTAACTTGTTATTGATCCATTATATGGTAACATTGGTGATTAACATGAAGCAAAGAATGGGTTTAATAATCGAATGTGATGTGAACTTTCTACCTGAATAAGATAAGTCTAAAGGCAAAATATATCAATGATCTTTAGGGGTACTGTTAACAATGTGAAATGCTATAGACAGCAAGTTAATGGAGGTAACAATACTGGATGAAATGTTTCTCTTAAAATATAACTTAGTAGATACTTTAGTAATTTTGATGCCAGGTTTTCATCAAAGTGTTTACAATCAAAGCAGAAAACAAGGTATACATTATAAATGACAAAATCAAACTGCTGGAATCTTCATTTTAACTCACTAGATTGTATTTTTGATGGGAACAAAATTTTTTCCTTCACTTTTTCTTTTCCAAAAGATGAACATTAATAGATGCACATGTCATCCACACACACACACAAGCACAAGCACTCTCATACAAAGTATTTAAAAAATCTCTAATAGTACCTCTACTTGGTTTAATGACTAAGTTCTGTTATGCAAGATAATGATAAGCACTGTATGCTATGTTGAATGCCAAATCAAACATGAAGCGCTGGGGATTTTTAAAGTTTGCTATATGAATGTGTATAAATGGGTGCAAGCATTTGCAATTATTAAAAAAATGTCTTGCATTCCTTTTATTTTTACATGTATATTGAATGTAATCTGATTGGGATGATGCCCATTTATTTTACATTTATTTTCATTCTGGCTTTGTGGTAATCTGGTAACCACCACAAGATCGCAGGAATAAAAATTTAATGGATATCCTTTCTACAATTTGAAATTAATTTCATCTCAGTACTCATTTCAACATTTTTAAAGACATAGTTGGATTATTTCAAAGACTAATTTGTCACGATTTGGTAAAAACCTTTTACCCTTTGAAAAAAGAACAAAGTTCTAAATTTCATTTCCTCCTTTAAAGTTAAAACTTGAATTAAAAAATATAGAAAGAAAATTAGCATTGTTTCCTGATAGTATATTTTATAATTGTCTGATAGACGTATATAATAAGCATTATAAATGCTTTCATTTCACATTGTTATATGTGCCAGTCAATTCAAGTTTACTTTTGTTTTCTTTTTATTTGCTGACAAATTGAGGTGATTCAAGTGACAACAGAACACATTTCCCATCATATGTAATTTGGCAGCTTCAGTCTGTTTTGTCTTGAATATGTTCCTATATGTTTGTCACTTTTGGAAGAAATCTTGTTCCAGTAAGTATGAACTATGGAAACCAAATGCGGATAATTTTGTAGTGAAGTAGCTCTTATGCGATAAACTATGAGTCTGGTTGTGGAATTTAATTTTGAGTGGAAGAACTATGTGTCATAAATATTCCAAAAGTACTATTGTAGATTTATGATAACTTGCATAATTAGCCCCAAGCATTTCTACCGGACTTGTAACAAGAAAACTAACCCTGATTCATATTCCCTGAATTTCTCTGATTTTATTTCTTTCTTTTAGTGATCCTATTTTTTTCCTTTTATTAATTTTTAAATACCAACAAAACAACTATGGCAGGAGAAGAATTAATCATAATTTATCTATTAAATTGTTTCTTTTTCATGATTCACCATGAAAAAGAGTTATCATTTTCAAGGTACTTACTACAAATTTCATGTGTGTTTCCTTTGTTCTGCTGCCAGAATGGACATAAAGTTCAACACCAAAACTCAGAATAGCTAAATTAGCATTTTCTTTCAAACTTTTTTATCCCCAAACATTCCTTAATAGATTAATGCATAATTCAAGCAGATGAATAAACTTTGAGCGTGTTGAGACAAAAGGGGTTAAAATTGGAAGCAGCATTTGCTTGTAAAATGTCAAATTGAATCTAACAGGATGTTGTGTACTATAGATGTACCTGGTGATAATACAGCTGGATGAGTGCAATTCTGAGAATGAATTATCCAGGTAAATAAGTAACTTAGATTGTAAAAACAAAGCTTGTTAGAATTGGTACATATTTGTATGTATTTGCTGAAATTGTTATTATTTTTTAAATGATTACACCTTGCTTTTGAGATGTACTTGCTTTTTGCACCCTTCCTTTCCCCTAAAGCTTGTTCTATGACAAACTAAGTTGAAAATGATGAGAACTGGCAATTTTCATGTAATGTTATTGCTTTAGAAGCTTTTTGAGTTATGCCAAGATTGTACCACCTGGCTTGTGTTCGTTTATTTACTATGGAGCATTGATTATTGGTGATGGTTTAATGTATCATGTGGGATAATGAGAAAGAGAAGTGCTCTCTTTGTATCTCATATTACCATACCCATCTCAAAAGACAAATGAGATGGACGTAGACTTAGCCAAAATTAATATGTCAGATAATGTTGTGACGTTGAATGGAGAGAAATGACGCTTTTTGTAATTTTTAGCACTTGAAATAGTTTGAATTCTCTACACAAAGTTTAAAGTCTTTCTGCTCTTGTTGTTTCCTCAGTAATACAAAGCAAGGCTTGTAACATGTATATGACAAATGGGGAAGCGGGGGTATTTTTGCTGTGTATTTAAAAGTCAAAAGTTCGTGGATTCTGCCTCAATTTTTCATGCCGACTCTGACAGAAGTTTAGCCCATGAGAGAATGGGAGAGCATCTGTCTTAACTCTGTCAACTCTACACTTTGGAAGCTGAATGCGTTGTGTGAAGGAAGGAACATCCTTCTCAATAGATAGAAATCAGTGCATTCAATTCTTGAAGGTCTTGAATACTGTATCCTATGCAAACTAGCTTTGCCAAGTCAAAGTTATCAGTTGTTCGAATATGTTCAACATCAGGTGGAAAAATACAAAAACGATTGAAATAAAGAACAAAACTCTTTCGCTGTTTTAAGGGAAGGAGAAGCAAAATGATGTATTGATGAACCTGGTTTGAGGGCTTGTGACTTGTGAAAGTTATTTCAAACTCACTTGTCATAAGTGAGTATTTAAGCATCTCTGTTATTGACAACGAGATCTCTTTCTATCTTTATCTCTCGTTCAATAAAATTACAAACTTATTAAAAATAACAAGGCTGCTTGTATGTTTATTGTTTTTAGCATGATTTACATTTTGTAGATAATGGTATTTATCTGGATATGTATTTTGAATATGATAACATTCTTCTCTCACAGCATCAATGTTATTCAAGCTGATATAAAACAATGTACAAGTGTTGATAATTAATCTATGACAAGGAATCATCGATCAAACTTGAGTTTCCAAACTGTTTTTGAGGGGTTTATAAACATCCTATAGAGAACTTGGAAAGTCACCGCCTAACATTAATGACGAATGAAAATAACATATTCATCAAAGAGTATTAGGCAGTGGCGGAGGGGGGGGGGGGGCGGGCATTTCGTAAGAACATATAAAGTGGTTGGGGGTAATGAGCACTAAGTACTTAATAAAATAAATTATATTGCATTCGAGCCGCATTCGAGCGGCACTCAAAGTGCATTCCAGTTGGGTTCTTTTAGTACCGAAAATATCGAAATAGATTCCGACGGCAATCGAGATGAATTCGGGACATTCTTGCATTCTGGTCAGGACGTTCCAAAAGCATTCGCGCCGCATTCGAGCCGCATTCGAGCGGCAATCGAAAGATTCTGATGGCATTCGAGATGCATTCGAGGTGCATTCGGGACATTCTTGCATTCTGGTCGGGACGGTCCAAAAGCATTCGAGCCGCATTTGAGCGGCAATCGAAAGATTCCGACGGCATTCGAAGTGCATTTCATTTGGATTCTTTTAGTACCGAAAATATCGAATAGATTCCGACGGCAATCGAGATGCATTCGACGAGCATTCGGGACATTCTTGCATTCTGGTCGGGACGTTCCAACTGCATTCGAGCCGCATTTGAGCGGCAATCGAAAGATTCCGACGGCATTCGAAGTGCATTTCAGTTAGGTTCTTTTAGCACCGAAAATATCAAAATAGATTCTGGTGGCAATCGAGATGCATTCTAGTCGGGACGTTTCAACTGCATTCGAGCGGCAATCGAAAGGTTCTGACGGCATTCGAGATGCATTCGAGGTGCATTCGGGACATTCTTGCATTCTGGTCGGGACGTTCCAAAAGCATTCGAGCCGCATTCGAGCGGCAATCGAAAGATTCCGACGGCATTCGAAGTGCATTTCAGTTGGGTTCTTTTAGCACCGAAAATATCAAAATAGATTCTGGTGGCAATCGAGATGCATTCGACGTGCATTCGGGACATTCTTGCATTCTGGTCGGGACGTTCCAAAAGCATTCGAGCCGCATTCGAGCGGCAATCGAAAGATTCCGACGGCATTCGAAGTGCATTTCAGTTGGGTTCTTTTAGCACCGAAAATATCAAAATAGATTCTGGTGGCAATCGAGATGCATTCGACGTGCATTCGGGACATTCTTGCATTCTGGTCGGGACGTTCCAACTGCATTCGAGCCGCATTTGAGCGGCAATCGAAAGATTCCGACGGCATTCGAAGTGCATTTCAGTTGGGTTTTTTTAGTACCGAAAATATCAAAATAGATTCTGGTGGCAATCGAGATGCATTCTAGTCGGGACGTTTCAACTGCATTCGAGCCGCATTCGAGCGACAATCGAAGTGCATTCTAGTCAAAATAGATTCTGGTGGCAATCGAGATGCATTCTAGTCGGGACGTTTCAACTGCATTCGAGTCGCATTCGAGCCGTATTCGAGCGGCAATCGAAATATTCCGACGGCATTCGAAGTGCATTCCAGTTGGGTTTTTTTTAGTACCGAAAATATCGAAATAGATTCTGGTGGCAATCCAGATGCATTCTTGCATTCTGGTCGGGACGTTTCAACTGCATTCTAGCCGCATTCGAGCGGCAATCTAAAGATTCCGACGGCATTCGAAGTGCATTCCAGTTGGGTTCTTTTAGTACCGAAAATATCGAAATAGATTCCGGCGGCAATCCAGATCGATCGTGATTTTCCAAAAAAGAGATAAAATATTGGTATTTTTTTATTTCTTTATAGTTTAGGTGTTTATTTTGGTGTTCAAATAGTTGAATTATAATTAGAAATGAAATAAAACAAGAAAAACAATATAGGAATAAGTTAAAAAACAGAGAAATACATAACAAATTATCAAAACAATAGATAACATAAGGTGTAACCTGGCTCTTCCAAATTTTCTCAAGAATTATGTAGTGAAAACTAATGTATAAATTTGAAGAATATATGATTTACGGGCAAAAAAGGGAATTTTAAGAACTTAGTTGTGTAAATTACCATAAATATGCAAATAAGTGATTTTTTATATTTTTAAAGATTACCATAGTAATCTATACACTTCGCTTGACATGCATGCACATTTTCGCGGCGATCGGCGGTTTGACGGCCGAGATCATACCCCACCCCACCCCCACCCCCCCCCCCTCCTCAGGCTATGCAGTTTCAAAATAGCCCAGGCTAGAAGTTAAAGAAAGAAAACAGAGTACAATAATATGAACAATAAAAATATATACGCTTCAGGTCGCAAAATGCCAGGAGCATCGTCTACAGCGATGGAAAATCACTGATTGAATCGCAAACAGACATCTCCACTTCCAGCGAACGCATGCAACAAATCCCTAGCGTCGCTCTTCAGCCAGTTCTTTGTTTCCAAGATTGACAGTATTCGAAGGCACCTCTGTACTGATGTTGCTCCACTTCCACCATTGTCTTGTATTGGACTTGCAACACTTGCAGATACTACTTCAGAGGAAATTGAGTCCCTTATCCGTAACAACCCTGTTAAATCATGTGAGCTTGATCCGATTCCAACTAAGCTTCTTAAAGAATGTGCCGCTATCATATCTCCTTACATTGCCGATGTGGTCAACCTGAGTCTGCAGAGTGGGAAAGTTCCGAAAGCCTTGAATATCGCTCATATTCATCCACTACTGAAGAAGCCTTCATTAGATCCAGAATGTCTCCAGAACTATCGTCCAGTCTCGAATCTACCTTACTTGTCGAAACTTCTGGAGCGGGTAGCCTTCTCTAGATTGTATGATTACCTACAGGAGAATGACCTACTCGACAATCACCAGTCAGCTTACCGTGCAAATCACAGTGTTGAGACCCTGCTCGTCAACCTGTCCAACAACATCCTGACAGAAATGGATGTTGGTAGGATCACAGCAGTCGTGTTATTAGACCTGTCGGCAGCATTTGATACTGTGGACCATCGTATTCTTGTCAATGTATTGTCATCAATTGGAATTCGTGACCACGCACTTGAATGGTTCATGTCCTATTTGGATGAACGGCAGCAATTGGTATGTGTAAATCATGAAAGATCTGATCCTGTCAAGCTCAGTTGTGGCGTCCCACAGGGGTCAGTCGGGGGGGGGGGGGGGGGCGTTGCTGTTTTCCTTGTACATCACTAGGCTCAAGCAAGTTTTACAGCAGCATGATGTCAAGTATCACTGCTATGCAGATGACATCCAGATCTACGCATCGTTCCTTCCCAATCAAAATGACGCAAGTCGGACTGTCAAACTACTCGAAGCTTGCGTCAAAGATGTGCAAACCTGGATGAACTCGAACTCACTCAAACTGAATGATAGTAAAACTGAACTAATTTTATTTTGTTCCAAATCAAATCTTGCTAAGATACAGTCGTTCAATATATCCATATCAGATTCTGTAGTCCTTCCTCGCAATGTCGTAACCTTGGTGTCATGTTAAACTCGTCTATGTCATTGTCAACTCATGTTTCTAGTATTTGTAAGTCAGTCAGATATCAACTAAGAAATCTAGGTTTAATTAGGAAATACTTAAGTCGTTCAACCACAGAGAAACTTGTGCTCTTATTTCATCACGCTTAGATTTCTGTAATTCCATTCTCTATCTACTCCCTAATTAACACACAACTTTCTCGACTCCAGAAACTGCAAAATACTGCTGCACGTATTGTCACACTTTCTTCTCGTATAACCCACATCACCCCCATTCTCAAAACTCTTCACTGGCTCCCGGTATGTGACCGCATTATTTTTAAGTTGTTGTTGTTAGTTTTCCATTCATTGTATGACTCTGCTCCTTCCTACAATATCAAGTTGATTGTTAAGTATAAGCCTACAAGACGTCTTCGTTCATCTCAATCCTCCTTATTAGTTGTTCCTAAGACGCGCAGTTCCTGGGGGGGATAGAGCATTTTCTCATTCTGGTCTGTCCCTTTGGAATAAGCTGCCACTTAGTATTCGTAATTTAACTACCCTTCATGCCTTCAAAGTTGCTCTAAAAACCCATCTCTTTCTAAACAGTGCTATTTAATCATGTCAATGTAGCGTAATAATTTGTGTTGTTTTAGTTTACTTTATTTTAGTTAAGAATGTTATATTTTTGTGATAGTAATACATGTATGTACAGCGCCATGAGCGTCAGAGCCTGGCGGATACCGGCGCTATATAAATATCCATATTATTATTATTATTATGATTGGTAGAGCTAGTATAAAGGTCTCTATACTTTGCGAAAGATGGCGAACACGGTGGCAAGGGTTATTATTGTTAGGAGCGATTATTATTGGTAGTGACTTTAATAGCTGAATATTGGAAGGACTAACCCACCAATGAACCAATGGATTCATAATATTAAAAATATGCGGGTTTTGCCACTAAATAGAGCTGTCAACTTTTTAACAATTAGCTTCACATGATGTGAATCTTAAGACCTGATACAAGGTGCAATACTTTATTATAGCTGTATGTTCTGATTCATAATATTGAAGATATGCGGGTTTTTCCATTAAAGGGACTTGGTAACATTGCTCATGAGATGAATGAAAATTGTGCTAAGGTAGTGACTTCAATGCTAGATGTACAATTAAAGATAAAACCGACCATTATTAATGATACAAGTTGGGAAAAGCTAATCTGATGGATTCCTTAATTCTCCCGACTATATTATTACAATTCAATTACATTTGAGGTGAATGTAAATCGTCACAAAGCAATAAATTGACTCTACAAACCATTCCAGACATTTAAGTGTTGACATCTCTCTTCCCCTCCTTTCCTTCTCTCTCCCTCACTTCCCCCTCCGTATCTTCCCCTTCCCTCTCCCATCTCTCTTTCTTTCTACCCTCCCCTTTTTTGTCCCCCCCTCTCTCTCTCTCTCTTGCCCCCCCCCCCCTCTCTCTCTCTCTCGTCATTTCTCTCCTTCTCGATTTCCTCGTCATCTCTCGCCTTGGTCTTGCTTCATGTAGCCAGCCGTTGAATATTGTATTGTTACCATATTGGCCAGTGGAGGCCACTTTTCTATGTTTTGAATATGGACCAATAAATTATCTATCTATCTATCTATCTATCATCTATCTATATTTTAATGTCCGTGAAACAACATGTTTTTTTCAAGTATATATTTTGGTTCAATTTTGTTTAAACTATTCAATCTCATTGTAAATCAACCATTATGAGTTCCTGAACTTTACGTGTTGATGTTTTTAAACCGAATAAATAAATAAAATAATAAATAAAGCACTGACTCGCGAATTTCTGCGCCAGTGTCGTGCTAGTAATCAAATAGTTGGTAGGCTCGATACCAACGCGTTGCTAGATATCCCGGCCTATCTCTTCTTCGGGCAAACCTGAATCCGATGAGCGGGGTTTTTGTATTATTATATCGTTAAGAAGCTCCAATACATTGTCAATTTATTTAGCCCTCAAACCTAGAATGTTATTATTTCCATTATCATCATTAAGTGAGTTACTAGTGATGTAAAAAGAAAACAAAACATGGTGGAAGTATATAATAATAGGGAAGTCATACATTTCATAAATTAACAATTTCTTCAGTCGATTTTCCATGTCCAATTTACTTTTTCTAGTAACCCTTTTCTTGGTGGTTATAGTTGAGATAATTATGTTTAATATACATGGCATGTCGTCCATGAGTGACATCAAATAAGGAAATCCTGCCCTGCTATAGATTTATAGAAGCTGTACTTTCGTCATTCTTTGTGTAGGATCTAGGAGCGAATATGAGAACATGCACCACATAGCCCTTTATCAATTATCGTGTAAGTCTCACATGACTGTCATCTCAACCTTGAAAGCTCATAAGTTTGTTATTCTTTATCCCATTTCAAATTGTTACCAATCTGTTAAAAAAACATTCGTGGGTTTAATACAAATAATTTGCTATCAAATTGGGATCCCCTTTAATCATTAACGAGACAAAATAAATGGTAATTGAGGTTTCAGAAGAAAACAATTTTTTTTCCTTCAGAATATGGAAATGCATTTTCCATTTGTTTTGTTCACAAAATATGCATAATTATCTGCTTTCGGGTTGACACAGGGTATAAAAAGTCGACTCAACTCAATTCAATTCAATTTTATTTCCATTCAAACAGTAAAACATAAAATATAACAACGGTTAACATATAGATCAATATAATGTTTAATTTTACGTGTCATAAATGAACAAGTCTTAAACAAAATTTGTATATCATCATGATAACACAACCGCATGATGTTTACAGCTTTACAAAGAAGATATTCAAGGGTCGTATTTTTTTTTTATATAGGCCTAACTTAACACCTAAAACACCTTGAAAAGGCCTCCACGTCATAATGGCATGCAGATCAGTGCAGAAAAGACCCGGTTGATGACAAATAACACCAATGGCATCAACACCGACATTACCGTCAATGGCAAGAAACTGGAGACATTCCGTAGCTTCAAGTATCTGGGAGCTATAGTATCGGATGAGGGATCCAAACCTGAAGTACCCTCCAGGATAGCCCAGGCCACAGCTGCAGTGACCAAACTAAAAGTCATCTGGACAGACAAAAACATCGCCATCAGCTTCAAGATCAGACTGATGCGCTCCCTGGCCATGTCCATATTTCTGTATGCATGTGAAACGTGGACCATAACAGTAGACATTGGAAGAAGAATACAGGCACTGGAGATGAGATGTTTCCGCAAACTCCTCGGTATCTCGTATAGAGATCACATAACTAACGAGGTAGTGAAAAACAGAATTGAAAACGCAATCGGGCCGTATGAAGACCTCCTGATCTCAGTAAAAAGACGTAAACTGAAGAGGTACGGGCACGTCACACGATCATCTGGACTGGCCAAGACTATTCTACAGGGAACAGTACAGGGAGGAAGACGAAGAGGCAGACAGAAGAAACGATGGGAAGACAACATCAAAGAATGGAGGCTGGCCTTAATTGACTGGAACATCATACGGAGGAAAGCTGAGAACCGTGAGGAATGGAGGAAGCTGGTTGTAAAATCTACAGTGGTGCCCCAACGGTCAGCCAGACTACGGGACAGATGAGATGAGATGAGAAAACTTAACAACCCTGTTAATATTATGTGCGTCATAGTTAGAACTAATAACACATGCGATATAGTAGCAAAACAGATATTAAGCATCTGCCATATAATGCTTGACTAACATGTAGGTATAGGCCTAATCAATAACATTTGATAACACGACAACCAATATAATATACATTAGCTCAGTAGGTTAGAATTGTAGACTACTGAAATGGCATACAGTGATATTACACTATTCAGAAGATCGAAAAGACCTTGAAGAAATCACCTTTGAAGAAAGGTTAAATACCCAATTGTATTGCCTATAAGAATATTAATTCGCATTAAAGATTTCATTGCAAAGTTTGCGCATTTCACTAAGTGACTCACAAGGCTACTAAAATTGCCTTAGGTTGATGTTTTTAGAAAGTCTGTATACGGTCGTGTTCAATATGTTTCTGAGGAATACATTTAGCTTCCAAGTCTCCAAATCATTATAGTCACCCGTTGACACAATAAGTGATAGGCCTACCATTACCGAAATTACATTGGAATATTACAAATACAGATTTTTGATACAACAAGTATATAACCTTTAGGGATTATAGTGAGTATCATTACGATTGTATACGATTTATTTTAAAAATATTCATCAACAAAGAAACTTATATCTCTTATAATAGACAATGTAAAACAACGAAATGGGAAAGCTTCTCGCAACAATGGACCTCCAACGTGTAGGTTTACTCTTATTGCCCCGCAGAATCTTACTAGCTTAGTATATGAAGATTTGTTTGTTTTAATCATTATCATTCTATCACGACAGCACTTATTTTCAATGAATTATCAGAACTTGAGTTGAATGAATAAATTTACAGAGGCATTTTTTCCATGACTTAGTTTGAAGAGGTTTTGCACTCTAGATAATCTGGCAAATACTTTTGAATATGTTTATAATGTAATAATGACATGGATACAAAAATTGTATTATAAATACATAAGGAGAAAACCAGGCAGGGAAGACGTTGAATTTCAGCGCTCGATAGCACAAATATGATAGGGATGTGGATGCATAGAGAGTCCAGGCTGACCACGTAGACTAGCTGTGGGTTGATCTGATGGAAGTTTGAATTCAAATTGTTGGAAGAGGTTGGTGAAGAGAAGAAATGATTCCATTCTAGCAAGCTGAATACCCAGACATTCGCGAGGACCTATGAGAAATAATAATAAATTATTATAATAAATACAAATAATGCAATTAGGGGACACGTTGCGCACATAGATGGGTGCCATTTTGATTTTTAAAGGGGTTAGGGCATGGGCCTGGGGTGTGTCCCTTTAAATTCACGACAGTTTACTGTCATCCCTAATAACAACGGTATGGCGATGTAACTGTATAGATTTAACAAGCTACTCATAATCTTTTTGAAGTTCATGAATTATATTATATTAATGTAGCATGTTATATTTTGTCAGGAAGACATATCCTGATTCATAAGAATGATTAAAATAAAATCGAAGGAGTAGTAACAGAAAACGTGAGGCTCATCGTTATTCATTTTAATGAAAGAAACATCGGTATACAAAATTGTTACCAATAAACCTTGACAATCTTAATGTTACTGTTTCTCACTTTTTTTATATTGTGTTTGGTAGTTGACGATGATTAATGTATTTGAAAGGAAAATGAAAGTGATATGTATATATCCAATGCACATGCGCATCTGTGTGTGTGTGTGCGCGCGTATGCTCTCACCTCAGCATTTTTGTGGGGTTTTATGTGCGCTTCACATACCCCTTGTGAGGCATTTTTACTTTGTGGGGTATTTTTTCAGGACCCCACAGAGTAAAGTCTTTCAAATGACTGTATATTCGGTGTCCTATGCCCTGCGGGGCATTAGAAGTGGTACCCCATAAATGACATTTTGTGAGCGTGTGCTAAAACTTGCACACTTTTTTATGGTAACATCGTAAGCACACCGCCGGGTTGTTATCGCCAGGTTGTACATACCCCACTAGTAGGGGACCACAAGGTATATCTGGAACGCACAGAAATACCCCACAATCAGGTGCCCCACAAAGGCCCTGATGTGAGAATGTGTGTGTGTACGTGTGTGCGTGTGTGCGTGCGTGTTGGTAAACGATTAGGTACAAATATATTACCGGTTCCGAATGGTAACCAAGCTTCGTTCTTCTCGACCTTTAGACCATCAGCAGTGAGAAATCGACCTGGGTTGAATATATGAGGCTTAGACCAGTACTTCGAACTATGATGAACAGCCCACACGTTACTCATGCAGTGGCGGATCCAGGGGGGGGGGTGCCGAAACGGCCGCGGCCCCCCCTATTGGAGAAGAGAAAAAGGAGAAGAGAAAAGAAAGGAGAAGAGAAAAGAAAAGAGAAGAGAAAAGAAAGAAGAGAAAAGAAACAGAGAGAGAGAGAGAGAGAAAAAAAAGGAAAAATGATAACGAAGGAAGCCCCCCTCCCCCCCCCCCCGCCCCCAATTTGTGTTTCCAAAATCTCCGAAAAAGGGTTACTTTTCACGTAACAACGAATAAGGGAAAAACTGTAATCGGGAGATTTGGGGGTCATTCCAGTAAGCTTGGCAAACGTCATTGAATAGAGGGGGCCGGGCCGGCCGCATAAAATCTCGAGCCGCGGATTCAAAGTTAAACGTTAAAAACAGCCCCTGCGCTACAAAGGTCACTACTCTTTAGTGAGAAATTTGAAAAGGGCACACTATTTTGGATGTCTTTTAAATAGAAGCTATATACTCAACAGTCAAATTTTAAATTAGCGGTAGGGCCGCTTCACAACTCTTATTTTGCCGAAACGGCCGCGGCCCCCCCTATTGGCGGCGCAAACAAAAGAAAAAAAGAGGAAGAAAAGAAGAGAAAAAAAGGAAAGGAGAAGAGAAGAAAAAAAAGGAGAAGAGAAAAGAAAGGAGAAGAGAAAAGAAAAGAGAAGAGAAAAGAAAGAAGAGAAAAGAAATAGAGAGAGAGAGAGAGAGAAAAAAAAAGGAAAAATGATAACGAAGGAAGCCCCCCTCCCCCCCCCCCCCCCGCCCCCAATTTGTGTTTCCAAAATCTCCGAAAAAGGGTTATTTTTCACGCAACAAAGTCCGGCCCGTACTGACTTTACACACCGGAGATAGAGGGGTGCTTTCAAAGAGAGGGAACTGCGCGTACCCTAGATAACACTGAGTGAGTGGGGGGAGGGGGGGGGGGGCGGGGTGGGGGGGGGGGGGGGGGGGGGGAGGAAATGGCGCTTAGTGACAGTAACAACGAATAAGGGAAAAACTGTAATCGGGAGATTTGGGGTCATTCCAGTAAGCTTGGCAAACGTCATTGAATAGAGGGGGCCGGGCCGGCCGCATAAAATCTCGAGCCGCGGATTCAAAGTTAAACGTTAAAAACAGCCCCTGCGCTACAAAGGTCACTACTCTTTAGTGAGAAATTTGAAAAGGGCACACTATTTTGGATGTCTTTTAAATAGAAGCTATATACTCAACAGTCAAATTTTAAATTAGCGGTAGGGCCGCTTCACAACTCTTATTTTGCCTTTCATTTGGATTCAGCTCATACCAACTTGCTTGTGCTTGTATTTGAACTCATGTTTGTAAAACCATGGATTTATCCATGGTTGGTGTAATAAATCTTTCATTTCTACTAGTTTAATTGTGTGCTATCACAATCATGATTGTTTCATTTTCCCCGGCCTGTAAAGCAGGCGCGTAGCCAGGGGCGGTAGGGGCAGTGAGTGGACATAAGACGAAAAAGGAGCAGACAAGGAAATATTTTTGAAGTTCTGACAAGTCGAGAACGGTACAACGAATCGTCTTCTTTCTCTAATAATTTAATGAAATGTCAAAGCTTCCGCGCTACGCGCGAGCGGGGAAAAACTAAATTCAAACAACGATATAGAGTCGAGAATAAAACAACGAATAACTTCTTTCTCTAATAATGTAATGAAATGTCAAAGCTTCCACGCTTCGCGCGGGAGGGGGGGGAAACTGTATTAAAACAAGGATTTAGAGTCGAGAATGGAACAACGAATTATCCTTTTCTCTAATAATTTAATGAAACGTCAAAGCTTCCGCGCTTCGCGCGGGAGAGGGGAAACTGAATTCAAACAAGGATTAAGAGACGAGGATGGTACAACGAATCGTCTTCTTTCTCTAATAATTTAATGAAGCGTCAAAGCTTACGCGCTTCGCGCGGGAGGGGGGGGGACTCAATTCAGACAAGTATTAAGAGTCGAGAACGGCACAACGAATCGTCTTCTTTCTCTAATAATTTAATGAAATGTCAAAGCTTCCGCGCTTCGCGCAGGAGGGGTCAACTAAATCCAAATAAGGATCAAGAGTCGAGAATGGTACAACAAATCGTCTTCTTTCTCCCTTATAATTTAATAAAACGTTAAGCTTCTGCGCTTTACGTTCAGAGAAGGATTAAGAGTCGAGAATGGAACAACGAATCTTCTAATTCTTTCTCTAATAATTTCATAAAACTATGAAAGGTCAAAGTTTCCGCGCTTCGCGCGGAGGGGGAGGGGAACTGAATTCAGACAAAGAATAAGAGTCAAGAATGGTACAACAAATCTTCTTCTTTCTCTAATAATTAATGAAAGGTCAAAGCTTCCGCGCTTCGCGCGAGAGGGGGGCGGGGGACGAACTAAATTCAAACAAGGATTTAGAGTCGAGAATGGAACAACGAATCTTCTAATTCTTTCTCTAATAATTTCATTAAACTATGAAAGGTCAAAGTTTCCGCGCTTTGCGCGGAGGGGGAGGGGAACTGAATTCAGACAAAGAATAAGAGTCAAGAATGGTACAACAAATCTTCTTCTTTCTCTAATAATTAATGAAAGGTCAAAGCTTCCGCGAAGAGTCAAAGCTTCAGAGAAGGATTAAGAGTCGAGAATGGAACAACGAATCTTCTAATTCTTTCTCTAATAATTTCATTAAACTATGAAGGGTCAAAGTTTCCGCGCTTTGCGCGGAGGGGGAAGGGAACTGAATTCAGACAAAGAATAAGAGTCAAGAATGGTACAACAAATCTTCTTCTTTCTCTAATAATTAATGAAAGGTCAAAGCTTCCGCGCTTCGCGCGAGAGGGGGGGGGGACGAACTAAATTCAAACAAGGATTTAGAGTCGAGAATGGAACAACGAATCTTCTAATTCGTTCTCTAATAATTTCATTAAACTATGAAAGGTCAAAGTTTCCGCGCTTCGCGCGGAGGGGGAGGGGAACTGAATTCAGACAAAGAATAAGAGTCAAGAATGGTACAACAAATCTTTTTCTTTCTCTAATAATTAATGAAAGGTCAAAGTTTCCGTGCTTCGCGCGAGAGGGGGGGGGGGACGAACTAAATTCAAACAAGGATTTAGAGTCGAGAATGGAACAACGAATCTTCTAATTCTTTCTCTAATAATTTCATTAAACTATGAAAGGTCAAAGTTTCCGCGCTTTGCGCGGAGGGGGAGGGGAACTGAATTCAGACAAAGAATAAGAGTCAAGAATGGTACAACAAATCTTCTTCTTTCTCTAATAATTAATGAAAGGTCAAAGCTTCCGCGAAGGGTCAAAGCTTCAGAGAAGGATTAAGAGTCGAGAATGGAACAACGAATCTTCTAATTCTTTCTCTAATAATTTCATTAAACTATGAAGGGTCAAAGTTTCCGCGCTTTGCGCGGAGGGGGAGGGGAACTGAATTCAGACAAAGAATAAGAGTCAAGAATGGTACAACAAATCTTTTTCTTTCTCTAATAATTAATGAAAGGTCAAAGTTTCCGTGCTTCGCGCGAGAGGGGGGGGGGGACGAACTAAATTCAAACAAGGATTTAGAGTCGAGAATGGAACAACGAATCTTCTAATTCGTTCTCTAATAATTTCATTAAACTATGAAAGGTCAAAGTTTCCGCGCTTCGCGCGGAGGGGGAGGGGAACTGAATTCAGACAAAGAATAAGAGTCAAGAATGGTACAACAAATCTTTTTCTTTCTCTAATAATTAATGAAAGGTCAAAGTTTCCGCGCTTCGCGCGAGAGGGGGGGGACGAACTAAATTCAAACAAGGATTTAGAGTCGAGAATGGAACAACGAATCTTCTAATTCTTTCTCTAATAATTTCATTAAACTATGAAAGGTCAAAGTTTCCGCGCTTCGCGCGAGAGGGGGGGGGGGGACGAACTAAATTCAAACAATGATTTAGAGTCGAAAATGGTTCAACGAATCCTCTCCTCTACTAATTTCATGAAACATCAGAGCTTCTGGGCTTCGCGCGTAATGGGGGGGGGGGGGGGGGCAGCGAGCTGCCCGAATATGAATTGTTGATATCTTTTCTCGTTTATTTTCGTGATAATAACACTTTCATAATATACATGTACATAATATTATGCTCAAATTTTTGCTCGATCGCTTCGCTCACTAGCTGAATTGTGAAACCAGAAAATTACTTTTTCGGGCAAGAGGCTATACCCCACCCCCTGATTAAAATGACAAAAATTGTACCGGTATGGTGCTTCTAATATGACCTTGTAAGTATTGATATGTTGAGTTTTAAAAAAAGGTCTGCGCAATTTTCAAATTTCCGGCCCCCCCTATTGGAAAATCCTGGATCCGCGCCTGCTCATGATCATAGCACCTTTAGGAATGAAAAAGCCTTCCAGTGTAACATTAGCTGAAGTTACACGACTTAAGACCGGAAGTACAGGTCTAATACGCATGACTTCCATCAAGGTAGCATCACAGTATGGTAGATCTGGACGGTCACTGGTGGTGGGTTGTCGACCACGCCCAACAACTCGGTCCAACTCATTCTGCATCTGTTGGGGTACAAGTTTAATAGGTCCGTTTGTTAGAGCTCGACCAAGAAAATGATTAATTAAAAAAATATACACGATGTACTGTGAACGCTGCCATCAACCGAATTCTCAAAAATCTGTGGAAAACACAATACCGACTTTCTGCTCCGATGCTCATTTCGACTGAAAGCAAATAGTAGCTTATTATTCTATCAATTGTCAGACTTTCAAAATTAAAAATTATTCTCTTTTTATATTTAATGCAAGGCACTTAGTCTTTGGGATAAATGTACATTGACTTCTCTGTATACATAAATAATACCAACGTTAACATAAGTGGGCCTACATACTAAACCTGAGTACAGATATTTCTGATTATTAGTAGATGAATAATTATTGATTGATCGTTCATAAGGTAGGTGGCCTCTGGTTGTAAGTTAAGTATGACTATATGGCCCGCCCCCCCCCCCCCCACTCAGAGGTCGGAATGACCGCATGCGTGTTGCCAAAATGTCCGGTAAAGGGGTACTTTTCGTGCGACAAAGTCCGGCCCGAGAATTGTAAAAAAAAGGGTGTATTTGACTTTTCACCCGGAGATTTCTTTAAAAAGGGGGTGTTTTTCTTTTTTTCTCTAATCTCTTTGGACTCCTGAGAAATTATTCCGAATTTAGGGGGGTACATTGAGCATTTTTCCTGATTAAGGGGGGTCTCCAAGGCAGGAAAAGCCCGCGAAAAGCCCGCGAAAGGGGGGGGGGGGTTCAGAAATGTTGGCAGTCCTCAGATAGGGGGTGCTTTGAAAAAGAGGGTACGAGCATATGCGTACCCTAAATAACACTGAGTGGGGGGCCGGGCTATATGGATTACATGGCGTAACAGTACCGTTTGGGGGAGATGCAAGGGAAATATGCACATCGACACATCAACCGACTGTGTATGAGTTTATTCAGGGCCCCAGAGCATGCACCATCTATTTGACATGCTGACGTACACATGTACTGAGAAGGGCCTGACTGGGGGCAGTATATGGCTCTTATTATGCTTTTACTAGACATGGGATGTGGTGTTTGATGACAAATGATGAAGGATCATGCATGATCAAACAAATTATTTTCAAACCTTTTTTTGTACATCTGGATGGACAGCGAAGTAGAGTATAGCCCATGAAGTGACAAGTGTTGTTGTCTCTGTGCCAGCGGCAAACAAGTCAAGCACAATCCTCCAAAATTCTTCCAACGTGTACTCCTTGGAGATATCATCTGCTAAGAACGTGTCAACATAGTCCCGGATATTATCTTTCTGAAATGTGTCTCGATGCATGTAGAGCTGGCACATAATAAAATCTCGAGCTTTGAATGTGGCGTCACGGTAGTGTTTGTACCACGGAGTATGAATAAGTGATTCAAAGACCACAACAGGATCTGTCGTAGAGATACCAGCGAAGATTTCCACCATTGCTTGTAGAACCTCAATGTATTGGAGATCGTCGTATTCGTATCGCCTACCAAAGACAAGTTGAGCTACGACGTTAGCCGTTGCTTTATTCAAAGTAATCGACAGGTCTGACGGTGCACCTCGAAGATTCTTGATTTCATCTGCCAGATAACGAGCTTCCAGGTTGATCTGAGGTACTAGGCTCTTCTTACCAAAGCCGAAGGAACGGAGTGCATGCAGAGAGAATTTCCGATGGTCTTGCCAAGGTTTGCCGCTACTCCAGACGATAGAAGCTGTACGGAAAAATAGTAATTCAGGTTTTATTATAGCGCTTTATCACCTTATTATGCGATTCAGTCTTCACCAATCCCCATGAAGTACTTTAGCCAGGCCCCATTATTCATACGCTTACGATGCTGAGCAAACTACGATATAATAGCTTTCGCATCCTACCGGTTACCATTTTAACACTTGGATTAAGAGAAACCTAAAAATTATCTGGCGTTCTTTTGTTCAATATAATTTTTATGTATATAACCTTTAAGAGAAATTTACATTGCCATGGCAGAATTATTGGTAGATAACTAAGGAAGCAATTTAAATGATTAGATGCAAATTAATTTTCGTGTGCAACGTCCACTAGTGAGGTGGATCAATGGCGTCCACACGTTTCAATGTATTGTTGAAAATCAGGTAATAACGAAATCATGATGGCTTGTGTTGAACGAGCCTCACCAAGTTTGTGATTACACGGCTTGGCATATTATAAAGATGAAATCAACAGTGCCCATCCATTCAAATATAACTAATGTTATATAAATCTAAACACATCACTATCTAGACAAATTCTCTCGGACAACTACCCAATACCACCTTCCCTCTTCATCGAGCCAACTAATCCAACAGAAAAACTCCCCTTGAAATGTAGGCTACTACTTTGATAACAACAACTTGGTAAATACGCTTCCCCACCGATTTTAAGTCCTTCAATAAAATATCAACCGCGAAAATATTAAAAAGATAATGGCATAGGAAGGGTATCGCAGTTTTTTTCTTCCGTAAAAAAGAAGCTTACCATTCTTGTTAGTATCTGGAACTCCCCATCTAATATGTCCTGGTACAAAGCGGTTTTGAAAGAACTCTGCTGACTTCACAAAGGCGTTGCTATGTCATTCAATACAACAACAAGAAACGGGCCTCTTCGTAAGCTGAAGACTGGACCGTACTTCTTCGCCATGTCCATGTAGGCTTCATGTAATAGACCTGGTCTAAATCTGTACCCGATGACTGGCCAGGACCATGGTCCGGGTGGAAGGTTCCTTGGACGTCTAACGAACCAGACGAAGATGAGAAACATTAAAGCTCCCAGTAATACAGAGGTAGCCGATACTGATAGCCCAAACATGCTGCCTTTAGAACGAAACCAAAATTCAAATTTTGTGAGCAACGTTTGATAAGATGTTTTAAATCACGCATTAACCTCAATAATACAACGAAACTCTTTCAAATCAATTCCGACTGAATGCACTAAATGCTCCAACAGAAAAACATATAACTTGAAACATAATCTGTACTGATCGACGAACAAGATGTCCTCGATATCACATGATGATCAAAGGTCTTATAAATTCTGCTGAGAACAAGTTACTGTTTGCGATAGATATGAGTGCACAGGATATGTTATTACAACGTAAACGTGTTGTGAAACTGCATGTGTGTCGATCCCGGGGGGATGGGGGGGGGGGGGGGATATATCCCCCAATATTTCAGGTGGGGGGATGGCCTGTACAATCACCCCCCCCCCAATAATTCACCTTCACAAAAAAAAAATGAAGAGAAAAATTAATGATGAGAGCCCGATGAGAGTAGTTAATGGTTATTATTCGCAATAATACATACATATATAAATAGAAAACGAAGTAAATGAGACAACCGTATATGAGACAAGAATAAATTAAATTCTCGCTCATAAGGTTTCATCAGGAATTGATGAATTTATTCAATTTATTCAATCAACATCATCATAGAAATGCAGAGCGCCAAATGCAAAGCCGCAGCGTTAAAAAAGCAACGAGATAAATGTTAAGCGCGAAGCGCAAAAGTGCAAAAAAGAAGTAGAGAGTGGGAGAGAGAGATAATAGGAGACAGAGAGGATACAGGCGAGTAGCCAGGGGGCGAGGGGCGGTCGCTCCCCCCCCCCCCCCACAAAAAAGAGAGAGAGAGAGAAAGAAGAAAGTAAGAGGACGTAGTCGAGAACGGTACAACGAATCGTCTTCTTTCTTTAATAATTTAATGAAACGTCAAAAGGATTTAGACAAGGATTAAGAGACGAGAACGATACAACGAATCGTCTTCTTTCTCTAATAATTTAATGAAACGTCAAAGTTTCCACGCTTCGCGCAGGAGGGGGGGGGGAACTGAATTCAGACAAGGATTAAAAGTCGACAATGGTACGACAAATCATCTTCTTTCTTTAATAATTTAATGAAACTTCAGAGCTTCCGCGCTACGCGCGGAGGCAAGCGAGTAGCCAGGGGGGGGGGGGCGGTAGGGGGCGGTCGCCCCCCCCCCCCAAAAAAAAGGAAGAGGACGTAGGAAGAAAAAGGATTAAGAGTCGAGAACGGTTCAACGAATCGTCTTCTTTCTCTAATAATTTATAAAACATCAAAGCTTCCGCGCTTCGCGCATGGGCGGGGAAACTGAATTCAGAGTCGAGAACGGTAAAACAAATCTTCTTTCTCTAATAATTTAATGAAACGTCAAAGCTTCCGCGCTTCGCGGGGGGGGGGGGGAACTGAATTCAGACAAGGATTAAGAGTCGATCGAGAATGGTACAACGAATCGTCTTCTTTCTTTAATAATCTAATGAAACGTCAGAGCGCGCGGAGGAAGGGGAACTTGATTTAAACAAGGATTAAGAGTCGAGAAAGGCCCAACGAATCGTCTTCTTTCTCTAATAATTTAATGAAACGTCAAAGCTTCCGCCCTCCCTGCACCCACCCCCCCCCCCCCCCCCCCCCCCCCTAGGGAGCGCGCTTCGCGTGCTCACTACCGCCCCCCTTAAATAAACTCCTGGCTACGCGCTTAAGAGGATAATAACCCAGGTAGCATGGGTCCCATATTCTCTGAAATGTTATCTGTATTGAGGGTGACTTGAAAAAGTTAATAACTTGGAAGGGAGGGGATACAAATCGACACCCCTGTGTGAAAGAATTTTTACTTTTGCCCATGTATGTTAAATTCAACTCCGTATTCAATAAGACCAACTTATGCTCGAATGATGTGCGAACCTGGAATGTATAGTTAAACCAAGGAGTTACTTGGTTAAACAGAAGGATAGTGTCATTGGAACTTCTTTCGCGACAAGCACGAGAAATAAATCAGAGTTCATACAGATCTTGCTTACCTACCGATCAATACAAATAGAAGTAAATAAAGCCACTCACTTGTAATCTACATGTAATGTAGGCCTATGTATTTAAGAGTCAGAAAGTGCAGTGTACGATCAATAAACGTATAGTTAAAGGGAACGAAACAAATAATTTCTCAGAAAAGTTTAGACGATAGAGGTCGATCTGAATAGTATGAATTAAAATGTTCTAACTTTCTACATTGCAATGTTTATCCCTACATGTCTCCAAACCTTTTGCATGTAAATTGATTGCCAATGCATCTTAAATTTAGTTGTTCTGTGCTAATTTTGTTTAATTATTTCACCTAAATTTCTCCCTTTTCTTCCATTTCATGCTATGTCTCGTCTATCCTTTTGATTCCCTGTCTTTTTTTACATTTCCTTTTTACTTTTTGTGTGCAATGTTATTCCTACTTGTTTATTACTGTGCATATTACTGTATTTTATCTAACCAATTTCCAATGTATTGTATTTTAATGTAATATTCAATCTTTTGTAAATTCAATTTGTTTCAGCATTTTGCTGCCATTTTGAATGTATGTTTTTAAAGCAATAAACCAGTTGAATCCAACAATTCAGTGTTCTTTAAAGGAACATAAATAAAGTTACAACTCAATATATTTACATATTTAGCACAGTTCAGTCAGATACAGGGTGTTTCATATTCTTTGTTAAATAATATTTTGGATTTTTTTTCTTCTCAATCGATATAGACATAGGTCTATTATAATTATTATAAAGAATCAGGCTAAAGTTTGCATATTATACAGTTGACCACCACTTAAAAAAAAACTCCGGATGCCTCTTGTTATGCTTGTTCATCACTCATCATTTTGATGAAAATAACTTATATTTTGCCTACTAGCTCCTGCAGTTTCCTCCTTTTTCTAACGTTGTTTTAAAGACACACAAAACAAACGTACACACACGCGCGCACACCCACGCACACACACACACACATGTAACACACATACACACGCGCGCACACGCGCACGCACTCATGCACACGCACACACAAGAGCAATCAATCACACGAGGTGAAGACTAGACAATAAGCTTTACAATGCACAATTTTATACTGTTCACGTCAAAATGAGAATCACATTATTGCCAAAATGCGTAATATAGAAATATCAATTTTAGTAGTATTCCGAGATAATGACTCCGTGTACATTTTGAAGGGTTACATCTCCTGCTCTAAATGGATTGCTAAACTTTACTCGCTTGCAGGAGCGTGTCCTCCGAACGTCTCAGTCCAATAAATAACTCATTTTCTCAATTAGATATTTATTGGTGATGTAGTCGCCAATTCTGTCGAATTACGGAAGAGACAAGACAGCACTTCTGAGCCGTCTGAGAAAGCCGTCTGAGGCACGTTTATTAACATGCCTACGTTATTTCCCCCTCGTTCAAACCTTTATACATGATTTCTGACAAAGCATCTTAGTTGCTCTAGAACAAGCCCCAGTCACACTGATCGAGGCAATCTCTTTCAGCGAACCAAAACGATCTGAGTATTCGGAACTGGTTTATTGTTAAGCTTTTCCAAAACGATCCGGTACATTGTTAACTTATACTTCTTACCCTGTGTCAATAGTGCATGAATCGGAGTATTTGGGCATTTTGTAGGGGGAAAATAGCTTTTCATATTCATGATTTTATGAATGGTTTTAAATGTTAAGTTGAGGTGATGAATTTCCTTGTGTATCGTCTGAATTGGAGGGGGCGCCTTGGCAATTATAGGGTGTTCATGAATATCGCCATGCCCCTGGGAATCGAGACGAATGACAAATAAATGTGGTTCTCGAAAATTATTTTGCCGGGAGGCGAAAAAGAGATGACAAATCGTTTTTGTTCATTTAAATAGAGGCGTCACAGTGTGACTGGACATTACCATACATCTTCATTATTAAAGGTACAATGTCCCATTTGCAGCCAACATCAAATTATGTAGAACTTTGCAGAAGTTATGAATATCTCAAGTAGGCCCATGTCCTATCTGTGAGATTTAAACGAGGGAAGTTCTAAATTAGTATCAAATTTGAGTTTGAGTTTGAGTTTATTGGTTTCACATTTCACATGCAGATATAGTACAGATAACAAAATATACATAAAAGAAATATTGTTTCATAATTCAAAAATAATGATTACAGTAACTGACAAGGTTATCAGACTACAAAGTTACACGTCATCACATTTGTTTGAAATTTCAAATGCCGGTTGAATTTAATCTTTTCATTTTTGTTTGGCCTGCAAATTGGACATAGCCTATATAGTACCTTTACAGGTAAGACAACCGTGACAAATTTATAATTCCTGCAAAGTTCTACATGATGTGATTTTGGCTGCAAAAGGGATACGCTACATTTAAAACATGGTGTTTGGTAAATCATTTTTGTGAGTGTAGTCAGCTTATAATCAATCCTCACCTAGACGTGGTAACGACAAGATGGAGGCCTAGCATAATAATACTATGACAGCTAAGATAGCATTGTTTACGTGAATTAGCCTGTTTAGAATCAGCATCAGGCAGATTCATGTAAGTTGAAAAAAAATGTATAGTCCAGAAATTAATGGAATGACTATTTGAAGTCTTGGATTGATGCTTTAACTATTTGCAAGGTGATTTTTTGGGGGGCAAAGCGTGCATGAGCAAATATTTCTAACCAGAATCGTGAAGTAAGTCACCGGCCACCCAGAACTTGCTCAGGAGTGGAATTGAACGATCCCTTTCATTTGTTAAAAATAGGTTGCTAACTGGGTGAGTGGGTGTGAAGGTGCCGAACAATAAATTACCTTCCGTGAGATAAATCCCCTAGAATCACTGCCAATATATTTTCCGAGCGATTGCAATTTCGCCCGTACACATGTATTTTTCTGTTTTCCGTTCTACAAACTCTCCTACAAAATGCATTATAACATATAGGCCTTTTGCTTTGTCTCCGGTCCTCTTATGATAAATAATTGGTAATTCCATGAATCGAAACTATACACATTACATTGATGAGGTTAATTCTTGTTAACATCAGATTGACAATACTCCGGCCTCATGCCTCATTCCAGTAAATTAGTGTTGCATACATTGAGAGTATTGTTGTAGATTCAAGTTGATTTATAGTATTATAGAGAGGTGAATGCTCTCACCGTCAGAGAACAAGATCAGAATGAGGACAGTGTGTCGGTGTATTAGGCCTATAAAAAAAAATGTTGTATTGCCCTTTAGGTGCCAAAGCATGGGTCGGTCGGTCGGAAATTTTTAACTTTTTTTTCTTCTTCTTCCTCTTTGGGCTGATATTTCTCAGTTTTGACATGCTTTAGTATCTTTTTTCTCTAAAAAAACGGTTATTAAAACAAAACAAAAAAAAAAAAAAAAATCAAAGACCGGTCCAAATGTCCTTTTCCTTATACAAGATATGATTGAACATAATGCTATCAGTGTAATTTTTGCCTTAGTCCTTGTCACATTGTTAAGCGCAGTCGAGTATCATTATCGGTGTATCTCAGATTTTTTGTTGATTTTTGTTGTTGATGAAATTTCAGTTTGAAAAGATGTAGATAGTCTAGCTTTTTCTTTTTTCATGAAAGCTTTTTTTCTTTACAAATTATTTTCACGCTTTACTTACGCAACAATATTTCTCTATCATTACATCAAAAACAAATCTAATTATGATATTCGGGTACTGATTAGGCATTTCAATTGTTTTAGCATGTCATTTATAGGCTTATAATCAATACTCTAAAATCAAACATGACGAAAAGAGAGAGAGAGAGAGAGAGAGAGTGAATGGGGGAAGGGGGCGAACTCTTGGGGAGAAAAACCCATAACGAAACAAGACTACATTTATTCACTTGTATTATTGTTTCACGACACAGACATCTGATTATTCTAGTGAATACATGTTAGTTCTTTCACAGGCATATATTATACGGAAATGTAAAATTTATAGTCGGCCAATCATCGTGTTTAAAATTATTTTATTTTAAACGAAGAGGTAGTTAATCAAAATCATTGTTAACACTAAACGAATAAGATGAAATCACGCTAAAAATGCTTAATGTTAGCTACGACTTGTCTGAAAATGAGCAAATACATTTTACATTATGGTATGGTACGCCCATTAAATAAATGGGCGTAAATTGTGTAATAGATGGCAATGCAAATCAGCAAATCCTATTATTTGCATGAAACTGATGAATAGAGGTTGACAGCTATGCAAACCAATATCGAAGATGAACCGATCTCTCTCCATGTCTGACACTGACACTGACTTTTAATGAGTAATGTTAAGCCTTATCCAAATAGATCTGGCTTTTGCTCTTGTTTATTTTGGAACATAGTAGGGTTTGCAGTGATATGATCCGTTTTTGATGTGTTTTTTTGCCACAGAAGTAATTGCAATTAAGTTTATTCATTTCCATTAAAAAAAAATCACATTACAAGAACACACAAATTTGCAAAAAGTACTGTAAATAACATGCAAAATATTTCATTAGAATATACATGGTACATTAACATATTAAACAATAATGGAAAAAGGGAAGTTATAAAAACCCAAAGAAATGAGTTTGCCGAGATATCTCCCAAAAATAATTAAACAAAATGTGATGAACATAATAAAGATTTGAAATTACATAAACCTTGTTTTGCCCCAGAAAAAACTCGTATAACAACAGAATCAAACAATAACCAAACATGCCCTACAAATACACACATACACAATATATATAAAGTGGAAAAGTATTCTACTCAAAATCGCATGCTGCTTTCCACTTCGTTTAAATCCATTGTAATTCATTATAGATGTTATGCTATTTGGTAAAGTATTCCATATTGTTGGTGCTTTATGTCTGAAAGAAAATATTGAATAAGATTTTTCAAAAACCCATATATGATATTTATGTTTATTCCTCGTATTATAACTAAATGAGTTTAAAAGTAATCAATGAAGAAATTAAAGAGAAATCGAAACAAATAACTTTTACATGGGCAGCATGAAAATCCATGTGGGATTTCACTGTAAATCATAACGATAGATCATTGATAGCACTCTGCTTGATTTCTCTATAAATTCCCAATATTACGTAGGTCGCATGTTAGGGTATATTGTATATAAGGTAATGATGATGGAACTATTAAAACATTGGATCGTTGTTCGTCAACAAAATCACGACAGGCCATTACATCAGATTAGTCCTAATATCACACATCCGCAATCTATCAATTTGCTATTACCAAACTTCAAAATGTTACGATACACATTTTTCTTTAAGACTCTTGGAAACAAATATAAACAGGCCGATTGCTGGTTTGAAGGTGATATTGACAGTTGACGATCTGTTTTCCATGTCTAGTCCCAGCTTGTGATAGAAGGCTATCTAACACTTTGACTCAACAGTACGTGCATTGCGTCTGTATTGTAATGATAAACTGCGTGTTCTAGATAACATCCAAGACTTTGGTTTGTGATGAATAATATTCTTAAACGATTGGCGGAACTCAGGATTAGAAATAGAATACACAATTGGGTTCATACATGAGTTGAGATATCCTAGCCATGTTAATATTTCATCTGTCTTCGAGGAGAAAGAGACACACTTCTGAAAGGAGCATACAAGAAGATTGAGGAAAAATGGCGTCCAGCAAATCAAGAAAAGGCCAATGATTATACCAAGCATGAGAGCAGCTTTGTGGTGAGATTGATGCTGACTGTTGACCCGGAAGTATGTTTGTGACCTTGCGTTGTTCTCATCATCCGATTTGCCTTGTGTTAGACGACCCTGACGTAAGTTTTTAGAGCGCGTTTGAATGAGATGAAATATTCGCGCGTAAACGAAAATAAGAATCGAGCTCGGGATTAAAAAATCGACAAATGCAGTAATGGTTGCATATGTCTTGTTGAAGGCATGGTCGCAGAAGATAAATCCTGATAAATGCCAACCCGTAAGATTCCCTTCCTCGTCATCAATTATTTTTGTAGCGTTCAGAGTGTCATCTGAAAATCGTTCTACTTTGAATTTACCTAAAAATATCGGCACGAATGCGCACAGAGCCTTGAACATCCATACTTTGATACTTATCACCAGAGCAAGTTTGTTTGTCATCCATCGTTTGTATTTAAATGGTTCCTTGATATGGAAGTAACGGTCAAGACTAATCACACAGAGATGGATCACAGATGTCGAACAAAGCATGACATCAAAAGATATCCAGGTCTTGCAGAATATAGGACTGAAGATGTTCCGATGGACAATGTTAGTGGACAGCGAGAAGGGCATGACAAGAACGGCTACCAATAGGTCAGCTACAGCCAATGATGCTATGAACACATTACTTGGTTTGCGTAAGATAGTATCCAATCCAACAGATAAACATACTAATAGATTCCCGGCAATGGATGCGATGATGATAAATATTAGTACGACGTCGATGACTACCACTAAATAATGTTTATTTTCAGAATTTTCCTCTGAGTTCAAATCAAGGTTAGATGAAACATCCATTATCAGTTTGGGCGCTTGATATAATAAAGGCCAGCACACAAAATAACGTCTTAATACAAACGGGCAGAATATATTGTTTTCCTAGAATACCGGTTTAATGGAAATAGAGAAAATAACGGGTAGAGCGTATTCTCCTCCCCTGTCTGCCAGCTATCGAATAGTTCTTGCTTCGTTTTGTCCAACAAAATCAAGTCTGAGAGATGATACGAGTAATGCAGTCATAAAGTCATCAGTCAGAGAATATTAAAGCACGTTGTTGTTACGCCTGACCTGATGAGATATGCCCATCATATGCCTCTCGAAATTAGCAATTAAATCTTTAATGCATGCACGCTCATCAAAATGTAAGTATAACTCCCATCTCTCACCTAGCTGCTATCGATCTATTTTCTTATGCGAAACGTTTTCGCTGTCGCCATACATTTTCTACACTCCACTCGATCGCTAGTTGAAGTACACGTATAGGGCCTACTGTATTTAAAAACAGATGTGATTACCGTATTGTGGAGTGCTTTGTAAATATAGGCCCTAATCTTGCACATGCAATCCCCACCCAGGGGCGTCGCTAAAGGGGGTATGTGTGTGTGTGTGTGCAGTGGCGGATCCAGGGGGGCCCCCTCCCCTGGGGAAAAAAAACGTGTAAAAAACGTTAATTTAACCTTTTTGGGGGGAGATTGGCCCCCTCCCCTTGAGCTCAAGGGGGGGGGGGGGGTGCGATTTTTTTAAATTTTCGTGGGCCAAAAAAAAAATAGTGGTCACAACCCCCCCCCCCCCCCCACCACACTGAGCGAATTATCGGCCGGCTGTTTCACCGCTAAATATTTTCTCACGAATTGGGCCCCCTCCCCTGCCGCCGACTGGATCCGACCCTGTGTGTATGTGAGGGGGGGGGGGGGGTGCGATACCCCCACTTGTCAGAATGTTGACGGTAAAATTGGGCTGCTGTCGGTAAAAATGAGAAAAGGGGGAGAGGAAAATGAGAGGGAAAGGGAAAGAAAAAAAAAAGAAAAGAAAAGAAAAAAAAAATTGCTTTCATTGACAAGGTATGTTTCTCTTAAAAATGTATATTATATACAGTGCGTCCCAGAAAAAACGAAACCGAGAATCATCGATGTTTTATTATGACTTAATTACAATTATAATTAATAAATGACACATATTTGGAAAGCTTAGATCCTCCTCTTCAATTTGATGCAACTCATATGATGCATATTTCACGCATGACTGATTAAAAGCAATTTGAACAGAGGAAACCAAAAAGTCATTTGGCGGGCGGTATCTGAATTTTAAAGGGAAAATTACCTTTCTAGAAAGTTCAATTTCTGCCCTTTCATATAAGACCTCAATCAGGAAAAATGAGCCAGGAATAACAAAGTCACGTTTGTTTGAAGTAATGCTTGCATTTCCATAATTTGATCAAACAGGTTCGTTTTTACTGGCTTCTTGCCGTTGCAACGAACAGAGTTGACAAAAGACTTAACTCCGTTTCGTTGACAATCAGCCATTCACAAAGTAGACGAAAGACCTGGCTGATCTTCACCGAAACGGAGTTAAGTCTTTTGTGGCAACTCTGTTTTTTTTTTTTAGATCTTTGAATCGCGATCCAGATGGCACTGATTGTTGTGTGAACGGGCCTAATATATCTTCTTCCTCCTCCTTCTCCTCCTACTCATCATTATCACTATCATGTCCTTTATATCCTCTTCCTTCTTCTCCTCATCATCAATCATTATCATCATCATCATCATCATCATCATTTATTTATTTATTTATTTATTTATTCGGTTTAAAACATCAACACGTAAAGATCAGGAACTCATAATGGTTGATTTACAATGAATTGAATATTGTAAACAAAATTGAACCAAAATATATACACTTAAGAATGACAAGTTATTTTACGCACATGAAAAGATGGTTACAATGTAATATTCAACGCCTTGCTAAATCGAGAAGGAGAGAAATGACAAGAGAGAGAGAGAGAGAGATAGAGTGGTGAGAGGGAAAGAGAGGGACAGAAAAGAGGAGGGTAAAAAGAAAGAGAGAGAGGAGAGGGAGAGAGAGGGAAGGGGAGATACGGATGGGAATGAGGGAGAGAGAAGGAAGAGAGAGTGAGTTAGGAAGAGAGACGAAGAGAGATGAAGATAGAAAGAGAGAGGAGAAGCGAGAGATAGGGAGAGAGAGAGAGAGGTATAGAAAGAGAGGGGTGGGGAGAGGGAAGAGAGAGAAAGAGAGAAGAGAGAGAGAAAAGAGGGAGAGACAGAGATATAGAGAAGGGGATAGAAGAAAGAGAGAGAGAGAGAGGGGGAAGAAGAGAGAAAAGCGAGAAATAGGAAGGGAGGTAGAAAGAGAGACATGGAGAGAGAGAGAGAGAGAGAGAGAGAGAGAGAGAGAGAGAGAGAGAGAGAGAGAGGGGGGGGGGGGGGGGGAGAGAGAGTTTTAAAAGGCAAAATAAGAAACCAGGTAGAAAAACGTAGCATTAAAACATTTCTTATACACATCTACACAGGAGAAGGCGCACCGGATCGTTCAGAAAAGACAACAATGGATTGGCCTGCAACCCATTGTTGCGTCCGCTCATCTTCAGGCATCCTCCTCCTCCTCCACATCATCATCATGATCTCTAAAAGAGTCATCACATCAAACGAATATCTTTGATCAATTTAAGGCCATTTTAAAGCTTTTACTTCTGCTGGTACTCTCTAAGAAAAGAACAAACATCAACTAAGCAAAAATAGAATAAAAAAGAAATAGTTGTTAAGCATTTCTAAAATACAAAGGAGAATAATAATAATAATAATAATGATTCATAACCATTACTGTAACTATTACCTTATTTTTTTAAATTTTATATGCCACTGCACGAGCGGGGTTGTCAGGATGGTCCCGAATAATGAAGGACAGGATTTGGTAACCTGGCATGCACTCATAATAATAACAATACTTTTAAAAAAAATACAGGGAAAGCAAAACAAACAAAAAAATAACACAGAGAGGTTAATTAACTTTTTATGATGAAAGCTCATACTAAAAAGGAAAATAGATTAGTTAATGACAAAAATTGACAAGGGTTAAATTATCATGATTGGCGTATAACGTTTAACAACAACAAAATGCTGAAGGACTTTATTTCATGCACTCACTTTGGTAATACGGGTCATCCATTACTCTTTCCATGCAATGCTGACCTAAAGAGATATCTCCTTGGCTAAACTCACTTATAATATTTTACATATGTTGTACGCAACTTTGATTTTGCCATATTTGCACTATGGTGTGCTAGCTTGGGGCAACTCATTCAAATCTCAAATGGATAAATTACTACTGGTACAGAAAAGAGTAATACGAATTGTTTGTAATACTCACTATCTTGCGCATACAGATGTTCTTTTTTTTAATAGTGGTGTTTTGAAAGTTGAAGATATTTATCATGTACAACTAGGAGCTCTAATGTATGAATTGAATGCAGGTCTACTGCCAGTAGCCTTGGCTGGAATATTTAAGAAAAATAACCAAGTTCATAGTTATTCCACACGACAGGCGCAAGCATATCACTTACCTCTTGTTAGAACGCAATTTGCCCTTACTACTTTGGGGTCCACTGGACCTAGGTTTTGGAATTCCCTTGAACCAAGAATAGCGCAATCGGTCAGTATTTATGTATTTAAGCGCAAACTGAAGTTACTGTATTTGAGTCGATATCGTCTAGATTTATAGTTGTGATCAATATTTAAGAAAACTATTTGCTATATAGGTCAGCATTATTCTACTCCCGTTTCTCACATCTATTCATCTGTCTGTCTTGTTTAGTTTTTGTCTGTGTTTCAGTCCTGTTGCTCGTAGTATATTCCTGTTCCTGTTGTCTATAGCCATTATTTAGTAGTCAGTAGATTTTATTTTACTTATTTATGTTTAATATTTTCTCAGTTGTTTAGTTAGTTTAGTTTTGTAAGCATTTAAATGTACGAATTTTTTTATTTTTTTATTTGACGAGTTTGTTCTTTTAGGACATACTCTTAAACTACTCATGAGGGACCTTAAATCCACAAGCCTTGCTTTCAACCAAGGTCACCTCATCTTTCTATTGTAACGCCATATTCTGTTCACTCCTTTATATTCATGTCATATTTATAATGTGTGTTATGAAAGAAAGATAAATAAACTTGAAACTTGAAACTTGAAACTTATGATCAACCATGGACCTAACACAAAGATAATCGTCCGTTCACTCAATGATAAAAGCGATGCGCCAACCAAAAGAAAATTGGAATTAGCGGAATTGAATTGAGTGATATGGTTGAGGACACATCTCTCCTCTTTTCATTTTTATTTAACGTGCGTGAAGGATACTCAGCTTTTATCATGATTAATATTATCACAGAATCTACTTTAGCGTATCCATCCATTGAAAGAGGCAGAAACCCTTCCCTGCTCAAAGGGTTTGAACGTAAAATTGTCATCTTAATTACAATTATGAAAACCGCATTCCCTAAGTAAATTGGAGATGGGGCTATAGAACTGGAGAGAACCACAAGGGTAGTAAGAAGAATTTACCGTTGACCACAGGCGTACTGATGGGGGCTCGAGGACTTATTTTCAATTCCATACAACTGATACAAGTGATTTATAAATGTTCGTGATATCACATGATTTTCAACAAAATGCGCGTTTCTCTATTTCTGTTGCAAACTGACACATTCCCAAATTAGGAAGAGCACATGTTTTTTTTATAGCCACTAATGGTCCTCAGTGGCCACTAACAGTAACACAAATACCTTGTGTAACTGTTTTCATGGACAATGATACTTATTCTCATTATGACATTGTAGGTATATTATGAAAGCATCCCATTAAAACATGGTGCAGAACAACATCGTGTTTGTCGGACGACTCTTTGGTTCGATCAGGGAGACTCTAATTTAACAGAAATATGTCGAGAACAGATTGAAGGATTTGCTGGTTTGTATAATGATTTCTTGTATATTACACTTTGATCGATACAATATATTATTGATTGTATATTAACTCAGTGTAAAGTAGATAGTTGTAAGCCATTCAACTGATTTCGTTTTATAGCAGTGATAACGTATCATTGTGGGTGGATGAAAAGCCTCATCATAATACAATACCAGATAACTGAAAATACGTCATTACTAAATTAGTAGTTTGTGGGGCCACATGGTGCCGTTTACAGAGATGCCAACTCTCAATATTGCAAAAGCTCCCTAATCGTGGGAATGACACCCACTGCATCACATCCTCTTCATGCTCGTTCGTTTCGTTTCCTCGTTTCTACATCTGGGTACCTCGTAGTATATTAATATATTGTAGGCATTGTAATATAGTATTTGGTATAATTAAAGTTTGCATGACATTTTGCGAAGGTTATTTTGGGGTGCATATTTTCATAATTATGTTTCCGAGTTCATGGAGAAAAAAAAAAATTCTCGGTCGGTCGAATCGTGACTCGCTTACCCATTTTAGTACATGTCGTCAGGTCAAAATTTCCTTCTTAGGTATGCCCCAGATTGCACATTTTCAAGTCGAAAGTCCAGTGATTTACAACAAAAATGTGTCGTAGTCGAATGGTTTAAAGCACTTGACTTGTAATTCAAAAGTCATGGTTCGATCCCCGACACGGCACTAATGTCCTTTGGCAAGGCATTAATCTACCTTTGTCATACTCGACCTCAGTGAGGTAAATGGCTACCTGGCAGGAAATAATTCCTTGAAATGCTGGAGCGCTGTAATGGCAGGCGTACATAATTATGGTGAAAGAAAAAGGGGGCACATTTACAAGGTGGAAAGGCCCTGCCCATCCATTCAGTGTTATTTAGGGTACGTTGAAGACTGCTTAATGTACCCAATCAATCTATAATGATATTCAAAATATTTTATACCCCCATTTTTCAATTTCTCAGGGGTCCAAAGAGAGAGAGAGAGAGAGACAAAAAAACCCCACCCCTTTTACAGAAATCTCCGTGTGAAAAGTCATATACACCCCTTTTTTTTTTTACAATTCTCGGGCCAGACTTTGTCGCATTAAAATTAACCCTTTTGGATACACGGATGCGGTCCCAAAAGTGTGGGGGGGGGGGGGTAAAAAGGAAACGTCTTATTAGAGAAGAATAGGAGCACGTGTTAAAGTAAAAGGCGCAATTATCAGAAGGAAAATGGCACTAATTGGAAAGGATAGGGGCACGTGTCAAAATAAAAAGGGCACCTCTCGAATCAAAGATGGAAAGGGGCACTTATTAAAAAGTTCAAGGTGCATCTCTCAAATTTTAATAAGAGCCTAATTCACCGGAGATGAATAATAATAATAATAACTCCGCTTTTATATAGCGCTTAATACATCTTTGACGTCTCTAAGCGCTTTACAGGTATATTATTACCCCGGTCATTGGATTCAATACTTGCCTGCACACAATGTGTGCACAATCATAGGTGAAGGGGCACTTACCAGAGGTGATAAGAGGCAATTCTTGTACCTGAAAAGGGGCACTCATCTGAGATGAATAGTGGCACTTGTGAGAGTGGAAAGGGGCACTTATTACAAAGGAAAAAGGGCACTTGTCGAAAAAAGGGGCACCTAGGAGATTTTAATTGAGGCATCAGACGTGCGAGAACGGCCATTAATGAGACAGAGAATTGGCTCATGAAAATAGAAAAGGGGCATTTATCAGAAGGAAAAAGGGCACTCATTAGAAAAATAAGGGGGCACGTGTCAAAATAATATAGGCCTTCACTTATGAGAGGTGCAGGAGAAGATTCATCAAAGAAATGCTGGCACCTATCGGAAGGGGAAGGGGAACTATACAAAAGAAAAGGGAGTACCTACATATGGCTGTGTGACCAAAGTTCGCGCGTGACCAAAGTTCGCTTTCTCAAAAAATCGGTAAGATTTCGAAAATCTGATATCACCAATGGAAAGAGGATCATAAAATTACCCAGAAACGAAATTTTCTTTGGAATTGGGTGCGAAATTGTGAAAATATTGACAAAAGATCGGCACATTTTGCAGTTATTTGCGTCCGTTCCGAAAAATTACCAACTTACCGATAAGGGTCTGGAAATCTTCATTTTGAGAGCAGATATCCTCAAAATTGTAAGTAATAAGTGGTACCGTCTGGTTGTATGATATTTTGCCTTGCAAATTATGAAATTACCTTATTTTTGATGGATCGTATTTTTGTATAAATCAGCTGTAAACCCCCGTGCGTGAACTTAGGTCTCGTTGTTTTTATGACTTTTTTAGATGCAGCGCGCATGCACGATCGGACATCGAATTTTTAGATCGCGATATCTCCGAAATCCTTCGACGATAAATGTTGTAGTTGAACCAATTGGTAGTAAAATACTTTGCCGTCCATTTGGTAGTAATTAAAATAAATAAATTTGTGTAGAATATGAGAAAACATGGATCGAATATCACATTTTCTAATTTGTTCTAAAATCTGCGCGAACTTTGGTCACCCCTTCATAGGCACTATAAGAATGTGGAACGGGCACCTGTTAGAAATAAAAAGGGGCACTTATCTGAAGTAAAAGAGGGCACCTTTTCTAAGTAAAAAGCGGCGCTTGAAAAAGTATTGGGGGGGGGGGGGAGGGGGGTGCACTGTGCCCCCTGACATATAGACCATCGAAGTTTGAGTTCGTTGATATAGACCTGTCAGTGGTAGACACGTCTACGCGCGCTCGTAGAGGTCGCCCGGCGCGAAAATTGAATGTACCTTTTAAAGATGGCGGCCTCTTGGAAAAGCAAATTTTCCAATCGCCAAGAAGTCCAGGACAGATTCCGAATTAACTTAGAATCTATCATCAATAAAGTAAGTCATTTGATAATCGAAATATCCTAGACAACTATTTTCTGTAAATAAACATAATAATTCGTTCAGGTCTATCAAATCATATTCAAGACGCTCTGTAGATCTATATTGACCCAATATGTGTTTACCTGTTTACCTCAGTCCCATACCCTTTCGATTGTGTTATTACTTTTACTTATTAGTGAATCTCGATAGGATGCACTCGTTCCCACACATGACACATAGCAGTATGAAATGGCTGTGTATTATTGAGGCGGGCAACACGTCTATAAACAATTTAAAGAGAAGGTTGAGTTCTGGGAAGAGGTGAAAATTAGTTGTGAGCGTTAGATATCGTTGTTATTAATAAGATAAAACCACTCCAGCAAAGCATAGAGAGTCAATGCTAAAGCGTATTGACCTCCAGCACTGCATACATGCTGTGAGGCAGGGACCTAGAAGTCTATACACAAATATACGGAGTCGGGCTAACTCGGAACCGGGGACAACTCGGCCCAGATGCAAAAACGGTCATTTTTTGCATGTTTAGGTTTAGGGTTAGGTTTAGGGTTACACCACACAATATCGCATAGACTGTACACAATCATGTCGATGCAGCTGTAAGCAAAGTTTGACACTAGATCTAGAGATCTAGACTTACAATTTGATTTTTTAAATTATTCTTTTTAACATCAGTAAGTTAAAAAAAAATGTATTTTACTGCTATTTAGGTGTCATCAATTGTCACTAAAGTACCGATTTCGAGTGAAATCAGTTGAGTTTTGTACAGTGGTGTTTGAAATGTTGAGAATCAAAAGCACAGCTTTTACTACACAGCCAGGATAGTGATGCTCCTATGTGTGGATAAAACATGTTCCCTGAAAAGCATGGCTCTTCAAATGCCTTCATTATTCTAAATATGGCATGTAACATCGTAAAAATCTGGAATGATTTTTATGCCACGTGTTCATAGGTCTAAGCCTTAGCCTAGTCCCATATAAATCTTTCTGTGTATAGTGCTTGTTACTTTACCAAGACTTGGCCAAATTTCTTATAATTTTGATGATTCTAAAACCTTGCAATACACACAAATACATATACTAGATCTAGATGATTTTGTTGGTCGATTACACACCGTTTCTTTCACAATGCACTTGCATGACCAGAACTCAACTTCATCTTTAATGAATCATCAGGATCATTACAATACAAGTTTAACTTTTACGAATGGAACTCGCACATAGCGGGAGTGTCGTGGTCGAGTGGTTTAAGGCGCTTGACTTGGAGATGCGAAGGTCGAGGGTTCGAAACCCGACACGGCACTAATATCCTTTGGCAAGATATTAACCTGCACTTGCTACTCTCCACCCAGGTGTTAAATGGGTACCCGGTAGGATGCGACCGTCATTGTTGGTCAAACAGTTTTTTAGCATCGTGTAACGCCTGGCTGGAATGATCCCCAGGGAGTGGAGATTGTGCAGGCAAGCACTGAATTCAATGCCCAGGGTAATAGTATATTTGTAAATCGTTTTGAGACATTTGTATTAAGCGCTATATAAAAATTAAATATTATTATTATTATAGCCACACATAGGTGCAATACTATCCTGGCTGTGTATTAAAAGCTGTGCTATTGATTCTCAACATTTCAAACACCACTGTACGAAACTCAATTGATTTTACTCAAAATCGGTACTTTAGTGACGATTGTTGACACCTAAATAGCAGTAAAATACTATTTTTTCAAATTTGTGATGTTAGAAAGAATAATTTAAAAATTTAAATTGTGAGTCCACTGTCAAACTTGCCAATCAGCCGCATCAGCATGATTGTGTGCATCTGTGTGTTATGAGTGTATTGACTAACCATGAATTCAAATGCTGCCTATTAACAAGTAGTGTAGTGCTAGAGGTCAATACGCATTAGCATTGCTGGAGTGCACATAGTAAATGAGTCACACATGCCTCTGTTTGACCAATCATTTGACTAGGATCTAGGAGTGAGTTGTATAAAAGAAAAAGAACATTCACCAGCTGGAGTTGTGTTCTCAGAGCGTTAATGAGTTGACTTGTGTTCTCACAGTTTTGAACAGAATGGCCAGAATAACACTTGTGCATTAGGCTCTTTGGAATAACGGAGAACATTCATTTCTGATTACGGTATCTGAACTCATAACTATTGCAAGGCTAGCTGCCAGGTCTCAGCATGACCAGTGTAATGAGCAGGTGTACATATATATTCCCATGGTACCGGCACTTTTTGTCATGACATTTTAAGGGTTATACAAGAGTTGTTTTTTTATTTCTCTTTCTTTGGTCTGCAGTATGACAAGCCTTTTGAAGATTCTCCCATTCTTGATCTGCAGGAGATGTCTTCTGTGACAGGTAAGTCACAGGTGCTTCAGAGGAAGTCAAACACATGTTCTTACAATAACCAGATTAAGTTTGTTACACCAGATTTGTTGCAATATAATATTCTCAGGCGCGGATCCAGGAATTTCTTGCCGGGGGGGCACACACGGGGGGGGGCACTGTGTGGGAAAGAGAACATATATATATTTTTTGTAGTCCCCAAAAAATTGCAACGACTCAGCCGGCCATGTAAGAGGACACTTTTTTTTTTTGGGGGGTCACGAAAATTTTTGATTTGACATTTTGCTTCGTTGGGGGGGGGGGGGGGGGGGGGGGGTAAGGTCACCTTTTTAGGTCAGCCATTGGCAATTTTTTTTTTTTTTTTTTTTTTTTTTGGCCGGGGGGGCACGCCCCTGTTTTTCAGTATATTTTGGGCGAATTTAGGGATGATTTTAACATATTTTTTTTGGCCGGGGGGGCACGTGCCCCCTGTGCCCCCCCCTGGATCCGCCACTGGTTCTTGTTCTGATGAATAGATCAAGGTTTACACACCCCATCTCACATGACCACAAGACTGTATTATAACTATTAAATATATTTGATATTGGGTAGCTGTAGTTTGAATGGTGCGATCACATATACACACACACACACACATATTTATACATGTATCAAACAAATTTGTATCTGTTGCTGTAGGCTAAAATATACTCGAAATGATGAGAACAAGAATGTCTATTTGAAATTATGAGTCATAAATTTATGTAGATTCAATGTACATGTATGTAATGGAATTTTTTTATTAGGGCTGAAATATGTCGACTATTTGCATAAATACTTAGGGGGGGGGGTTCAAATCCCCCCCCCCCCTACAACATAGGATTAAACTTATAACAGCCTTAATGTTTAGCAGGCAATCTAATATGTGATAACAGTAATATGATTTATAAAGCACCTTTTCCCATAGTCCATGAACAAAGAAAGAAGAATGGTAGAGTAATACATTTTCATGTTTTACTCCGCTAGGCAGCAGTCTACAAGAATCCATTCTAGGACTAGTCTAGGAGATGATGAATTTTTGCCCACTAAATTTAAGGCTGGTAGAAGCTTAATCCATATATTTCTGAGTTATCATTTTTTAAACAAAATACCAAGCTGGCATTAGTTTTCACTACATTGTATGCTTATGAATGATACATCAATGATTTTTTTAATAAAATGAAAAAAAAGAAAGAAGTTTAGGATGTAAATCATCAATGCTAAAAGTGTGCTAACATTAATCTAGAAAGTTTTAGTTGCTGATGATATTTGGTTTTCTTTTCAGCCTCTTTAGAAGGCAGTAGTTTGTTCAAACCGTTTGGATGGACGCCTTTAGCAACTGATTTACAGAAAGGTCAGTCTTTTTCACCAACCTACTCATGTATGTTTTTACAATTTAACAGGTCTTACATATTCTATACAAATCCATGTACAGCTCGGATGATATGACCAACTGATAAAGATGATTTATTTTGTATTTGTATTAAAAGCAGTGGGATATCCTGCTAGCTTTACGTCCAAATGTTAAGGTAATACAAAGTTTTGGGAAATTTGAAAGTTGGGTGGATAGTGATTCTTTACAATTTTGATATATTTGGATGCCCCTGTGGAAGTATTATAAGCACTAGAAAATGTAGCCCTTAAAACACTCCTGCTTTCGAGAAAATTGGAATCTAAAAATTTACCGGTGCTCGCGGTAAATGTTTATAAATTTCAAATGGCGCCTACGTCTGTACAATGGTAGCTGCGACCCTGAAAATCCCAAAATATGTAGTTGTGATATATAATTACCAAAGGGAATAGCTAATTGGTCGATTTTAGTCAAGAAACATTCTTTTATAGCTTAATTAATATCTTGCCCTTGAGAGGGAGCTATACAGCATAAAAAGTTTACTATTTACAATTTTATAACTGAATATTGTAGGATCACCTATGCTTCCAAATGTTCATTTGAACCAAATTCATGACCCCATACCAAAACTTTGTATTACCTTTAAAAGGCAAACCAAGCCTGAAAGAGGAAGATACAGAGATTTTATTTTTGACATATATGAAGCTCATTGAAATTTAAAAAATATTTGTATATTCCTCCATTTTGTTGTGCTGGATGATATATATGGTTTATTTGATTCTCATAGGAAAGAAGAGGAAAGATGGTGTAAGCTGTGACAGTGCTCTTGGGTCTACTATGTCTCCTTCAAAGAGCAATGAATCAACAAATGAAGAATCCTCAGGAAACATATATCTGGTAATAAATATTCAATTGGGATCTTTAAAGGGACTTGGTAACATGTTTAGATGAGAGAAAATGGTGCTAAGGTAGTGACTTTGATGCTAGATGTACAATTGAAGATGTCTTATTTTCATGAAAAAAACGGTTAGGAAAATTAACAAATGGGAGAATTTACTGTTAGAGGGTGTTGCACAGTGACACCTTCAAAGAAAAACATGAATATCTTTGTGGTTCAAGAATTTTTTCAGGATTTTTGTGCATGTTAGAGGGTTAGTACAGTAGAACGAATATAATAAGTAACATTTCAAACAAAATTACGCAGTTTTTTCACCAACCTTCAACAATGTTACCAAGTCACTTTAATCTTCAATCTCTTGTAGTTGTCATTTACCTTTTACATGTACAGTGTATTTGTAAAGCCCACTGAGTACGATGAGTGAACCCGCGCCACAAGACCACCAAAAATTAGCCAGAAATTATTCTTTGTTTTAGATCTGATTCTGAAAGAGGAGATTCTCAGCTTTAAAATAATGTGGTACAATAATATTATTAATGTAAATTTAGTTTTTTTCAAAAAGGGATTCTGATAAATTTGTACCAAGTACCCGGTACTGGTTAGTTTCAGCTCAATACATCATTTAAAAACTGTTAATAGGATTGCTATCACCTAACTGTTATTTTTTAGCCTTTATACCTAGTGAATTCATTTGTATCCTTGCAGGAGAACTATGATTTCACGCATGAGACATCTGATGGGTTAGGAGCTTTCATTCGGTATAGACATCACTCCATGTCAAAGAATCCTGAGATTGTCGGTCTCAAAAGAGGTAATGAATGACCCATCGTAATCAGAATCAGTTTTCTTATACATTGGAACATTGAACAATTCTTTTCCCCTCTCTTCCTTATTTCGTTATGAATTTACTGTATCTAAACCAGTACAGTATACACTGCTACATAAATTTACATGTTGAAGTACATGAATGCCTTATTGGTTGAAGGGCATAGCACTTTAATTTCATGTGGAATACTAGTCAACAATTTGTTATTTTTGTATAAAGTGTTTTAGTCTTGTTAAAGTTATTATTTATTTGTTTATCAATTTCACTTTTCAACAAGTGACCTGTCATTCATTAAGCATATTTTTGGTAGTTTGAGTGTCGAAGGTTGATTTTTTTCTGTTTCAGATGGAGGAGAGTATGATGAGAGCTCTGATTCCGGGGATGATTCCGGTGATGATGATGATCTTGGCTCTGTGTGTAGTGGTCCAACATATACTGCCTACCCCGAAGAGAAATATACAAAGAGGATACAAAACAACCAGGAAGACATGATTGAAGTAGATAGAACAAGACAGACTGATGGGGACCAAAGCGTCAAAGGAATATCACCTCAAGACAAAGTGAGAAGCTGGCTGAGTGATGATGCCTTCATGAATACCAGTCGCTATAGTAACATGGATGAGGACTCTGAAGGTGATGTATCGTCTACAGAGATGGAGGAACTTAGTCAATCTACTCTGAGTGAAGGGGATCTATCACAAGAAGACAAAACAAAGTCTTTATTAGAGATTAAAGAGAGGTTTGTGAGAAAAGTGAAGTCTATATTGGTTGAAGGAAATAATGAGACTGATGATATCTCTTCATCTGCTGATGAGAATGGAGTCTTTGTCCAAGGAGTGGCTGTTGAAAGAACTCAAGTACAAAATACATCCAATGTGAGTAGTAGAGAGAGGGATAGATCATCTGATCCCAATGTAGAAAGCAAACCTGGAGGTACCGGTAATACTTCCAGGAGGTTATTCAAAGCACCGTTATCGTCTACCATCTGCCATGAGGCTTCTACAGCCAGAGGGAACCAAGATATCTCTAAAGGCAAGCCAGTGACGCTGAGAGGAGATGAGACAGCAATAATAGCTGGTCACTTTGATGATGACATTAATTTATCTGAATGTGAAGATGAAGACAAAGCTGTAGCTAGTGAATCATCGGTTCAAAGGTGTTTTGAGTTAATGCAGTCACCGGGTGGAAAAATGGAATGGACTTCATCACATGGTAGAAACAATTCAGCAAAGAAGACTTTTCCATTTAGTACTCAACATGTTCAGAACAAAGTAGAGTTTCACAGAGGCGGTCAATCATCAACTTGTTTGACACCAAAGAAACCAATACTGGCTTCAGATATGAGTGGAAGAACTTTTAAGAAGCCTCAAAGTAACTGTAACCTTCCCGTCAACAGACATATCCCTAAGACAACAACAGAGAACAATGACATGTCACAGGGTATTCTTAGTGAAATAATGGATTTCTTTAAGTCTCCTTTGCCGAAGCTCTTGACCAGCCCAATGCCAGTTTTGTCATCCAAGGGCAGACTAAGGACTGCTCAAGGTAAAACAGTGACAAGAAATGCAGTTTCAAAGTCAAATGACACTGGAAGGACTTGGCCCTCTACAGTGACAGTACAGGCAAGTTCACCACTACAGTCAAATCGGTCCCAATCTGCTATGGTGTTCAGGGAGCCTTTGTCCAAAGACAGCAATACTGCTCCTGAACAGTCTTCAATCAGCGGTGTCATGACTGATGAGAGGACTAACATAAACCAGAAATCAAGCAAGTGTTCATCCGATGACACCATGAATACCACCCAAGGACCACATGGTATTCAGGAAATACATGCAGAGCCGCATTCAAATGAACAATCCTCCAGTACAGAAGGAGAGGAAGACATTGTACTTTTGACAGCAGACAGCAGTGGGGAATCAATAACTTTCCAAGATCAGTCAATGTCAAGGGTCAATAGTGTGTCCCGGAGTCCAAGAACTCCATCCCACCTAAGTCATTCTACCAATGAAATTGTCAAAGTTCCTACAATTCACACTCCATTAAGCACTGCTACCACAACACATGAGAAAGTTTCAAAGACACCTAATATCACTTCACCTTTCAGTCATATGTGTGTGAATTCTGCTGAAAAGGATCAACTAAAAGTGAGACATTTAAGAGAGAAGGGAGTTGGGGATAAATTTCCATATCCCCCCAAGAGTCTGTCCTTTGGTGAAAGTAACTCTAGAGCTCGTTTAGGGAACACGCCTGATATGGAGTTATTGGTTCTCAGTAGCGAAGAAGATGAGGATGATGAATTGCATTACGAAATAGAACATATGACAGGTAGCCCAGAAATGGGTAACATTAAAGACATTTCAAATCAGTTTAGCTGCACCAAACCACAGCAGACCAAACCTGCTTCTCAAGTAGATAACATGGAGGATGAATCTAACGCTGAAGAAGAAATAGGCTCTAAATGTGTAGGAAATCATGCCTATGATTCACTGGAGCAATTGTTCAATAGATGTACAGAAGAGACAGTGGACAGCATTCATGCACGTAACAAGATCAGTCAGTTTGAGCAGACGTACATTGTTTCTGATAACGAGAGAAAGTCTTCCATTCCTCATCATATGTCTCCGTCCAGAAACCATATTGATAGAGACAGGCAGCGGTTGAAGAAAAACACTCCAAAATCCAGCTCACCAGTTCTCCAGATCAACCTTACTAGAATAGCGGAAGAAGAAATCAAATCTCATGAGCCAAAACATAAATATTCAAACAGCTATGAAACAAGAGAAGAGAACTCCAGTCCTAACAGGAGGGATGGAGGTAGCAGGAAAGCTCACAGAAGATCTCATTGTACTACACCTGTGATGACAAACAAAGATACTCGTAATTACAAGAGACAAAATGAGGAACATACCACAAACCTTCATAACAATGGGTGTAGATTGCAACAAAGAAATTATGAACCATCTCATGCCAAAGACAGGCATTCAAAGAGTCCTGCAGTTAGGACAAGTGTTCAGCACTATCAGTCAGTTAGAATGTCAGAGAGAAGTGAGTCCACCCTCATCCTTCACCCTGGAGATAGATGTGCTGTCCCAACTAAAAGTGGTAAAGGAATTCATGTTGGCAATGAAGAGTCCAGTTCTCCAATCGCAGAAGATATCCCAAGTACTGTGTCAGAAGGAAGCAGACTCTCTGCAACACCTAGGACAAAATCCAGTTCAGCAGTAAGGAGCAACTCTGTGACTAGTGACAAATCCAAAGATAAAAACAGACAAATGCCGATTGTTAAAACTGCACAGGTAAATGACAGTCCAAGTCACAGTCCTGTTAGACTAACATCTTCAAGGCAGCAGAAAGTGTTGTTTCAACTGGATAGAGTTTCTACTAATAGGATAGGCACTAAACTTCATGTAAGAGATGAATCTTTCCTAACATCTACCAGAATAGATGAAGATGAGTTGAACATCAAGGATCTCAATAGAACTGTATCATCTGACAGACTAATGAGGAAGGACCACCTGACTGATGAGAAGCTACCAAAGAGGGTTCCTCAGACACATGCAGAAGCTATGCAGGGTAAGTATACCAGTTTGTATACAAAATGTAGTGGTAGTGGTATTATTGATGATGCTCTGACATTTGCTATGGCAACCTTCACTCATGGTTTTACGTTGTGAAAGATACAGGTTTAGGGGGTGGGTTGCAATTTAGTGAAGATTTGGGATTTTAGTGAAGGTTTAGAGTTAGGTTAGGTATTTCAGTATTGATGAAAATTAATTGCTTAACATTTCACCAGAGCATCCATGCATGTTGTACAATTTGAAGTATAACTAGTATAAGGGATAATAGCAGTTGATTTTATTTGACAACTTATTTTCTACAGGGATATTCTACCATGTTTTATTTTAATTATAAATGATAAAAGATAAACTCCACGTTGAGATATTGATAACACTGTTCACATTTCCTAGTGAAACCATACAAAAATGTAACTATTAGTGAATTATGATTAGACATTTAGATATTTATATCTGTATGTATCAAATTTTCAATTTGGAGGAATAAAAGAAAATACCTTTTGCATTATGCAAAATCTGAAATTATTTATCTCTCTCTTCAGATAAATCCTTAAAGATGAAGGGCCAGACTCCAACGAAGCGTAGAAGACGGGCATCGGATAGAGCTAGCAGTCTAGAATCACCTGCAAAAAGACAAGTCAGTACAAGAAAATCTTCACGGACAGGGAGAACACCATTGGACAGAAGTAAAGGCAGTAGAATAATGATAGATAGTAGTGATGATGATATAGAGGCGAAGGAAAGGAGTGATGAGAGTCTGTCTTCTTTGTCATTATCTTCTATGTGTGAGGGACCTGGTAGGTGTATCAAGAAGATATGTTTCAAGTGTGCAATGAATGAATGAATGATAATGATCCTGTTCAGAGGCTACCAACTCAAGCATTATCTTAGGGCCTCCATACACATTAGATAGCTATAGTCAAACCTGCTTTAGTGACCACCTGTCTACAAGGACCACATTTTTGTTTCCCTTGAAAATGGTTTCTCATTGAAACATGTACTTAAGGAACCTGTCTACAAAGACCACCTGTCTACAGAGGCCACTTTTTGTGTTTTTACCTTGGGCGGTCGCTATAGACAGGTTTGACTGTATTTGTGAATTTAGCAGATTGATTGGAAAAAAAAATGATGTAAATAAATTACACTGTCTACTGACATTTATAGTTTGCTTTACTTCCTCATACCTCGTTACATGATCTTTTGATATGATACATGAAAATTTTATTCTACCATCATCAGTAATAAGTATGTTGAGAAATACTGACTGTCTCTATGAAACTGTTCTGATGTTTGCTACGGAGCAGCAACTTGTAAATGAAAGTATTCAGAGATTTACTGAATACAACCATTGAAGACATAGGTATTACATTTTCATCAGCAAAATGAAATCTGGACAGTCAATTGAATAAGGCATTCATCTGTAGTGAAATATAACGAGAAGCAGGAACTTTCCATACAAACTGACATTCTAGTGTTTAAGAGAGAGAGAGAAAGAGAGAGAGAGAGAGAGAGAGAGAGAGAAAGAGAGAGAGAGTGAGAGAGAGAAAGAGAGAGAGAGAGAAGTATATTTTTTGACACAGATACAGGTTCATATATGACCATAATGAGACGAGGGATAAACACATTTAGATATCAGCAGGAACTGCTAAAATATATTCTTAGAATTAATTTGATTCCTTGATGTTTTCAGGCCTGATAAATACCTGATTTTAATGGGTTTCCCAATTATTTTTTTTCTTCTTCATTTTCTCCCTTATTTTACCCTTATTTGTCCTATTTTCCATTATTTTCCCCTTTTTTCGTTCCCCTAATTTTCTTACTCAAAAGAGGGGAATGTTTTTAGATGCCATTTTCCCCACCTGAATCCCTTTTTTTTTACTCAAGGGGGGGGGGGGGGGGGGGGTGAAGGGTTTGTGAATATGAATGAATGTGATTGTGAATATTTAAGATGATCAAAAGATTCAGAATATCTTTTTGTTAAAAGGATTACTTTCAAGGTATTCCAATCCTAACAGAACAAAGATGTATAAAATGATGCATATAAACAGAACATGCTAGGAGGAAAGTAAACTTCACAAACTTTTTTTTTGTTCATGTGGGGTCATAGTTTTGTTGTTATTAAGTTTACTTTGTATATTTTAATTGAATAAAGGTTTTGTAACCATTTTGTTTTTTTAATTCATAGTCTTGAGATCTTTTATAGGGAAGAATTTTGCACAGATATAGAATATTCTTGAACAATGATATTTTTTCTTCTTCAGCCACATGGGTTTGTGGAGTAGGTATATATACATGTACATGTAGAATGTACAGCATAAAATTTGTCATAAATTCAAATTGTTCATCTCATGGAGAATTTCACTTTGTTTTATTTATAGGGGGGGGGGGGGGGGGGGTCATGTAGCTGCTATCTGTACAGATGTTTGTCTATTATTCTTATTTCAATTGCCCGACATAAGTAGTACATGTTCTTATTTCAATTCTTCTTCCAGTTGTTGAAAATTCAATTAAAGTCTGGTATGACATATTTGAGAGAAACTGATTTAATTCAAAATTGTTTATCATCATGCAGTAGATGTGATGTTTGGACTAGAAAAACTATGAACAAACTAATTGAAACAAGTTGAACTCTCATTCACTAATGAGCTTAAAGGTAATACAAAGTTTTGGTATGGGTCATGAATTTGGTTCAAATGAACATATTGGAAGCATATATGATCCTACAATATTCAGTGATCCTTGTTGCAGTTGAAATCGAGTCTAAAGTTATGAAATGATGAATAATTAACTTGTTATACTGTATAGCTACCTTTCAAGGTCAATATATTAATTAAGCTATAAAACAATGTGATCTTGACTAAAATCGACCAACCAGCTTTTCCGTTTGGAAATTATATATCACAACAATATATAATCAGAGATTTTCATGGTCGCAGCTACCATTGTATGGCCGTAGGCGCTATTTGAAATTTATCAAAATTTACCGGGAGCACCAGTAAATTTGTATACTCAATTTTTCTCAAAAGCAAAAGTGTTTTAGGGGCTAAATTTTCCAGTGCTTATAATACATCCACAGGGGCATCCAAATAAATTGTAAAGAATCACTATCCACCCAATTTTCAAAATTTCCCAAAACTTTTTATTACCTTTTACTCATATCTCATATCAGACCATGCAGGTCCATGGGCCGGGATGACAACCAGATATTCATATCTTTCTTTGCTTATAAAATATAAATCAGCTGTTTACATTTTCTACCAAGATATTTGGCAGATACCATTGATTTGTTGTCTTGAAAGTTCAGTGTAAATTTCATTAGATCCTGTAAACAATTATTTGTGTTAAGATTACCTGTAGTAGTAAATGATTTATGTGTACTCAGTACTTCTGTGCCAAAATCCAATTAATCTTTTTTAAATTAGTGAAACGTGTGAAATCCTGGCTAGTCCATAGAATATGACAAGAGTTTTAAAGAGATATAAACCCTGGTAATCGTCCATAGTACCTGTATTTAACAGATCTTTTCATTTACACCGATGAGTGGTATTTATAGTAGGATGCGTAAATATCTTATCAATATAATTGTCAGGTTGTCAAGATTACATGTAATTGTATGTTTAATTGTATGTTCCAAGTGACTAATTTTGTCAACTGATTTCATTCTCCATTCTCTAAAATGTGTAGGCCTGTGGTACTCCTTTTGAATTGTCACTTGCAAAGTTGCAAAGGAGTGGATTATGGTCCACCCCCCCCCCCTTTAGATATAAATTTGCTAAGAAATTAATAGTTAATGTTGTCTTATCTTGATCATTTGTTATTTTATTGAGAACATTTTCTGTTAGAGTGATGTGGTATATGTATGTTACACTATATGTACATTCCTAGGGTTTTGACTGTTACAATTATTTGATATGAACTGCATTTTTTATCATTGTGGATAATAAAATCATGATAAAATGGAGTATGCAATACGTGTCCGAGGCAGATTATGTAAGTGACTGAGTACATAATTGAAAGAAGGGGTAGATCAATGTTGTCCTAAAATGTAGCAGTGAACTGGAGAAGATTAAATGTAAACGTCTGCTTAGATTGTGAGAGGAGGAAACTGAATTTATATCCTGAATGGTACAGTTGAACCTCATAGAAAAACTCTGTGGGCCCAATGTCATGGGCCCACCATCTAGGGATCTGTCACTTCTCTACAGAAAAAAAGCAAAATAGCAAAATGTGTTACGCAATAGGTAACACAGTTTTATAAAGAGGAAGCAAAAGTGTATGACCAGAATTTATATGAGAGATGACGGAGAGATATAATATGTGAGATCAAGGACAAGAATACAGAGAGGGATATGATAAGAGAGAAATAATATGTGAAAGTGTATGAATATATGATGAGAGAGATAGAATATGTGAAAGAAAGGATATGCATACCGTGTGTCCCCAAAAAACTATACACCTTTGAAATGGCTGCCGAATAAAAAATATATGATTCTGGGGGAAAAGTTTTACATGTATGGAAAGCTCATAACCTCAACTTTTATACGATACCAAAAAGTCCGAAAATAATTCATGCTTGGGTGATCACTGGTCACTTTTGTAAAGGGTATGAAAATTAGGTTGCGCAGGAGTTAGGCTTCCAATTTGTGAGAGGTAAATCCTTTGGAGCTTACAAAATTGAGGGTGATATGATACATTCATGATTTGCTGAGTGAATTTCATGGTTTATTAAACCAAACTTTCATGCATGAGTGAACAGGAATTGCATGTTTTATTGCAGCATTTTAACTTTCCCTGGTAGACTCAGTGGTATGTTCATGGGAGTCAGGATGGGGTGATGGTACATGTTGTAATTTCCAAGTTACAAACTGTTATTTTTTACATCTGTGACAATAAAAACCTTCACCCAACATTTCAGTGACCATTTACCTGAAGAATATCTTGGACAGTCCTTTTTTTAACAAACCGTATTTGAATACGGTATTCAATTTACATAATCCCTACCTGGGTATTAAGTAAATCAATGAGATGTTCAAATAATCTTACAATAATTAAAATGTGGGGTGAAGATTTTTATTCAAACTCACAGATGTAAAAAGTAACAGGGATGAAGGTGAGAGAGAGCACCTTTTATTAACAATTTACACCAAATAAATACACCATAAATAGTCATATCTTCTCATACTTTACGTTTAAAAGCAAATTTTATTTATTCCACAGTTACTTCTAAAGAACATTGTACATGTACATACTGATCAGATAGATTTATTATTTTGTACACTTATGTGCAACATGAGCGTTTGAATACTAAAAAATGAAGGATGATTTTCACACAACACGGCGACTACATTGCAAAAATGTTAATTACAAGTGTGTAAAGTAGATTTAAATAAATATAATACAATATGCAACACCAACGTTTGAGGATGTCTCTTACTTCAAGATTAAAGTCAACCATTTTTTGTTCAGGATGTTAAAAGATTAGTATTATTGGATAACATACCCGGTATCTTTCACACATCAAACAAAGGGGTCCTATTGAGTTTCATGTTTTACTTAATTATTGTCTATATCGGATGTGGGTGTGCTCACTATAAACTCCCATATACGTAGTACACAAATGAACTCTTAAAATAAGATGGCGTGCAGTTTTTATTACATTTTTTTGGGGGAAATGGGCGATAACTACAGTAACTGTTGGATATACCGGCATGTGAAACTAAGGAGATACCAACACTAATCTAGTACTGCCTAAAACATTATGCATTATACGTTAATATTGTTTTGAGCCATTGTGGCTAGTATTTAGAATTTGACTAAAAAGTGTGGAATGTACCAAAACTATAAATAAAACTGCAGCCTACCAAACAGCAAATCATTGTACATAAGGATTGCATAACACATACATGTACATCGTTAGTAACAGTGGATGAATGGACTTTTTCTCAAAATGTGAACATTTATTTTTAAATTTTTCTTTGTACTGCTATATGAGATCAACGTTCCATTTTAGATTCAGCAGGAACCAAACCTTGTCATTCACATACACTGTACATGTAAACATATTCATACAAAAGTGACTATTACATACAAGGTATTTGTCTACAATGAATTATGTGCAAGTACAGGTGATTTGAAATTCAAGCAGAGTGATCTCAGTATTGGTACATGAATCAGACATAGTGGAAATTCACATCCTTTAATGAACTTTTCAATTTGATGGTGAAAATAGTTGCATTGTTCTTTATTTTGTCTACAAATAAAGATCCACAAATGTTTTAACAAAAATCTTTTTTTTTTTTAAAGTGAACAAAATATAACAATTGTAAGGTTAAACTGTTAATATGAATTAAATTTGTACCTCATTATAACTAAATTCTGCTACAATAATGGCAATATGGATGGCAATATCCAATATCAGTGACTTAAATGTGGCTGAAAGAATGATTAGATAGATATTCACAAGTGAATAGTCACATAATTGTCAGCTTGAGGAAGAGCCAAGAAATTGTATGAAACAATTGACAAATATTAAGCAAACTCTTTTGTGCAAAACCATATTATCAACAAAAGTGACATATTTTTGGGGGGTAAATACTCAACTGAAAAAAGGTAAAATAGAGAAAATAAATCTGCCCATTCATTTTTCGTTGCATTAATAGAACTTGTTAGTTTAAGATAAGACCCACTTTGACTTCCAATACATACATGTACAAGTTTAAAATGTTATTTTACAATATACTAATCACATTACCTTAACCACACCCAGGCGATACATTGTCCATTCCTGTTTTAGTTTTAGTGGTATATAGTACACTGACAAGAAGGCATTGTGTACACTAATAACTATACCCTCCTTCACACTTTCAAACAGTCATAATAAAGTTCACAACTAGTCTTAATATCATTGTATCACAGACAAAATAGATGAATCTTGGTTAAACATTGATGAGTTTTAAATTAAGGCAGTAAAACACTTAGTGTACAGTTCAATATTTCAATACCATCGATCAAACCCAACTATTAATTAGATGTAGAATAATATTCCCTATATAAGTTTTCCTTGAGCTTTCATTGCCATGGCATAGCTAGATTCAAGAATACAAATCTAATTTAATTACAAACAAATCAAATAAATGAACCTCAATACCATAAGACATACATACTGTACTACACTCACTTTACATAATGCACATGTATATAAAATAACTTAACCATCCTTCTACAGAACTTTAACTTACATTAAGTAAAAATTCCAAATAATACCTCCTGCTGCATTCATACATAAAACCATTGGAGCAATCTAGAGTTTAAATAATAACAGAGTTATGGCTTGTAAATAAAATATGCACTAATGTATTTAGAGAAACCTCATGAGCTAGGACAAATGTCCTTATACAAGGAGGCAATATTTCTTAGCAATATAACAAAAACACTTCCACAAGTACTAGTTCTACAGTTACACATTTGGCAATGTCGAATCCAATTTTCAAGCCATAATTTTGGAAGTACTTAAAATCAAGATTATCTATTTGTGTTTATCACACAGAGTTCTATTTTTAGTAATCTTGTACATCACTAGAATGTCATGCTAACAAATTTATAAATACTATTATAGCATTGAATTGCATATGTAGTTTTATCAAAGTGCAACGTAGTAATACATAAATAAATACTCAAAGTATGTGTACTTGCACAAAGAAACACTTTCTAGAAAACAAAATGTAATAAGTACTCCACTCCAATATAATATTTAAAAAAACAAAAAACTTGTAACAAGAATGGAGTGATAACATAGAATTACAGGCTTCTAACATAAGGTGATAGGTCGTGTATCAAGACAAATTGATGGTAACAACATATAAAGTGGAAAGTGAAGCCATATATGTGATCAGCCTATGCACATAATTACATGCATCAGCATATGATAAGATGTTTTTCTGCATAAAGTGAAATGAGCTCTTATGCAAAATTAATTGCACCGATTGCAAATCATATTTGTACCGACATACAACATGAGAATAGAGTGTATACTGTATGTACATTTTATACAATTCAAATGTTTGTTCATTGACAATCTCTCTTCTCAACAATTTTACAAATAACTTTTGTCTTTCCCTATGGCTCGATACAATGCTAATTCCACTTTCCCTTATATACATGTTTACATTGACACAGTGGGAATATCATTTCAAAAGTTGTATACGGACAAGTCACTAAAAGTTGTACCAACACAATAAAATATGATCAAGTTTTGTGGCATGAATCTATTACTTCTGTTATTAATCATGCCAAGTATTATAATATTGAGGCGTAGTTATTTTACAGCACAAATAAATTAATAAATTCCTTTTACAAGAAATTCAATTTTTTGAATAATTTTCAGAGTTTATATAAAATGATTTACTCTTTCTACAGGTCTACTGGATAAATAGAATGAAGAGAAAGATGTGTGAGAGAGAGAGAGAGAGAGAGAAGGAGGTGAAGAAAAATATCTTTCACTTTCATTTTTATAAATCATCTCATCCTTGGGTTTCGTAAAAATACTCTTTAAAGTTGGCATTCTCCTATCAAAATATCTCTCCAGTTATCAACCCTCCTTCTTTGTAAAAATACTAGTACTAATATAACATACTCTATACCATATATATACAGAAAAGGCAGAGTTAAATACCAATTCCAACATGCTTTGGACATTTCTTTACATTCATGCTCTCACTATCCTTACACCTCAAATATGGTTAATAATTGTAAAAGGCCTGACAGTATAAAAGCTTTAGTTCTCTTTGACCAAGATTTCTAATTTCCCATTTGTATTAGATTATAATCTTTATACAATATTACATTAATCACACGTACAAGACAGTTATAAGCCCAATCAATAAAAAAAAAAAAATTGCCAACTACAAAAATTAATCCCATGTCCTTTCTTTATACTAAGGCAAACAAACTAAAACAAATGGAAACAGCAAAGAGCTGTTTCTCACAACGGTCACAATCTTGCCATGCCATACCTATTCCACACACTACAATTTAAATCTAATTACAGGATTCTTTGAGTGTAAATGATATTTGATCAAAGAGAAGCAAAGCAAGTATTGGTCAGAGATTGCACCCTGTAAATCAAACAATGTCTTGTTTGTTCAAGCTGCCATGATGATGGTGGTGGTAAGGCCCTTTTGTGATGCTTCAATCTTTACTTTCCTGATTCAATGTCTGCTCCAAGGTTGATATTACCTGGACCTGAGAACAAACAAACAAAGAAAGACAGATTGTTAGGCTCATCCTATAGATGAATGTGTGGGAGTGTCGTGGTCGAGTGGTTTAAGGCACTTGACTGGAGATGGGAAGGTTGAGGGTTTGAATCCCGACACGGCACTAATATCCTTTGGCAAGATATTAACCTGCACTTGCTACTCTCCACCCAGGTGTTAAATGGGTACCCGGTAGGATGCAACCGTCATTGTTGGTCAAACAGTTTTTGAGCGTCATGTAATGCCTGGCTGGAATGCTCCCCAGGGAGTGGAGATTGTGCACACAGTGTGTGCGGGCAAGCACTGAATCCAATGACCGGGGTAATAGTATATTTGTAAAGCGCTTAGAGACATTTGTAATAAGCGCTATATAAAAATTAAATATTATTATTATTACAACATCTTGACTTCATGTTCATTTCAAAACCCTGTGGTTTTATGTGTGACCATGTGTATGAGTATAATGCAGTTTGATATACCAGTTTAATTTCTTTGCTTTTCTAGCCAAATTTAGTAGTCTATTATACTCTGACACTTTCGACACCACTGTACAATCCCCAATCCAAAGTTGACTTCAAATTCAGATCTAACCACATCTGTTCTTCGTAATCCAAATATATCTTAGTCCATTTCTAATATGTAGCCTAATCCTGGTATCAACTATTTATTTAAGAATGATAAGCCCAAGAATGCGAGGGATGGTGGTGGTGGGTGGTGGTGGTGGTAGGGGTGGGGGTGTGGTGGGGGATGTCAAGGTAACGGGAAGCTCTCCTCACCCCTTTTGTTGTGGAATGAATCAAGGCATACCTGCATCTCCATTCGTTCCTTCCAACTGAATAGTCACATGGTGATTGTTGGTGTTGATGGTGTTATATGAAGCTCCTGCTGTTGCACTAATGCTGCCATGCAGATCCCCATTGACTGAAAAGATAGTATAGTGGTAAAGTTATTCAACTAGAAATATTGATAAGATGGAGAGAAAATCCAGTGCTTCAAAGCACTAAAGTAACTAGACCCTCTCCACTTCATACTTACTCAGTCTTAATACTCTTAACATGTGTATAACATGCATTTAGTAAATGGGATTTCTGCTATGCTTTTGGTTAACTGCTTATAGTTTGCTGGTCTAAACAACCCATCTACCGTATAATAAAGTAAATTCCTTCAGTGAGCTCAACAGTAACAGGTGCACAGGGCACACAGGCATCCTAAATCCAAGTCCACACCCCTAAGGTTTCAATAATTGTTTTAATATAGAGCTAATACATACCAACACTACAAAGAATAATCTGGAACTTTTCAAAAAAGCTAGTGTGGAGCCTTCCTTTATGCCAGTTAAGATCTGAATTGACTACTACAGACTAACTCGAGGTAGGCTTTAAGACTTCCTTATACTTCTATATTAAAAAATAAATAAAACTCTTGAGATAATTCTTACCTGAATCTCCTGGTCCTATTTCTTCTTCCATTCCACTGAGTACATCACTCTCTACATCATCATCCAGCAGTCTGTCTGAATCATCATCCTTACACTGTACTGGATACACTACACCATCCCCTTTGCTGTAAATAGAATGTTATCATTTGGTTAACAAGAATTGATTCATCAAACACTAGCACTGAATCATCCTTACACTGTTACTGGATACACTACACCATCCCCTTTGCTGTAAATGGAACATTATGACTGGTTAACAAGTATTGAATCACCCAACACTAGCACTGAATCATCCTTACACTGTACTGGATACACTACCCTTTGCTGTAAATAGAACATTATCATTGGTTAACAAGTATTGAATCACCAAACACTAGCACTGAATCATCCTTACACTGTAATGGATACACTACACCAGGCACCTGCTTTGCTGTAATAGGACAATAGTACTGAATAACAAGACATCATGCAGAGTGAACTACAAGCACCAAATCCTGATAGCACTGCACCATTACACACTAGCATTGAATACTCCTTGCAGTGTACTCATACACTACACTATCCCCTTTGCTGTACATGGAATGAAATGTAATCCACGGATTGGGGGTTAAGCACTAATACAATATTGGCTATCTTAAATAGCAATAATTACCACATCAGATCAATCAATAAAACAAAACAAAACAGATTGATTTAAAACAAAACTTTATATACTTCTTTATTTAGTAGAATGTGAATACATACCTTGTGAACATAGGTAGGAGCCAGTAAAGCTTCTTATCTCCAAACACTTCTTTGAAGTTATCACCAAAGCTGCCATGACTAAACCCATTCTTGTCTGGTCCATGGCGGAACACAGGAGCACGGAAAGATTCTTCACAAATAAAACAAAACGTCGTTAAAATCATGTATAAGTTAAACCTTGTAGATATTAAATATGTTGATAGATATATGGGCACTCATAAAGTCCAAATATATAGAGTCATGTTTTGCATCAATTATGACAATGCAAACTTGAAAGAGATATATTGGAAGTACAAGTAGTTAGTCTAAATGCATTTGTTATTAAGTGCAGTAATTAAAGGTAATACAAAGTTTTGGTATGGGGTCATGAATTTGGTTCAAATGAACATATTGGAAGCATATGCGATCCTACAATATTCAGTGATCGTTGTCGCGGTTGAAATCGAGTCTAAAGTTATGAAATTGTAAATAATAAACTCTTTATGTTGTATAGCTCCCTCTCAAGGTGAAGATATTAAATAAGCTATAAAACAATGTTTCTTGACTAAAATCGACCGATTAGCTATTCCCGTTTGGAAATTATATATCACAACTACATATTCTGAGATTTTCATGGTCGCAGCTACCATTGTACGGCCATAGGCGCTATTTGAAATTTATCAAAATTTACCGGGAGCACCGGTAAATTCTTAAATTCAATTTTTCTCGAAAGCAGAAGTGTTTTAGGGGCTAAATTTTCTAGTGCATATAATACATCCACAGGGGCATCTAAATATATCAAAATTGTAAAGAATCACCGTCCACCCAATTTTCGAATTTTCCCAAAACTTTGTATTACCTTTAATTGAAGGTTAACACAGCATCTGTTCATTAGTACAATACATAAGGTGAAACATGAGAACATGAAGAAGAAAATACACTTCAATTTATCAAAGTTTCCCTCAAAGCAAAGACATGACAATGTACAGTAAATGTATGTTGATGATCATGGATATAGAGAAGTCAATCAAGCAAATGAGAAAAGGAAAATAAAGCATTTTGATAATCATCATAAAATGGGGATATATCTGAAAGAAAATGATTCCTAACCACTTGTAAGCAAACAAAAATATGAAATACTAGATCAGAGAAGAAAACAAACTCTATGCCCGCAAATAAACTTCATTTCATGCTACCGTAATCATGCAGGAGGGAAGGTAGAGCAATGGTTTCTACCAGCATAAAACAAAACAAAACATGCAGATGAAATAAAAGTTCTATCATGCACTCTTAATGTCTGTCAAATAGTAGCAGTGTCATTTGAGGTTGAGACTATTTCACCAATTCCTTTTCATTTGGTATCATACCTGTCCAATACCCAATCTAACTCCCAAGAATCTTTCAGTGCCACATTAAGGTAAGTAGCTAGAAAAGGTATAAGATTCATTAAGTGTATTATATCTAATTGTGCAAGACTTGGATGAAATAAAAACCTGCGCAAGGACAAAGGAATAAAGAGTAGAAAGTTTCATGATGCATATGCATGTAGCGAACAAAATGAAGCATCTGTTGTATTTTGAGTAAGAACAGACTTTACATACTAGATATACAGTACTGACTCCTTAAATAACAATACATACTGTAGATGTAGTATAATGTTCAATTATGACATTTAACCATGTCTTGCATGCCAATCAATAGAAATAGTACCTTTACATCAGGTCTTTTCCTTTCTATATCTTATGATATGTCTTCAGACTTTATATTTACTTTGACAAAACGATACAGGAATTTGGTCCTACATTTGTATCATTTGACAGACATGACAAGGTGCTTCAATGTCTTTTGATCCAATTTACTGTATAAGATACATTCATTTTGAAACTATTGGGTAATGAATTAGGGAAAGTATCTATTTAAATAAAATGAAATATTATGCCGAACCTACAAAGATTTTAATTCCAACTTTTCCCAAGGTTCCTAGCAATTTATATTATTCCTTCTCTTTTTGGTCAATCGGCTGAATATTCCATTTGTTGAAAGGAAGAAGAGCTTTAAATATCCAAATTCAGATATCAAAACAGCTAATAACCGTATTGAAAATCTCTATGGTAACTTGTTGCGTATTTGACCATTTCTACACTGAAAAAGCACCCTCTTATCTTTGAGAAATATTTCAGATGGCTACTTCTGTGGACTAGTTGTAATTAGTAGGCCGATACATTTTCTGAGAGAATACAGTTTGTTACATGTTTTATTCGCTCAACTGACGCTAAAAGTGGGTTATCGGGCCCAGGAGGATCATATGAAGAAGATGCTGTAGTTAGACCTGTAGAAGCTTACCCAGGGTGCTGCGATTGGTGAGACTGAGATGGGTGTGCATACAGGTGAGCACTGAGGTGCTAATACCAAACATGACCGCCGCAAAGAACAGGAAGAGGATATGAAAACGTCCACTCTCGTTTGACAGGCCGCCCTGGGTACATGTATATGGGTCAAGCATAGGTATGATGGCAAGGGAGGCAGGGAAGAAGCCAGTATAGATAGGTATGGATGGATGGATGGAGAGTGAAGAGTCATGTGACAGAGGTACAGTGTCATGTGACAGAGGTGAAGTGTCATGTGACAGAGGTGAGGAGTCATGTGACAGAGGTGAAGAGTTATGTGATAGAGGTGAAGGTTAGCACCATGTTAGAAAGTAATTAGGAAGAGGCATGCAAGTCCATACAGAATTACAAGATGAAGATGAAGGAGATAAAGTATATGCATATTGTGATGATGAGGACAATGGCATACATTGTAGATGAATAAAAGACAGTAAAATGTAAAGGTTCATGTACAAGAAGTGAGGTATCATGGACATAATCAAGACAAAGAGAGCAGAAAGAAAGAGATAGTCAGAACAAGGGAAGTATCAAGGGAAGTATCAAATGAAGGTTTTTAGTATAATAATGAGATTAAAATGACATAGCGATGAATAGGTGGAGATCAGCCAAGAATTAATTGATGTATCAAAATGAGAACAGAAGATGGACATGTAGTGTTTGGTTCAGTGTGTTTTGGGATATCATGAATAGCACAGAATAGAGCACATGAGAATGATAAATAAGAGTGAGCATTATGGATGTGAATAATGAATGTGAATAATGGATGTGAGTGATGAAGTAGAAAGTAAGATTCATAATAAGCAGATATAAAGTTAAAGCAGATAGAGGATGTGAGTTAGCATGCCACGTGTTATTTTCATTGCAATGAGGGGCGAAGAACCAAGATCATTATGCACAAGTTTTGTTTTAGGGAGGGAGAAAGAAAGACAAAAGAAAAACAAAATTAAAAGGATATTGCAAGATGAGTGGTTAGTGTTTCAAAAACACACCAGAAAAGGGTGGAATGCATCCAGCTTATTTTCTACCACTACAACCCAATAAGACATGCTGTAAATGTTATGGTTGTTCAAGGAAAGGGTATGGTTGAAATCATCTATTCTAATCACTTTGCAGACCAATAACCTATCTACTTTTTTAGAAAGCATAAACACCATTAAACAGCATGAAATATCTCTGTAAAGGATATAGTGGTATAAATAAGATTAAGATGCAGATCGCCCTCTCCCAAAGCCACACTGTATATTACAAACATTGTCTCTATCCATGCAGTCAACATGTGCATTTTCATTTTGCATGACAGAAAATTCATGTGTGGTTTCATTAATAACCACACAATCATCTCTATCATTTGATGGTGTAAAAAGACTATGTTTTTCACAGTCATTAATGCAGTGGTTTGACTACATGGATGAGAGACCGATTGGTTCCCTAGGATGTCACCCACATGGATCATCCTGAATAATGGCAGTAGATAACATATACCTACTTAACATGGTGCGTACATGTACCAATGAATGATTTAGGGGAGTCTATCCAGGCAAAGTTCAAATGTTGATTGCTGAATTCTATCAGTAATCTGGGCTTACTACAGGAATTATCCTATTTCCAAACTTAAGGCAGTGGGCTATAATGACTATGTTAAGTCCACACCGACTAGCAAGATATTTCAGTGGTAGGCCTTAATTCTGAAAAATATTACCAAAACATAACTTGCCAATAGACATACGAAGCACTCCATCTCTCAATGTCTTCAAATCCAATTAAAAAATGTATTTGTTCAATCGAGAGATCTTTTTTTGTAGAATGTAGTAAAAAGGAGCTCTTAACCAGCGCAGCTGAATATATTTTGTATAAAAGCTGCGCTATATAAATTTATTATTATTATTATTAAATAATATAATCTGATTTCGAATTGATCATACATTTTGCTATTGATATGTTTATATTAGGCCAGACCATCTACATGTATGTTCCAGACAAGACAAGTTTTTGAGCTGTTGAGCACCTTGTTAATAAATAGATTACCTACTGCCACAATACAGGTGAATAGAAGGAGAAGGTCACCACACATTCCTACCTAACGTTGACTGATTCACACCACTCAGTCTGCAATGGACACAAAACAGTGCCGTAACGCTGATGGCAAACACGGCCGATAACAGAAACAAAAACATGACCTGGAATCCAGAAGACCCTTGATCACTAATGTCCTGTTAATTAAAGATACATTCTTGGGTAATTCTGTGTTTCTATTTCAATACATCCATACAGACTTAAATCTGGAATTACCACTTATATACAGTGCAGATCAAAAAATGTTTACTACGCTGAGTATTCATTACTTAATTAAATGGGGACTTGCAGAAATCAATTATATTTCATCACCATAAATTATTCTTCCTCATACTTGCTGGTAAAAAAAAAGTACATTTTTTAAAATAGCCTACATGTAGTATCACCAGCATCAAAATCATTGGTGAACATTCCTTTGAAATTGCTAGCAATCAATATTAATAGACGTAAAGCCACATTAGGAACAACACTTTGACCTAAAAATATTACTGTACCATAAAATATGCTGGTACTTAATTTTGAAATATCACAATTGGTATACAATTGATTGAGATTACAACCTCAAAATAAAATAAGATTATTGCAAATGTTGTTTATGCCATCTCAGGAAGGCCCATACTCGCATTACAATGAACGATGGTATTCCATAAAAGAAATATTTGTACAAATATCATTCCATGGCTACAATTTAAATAAGGTACACATTACTATTGACCCATTGTCATTCAAAAAAAGCACTAAAATGTTGATGTATTTCGAATTATTTATGCTTGTTGTTAATTTCTATAAATATGACTTCTCACATATATTACGATTTTAAATTCTGCAATTAAAAAAAAAAATCACAGTAATTGTACCATATCATTTCATTTCACTCTAATCACAGTCATACATGTAAAAATCAGTACACTTTCTTCCTAAAATTTTACATTTGCACTCTGAGAAACATGTGACCACTATGCTAATAGGAAGTACACCAGCTTGCTATCATTTGTCTACATCTTTCAAGACAAATCTCAAGAAATGTTTGGCATCCACACAAGATGATTTTGACCCCAAGGGATTATTCAACTGTCCATGTACTTCATCAGCTGCACAGAGCTTTCTAAATAAAACATATTTCATCTTCATAGCTACAGGGGGACAAATAAGTTTTGTTTAACTTCAATCTTTCATCCAAGGTATGATATATTGTACAATTACCATGCATACTGACTTTCTTTTACCTGATTTTAACACTTCATAGCTGTGTAATTATCTACAATATTGTGGAAGTTTTATTCAAATATTTACAGGAGGAGCCAGATGACACTGCAGGTACACTTTGTCAAGATGTACTATATCTCTCAATTACAGGTGACTTTTTGTTGACTTGACATAGTGTATAAGGAGAGTCATTTTCTCTAAGTCAATAGATGTTTTGTCATTTAAATCATTATGCCAAAAAACTGCACTGATAGAAATGTCTGAAATCAGGATTTTTTTTTTTTTTTTTTTGGGGGGGGGGGGGGGGGGGTGTTAATAATGTATGAACAAAAGGTAAAAAAGTTCTGGACTCCCCCTTTAAATAAACCGACTTACACAAGAATGTCTAAATCAAGTCTTCAAAAATCCTACTCACCGACCAGAACTGGATGAAGAAAGGTAGGACTGTGAGGGCGACGTACATACAATAAAAGACAGCGTAGAGAAGGAAGAGCACAAAGAATTTGTAGTTAGCGTAGCCTACACAGTTGTTCACCCATGGACAGTGATGGTCCATCTTCAAAATGCACCTGAATTTCAAAAGAAAAAAGAATACGTTACAACATGATCATAAATAATGAGTATAAGAAGAATGTATTCTAAATCTAATTAAAAAAAAAAAAAAATTGGCATCAGGAAAGCTTTTCCCTGGTACTTAATTCTAAATAAGAGTTTGAAGGCTTCCTGTGCTTAACAATAGAATATTGGATATTTGCTTTACAGAAGTAGACCTGAGATTAAACAAGCTTGGGGAGGCGGTTCTAAATGCGATCATTTCCCAAGGACTACACTTACTGCTTAGTAAGAGATAAAGCCAAAAATCAAAATATTTAAAGACCCTCTCCGATGAAAATACAACTTTTTATCAATGGAATGCTGAATGAACAAAGAATACAAATATAAAGGAATTCAAAATATTTCCCTTTCAGTATTGTAATAATAATAATAATAATACATATGATTTATAAGGCGCCACATCCACTTGACAGTCAAATGCTCAAGGCGCAGCTTGTGCAAAGGATGAAATACATACCGGTACATGATACATTTATACAAAGTGCGATAGGAAAGGTACAGACATGAAAGGTTATGGTAATCAATTATAAGCTAAATTAAACAGATATTTCTTAAAGGCACACTGTCCTACTTGTAGCTACTTGCTCCCTCTATATAGAAAACTTCCCAAATCGGTGCCTGTTGGTCCCCCATGATCCTCTTTTTCTTATGTTAAATGAGAGCTGAGTTAATGAGATAGCCACCTGTCACAGTGACCTCGTTGGCTCGCTGTGTGGTCTAATCCCCTCTAGCTGCAGTAGTAACGCCTACCTTTAAGATTGTTTTTTAACACTTCAGCAGAACTGCTATTCTTAACCCATTGAGGGAGAGTATTCCATAATGAAGGCCCAGCATGAGCTAAGGTTCGCTCCCCCCACTTTTTTTTAATCCTAGGAGTAACAAGTAAGTAGTATTTCAGTATTGTACAAAAGCTTAAAACCTTATTTTCTGCACCTCTCCAAATTATGGGCAACAGGGGTCAAATTTGCCGCAATTACAGTGACGATATAATATGTGCACTCGATCGGCTCGCCTATATAGCTGAGGTGATGAGTCGTGCTTAATTAATGCTAAGTCATTGGTAATATGCGTACTCCACATATGATGATGTCATCGATTTGATGGCTAGTTTTTAGGTCGGCGACTCCCAATTTTCAAAACATTAGATTTTTAGTTTTCAGAGAGCCGTTACTCATCTGGCAGGCACTAAAGTAGCATATAATAGTTATTATTGTAATCTATGGCTTGCAAGCTTTCTTTGATATATAATTCATCTATTTCATTTTTCACTTCTGACAGGGTCTTTAAATTAGTGTTTGAATGATCATAAACTGGAAGAAAAGTGAACACACGATTATGAAAGACAAGCCCCTGGTCAATGACATGTGACAGGATTTCCTGCTAACATCAAGGAGGGAGGGTTACCATTGACTACCGATCTGTCTCATTCCTATAGGCTTAGTACAGGGACTACCTGGTTCCCATAGACGATGGGTTAATATGGATTCTATCATTTAGACATGTCTGGGGAAGCCAATACCACAAGGTGGAGATGGTGTTTTAAAATCAACAACTTACTTGTTACATACTGAACAATGGTGACATCTATCTGGCTTGATTGCTTTGCAACTGTTGCAGAATCTCATACCTACATGTACAGAAAATAATTGAAATAAACATTGCAAAGATCACTGAAATGTGAATGACATATACAAGGAAAATATTGTTATTTGTTTCAGATATTATCATAAAACCTATCTTACCCATACTGTGAATATAATGCAATTAAAAGAAAATGTTATGAAATGGGTACAAGAATCCCTGCAATCTGATCAGTCAATTACTGTGTAGATTTGTTTACTGGCTGTACGCAATATTAACACGATACAGGGAATTAATACCGCAGATATCCTTTTTTTGTTTTGAAATAAATATAAATAAATATATATTTACATATATATTTATTTGAAGTTATATGTTAAGGTAAGTAATTATATTTGTTTTCATCCATTGCACTAACAACAATCAAGTTATGCAAATTCAAAAATCATGCTTTCCTGTAATTACCAGATGCATGGCTATGGCAAAATCATGTGTCAGGTAATTACTGGAAGCATGATTTTGCAATGAAGCCGGTTAATCTGTGAAATAACAGATTTTTGAAATTTTGACGATTTTTTGCCCAATTTTATAAAACAGATGATGCACAGGTTTAATTTGTGGGTTGTTGGAATTGTGTGCATGCGGTACCTTTGAATTCGGTCTAAAACCCTTGCGGTTGGTTCGGTTTGGTTGAAACCATTCAAGGTACCTTGTGCACACAATTCCTACAGACCCACTCAAACCTGTGCATTAGTTGTATACTAATGAAACAATACGTTCCTTACTATTCATGTATGTCCTTGTATTTCACAAGCATTTAACTAACTACTACAAACCTTTTGTTATTTTTCTCTCAATGAAATGTTATCTTTCACTTGAATTATGATCAGTTTCTACCTATCAAACTCTAGTACACCGAATGAAACATATAAATACAGGTTACAAGCCTTGCCAAGGAAAAAAATGTCATACCTCTCCCCCCCCCCCCCCCCCCGAAAAAAAAAATTGTTGTAGTAGTCTTTCTTAAGAATCTAATGTAATGACATCAATTATGTGTAGTGGTGTGCTACAGTACATACATAAAGAGAACCTTTGTTTACTGAACAAAAAAAACCTGAATAGTCTAGTTTTCTACCCACCTTTACATAAAACCATCCTGGAGTAATTAAGCTTATTGGTACAATTTGATTTTGATCTACAAACTTCCCACAGACTCCAGCCCTAAGTTATCTCAGGTTTCAATGAGTCAAGGGATGCTGTTGGTACTTTTCAATCTGTTGACAAGATATCTTCTAGATCATTTGCACCACAAATCGGTAGGGAGTAATTCCAAACAGTCAGTAATAAAAGACTCCCTGAATAATAAGTAAAAGTTAGTAATCTACTAAAGACCGGACTTACCTCCTCCATATGTCCTTGTAAAGACGGGTAACCTCTTTTCTCGACATATTTCACGAAGAATCTCAACTTGATTTTCTGTTCGGTCTTCACTCTCAAAACGATGTAATTCTGAGCTACTCAAGAAGAACTATGCAGCACAAGAAATATAACATGATATTCAATTAGTACAATATCATCGAAATCACGGGAACAATGACTTTCATGTTATTATGGACAATGTGGCAAAGATTCAGCTCAGATTAATTCAGACATTAAGAAGAGAACTCACATGCAATGTTATTAGTAGTGCTCCCCAAATTTTTAAGAGTGTATTTTTAAAAGAAACATAAACATATATGTATTCATTGCACATGTATCACAATCACAAGGAAAATGAAACTCTGAACGTATAAAATAGCAGAACTTCAAACAGTAGTAACCACATGTACATTGTACATGTATACACACCATATACCACATCCTGCTTATACACAAAAGGGAAGCTACACGATCATGTGATAATATCCTACTTTTATCATTACAGAGAATTACTGAGAAATGCATATGAAATGTAGTGTCTTTAAATTGAGAAGGTAATTAATCTATACCAAAATTTGGGTCACAACATTTACATGTACACTGTACATGTACATGTATTGTACTCAAATACACATTAAAAAATGCCAAACTATAAATCACAATCAATTCAACTAGAATTGTACACTATTTTTGAGTAACTTAAATGAATTCATGAACACACCTAATTTAGTTTCCCATGAGTGCCATATTGACAAATAAAGAAGACAATTAAAAGCATACTGAACAGTATAACAGAGTCCTATCATCAATTCTATATCTTTTGCATTACTATACCCAAGATCATTTGACTTATGGGTGATTCTATGAAATATAGACCACAACAAATGATAATTTTTGTTGTTATTATAATCACACAATTAACTACTGATTATTTCCCTTTTCATTGTTCTGCTTATTCAAAATTATTTTTTATTATTTTAGTTTACTTTTGACTTCCTGGTATCACCAACAGTAGCGAATGTCATATCAAGTGATTTTCATTTTCGGATGAAATACATGTAAATGGTGAGACTAAACTAGTGTTGCATGGGGCACTACTCCATATATAGTCATGTGTGTATGATTTCTACTTGTAGTTAAAATGGTACATTGTTTAAAGCCATTGTCCAACATTGTTAACAAAATTTTCAATACACATTAAGTGAGTAATGGATTCAATATTTCTTTTGTGTGTGTGCTGACGAGCAACCAAAATGTGTTTTCAGTAATACTCCCTTATGGAGGATTGATCTTCACAAAGTTGATAACAAAATATATTCTCAAATCATTATGATCCATGGGAGTATGCTCTAGAAATGTAAAATGGGTCTAACAGACTAATCAATACATTCAGCAAAACAATCCTTTCAACTGAACTGAAGAAAGTCATATAATATATTCAAAATCTCAGTGTACTTACTCGTTCTGGTATAACTCTGAGTGGTGTGAAGACTGTTTGCCAGTAAGACCAACAAAACATTGCCAGAAACACATGGTAGAACAACAGGTAGAATACTGGGGGGGAAATGGAAATAAAATCAAAGTAATTTCTGTTTAAATCCTACACATTACTAAACAGAAAGGTGAAATGTGTTCTAAATTTGTTCTCCTGAATAACATGTCATGTCATGATAGCTTGAGCTCAGAGGTTGTCAATATGAACATTGTAGTATCCTAAATAAAACATTTAAAATCTTCACTATGACAATTGCTTTTATCATTTCATTTTTTTGAAAACACCAAATACAAGGTTAACATACAAATCTCATAAAAAAGGATGTATGTTTTATATGGATAAGAGTACAAAGAAATATTTAAGAATTCTGAAGTAAGATTAACTCTTCCCCCCAAAAGAAAAAAGACACTCACCCATTTGTGCATATCTCTGATCTGCCTTAGCAAGAGTGACTAAAAAGAAAAGAAAATAAAGAAACATATTAAAAATATACATTAAAAGTGCTCATGTTTAATAAATGTTGTAATATCTTAGTAAAATAAATCGATACCAATTTGAAAAAGGGGGTGATTCTTCGTCCTGCCCTGACCATTCTTCCATGTTGTATCGTCGATTCAACATGGCAAAGAGAAAGTATGCATGGATGCATGCGCGGTAGTGGCGCAGCAAATATGAATGTGTGAGTACTTTCTCTTCGCCATGTTGAATCAACGATACAACATGGAAGAATCGTCAGGGTAGGACGAAGGATCACCCCCTTTTTTTCCCATTGAAGACGTCTTCAAAGTATAATTTCAAGTGGCCTGCGCAGCCAAAAAAATACACGGGGGCGGAGGGCGGATTCGCCCCGGAAACACCATAAACAGCTCCCAAAATAGGCTCAAAATCCGATTTCGGGGGCGACATCAAAAAGTGAAATGATCTCAAATCGCCCCCGTAACGATTACGAGCGGCCGCGCGCTCTCTTCTAGCTTTGTATTTATTGTGTGCATTTCTTGGTCCGCGCGCTGAATCTCTGTGTAAAATTGTATAAAAAAAAACGGTCGTAAAAAAACTCGAACCATATTCCATACCTTACCTGGCTTACCATGTCGCACGTACATGTAAGTACGCCAAAACACGTACATTTTCGCAGTTGCGAGATCGAGACGGAGCATAGGGGTCGAGTATTTGGCGGTCGATTTTGTTTTGGTAGATCATATTAGCTGAACCTAGACCTAAACATCGCGAATCTGCGATCAATTCCCCTCAAGAATTCATGATTGCCGCAATTTTATAAAGTTTCCATAAATAGAGGTATGAAATTAAAGCCTATTTTGTGATTATTCTCGCCATGTTAACGTAATTTTTGATAATCATTTCTACAAAGTAAAGAAAATCAGACAAAATCACCGTAACTGACACGCATACGCTGCGCTGCAGTTAACTCCAGGAAGCTCCAACACCGGTACCGCAGGCGTGTCGGACGCCTGCGGTGCGGGCGTTGGAGCTTCCTGGAGTTACGCTGCAGTTACGCTGCAGTGTGTGTGAGAGCTGAGCTGAGCTAGCTGAGCTCGAGTCGAAGAGATTTGACACTTTGAAATTGTTATCTGTTGGTTTGCATCATTATTGCCGCGATTTCAATATAGTTTCGTGAATAGATGTACGAAACCTGAGCTTAGAATTAGTAAAAGTATTACTAATGTCTACGTTTTTAAACGACTGTCTGATTTTCTTGTGAAAATTTTACTTTGAAAAATGATTATCGAAATTCATGGCCAGAAATAATCACAATCTAGGGTCTAGACCTATTATGTTACAGTTCTTGCATCAAATCAATGCATGAAAACTTAGTTATTGAATTAGAAAAAGGGATTTCTTTTTTAATAGGCAATTATGAAGCACGAAGCCCGAAGCCTTAGCCTACTAAACAAATCTTAAAGGCCCACTGCACTACTTGTAGCTACTTGCGCCCTCTATATAACAAACAATGCCTAATCGGTGACCATTGGTCCCCCATGATCCTCTTTTTCCTATGTTAACTGAGAGCTGAGTTGATGAGATAACCACCTGTCCAGTGACCTCGCAGGGCAGTCTAATCCCTTCTGTAAACTACAGCAGATAAGCTTTAACAAACTGTAGGCCTAGCCTATCCTTTTATGAATTAATGAAAAAGTAGCCCCAGAAAAAAGAGCCCCCGAAATCGAAAAAAGAGCCCCTGAAAGTTGAAAAAGTAGCCCCTGAAAATTTCCCCAAAATTTGAAATGGAGCCCCCGAAATGAAAAACTTAATTTTTTGCCTGGGCCTGCGAGACGCCCAGAGGAGTTGAGCAACCTAGTAAGTCAAAATTGTAATTACTCCCTTTGCATATTTTGAGATGTCGCCCAACCCGCTGTTTGAATCGTTTTCCTATGCAGCCTCCGGAGTTAGTTGCGCTTAAGTTAAGTAGGCCCTCTCTCACTTAAATTCGAAGCCACTCGAGCGGATTGGCCAATAAAGGCGAGCAAACTCACTGTACAGCGATCAATGCGCAAAGTTCTTCGTGCGTGACGCAACGTTCACTGTCGCCCTTTGACTTTGTAATACTAATATCCCAAACTCATACTATTTACTAGTCATGTGCTCTAAAGGCATTATTATGATAATACTTTTCAATTTGTCAATTAACATGATTCATGATTAGTGCTAAGCCTAAGGTTAGTCTCTCTTGCCAGTTGCCTCTTGGAAGTTGGAGCTCGAGCCTGGGCAGCGTTACATGAAACCGTCATAACTACAAGTTCACAGACATCCAATCAGTAGGAGCGCTGGTCCGAGAATAAGGATCGTCTTCATAAACGAAGATCGTCTTTGTAAACGCGGACCAATGCGTCCTCAAAAACAAGGATCGTCTGCAAAAAAGCAGATGTTCCATATTTTTGATCGGCACATTGGCGACGCAAAAAACGGATTCCGGGATGATTTTCTTGATGCATTTTTACATTGATTTTGTACAGAGACCTTCACATTATGAGCAATAAATCCTTGGGAAGACGGACAACCCATAAAAGTAGACGGTCAACTAGAGTAGTGGCTCCGGTGTGCGGCCGACCGGCGGGAACTGCCGATTCTATTTTTATGCAAATACTCACAGAATACCCTCAATATAGAGTCCATATACTTACTTATTAAATAGAAGTCACAAATAACCTACCCGACCCACAGCGTGGTCACCATTGACCACGTTTCGTAATGCTTTGAGTTCCCCGGTTTGCGGCACGCGTACGTCACAAAGCTTTATGCGCAACGTCACGATCAAAGCATGTACCAAATTACTACGGGTAACCCAAATTCTCATGTTTATCTGTTGCTACAGTAAATTTGTCAAGTTTTAAACAATTTCACCTTTTCCTCGAATGGATCATCCCATACGGGGGTACGTACTACTAGAAACTATCGGGTCATAGCGGGTACACACATCAGCACACATACCATCATACACGATCTTGCATGTAATATGTGTGTATTGACACCCCCAGCCGCAAACCAGGCAAACACGCAATTACGTGCCGGTTTGCGGCCACCCCATGCAACTGGCCATGCGGTGGCACAATAAAAATATCTGCGATAGGAGACAGACCACAGCCATCATACTTCCACAAAAACATCAAATTTCACCTCCAATCGGACAAATAGAGCTACAATATTGATCTAGTCATGCCTCGATCTCTAAACTTAAAAGTTAGCACCTGCTGGAATTTTCATCGGCGACTGGTGCCGTAGATTTCCAACATCGCTGACGGATACTCCGTACCGACAGGAGCATCTGCTACGGACGTTTTTCGGCAAAGCAGAACTTACCGGGGAATCCACGGTAGGTTTCAATAATTATTATCAAGTCATATTTTTTTATTTTGAAGACCGATACCCCTGGGCTATGGCCTATGCCGCAAACCGGAGACTCTACTCTAGAGTTATTTTCCCCTGGGGAATCCAAATTTGGCATTGCCAGCGGGCGGTTCGGTAACCCGAAACCCGCAGAGCTCCGATGAAAAAAACGTCCGCGAAAATGCAGACGATCCTTGTTTATGATAGGGAGGCCAATGCCCAAATCTAACTTTTTAATTACTAATTTGTTTATAATAAAACTAAGATTAAAAGAAAGCATTTACTTTCACTAAGAAAACTCACCCATCTGCCGACTCCAGAAGTTCCATAAAATAGGAGATATCCAGCTTTTAAGCACTCCCTTCCTTCTACGCTTGGGCCGTACGTGAGAGCCTTGAAACAATCAATTTCATGGTCCCAAAAGTTACGTTGAGAATTAGATAGGCCCGAGGGAATGGGCGTGTCATCATGGTCATTGCCCGGACAACAAGTTCAAAACTTCGCGCGAAAGTACAGTCATAATCACCGGCTAGCCTTGAATTAGTCGCACACACCGACACAGTACTGCAGGCCAGGTACGGCAAGCCGCGATCGAGCCATGCTAGCCATGGCATGGAGGGTCAAAACATAATGAGAGAAAGCTCGAAAGCCACTCATTGTAAATTAAGAAAATCAGTGAAATAAATAAATAGGCCTACCTTAGTTTTGATATGTATTCCAATTATTTCCTCATGAGTAAATATCAATCTGACACTGCATTATCAACGATCGATAAATCCAACTTGCACAGTTGTAGCGAACACAATACGGAATCAAACATGACTGCACGCATTGATATAGACGTGTACTACTGATGGAGATATTTCTCTCCCTCTCTCTCTCTCTCTCTCTCTCACTAACCATGATGATATCATACACTAAAACACACACGTTCAAATCATGGCATTCATTACACTTCTCAATTGGAGTATAGACTTAGTGCTGTAAGTCAGACGCTATGTTCGTGTTCGGTTCGGTTCGGCAGAGTTCGGCAATTTTTCACCCGAACTTGGTTCGGTTCGGGGTTCGGTAATATTATAATAGCAAGCAGCGTTATAGCCACGGCGGTCGGCACTGGGCGGGCTGGCTGGCCTGGCGGGCCCGACCAGCACGAAGGACTTCTGCACACTGCTTCCGACCAGCATGAATTTAACATAAAAAAACTGCTCTAAACGTAATTATTTGTGAAGAAAAATACTACTCACATTCGTATTTCCGTCTTGAATCATGTTTTATTTTCAATTTTAAAAGAATCATGTTTTCAATTTGTCAATAAAGGATATTTTGTAAAGATTTTCCGAGACGGTTGTTGTCTATTGTTCGAGTCATGAAAGCTGCCATCTTGAATGGCTCGTCAAGAACTGTTTTTTATAAGTTTTTATTTTCAATAGGAAAAATATAAAATCGCTATTTTTCCTGAATAAATAAATACCATACTATAATATGTATTTATTGTATTATTTATATTGTAAAATTTGTCCGATATTGTTACAATTAAAATATTAATTTTTTGTTGAGCTGAACTTGGTTCGGTCACGCACATGTATTCTTGTTTATGGCTTGCGATCGCGACGTAGCGTGGTCAGGATAGGGATTTAAATGGCGCCAGTGAAGTCGCGCCCACCACTGGATAGGCATAAATCACAAAGGCGGAAAATGGGAAAAAAGTAAATATAAAATGAGCAATCATGACATGAAAATTAGGTACAAAATGACTAGTTTATTAGCTTGCAAAAACGTTTACATTTTTCTGCCGAACATCCGAACCAGGCCTTTGCGTTTGGTTCGGTTCGGTTCGGAAGTGCCATGTTCGGCGAACTTTCGTTCGGTTCGGCGGTTCGGCTACAGCACTATATAGACTGCTCACGTAGACTTTTTTTTTTTACTGAAATGTCTTTTTTTACACTTCTCATACATTACTTCACGACACTGGTGTCTAGTGCTGAGAAAAAGGTACTATGTGTGAGACTACGTCAAATTTGTTTTGCGCGCGATGGGACCGGACCTCATACATATTCATATTATGATGTCGCAAGACTTCTATTTTGGGCTGGAACAATGACTATCTATTCACAGTTTTGCTCTCCAATTTGAGATGGCTCTAGCTATGGGGCTCAAACCAATGCAAGATTGACAAAAACATCGTACTCTATCTTCCTTCGTATGTGCAGTTTGTAAAAATCTGCAACTAAAAAGATATAATCGTTTTTCTTTATATTTTCTAGTTGTTAAAAGTGACATTTGTGCACATCTGATATGTTAATCTCTATCAAAAGTTCTTTGATATTAAATTGATTCCATATTTTTAGGCTCTACCTTCAGTCATTGAGAAGGATTTTAGTGAGCTACCCTCATCGCCCTCTAGGACCCGTCTAGTTTCTATTGTGCGTCCGTTTTTTTCGTCTGCTAGCCCAAGTTATTGGATCAAAATACGTCAAAATCTGCAAGATCGTCAATAAATGGTGAAAGACCGTTACAGATCCGTGATTATAGGTATGTTGTGGAGTGTGTAATTGTGTATTTGTTATAGTCTAGTATACATTTTATTCCATAGATATTTGTTTTCTTTTTTTTCCCCTTTTTTTTTCTTCTGGTAATTTTCTGACTTGGACGACGAGCGCACAAATCGTAGGCGTAGAAGCCTTACGCCCGGGCATTGGCCTCCCTATTTATGAGGACGCATTTTGTCCGCGTTTATGAGGACGATCCTCATCCTTCTCTTCTTCTTCTTCTTCCTTTTGAGTACAGACCTCTTTACAGAGTATTATCGTACTATACTGGGGGTGTGCAGGTGGACCACTACACCGGGGTTTCCCCCTACTCTTATACGAATAGTGCAGTGGGTTCTTAACGTGCAAAGGTAGTGACTCTTCTCTACACGGGGCCTCCATTTAACGTCCTATCCGAGGGACGGAGTGTTTTCCACTTGACAAACTGCGTCTATGAACAAGGGAAGGGGCACGTTAACACACAACGCAGGTTTCAGTCATCCGCTTGGGTGGGAATTGAAACGTGTGTTAAACAATAATACACGCATTTCAATGTGACGTGAACTTGTATTTTATGATGGTTTCATGAGACGCTGCCCAGGACTCTGGAGGGTTGTTTTGTGTGGAAGGTCATTGAATTGGCATAGCTCAGTCATAGTCACTCACTCACACTACAGACAGTCACAGTGACTAGACTAGCATAGACTCTACACTGTACACATTTACTTGAACGCAGTACCGTATGTATGCAATGCAATGCCAGTCACCCAGTCCAGTGCAGTGGCAGTGCAACATGAAACATATTTTTCACAGACGCACAAAGAGGAATCTAGTAAAAATACTTACATATACACAATTCAACAACATAGGCATAATATGACCATGCTATAACGGCTGATATGAAAATTACGGGAATCCACCCGACGACTCTCATACAGTTTTGAAGCGCACCCATTTTTGGAGGACTGTCACGATCACAACATTGTAATAATAAAAAACACAGTGAATTCGTTCATCATATGTAAAAATTGATCGTACGCACGGTACGGACGCGCACACCATATTCAAGGTCGAAGGTTAAATGCGAATATAATTATTTATACATGAATTTATTTCATTATTCGTTAGATTTGATGTGTTGCCTATAATTTATATAGGCCTATCATAAAAAAGTAGAGACAGAAGAAGCAGATGAAGACGAGGAACAGAGAGAGAGAGAGAGAGAGAGGGGGGGGGGGTAGCCGATTGATGATTGATAAACCTACATGCAGGCAGTGGCGGATCCAGCCGGCGGGAAGAGGGGGGGGGGGGGGGCCCAATCCGTGAGAAAATATTTAGTTGCGACTTAGCCACAGGTGAATAAGCGGGGGGGGGGGGGGCGGGCGGGTGGGGTGAGAGCACCGTCAGGCAGGCGCGGATCCAGGATTTCTTAGGGGGGGGGGGGTCGGTGCAGATAGGGGTGAGTTTCCCCTCCCTCCTCCGCGAAACGCAGAAGCTTTGACGTTTCATTAAATTATTAGATAAAGAAGACGATTCGTTGTACCGTTCTCGAAAATGATTCTCATCTTAATTGAGTTTCCCCCCCCTCCTGCGCGAAGCGCGGAAGCTTTGACGTTTTAGTAAACTATGAAAGAAAGAAGACGATTCGTTGTACCGTTCTCGAAAATAATTCTCGTCTGAATTGAGTTTTTCCCCTCCCGCACAAAGCGCGAAAAATTTTACGATTTATTCAATTATTAGAGAAAGAAGACGATTCGTTGTAAAGTTCTCGACTCTTAATCCTCGTCTGAATTCAGGTTCCCCCCCCCCCCCTCCCGCGCGAAGCGCGGATGCTTTTTCGTTTCATTAAATTATTAGAGAAAGAAGACGATTCGTTGTACAGTTCTCGACTCTTAATCCTTGTCTAAATTCAGTCCCTCCCCCACCTGCGCGAAGCGCGGAAGCTTTTAATTTGCATTAAATCATTAAAGAAGAAGACGATTCGTTGTACCGTTCTCGAAAATAATCCTCGTCGGAATTTAGTTCCCCCTTCATCCCGCGCGTAGCGCTGAAGCTTTTACGTTTCATTAAATCATTAAAGATTCGTATTACCGTTCTCGCCTCTGAATCCTCGTCTGAATTCAGCCCCCCCTCCCCTCCCGCGCAAAGCTTTTATTTTATTTCTCTTTAAAATACTTTTTCATAAAAAAATGGGGGGGGGGGGGGGAGGGAGCTCGAGGCTCTCGATCCTCGCCGTACCTCGGGCCCTGACATGTAGGAATCTCAAGAATCATATTTTTTGCCTGGCTGTAACTTTAGGAATTTGTCATTTTCCAACAAACACATACAAACATATAATTTAATAAAAAGTGAGGAAAAATTTCGGAAATTATGTCATTTCAGCATTATTTGTAATCCACCGTTGTGGAATTAGAAATAAGCCACGTTTGAATTTGATTTCCCCCAAGCCCCCCCTCTATTAGTACGCCAGTATCTCCTCTTTTCCTTTTTTCTTTCCTTCCTTCTCTCTTATTTTTTGATTGGGGGGGGGGGGGGGTCAACAGCCTGGGAGGCAAGGCCCTTTCGGCCCCCGATCTCCTTCTTCCCCCTTCTCCTTTTTTCTTCCTCTTCCTCTTTCCCTTTCTCTCCTCTTTCCCTTTACCTTCTTTTCCTTTCTTCTCTCTTTTTTTTTTTTTTTTTTTTTTTTTTGCGGGGGGGGGGGGGGGGGCAAGGCCCGCTCGGCCCCCCTGGATCCGCGCCTGCCGTCAGGCCCCCCCCCCCGTGGATCCGCGCCTGTGGAGGATCCAGCCGGCGACAAGGGGGGGGGGGGGCGGGGGCCGGGGGCCGGGGGCAAAATCTTAAGAAAAATTTTTGCGCCGACTAAGCCGGTCGGTGAATAAGCGGGGTGGGGGGGGGGGGGGGGGAAGGGAGAGGTGGTGGAGAGGGTTTTTTTTTTTGGGGGGGGGGGTGAAAATATAACTTTTTGGGGGTCACGGGGGCCGCTTTTTTTTTTTTTTTTAAAAGGTTAACTTTATGTTATTATCCTATTTTTTAAACCTTTTGGGGGACCTGGGGGGGGGGGGGGGGGCCCAGGCCGGAAAAATCGCTACGTGGATCCGCCCCTTCATGCAGGCATACTAACCGATCTTTAAAAGTAGGCTTAGTAAAAAAGAAGAAGAAGATTATCAATATACATTTACATAAATACAGACATAAATACATAGGCCGTATATACAGGGGGCGGATGTAGCTTTTTGCCACGGGGGGGGGGGGGGGGGGGGGTGGGGGGAGGGGGGGGGTTGACCCAGTGGCGGATCCAGGATATTCCAAAAATCGCGCCGTTTTACTGTTTTACTTCTTTTTCTTCTTTTTCCCCCTTTTTTTCACTTCGCCGCCCTAGGGCGAGGGGGGGGGGGGGGGGTTAAACCGCCGAACCCCCTAGATCCGCCCCTGATATATATGCTTGTGAAGTTGTATCCGTGTCTCTAATTCCATATAGCGTTGTGAATCGATATAGGCTACATGCAGTGGAGTGGCGGATCGGGAGGGGGGGGGGGGGGAGGGGATCGGCGGCGCAAAAACTGAAAGGAAGAAAAAAGAGGTGGAAAATAAGAAAAAAAAAAAGAAAGGAGAAGAGAAAAAAGGAGAAGAGAAAAAAGGAGAATAGGAAAGAAAGGAAAAGAGAATAGAAAAGAAAAGAGGAAAAAAAAGAAGAGAAAAGAAAGAGAGAGAGAGAGAGAAAATAAAAAGAGAAAGAGAAGAGAAAATTCGGGTTAGAAATTAAAGGGAGAAAGTTACAAGTAAATGGCTCTAAGTAACAGTAGCGACAATTAAGGGAAAAACTTGGGAGGGGGGTATGCGCGTGTGAAATGCGTGGTCATGAAGGGGGAGGGGGGGGGGGGGGGTGACTGACCGTATTATACTATTTTTAGGTTGTGCAAAACTGAGTCGGAATTCAGCTTATTTGAAGAAAAAAATACTAAGCATGATTGTTCATGTTAAACCATGTAGTGCCTGAAAAGGTTAGTATAAAAACATTTCTGAAAAGGCCGCAGCCGGACGGCCCCTCCAAAGAGTGGCAAAATGGACTCAGGAAATTTGGGGTCAGTCCCGAAGGCTTGGGAGCCGTTTTTGAAGAGAGTGCCGGCCATACGTAAATGGCAGTGATGGTAATGATGGATAAGGGAATAAGGAGGATAGGGAAGTGAACTGCAAGCGTATTGGAGATGATCATCTTATCATCAGTGCAATCTGGGTCGAAATCCAGCATAATTTTATCAAAAAAAGTTCATGTAAAAGCACTCATGATAAAGCCGCGCACGGCCCCTAGATGTAGATTAAAATTCTGACTATAACAAAAATTATATTTGTTGCCATAATTTAACTGAACTAATTGGAAATATCACACTTTGTTAAAACATCAGGAAAAACTTTGGGCATCCTATCTGGCACTTCATATTCAAGTCGTTTGTAAAGTCATGCGTAACTTCCGAACAGCCTTATGAAACAACCCCAGAATTGTAATTGGCAGGCCCGTAGCCACGAGGGGGGGGGGGGGGGGCCCAAATTTCCAAGATCGGTTGAACTTTTTTCGACCCCTCCCCAGGACGTCGATCAATTACATGTATGTGCCCCCCAAACATCAAACTCTGGCTACGGCCCGGGTAATTGAGGCTTGGGAGACGTTATTGAATAGAGGGGGCCGGTCGCATAAATCCTGAGCCACGGATTCGAAGTTAAAAACAGCCCCTGCGCTACAAAGGTCATCGATCTTTGGTGAGAAATTTGAAAAGGGCACATTATTTTGGATGTCATGATTAGAAACTTTATACTCAACAGTCAAATTTTGAATTAACGGTAGAGGCCTGGGGCCGCTTCAAAACTCTTTTTTGCCCTTCATTTGCCATCAGCTCGTGCCAACTCGCTTATGCTTGTATTTGAAAAAAAACAGTTGGTAGTAAGCATGGACAGGGGCGGTGATCCTGGGCCCGATCGGTGGACACGTCCCCCTGGAAATTTAGAAATATTGCTAGAAGGAAATATAGTGGAAAGAACGAACATAATTATTGGCTTTGGCGTTTTCTAGAATGCATAATTACAGCATTCAAAATGGCCAAATCTCACTTGGTCGATACGCTCCCTTGCCCAATAACACAAAACTATGATTCTCTTATAACCTCTGTCCAGCATTGCCTAGTTTGTGTCAGTAAAAGCAAATACAAACGGTCGCTGAAAAGAGTTTGGTTTAACGAGAAACGTGTGCTACATGCCATCATGGATAGCTTTCAGCCGAGCAAAACTGCATTATTTACTATATACACCATTATAAGATAACTGGAAGGTATAAATTATTGAAATAGATGTTTGTATTTATCGAAGATTCCTACATAATATTAGCAGGCGGATACTTCGAAGTGAAAATGTACTATGGGAAGGTTTAATAGATCCTGTATTTTTCTTTTTATTTCATAAGTATGTGCTCTCACAATATTGTTTCATATGTTATAACTATTATTCGAATCCTAAATGATAGTATAGGGGCCTCAATCAGAAGTAGCCTCTGATAATATCTGGGCTGTGTATCCTATGAAGCGTTTTTAACTAAGATAATTTATCCATAACAATGAAAAAGAATCAACGGCTTTGCTTCTTATAGTGGTTAGAGAAAAAAAGAAGACTTATATTTGTTCTGTATTCATTATGGGATACGGAGTAATATGAGCATTACTATTGTATGTTTTAAGCGAACGAGAGTGATAAAGTCATTCATGAATATAATCAATATGTAAAGATTAAAAGAAAGTGTTTAATATATTTTTGACAGTCGAGAAACACAATAGTACTACAAAAGTTTAATTTTTTGGAATTCCAAATAAATAGAAGTTTTCATTACAATCATGGTTGTAGCACAAGCTGTTTCTATATTTACTCCACAAGGATTCAAATTTCATAATACATTACACCTGCAGTTAATGCGGAATGAGGTTGCAGCCCCTCTTTCCCCGAAAATCTAAAATTAAATGAAAAATATTCGGGCAGCGAGCTGCCCAAATAGTTTTTTAAATATCTTATCTCATATATTTGGATGATAACATTTTCACAACATACATATGCTCAAATGTTTGCTCGCTCGCCAAATTGTGAAACCGGCAAATTGATATTCAGGCAAGAGCTTCATCCCCCACCCCCACCATGTTGTAAATGTCAAAAATTTTGCTCGCGTGCTTTACCGAGAGCATTTTGTATTTAACTTAAAAACGGGAAATATTGATATCGAATTAGAGACGTGACGTGAGCCTGCCCCCTTTCAAAAATCGTGCCCGCTTGTAGGTACCTTCCGGTAAATACGGAGCTTCTAATATGACCTTGTCAGTATTTGTATGTTGAGTTGAAGTAACGGTCTGCGCGATTTTGAAATTTCCGCCCCGCCCCCCCCCCCCCCCCTATTGAAAAATCCTAGATCCGCGCCTGTACATGTATATGAGAATAATATATTCTCACATGGTAAAACAACACTTATATCTAATTAAATTCCATTTAATTAATGTTAATTCCCCACCCCCACTCCGGGGTCGTAGGGACAACATGCGTGTTCCCACAATCTCCGGTAAAGGGGTACTTTTTCGGGCGACAAAGTCCGGCCCGCCATTAACTTTCACATGTTTCTTGAGAATATGGCATATTAAAGCTCACATCTAAGGCCCTAATTCAACCAGTCCACCTTCCATTCTTGAGTTACAAAAAGCACAAGAACAACTTTGAATAATTTAGTTGTTAACTGTAAATGTTTTACAGCCCACCTTTTATGTGTGTGTGAAAGGGTTCTAGAACAATTACCCCCCCCCCCCCTGGGCCCTCACCCCCGGAATATTACCCCTCGGAAAACTACCCCCTATAAGGGCAATTACCCCCCGGAAAATTACTCCCTGGAGAATTATCCCCCGAGGACAACTATGATTTTTTTTGTAAATTGCAAATTGGAATAAAGCTCGCATTATTCGTCACAGTGTTACAAATTCCTGGGGAGTGATTATCAATGGGGGGGGGGGGGGGGGGGGGTAATTCTCCGGGGGTAATTGTCATGGGGGGGGGGGGGGGTAATTGTCCTCGGGGGATAATTTCCCGGGGGGTTATTTTCCTTGGGGGGTAGTTTTCCGGTTTCTTTTCTTTCCGGGGGGGGGGGGGGGTGATTGCCAAGGGGGTCATTGTCCTGATACGGTATGAAAGAGAGAGAGAGAGAGAGAGGTACAGAAAGAAAAAAGGACGGAGGGAGAGATAGGTGGAGAGAGAGAGAGAGGGAGAGCGGGAGAGAGATACAGAAAGAAAAAAGGAGAGAGATCGAGAGAGAAAGAGTCCGACAGGCGGAGACAGACATACATAAGAGGACGGAGGGAGAGATAGAGGGAGAGAGAGAGAGAAAGAGAGAGAGATAGAGAAGATTATTGGCTCTTTAGTGATAAAAAATGTGTCACACGAGTATATAAGATTTCTATTTTATTTGATTTGATTTTACTTACACTGGAAATAAATACAGGAAATACTATAATCAACAATAAAACAAACACATTAAAATAACATTAAAATTGAGTTATGATCTTTTCTGAATAAAACAATAGAGCAACAAAAACAACTGTTGATATTTCTACACATACAAACTCAGAGTATTTACAGTGATTGGAAATTTTGAGGGCCTACTTTGAAAGTACATCTAAATAGGATTAGTGTGTCACACGCATAGTTTTTAACAACATCGTGACTTTAATTATAAATTAATCACAATTGTTCTATAAGAAACAAAACCCGACTTTCCAATCGAAGACTAGGAAAAAGAAGGATTATGTTCTGATGAATTTGTGTTTTTCATGTCAAAGATGAGTTCATCCTCTTTCAAAGTGATACCAAAAAGGGCTATGCATAAATACACATATTTATTCTACAGTTTCATGAACAATGTCAATTGTAGTTTACGTACAATTCTGTAGGTTCCAGAATGCTGTAAACCATATAGCAGCATGATTTTTTTTACTTGCACGTCACTGTTTGACTGTATAAAGCAATTGTACACCCTTTTGTTTTCTGCACCTTCACCTGCTGTCATGACACATCTCATCCCAGTATAGCTTGTAAAAGCTGCTTCAGGGATTACCTCATCAAGTATACAGAATGAATAATGTTATTACGTATAAGTATTATGCAATAAAAAAAAACAAGATTAAGATAATCAAAAGGAACTGATGTTTCATGATGTAAATTTATCCATCTTTCAAATATTTTCAACCTGGAAAAGCGTCCATGTTATTTACAATTTGTCATTTGGATGGACAGGCTTCTATGGAAAAGTGATATTAGAAGGTGCATTTTTTCGTAATTGCTCCCAAAATTTGGGTAAATAATTTTGTTGAAAGACGGGTACTTAAGTGAAAAATGTTCTAATATAGTCAATAACTCAATTTTCATCAAAAGTGGATTTAGCTCCTTTTGGAATCAAGCTCTTCAAATATTCCTGCAAATGCTACGATCTTCAGACAATCTCTTCATTTTCGCCATCTTCTATTACGTCTACTTCTATTTCGCCTTCTTTTATGCTCTGATTTTTTTTTTAATTAAAAAAAAACTGTATTGCTCTTTATGTGTTACACGTTGCACGGGCAATGAGAAGAAAATAATTGAGATTTCTTTGCAATAAACTCCACATTCTTCAAATTATCTTATAAGAATTCTTTACGAGGTTTTCCTTCCGGCTTTTATCCGTACAGACGACCTACCATTACTGGGATCAATAATTTGACCATGCTATAACAATAATTTTATGATACAGGTCAGCGTTTCACGAAACTGTCGTGCAAGTTCACCGACATCCCATGTAATACACGCGTTTCAATCGGATAATAGGGACTTTTAGATTTGCACATCGACATTGTGGACTGCTACGTGTGACATAATTTTAAGGCACTGCCATTGCCTTAAAATGACGTCACACGTATAGCAGTCCACAATGTCGATGTGCAAATCTAAAAGTCCCTATTATCCGATTGAAACGCGTGTATAACATGGGATGTCGGTGAACTTGAACTTTAATAGCAGATTGACTATTACATTCATAAAGACCCGAATTCACAAAGGAGGTTTGTCGACAAACTGAGGTTTATGTACGTCATATGACGCGTTTTGACGCGTTTTTTACAAACCTGGTTTGTAAAAAACAAAAGGAGGTTTGTCGAAACAAAGGAGGTTTGTCGACAAATCGAGGTTTGTCGACAAACCTCCTTTGTGAATTTGGGCCTTAATATCTGGTCTTTATGTATCAACCATCACTAATGCAGGGTTTCTGGCTTTCCTGGCACAAAGTCGGGAATTTCCAATACCCGGCTGATCCATACCCAGTCCACATTCCGACATAGTTAACTTGAAGGGGATCCAGATCAGTGGCGTTCATAAGGGCCAGTTGTGTACCATAACGGCTTAATTTGATATGACCGTTGGCGAAGGATAGCTGGTAGTGGTCAAAATCCGGAATTCCTGACAGACTGAAGGAGTCAGGGTTAATGTTTTGATACAACGTATTCCAAGCAGAAGAATTGGAACTGGCAACTCGTCGTAAAACGCCACCGGTATTGCCCCATCCACCGATAACTGTATGATAGATATAATTTGACAAGTTCACATGTTTGTCCATGCATTTCTTTTCCACAAAAGTAAATGAGAAATAGATCATCAAAGTAAGCATGTAACATCTCTTGAAGAAACAGTGAAAGCAAAGAGTGGTGAAGTGAAGAGACTTACTAAAGAAATTAATGATCTTGAGCAGTATTCAGGAAGGTCGTGATAACATAAATACAAGATTAAGATAATAAAAAAGGACAACTGATGTTTTATGATGTACATTTATCCATCTTTTAAATATTTTTAACTGGGAAAAGCGTCCATAATTACGTACAATTTGATCATTTTGATGAACAGGACAATGTGATTGCAAAATAAAAATGAAAGGAAAAACAAAATTATAGAGAGGTTCAATGAACGGCCATTCATTGCATTGATCAATAAATCCCAATCTCATGAGCAGATCGATGTTGACATTGATATCATTATTGACAATGATATAATATAGTAACAGTTCGATGATCGCAAGCTCTATCATTAATGGGGCATCATAATTTCGGAAGAAGAAAAGCAAATTTCTGCTTGGTGATTTGAATGCCAACACGGCAGTCTTAATAATCCGAGGCATATTATGTACAACCTATCTTGACCGTGACAGTCTGCAAACTTTCCAAAAAACACATCTAAATATCCATTTATTTATTTATTCATTTTTAAGGGGTACAATCATATGTGTACAGAATTGTGGTAGTTTATACACAATTGGGAGTATATGATAGACACTTTATACACCGTAGATCACTGATGAGAACAACTCAAGTTAAACCTATTGCTTTTACGAATACAAGGCTGTGTCGAAAATACTGAATTACAAACTAGAATATACGTGTATATATTTACAGTTAAAGTTTGGATTCTTCGTTTGGAAAAACTGTGGCGTATCCACGCATTTGGACGGAATCCTGTTTGGACGTTAAAGGGGAAAGTCCACCCTGATATTATGTTGGTTTTAATAGAAACAGAAAAATGAGAGTAATATTATTTATACAGGGTTGCCTCTACAGTTAATAAACTGCTTCATGAAAAACAATCAAGACAACCAATATTAAACCCCCCCCCCAAAAAAAAAACAACAACAACAAACAAACAAACAAACAAACAAAACAATACAATATACTTACCGGAAATAATAATGCACAAAAGAATGAAAAATATTTACAACTAATTTAAAGATATAAATAGTATTCAAGTAAGTTACACTCCAAAGACTGACTTACAGTGATGAGATATTTAAGGTATATTTTTCAACACTTTCAGCACAGCTACAACAATTGTGATTTTGATATGTTTACACAAATTAAACTTTCTAGATTAATGCATCTTCCCATCTTATCATATAAATGACAGTTTTGGTGACCCCAATAACTTAGACAACAATATTCCTCCGAATGCTACGATCTTCAGATATTTTCGCCATCTTCTATAACGCCTACTTCTATTTCGCCTTCTTTTATTTTCTGTTTTCTGTTTTTTATTTTTTATTTTATTTTTTATACTCTTTACTTTTTACACATTTGCACGGGGAATGAGAAGAAAACAAATGTGACTTTTTTGCACTAAACTCCACATTTGTCAAATTATCAAATAAGAATTTTTACAAGGTCTTTCTTCCGGCTTTTTTCCATACAGACGACCTACACTTACTGGAATCAAAGATGTAACATCATTGTATTTTTACCATGCTATAACAATAATGTTATGACACGGGTCAACGTTTTACGAAACCGTCGTGCAAGTTCACTGTCATCCGATTGAAACGCGTGTATTGTCGGCGAACTTGAACCTATACGACTGCTTTGTGAAACGATACCGTGTTTATCATCACGAGAAAAGGCTACAATGTTTTAAATTAATCGACAATCCCAAGTTAAACAGAAGTTTGACTATAAAATCCATTTAATGTCTGGTCTTCATGTGTCAACCATCACTGATGCAGGGTTTCTGGCTTTCCAGGCAAAATGTCGGGAATTTCCAATACCCCACTGATCGATACCCAGTAAACATTCCGACATAGTTGATTGGAAGAGGATCCAGATCAGTGGCGTTCATAAGGGCCTGTTGTGTACCATAACGGCTTAATTTGATATGACCGTTGGCGAAGGATAGCTGGTAGTGGTCAAAATCCGGAATTCGTGACAGACTGAAGGAGTCAGGGTTATTGTGATGAGGATACAGCGCATTCCAAGTAGAAGTATCGGAACTGGCAACTCGTCGGATAGCGCCACCGGTATTGCCCCATCCACCGATAACTGTATGATAGATATAATTTGACAAGTTCACATGTTTGTCCATGCATTTCTTTTCCACAAAAGTAAATGAGAAATAGATCATCAAAGTAAGCATGTAACATCTCTTGAAGAAACAGTGAAAGCAAAGAGTGGTGAAGTGAAGAGACTTACTAAAGAAATTAATGATCTTGAGCAGTATTCAGGAAGGTCGTGCCTCTGAACAGTTGGAGTGGAAGAGGAAATGCGAGGAGAAAGTACTGATGAAATAGTGTTGAACGTGGCCCGTCGGATTGGAGTAAATCTTGACCACAAGGATATTGATCGCAGCCATGTAATCAATATGAGACCAACAACTGTGTCTATTAGTACCTCTGCTTCAGTATTTGACGAAGGAACCAAACAGGGAAACAGAAAGAAAACAAAGAAGTGTATCATAGTGAAATTATGCTTTTACAGAATTCGGCAGCAACTCTTTGTGAATCCGAAACTGGGCTTTTTTCTGAGCGTTCTGAGTCGTCATTTTTAAAGCTACATTCAAGAATTAAGTTATTGATGATTTCTAAGAAAAATCATTGTCATATTCGGAAACTCGGTCAAAAAATTTTGCTTCTATTTTTTAAAGCCCGTTTTGGTAAGTTAGAGTGGCCCTTGAAGCGAGGGTTGATTGATTGATTGATTTTTATTCGACAAGCTTCCAACATACAACAATATACAATATTAACAGATCAAAAATAAGTCAGCTTGAACGGGATAACCCACGAAAGCTCGAGAGCTTATTTCCAGTGGGGTCCCTTACAGACATGTATAAAATTAATAACTTAAACTAGTAATAATTATTTACAGACAGATTACTTACAAAGAATTACTTATTAAAGATAATAATAATCATAACAACATTAAACTGATGATAGAAATGGAAGAAGGAGAAGAAGAAAAAGAGGCGGAGGAAGAAGAGGAAAATAATGATGAATTTGTAGAATTTCTATAACGTACGAAAACATAAGTTATACAAAATGAAAAAGTATGAACCGGCAGAAGAATACAAATTTCAATCATATAACATGTCATTTATTTCTCTTATCTGACTGTCAAGTATTAGGTATTCCTTTAATTTCCTCTTAAAATGAGCATAGTTTTCTATTTCTTTTACACCATTGGGAAGGGAATTCCAATGTTTTATGGCATTGTAATAAAACGAATTTCCAATACTACCTACTCTTTCTGGTAAGTTAAAGTTGAATCGGCTATTTCTTGTATTATAATCATGTACGTCAGTTACAAGATCGAAGTTGGATCGAATATATTGATTCGACCTAGTATGATATATTTCATGCATGTGATGCAATACGATTTGTTTTGATCTTTGGTCGACTTCAAGAAAACCAGCTTTAGAAAGTTCGCTGTAGCCAACATGAGTTCTTGGACCAGAACAGTTGATAAATCTCACCATTTTGTTTTGTATAATCTTCAACTTCTTTTGATCTGACTTGTTTATGTTACTATACCATGCAGGGTTAGCATAGTCAAATAAACATTGAATAAGAGCAAAACAGAGTGTACGTCTTGCTTTTAAATCCATACAACTTTGATACCTGTACAAAAATTTCAGACGAGAATTTGCTTTTTTTACAACTGATTCTACTATAGATGAAAATGAAATTGCGTAGCCAACTCAATGCCTAAATACTTCACAGAATCTTTTCTCTTGATTACTTGATTATTTTGTGTCACTTTGAATTCAAATGACTTTTAAGAACTACTTTTAGAACAAAACAAAATGATTTATGTTTTTCCCAAGTGTAAAGAAAGCTTATTATCAGTCATCCAATCGACACACGTAGACAGCTGTTCACTGAGCTTTTCCTCAATATATTTAGGATCAGGATTTGAATAGAGTAGTACGCTGTCATCTGCGTACAATAATAGTTTAAAGTCTTTTATACAAATACAAACTTGAAAATAGAATTGGGCCTAAAATGCTTCCCTGAGGAACACCGCATGTTATAGGTATTAGTTTGGAACGAATATCATGAATGGCCACTACTTTGTGTCGATTAGATAAGTAGGATCTGAACCAATCTAAACTTGCCTTATTAAAACCCATTAGTTGTAACTTCTTCAATAAGACGCAATGATTAACTGTATCAAAAGCTTTTTGCAGATCAAGGAGCACCATACCAACAAAGCGCCCTTGGGAAGTTTCCGTCCTCAAATAATCAGTCAAATGAATTAGACATGTTTCAGTCGAATAATCATGTCGAAAACCAGATTGAAATTCATAAAATATATCATTTTCTTTGAAGTATCTTTCAATTTAAACACAGACCGATTTTTCTAGAAAAACGGAGCGAGAAGATTATCTATATTTCTAGGATAGAGAGAGAGAGAGAGAGGGGGGGGGGGGGGGATGTCTCAAAACGACTCCGAAACTCAGCGAAACTGACTCACTTAATTCGTATCTGTCGTCTGACACGTTACTTGCGAAGAGTCCAATGTGCGCATCATTGTCAGCGCTGACCATGAAGTCAAATGACGTCACATTCTCAGCAATCCAGAATCCAGGAAAGGTGTACTCTCTGGTAGTACCCCCATCAGGTGTGTATAATACGGGACACTCTGTAAAACACGTACGAGATAACCGTGGAGAGGAAGAGAGAGAGAGAGAGAGAATGGTTGAAGGGTATTACGGGCGGAACGTGCCATAAACATGACAACTATACAACTATACGTCCATCGAATGGACGTGTAGTGTAATTTAGGACTGCAATGTTATACTTTTTATATTAACAGTACAACATTTCATGTTGTTTCTTTATTCATTTGTTTATTTATTCATCATAGGTTTTATTTTCGTTTATTTATTATTTGTTTTTATGTTTATATTTTATTTATTACTAACCATTAATTTTAATTAGTTGTTTACATATTTATCCATTTTTAATCATTTCTTAATTTATCTATTTGTTATGTATATATTTATTTATCATGTATTATTTTTTTAATTTATCTTAAGAAAGGGTAGTCTCATTCAGAGCTTCGAAGATCCTCCTTTACAAGGGAGTCCCGTTTCCTTGAGTAATGCACAAAATAAGTCACCTACTACTCCACCAACACTTTGTGTGTATAATGATCAAGTTGTGCTAGCAGTAATGTACTTACCACACACTGGACCGTAGAACTTCTCAGGGCAAGTACATAGAAACGACGTGACTAACTGTTGGCAAGTCCCTCCATTTTTACAAGGAGTCGGAAAACAAACTGTGATAAAAAGAGGGTAAAACATGGGTAAATCATGTGATAAGAGCTAAGGAGAAGGGAAGTTCCTGTGTTCAGAGGCGGCGCTCCGGGGGGGGGGGGGGGGCAGGTACCCCCATAATTACCCCTTTTGATCTTTGATAAGTGCCCCATTTATTTTAACATGTGCTTCTTTGTCTCTTTAATAAGAGCCACTTCCCCCTTCTCATAAAAGCCCCCTTTCACCTCCGATAAATGCCCCTATTAAAATCTGATCGGTGCCCCTTTTCTTTCAACAATTGCACATTTTCCTGTATTATTAGTGCCCCTTTTTCATTCTCATAAGTGCCCCTTTTCATGTATGGCCAGCGCCTCTTTTCAGATGCGATAAGTGCCCCTTTTCACCTCTGATAATTAACCTTTTAACAATGATATGTGCCCCTCTTTTCTTTCTAATAAGGAACCTATCCCTTTTTCATAAATGCCCCTTTTCACTTCTTATAAATGCCCCTATCAAAATCTGATGGGGGCTCTTCTCCGTCGACAAATTCCCATTTCCCATTCTCATAAAATCCCTTTTCATCCCTGGTGCGTGCCTCTTTTTTTTAGGTGTAAGAAGTGCCCTATTTTTACCTCTAATAATTAGCCTTTGTACTTTGACACGTGCTCCTTTTCTTTTCTAATAAGTGTCTTAACCCTTTCGATAAGTGTCCCCTTTTCCTCTCATCATTAAACGTGCCCCTAATTTCAAGCGACTAAGAGCAATTTACCGCAAAGCTCGCTCGCTACGCTCGCTCGTAGTTATACAGAGCGTCCCAGAAAAAACGATGTATAAAGAGAAACAAATCATCCCTGATAATGTAAGCACAATACCGTATGAGTCAAAAAAAGTTTACACCTAGAAAATTGCTAATTTTTTAGAAAAATCATCTATGAACAGTAAATTATTATACATTTTATGACAGAGTGCTTTATCCCAAATCATTTGGTATACTTTTTGTGTGGTATGTGTTCACGCTTGGGTGAACAGGAGGCATCGTTTGCGAGAGTGCAAAAATCAACTTGCGCCAAAGTGAGGCCTACACATTATGAACATTACTGACAAAGAAAGCGGACAAAATATACAGTTCCTCAGGTAGACAAAGGAACATCCCTTCACTGCTATTATGTAAAAATGTGTAGAACAGGTGTCACATGCATATTCACCTTTTGACATAATAGCAGTGAAGGGATGTTTCTTTGTCTACCTGAGCATAGGCGCCGGAAGTGGGGGGGGGGGGCAGGGGGGGGGCAGTTGCCCCCCAGTCAAAAAAAGTGGGGGGGGGGCAAAACGCATTTTTGCCCCCCCCTAAACGCCCCCCCTCCAAAAAAAACAAAAAAAACAGTAAATGAGTAAACATGGTTTGTATTTTGAATCCAAAAGAATGTAACAATAATAAAAACCTGACTTAAATCACATATACAATTCCATTCAAAGAAAAAGGAAAATCACAGGAATTAAATTTCATAAACATTGCGCATGCCACCTATACGGTATTTAAATTAGCGATACGCGCATATCGTGGACATATTGTGCGAGAATGGGAAAGCGTGTCCGTTATTTTGTTAAAGGGGTGAGAAGACATGAGCCCCCGAACGCTGGCGTACTGATATGGGGGGGGGGGGGGTGATGTATTTTTTATTCGAAACAAGTGATTTACAAATGTTGATGTTGTAACATGATTTTCCGGCATTTTTTCTCCCTTTGTTTTTGTAAGTCATACCTTTTTATGCGTTTGTTGGAAAATAAGAAATTCCCAAATTACAGTCAGGCGAAATACGCTTATTTAGAAGCCTTTATGTCATGGTCTGCAAAGTGGCTGGGCTCGAGCCCCCCCCCCCCCCCCCCCTCCTTTTTGAAAAAGTATGTTAAAGAGAAAAATAAAGAAAGACGGAGAAAAAAATAAGTGACCTCCCACAAAATAATGTCACAAATAAGGTATAAAAAATACTCATCTGACCGTAATTAAATGCTTAAAACCCCAGAGCTTACGGGGGCTCCGCCCCCGGACCCCACCAAGGGACCTAAGGCGGGCCCCTGGATGCTCATCTGACCGTCATTAAATACCTAAAACCCCTAAGCTTCCGGAAGCTCTGCCCCCTGGAACCCCACCAAGGGCTCTAAGGCGGGCCCCTGGATGCTCATCTGACCGTTATTAAATACCTCAAACCCCTGAGCTTCCGGGGCTTTGCCCCCTGGACCCCACCAAGGGCCCTAAGGCGGCCCCCTGGATGCTCATCTGACCTTAATTAAATACCTAAAATCCCTGAGCTTCTGGGGGCTCTGCCCCCTGGACCCCACCAAGGGCCCTAAGGCGGGCCCCTGGATGCTCATCTGACCTTAATTAAATACCTAAAACCCCTGAGCTTCCGGGGGCTCTGCCCCCTGGACCACACCAAGGGCCCTAAGACGGCCCCTGGATGCTCATCTGACCGTAGTTAAATATTAAAACCTCTGAGCTTCTGGGGGCTCCCCCCCCCTTGGAACACGTCAATTGCCTTACAGAGGGCCCCTGGATGCTCATCTAACCGTAATTAAATACCTAAAACCCCTGAGCTTCCGGGGGCTCAGCCCCTTGACCCCTGCCGAGGCTCATGCCCTGGACCCCACGCCAATTTACGCTCTACCTGATGGATAATAATACTCCACTTTGAAAAATGTTTCGCGGGACCTGCATGTAACGTGTAAGACTGGTGGTGATGCAGATTTTTCGTCTGCCCCCCCCCTTCCGAACTTTTTTTCTCATTACGTCACTGCCCCTGGAATGTGAGCCCCCCCCCCCAATCCCAAACTGCTTCCGGCGCGCCTGTACCTGAGGAACTGTATATTTTGTCCGCTTTCTTTATCCGTTATGTTCATAGTGACAGTATGTATTATTTTGGGATTAGCGAAGTGAGAGAATGAATTGAATGTATCAAATGAAATGCATTGCATATGATTTTTGCAGAAGCAAAGTCACACACACAAACACACACGCGCACAAACGTTCGTTGATATTTGATATTCGATATTTGATATGTGTGGCATGATTAATTTTGTTAGGGATGTTATTTGGATTTTCAAAGACCGAATTAATTCCCAAATCCCAAGCAACTTTGGCGCAAGTCGATTTTTGCACTCTCGCAAACAATGTCTCCTGTTCATAAAAGCGTGAACACATACCACACAAAATGATACTAAATGATTCGGGATAAAAACACTATTTCATAATATGTATAATAGTTTACTGTTCATAAATGATTTTTAAAATAATTAGCAATTTTCTACGTGTAAACTTTTTTTGGACTCACAATAGGGGTATATACCAATGTCTATTTTTTTTTATATTTTCGCTTTGAGATTTCCCTTTGAAGGTGTCCTTTTTTGTTGGTGCCCCCCTCCGCCTTTGGAAGTCGCTCCGCCACCTCTGCGTGTGTTATAGAGTAAACAAAGAAAAATAGGGGAGTAACCTGGGTAAATCGTGAGGTAAAAAGAGGGGGAATGGGAGGCCTTTAACTTCGTCTCTCAGAGTATTTCAGACAAGACGTGTCTATCCCCTGACCCCACTCCCATCGGACCTCGAATTTTAACTTTGTTTATTTATACCTAACCCAGCCATCATAGCGCTGCAGTTGAATATTTGCGTTGGTACGGTGTGGCGAAGATCAAAATCAAATCGGCCAGATTCTGGACTATGTCATTCGTTTACGGTATTATCCTCCCGATTTTTTCGCGATGTCATTTAGCTTTGCACTCGTAATTTTTGTATAAAATCACAATTATATGATAAATTCTCGCATCAGATTCGGTGTGTGCTTGAGTCTTATGAATAGGCCTATTTATGACTAGCGCATGACGTATAAGTTTCTTTTGAGCCACTCAAATGCAGCGCTAGGATGGCTGGGTTAGGTTTTAAAAAAGTCGCCACCGTGCCAGAAAATCCTGGATCCGCCAATGGAGCAGCCGGTAAGGTATAGTCTTACGGTCTTGTGAAGGCATTGTTGGAGATTCCGTTGTCGATGATGACGTTGCCGTGGCCGTTGGTGTCGGGGTCTCACTAGTTGCTTCGTCTGTCAGGGTACTTGATGATAAAACCGTTGACTTTGTGGTAGTTGTGGTGGTGGTGGTGGTGGCGGTGGTGGTGGTGGTGGTGTCTTTGTCAGCAACACTTATTGGAGGATTTTCAAACGAGTGGCATTGATAGCCAGTCACCGTCTCTTCGCACCAACCATGCTCACACGGGTCATTCATGCAGTCTGCAAAATCGTACAAAATAACATGAAAACTTTCATCAGAAACACGGATTGCTAGGCGGGAAAGCAAATTCGAATATCGAATTTATCATCATCGTCGTCGTTGTCATCATAATAGTAACAACAAGGGTAATTATGTCAATGTTAGTACAATGTAATAATAATGATTTTGGTAATAATAACAATAATGATAACATCAATATCAATACTAATCACAACAGCATCATCACCAACATCAACATAATCATTTGACAATATTAAGAAAAAGAAAGAAAAAAGAAAGAGGAAAACGAGAAAGAGGGTAGGAGGAAAAGAAGGAGGAGGGGAAGGAGGGGGGGGGGGGGGAGAAAAGAAAAAGAAACAAAGAAAGAGGAAAATGATAAAGAGGAGATTAACGGTATTACTATTAGCCTCCCGATTTTCTCGCGATGTCAATTATTTTAAGTAAACATAGCTTTACACTCGTAATTTTAGAATGAAATCACATTTAAATGATAAATTCTCGCATCAGATTCGGTGTGTGCGTATTATGAATATTTATGATTAGCGCATAACGTATAAGTTTCTCTTGAGCCACTCAAATGCAGCGCCACGATGGCTAGGTTAGGTTAAAACAAAGTCCGCCAATGGAGCAGCCGGTAGGGTATAGTCTTACGGTCTTCTGAAGGCGTTGTTGGAGAATCCGTTGTCGATGATGACATTGCCGTGGTCGTTGGTTGCGGGGCCTCACTAGTTGCTTCCTCGGTCAGGGTACTTGTTGATGATAAAACCGTTGACTTTGTGGTAGTTGTGGTGGTGGTGGTGGTGGTTGCGCTGGTAGTAGTGGTGTCTTTGTCAGCATTACTTATTGAAGAATTTTCAAACGAGTGGCATTGGTAGCCAGTCATCGTCTCTTCGCACCAACCATGCTCACAGGGGTCAATCAAGCAGTCTGCAAAATCGTACAAAATGATATGAAAACTTTCATCAGAAACACCGATTGCTGGGCGGGAAAGCACACATTTGAATATCGAATTAATCATCATCGTCGTCGTCGTCATCTTAACAACAATGTTAGTAATGATAATAATAATGTTAATAACAATAATGATAACATCAATATTAATAAAAAATAACAATAGTTATCATAATCAGCATCATCATCAACATAATAATTTTTCAATAATAAGAAAAAGAAGGAAAAAAGAAAGAGGAAAATGAGAAAGAGGGGAAAAGGAAAAGGGAGAGGAGGGGAGAAGAAGAAAAAGAAGAAAAAGAAGAAGAAGAAGAAGAAGAAGAAGAAAGAGGAACATGATAAAGAGGAGAGGAGGAGGAGGAAAGTAGAAGAAGAAGAAGATGAAAAGGAAGAAAAGGGAGAAGAGAAGAGTACGAAGAAGAAGCAGAAGAAGAAGCAGAAGAAGAAAAAGAAGAAGATATATGTTAAAGAGAAGAAGAAGACGAAGAAGAAGAAGAAGAAAAAGAAGAAGATGGAGAAAAGAAGAAGATGAATAAGGAGAAGAATAGAGGATTATTTCTTGTAAAGCTCTCATGTCTGTCATACATGACTCTTCCGGTGCTAAACTGCTCTTACCCCCAGCTGTTATAGCATGGCTACTATTACGGTGTCCTAGCATTTCAAGGAACTAACCCATTTACTTGACCTCGGTGGAGCCAGTCAAAAACGATGAATACCAAAGGACAGTATTACCGTGACAGTGATTCGAACCCGTACCTTGTGCTTTATAGTCTGGGGACTTATCCACTAGACCATAAAATGATACATGTACAGCAAACGCACTCAATGCTCAGGAACACACACGAACATTATGTATGTCAAAATTGGTGGGGAGGGGGGGGGGGCGGATAGGTCGCCCACCCCCGGCATTAACGCCCATACCGTACCGGGAAGGCGACAGACTCTTCTTCCTGGAGGGATACCGCGTTTGTTCTTCCTCCTGCATTGGGTATCATCGAGAGAAGATGCTGGGATGAGCTTAGGGATGGTCATCACCGTAGACCCATCTTCTCGCTGAATCGTGATGCATGGGCGAAACATGGGTAGGGTGTAGTTGAGTCCGTGGCCATCGCTACAGCAGGTCTGCCCTCTGTTGTCAGGACTTGACTGAATCGAGGCCTGTGCAGTTGATTCTTTTTCCACAATAATAGTAATAATAATAATAATAATGATGATGATAATAATAATAATAATTTAAAAACATGATAATGATAATGATATTAATAATATGTATTGTTTACCCAGGGTTTCCTCATTAGTATTAATAATGTGAGAGATAGAGTGAAAGATGGGAAAATGTCATACAGCTATAATTATATGGAGGAGAATATGATGGCAGTGACTTTTTTGTGACGCGAATCTATTTAAGAACGATAGTGGAAAACTTTAAATGTTACATATTAATAATTATAACCTTGATCATTGTGTTTGCTGGAACGATTTTTGTCGTTGGTTAGGTTTAAATTTGTTATTTGTTATTGTAGAGTGCTTGATTACTAACAATTCGTCACCTTTGATGCATAATTGAAAAAAAATCTTACTTAACAACAGAACATGGGTGTCAATCCCGGGGGGATGGGGGGGGGGATATATCCCCCCCAATATTTCAGGTGTGGGGGGGGGGGGAGTTGGCCTGTACAATCAACCCCCAATAATTCACCAACAACAACAAAAAGTTAAGAGAAAAATTAATGATGAGAGCCCGATGAGAGTAGTTAATGGTTATTACTCGCAAGATGACCATCAATATACACATTTTGCTATCACATTTTCATAATACATACATATATAAAAAGAAAACGAAGTCAATGAGACTACCTTATATGAGACAAGAATAAATTGAATTCTCGCTCATACGGCTTCATCAGGAATTGATGAATTTATTCAATTTATTGAATCAACAGCATCATATAAATGCAGTGCGCCATATGCAAAGCCGCAGCGTTAAAAAGCAACGAGCTAAATGTTAAGCACGAAACGCAAAAGTGCAAAAAAGAAGTACAGAGTGGGAGAGAGAGATAATGAGAGACAGAGAGGATAATAACCCAGGTAGCAAGCCCATGTGGGACCCACATGGGTCCCATATTCTCTGAAACATGGGCCCCATTTGGAAAACCATCTCGGGCCCTAAGGCATCTGCACCCAAGAAGCATATGGGACCCATATGCCATATGACTTTTTGCCAGTTCAATCTGAAGTGATTTTTTATGCTATGTGGGGTTGATGATGTTTTTTTTTAATAATGCAAGTAAAGTAATAAAATATTGTGTCATTGAAGAGAAAGACGGTTTTGTCCAAATGGCAGCCTGTAGGAGACGAAACTTTCAGTTTGTTCCCTGATTCATACTCAGTATCTATTTTGTTTTATTGATTTCTTTGTTCATTTATATCTCTACATGTAAAATATTGAAGAGCTATTTTTCCGAAAGGAGCATAATCTTTTGATAGCAAATGGAGATATTGATATACATTTTCCTCTATTTACCTTGAACAAAATTATTAACCTAAATTACGAGAGATATTATGAACACATGCATCTTTTAATAACAATTTTACATAGACACCTGAACAAAATCGGGTAAACAAAGAGTTCTTTCTTAAGTTACACACATGGATCTAGTGCCTCTTGAAAATAAGCTCTTTGTATGTACATAAACAGGCAATACAACAGAATACTCCTGTTCGATATTTTGGAGAAAGATTATTATGTCACAGCTTTATATGTATTGTATTCAAACGTAACAGGAATACGATAGTTAAGGTGTTTTTGAAGGTTAGAATGATATTAAGTTTGAAGTTTTGTTTATAACACCCTTCCAATAATAATGCACCTTCTAAGACTGGTTATAGTTTTTTGAAGAAAAAAATAGTGCTCTGGTCAGGGCATTAGGGGAATATTATGCTTATATTGTAGAGCGTATCTGGTATGGTAAGTATATCTGGGTGAAGAAGGAGATCATAATGGAAGTTTGTTGTTTAGTAGTTGGAACGTAAGTTTTATATTATGTTTTTAAGAAACAGACAGTTGGTATGAGATCAGGAGTGGAAATTTTCTGTCATTTTGAGAACCAAATTTTGCATCAATGATATTCTGTTTTATTGAATTGAGTTTCCCGCAGAGAGGATTCAGTTGGTTTAATCAAAGAAGGAAGAGAGTGAAAGGAAGAACCAAAAGCAATATGTTTTTCCTCTACTAATGAGAACTATGTTCTTTTAGATCTCCTTACACAAAACATTGGGGTGGGTTTTTTCACGATGAATGTTGTTTGGAGACATCAATATTCATAAAATGTATTTTTCTATCACCAGAAAATAAAGAATTTTTTGTCTACATGAACCTTTCCTGGTTGCTTATTAATGCATTTGCCCACTGGTAACACAAGTTGATATCCCTCACCATTGGGTTTTTTGGGGGGTAATGTCTAAATTTCGTTTAAAAAAATAGATGATATCAGTCTTGTAGGCCTACACTGCAGGCAAGAGTCAGGACTAACATTTAGCATGTTATTAATGTTATTACCACTCTTATATTCTCTGAAATGTTCTCTTTATTAAGAGTGACTTGAAAAAAGTTAATAACTTGGAAGGGAGGGGGTGCAACCTGCCACATGCTTCTATCTCTTGGTTGCTTTGATCCATTGCCGATAATAGTTTGGCACCTACAATATATCATCCCCCCAACCACGAATACAAATAGACACACCTGCAACAGAAACCGCAACCTCGCGTATTGAATGCCCATTGTTGGCATATCTCTAATTCTATTTCAATGCGAATTTAGATTTTTTTTTTTAAAGTAAAATTAAATAAAAACAAACGTACTTTATTCCGTTAAAGGTTATTTCCTACTTACCAGCTATCATCATCAGCAGCAGCGTAACCAAGATTATCGTTCTCATCAACATGATTAAGAACGATAGATTACATGATTTGACATGGTGCCAATACACATGCAGATCCGACATGATTATATCTGTAAGTTGATTGGGAGATACACAGAAACAATTTTGATTTAGATGATAGATGATAGCTAATTAATGGACTCATGTCAATTACAAAAAGTAAATAAAATGAGTAGAAATTGTGATCTCACAGTAAGTGGCGAATTATATATTTTTAAAGCATGATTATGGTATATGATACAAAAGGAAAATGGTTTAAAAAACAATGCATTTCAATTTGAGAATTCCATGCGCACAATCATCATGATTATGAACGATAGATCACACTATTTGTGACAATACACAGGCAGATCTGACATGATTATACTATCCGTAATTTGATTATAAGATATAAAGAAACAATTAACGTAATTAAAGCGATGGCTTATGCATGCACTCACGTCGATTACAAAATTGATATGAATTGGAAATACGGTCACTCGATACGGCTATCTAATTATAACGCTTTAAAGCATGATTATAGCATATGATATTACAATGATGTAAACAAAAATTGCTGTTCTACTTTTCAAACATATTTTCCGTCTTGTGTTTAAGTTAATATTATTCTCCTTCTAAGAATTATTTTGTTTACTATTTAAAAAAAATATATTCTCCCCTTTCTATAATCTCAGCTATTCATCACCCAGTCCCCCATCTTGCGGGGCCCAATTCGTGAGCGGCTTTTCAAACTCAATTCGCTCGATTTGGTGTATACTTTTTGCCAGGATATAATCTAAAAACTATGACTTTTTCCAGCATAAATATAGGACAAGCCTTGGATTTCTAGGAGGTTCTCCTGGGGAAAAGACGGTTAACACAAGAAGCGGCCCCGTGCATTCGCGCCTGCACTTGACCACAACATCCGATAACTGTCTCGCATCTTATACACATACATATTTCGGTTGCATATACTTTATGGAGCGGACATTGAGGATGAACAATATTTTTGAAAGCATTATTTCTGTTTTGCTCGCTAGCTTAATTTGTAAACTGGAAAGTTTATATTTAAGCAAGAGGCAAACACCCCTAGGTCATATGTCGACAACAATAAGAACAACGAAAGACTTACCATTTCCTGCTACTCATCTCAGGCGGGATTTTTATGGAAAGCATATATACATGTACACAAAGATTGGGAGGTCGCCTCGATGCGTCTAATATCAGCAACGATTAGAGACGGTAGTGATAGTAACGAAACAGCAAGCAGTCTAATGCAACGACTTAATGATAACAACTAGCTGATGATGCGATAAATTATCTTTAATTATTTACAAGTTGGGGCAGCGTGCCCTTTCTGGAGTTGGCCTATATTATTATATAGTTTGCAGGTACATGTATGTATCTGCCCATGTCAGTCGTTTTGTGTATATTAAACAGCGTATGCGCTGTAAGACTATGCTGACTGCATACTGTACTTGAAAGGGGAAGTGCACCATAATATTAAGCTGGTTGTAGTAGAAGAAAAAAGTGACAGAAACAGGTCAGTAAAAATTTAGGCAAAATCCGATTAAAAATAAGATTACAAGGAATTTTTGAAGTTGCGATCATTCAAACACAAATTGGCAACACTGCGACGTATCTCGCAAGATTCCTTCCTATTTGCTCTGTACTAAAAAAATCAGAAATGTCTGTTTTCCCTTAAAAAAATGTTGCTCAGAAATCCTCTGTACGGCCATGCATTATGGCTCAAGGCATGGGCACACAGAGCATTTTTTCTGTTGGGAACCGGGGGGGGGGGGGGGGGGTCGAACGAATTATTGCTAATTTAATGTATTTTTTTAATGTTTTTTTATTTGTGGGAACTGCCCCCCTACCCTAGCCCCCGCTGCGTACAGTCATGGTTCAGTTGCAAAGCAATGGCCTCGTAACTGTGAGGCCCCAGGATCAAAACCGTGTCGATGTGCTATATTAGTGCACTTTTGTGGGGCATTAATCCTCATTACTGTCATTTATGACTTAAGGGCGTAGGTCCCCTAGTTGATAAGCATATCAGCATATGCTTTAGCAGTCACGCAAAACAAACACTGGCAAATTATTATTCAATAAACTCTGAGAATGTATACTTTTATCTAGATCTATTAGGAATAAATCATTTATAAAAAAATTCCATAAATTGTAAATAAATTATGTAAATTATGCTAATTTTCCTTCATTTGGCAGTACTTATATTTTGATTTGATTTTATTTCTGCATTTTTCCAAATATAATAACAGATTAACAAAAAACATATAAACGTAAGGTAAAATACAAAATATACAAACAATGATAACTTCATGTCAAATGTTATTATTTTGTTTACATATGTACATATAATAACGAAACTTAATATTTCTATATCATTATTATAAATGGAAAGTATTCTCCAAACTATCAGTTGAAAAAATGCAGGAGACCGCAATTATACATAAGCGAAGCTTGACTAGGATGGCGGCCTCAAAAAGAAAAAAAAAATCTTAAGGTAAAACTTAAAATGAAAAAGTGTTTAAACGTTCTTTGTGTATGAGTTTGTGAGTGTGCTGTGTGAGTGAATATATTGTGTGTGTATGTATGTATGTGGGAGTGCGTGTGCGCGCAAGCGTGCGTGTTGGTATATGTGTGTGTGTAGCGAATAGTGCCATGTGCAGCACGTAACTCTCTGTTGTATAATCGACACGATGCGCCATTGCTGTAGCGCATATGCACTCACAACAGAAAAATGCTTAACCTCCCAATACCCAAGCCCAGATTTGTTACAATATATTGACCAATGAGAGCTCGTCTGACTAAAATAGGGTGTAAAATTACACCCCTCAAATGACTATTCTGTACACCCTTGCGTATTTCCGTGTTTTACTCCCTAAAAGGTGTAATAGGGGGCGCACTATTTTTCCAATTTCGTTTTACCCCCAGGAACACCTTTTTATCTCTGTGTGTAGTGGTTAGGGAGTCTTCAAGTAATCATTATATTTACCCATGCCATTTATACAGCATATACCACTAATGATCCATTTTCTAAGTGGGTTCTAGGACAATTACCCCCTGGACAATCACTCCCCCCCGAAATATTACCCCCCGGAAAATTACCCCTCGGAGAATTACCCCCCCGAGGACAACTATGACATTTTTTGTAAATAGCAAATTGGAATGGGAATGAAGCTCGCATTATTCGTCACAGTGTTACAAATTCCTCGGGAGTGATTGACAATGACAATGTGGGGGGGGGGAGGGGGGTAGTTTTCTGGGGGGGGGGAGGGTAATTGTCCTCGGGGAGTAATTCTCCGGGGGATAATTTTCCGGGGGTAATAGTCCTTGGGGGTAGTTTTCCGAGGGTTATTTTCCGGGTGTGATTGCCCAGGGGGTAATTGTCCTGATACGGTGTGAAAGAGAGAAAGAGAGAGACAGACAGACAGACAGAAAGAAAAGGGAGAGAGGTCATTGTTGGAGCCTTATAGTTTAATTTCTTTTATTTTCTTAAAAGTTTAATATTTCCTGCAGGACTGATGTCTTTGCAATATTTGTTGTTTTGTATTCATTTACATGTTTGTAATTTGTGTTGTACTATTGCAGGGTCCCCTAGTATAACAGTGTTGTACTCACTGATGGGGTTACCCTGGGTAAATAAATAAAAAAATAAAATAAATAAATAGATCGAGAGAGAAAGAGCCCGACAGGCGGAGACAGACATACATAAGAGGACGGAGAGAGAGAGAGAGAGAGTGAGAGAGTGAGATAGAGACGATATATATTGACTCTTTAGTGATAAAAAATGTGTCACACGAGTATATAAGATTACTATTTTATTTGATTTGATTTCACTAACACTGGAAATAAATACAGGAAATACTATAATCAACAATAAAAAGATACATTAAAATAACATTAAACTTGAACTATGATCTTTTCTGAATAGAACGATGTCTTAAACTTGACTAAAGAGCAACAAAAACAACTGTTGGTATTTCAACACATTCATATAGATATAAATTCCGAGTATTTACAGTGATTCGAAATTGTAAGGGCCTACTTTGAAAGTACATCTAAATAGGATTGTAACTGTGTCACACGTACATTATTTTGAACAACATTGTGACTTTAACTAGAAATTAATCAATAACTAGAAACTAATCAAGAAACGAAACCCGACTTTCCAATCTTTAACTAGAAAAAAAGGATTTTGATCTAATGGATTTGTGTTGATCATGTCAAAGTTGAATTCATCCTCTTTTAAATGATACTCCAAAAGGGCTATTCATGAATACACATATATATTTACTATACTGTTTCATGAGCAATGTCAATTGTAGTTTACGTACAGAATGAATAATGTTATTACGTCTAAGTATTATGTGATAAATGTGATAACATAGATACAAGATCAAGATAATAAAAAAGGACATCTGATGTTTTATGATGTACATTTATCCATCTCTCAAATATTTTTAACCTGGAAAAGCGTCCATAATTATGTACAATTTGATAATTTTGATGAACAGGACAATGTGATTGCAAGATAAAAATGAAAGGAAAAACAAATTAAAGAGAGCTTCAATGAACGGCCATTCATTGCATTGATCAATTAATCCCAATCTCATGAGCAGATCGATGTTGACATTGATATCATTATTGACATTGATATATCTAGTAACAGTTCGATGGTCACAAGCTCTATCATTAATGGGGCATCACAATTGCGGAAAAAGAAAAACAAATTTCTGCTTGGTGATTAGAATGCCAACACGACAGTCTTAATAATCCGAGGCATAGTATGTACAACCTATCTTGACCGTGACAGCCTGCAAACTTTGCAAAAAACACATCTAAATATCCATTTATTTATTTATTAATTGTTAAGGGGTACATTCATATGTATACAGAATTGTGGTAGTTTGTACACAATTGGGAGTATGATAGACACTTTATACACCGTAGATTACTGATGAGAACAACTCAAGTTAAACCTATTGCTTTTACGAATACAAGGCTGTGTCGAAAATACTGAATTACAAACTAGAATATACGTGTACATATTTACAGTTAAAGTTTGGATTCTTCGTTTGGAAAAACTGTGGCGTATCCACGCATTTGGACGGAATCCTGTTTGGACTTTAAAGGGGAAAGTCCACCTTGATATTATGTTGGTTTTAATAGAAACAGAAAAATGAGAGTAATATTATTTATACAGGGTTGCCTCTACAGTTAATAAACTGCTTCATGGAAAACAATCAATATAAACAATATTATACCCCCCCCCTCTAACAAAAAAAATAAAAAAATAAAAATACAAAATACTTAGCGGAAATAATAATGCACAAAAGAAGGAAAATATTTACAACAAATTTAAACATATAAATAATATTCAAGTAAGTTACACTCCAAAGACTGACTTACAGTGATGACATATTTAAGGTATATTCTTCAACACTTTCAGCACAGCTACAACAATTGTGATTTTGATATGTTTACACAAATTAAACTTTCTAGATATTAATGCATCTTCCCATCTTATCATATAAATAATTCATCTTTAAATGACAGGTTTGGTGACCCCAATAACTTAGACAACAAATATTCCTCCAAATGCTACGATCTTCAGATCTTTTCGCCGTCTTCTATTACGCCTACTTCTATTTCGCCCTCTTTTATTTTCTGTTTTCTGTTTTTTATTTTTTATTTTATTTTGTATACTGTATTGCTCTTTATGTTTTACACATTTGCATGGGGAACGAGAAGAAAACAAATGTGACTTTTTTGCACTAAACTCCACATTTTTCAAATTATCAAATAAGAATTCTTTACAAGGTCTTCCTTCCGGCTTCTTTCAATACAGACGACCTACCATTACTGAAATCAATGATGTTACATCATTGTATTTCTACCATGCTATAACAATAATGTTATGACACGGGTCAACGTTTCACGAAACCGTCGTGCAAGTTCACTATCATCCGATTGAAACCCGTGTATTGTCGGCGAACTTGAACTTATGACTGCTTTGTGAAACGATGACGTGTTTATCATCACGAGAAAAGGCTAAAATGTTTTAAATTAATTGACAATCCCAAGTTCAACAGAAGTTTGACTATACAATCCATTTAATGTCTGGTCTTCATGTGTCAACCATCACTAATGCAGGGTTTCTGGCTTTCCTGGCAAAATGTCGGGAATTTCCAATACCCCACTGATCCATACCCAGTAAACATTCTGACATAGTTGATTGGAAGAGGATCCAGATCAGTGGCGTCCATAAGGGCCAGTTGTGTACCATAACGGCTTAACTTGATATGACCGTTGGCGAAGGATAGCTGGTAGTGGTCAAAATCCGGAATTCGTGACAGACTGAAGGAGTCAGGGTTAATGGTCACAGGATACAACGCATTCCAAGTAGAAGTATCGGAACTGGCAACTCGTCGGATAGCGCCACCGGTATTGCCCCATCCACCGGTAACTGTATGATAGATATAAGTTGACAAGTTCACATGTCCATTTCTTTTCCACAAAAGTAAATGAGAAATAGATTCTCAAAGTAAGCATGTAGCATCTCTTGAAGAAACAGTGAAAGCAAAGAGTGGTGAAGTGAAGAGACTTACTAAAGAAATTAATGATCTTGAGCAATATTCTCGAAGGTCGTGGATCCAAACAGTTGGAGTGGAAGAGGAAATGCAAGGAGAAAGCACTGGCCCGTCAGATTGGAGTAAATCTTGACCGCAAGGATATTGATCGCAGCCATGGAATCATAAGGAGACCAACAACTGTGTCTAGTAGTACCTCTGCTTCAGTATTTGACGAAGGAACCAAACAGGGAAACAGACAGAAGACAAAGAAATGTATCATAGCGAAATTATTACAGAATTCTGCAGCAACTCCTTGTGAATCAGAAACTGGGCTTTTTTCTGAGCGTTCTAAATCGCCATTTTGAAAGCTACATTCCAGAATTATTGATGATTTTTAAGAAAAATCATTGTCATATTCGGAAACTCCGTCAAAAATTATTCTACATGTTTTTTTGCTTCCATTTTTTTTAGCCCGTTTTGGTAAGTTGGAGTGGCCATTGAAGCGAGGGTTCGTCGTGACGGAGCGAGAAGATTATCTATAATGCTAAATATATTACTCATTGCGGATATAGTATCGAAAATAATATCGCTAGTGATATTCGTTTGTCTCGCAATGTGGTCAATAAGGAATCTAAAAGTTCACGACGTTTCGTATGCTACTGCGATACTTCGTCAGGTGATAAAAACTATTGTAAGCAAGGGTATTTTATATTGATAGCTTCTTTTACCCTCCGTGTATACCAATGCCGTTCCTGGGAAAGGCACTGAACCCTATCCCAGTCTGGTTGATGCTGGTTATCCCAAGCATGGGGTCTCCCAACAACTCAAGCGCCGCCTAGAGAGCCATGGCATTCGAACGGTTTTCAGATCAGATACCACCCTACGTCAACAACTTACACGCCCCAAGGATCCAATTCCTCCACACAGACGGGACGGCATTGTGTACAACATCCCTTGTAAAGGATGTGATAGATCCTACATCGGTGAAACTGCCCGTCCGATAAAAGAAAGAATCACTGAGCATAAGAGGGACGTCAGACTCCGTCGAACTGACAACTCAGCCGTAGCCGAACATGCTTGGGATAACCAGCATCAACCAGACTGGGACAGGGTTCAGTGCCTTTCACAGGAACGGCATTGTTATACACGGAGGTTAAAAGAAGCTATCAATATAAAAGACCCTTGCTTACAATAGTTTTTATCACCTGACGAAGTATCGCAGTAGCATACGAAACGTCGTAAACTTTTAGATTCCTTATTGACCACATTGCGAGACAAACGAATATCACTAGCGATATTATTTTCGATAAGATTATCTATATTTCTAGGAGAGAGAGAGAGAGAGAGAGGGGGGGGGTGGAGGTGTCTCAAAACAACTCCAAAACTCAGCGAAACTGACTCACTTAATTCGTATCTGTCGTCTGACACGTTACTTGCGAAGAGTCCAATGTGCGCATCATTGTCAGCGCTGACCATGAAGTCAAATGACGTCACATTCTCAGCAAACCAGAATCCAGGAAAGGTGTACTCTCTGGTAGTACCCCCATCAGGTGTGTATAATACGGGACACTCTATAAAACACGTACGAGATAACCGTGGAGAGGGAGAGAGAGAGGAAGAGAGAGAGAGAGAGAGAGAGAGAGAGAATGGTTGAAGGGTATGACGGGCGGAACGTGCCATAAACATGACAACTATACAACAGTATACGTCCATCGAATGGACGTGTAGTTTTAACTAAATGAGGGATTACTGCTGCGAGATAATAATAGATTCGAATTCAAAAGTATTACATTAACTTACGAAAATGAATGTAGGACTGCAATGATATACTTTTTATATTAACAGTACATCATTCCATGTTGTTTCTTCATTCATTTGTTTATTTATTGATCATGGGTTTTATTTTCGTTTATTTATTATTTGTTTATAGACCTATGTTTATATTTTATTTATTACTAACCATTAATTTTCTTTAGTTGTTTACATATTTATCCATTATTAATCATTTCTTAATTTATCTATTTGTTATGTATATATTTATTTATCATGTATTATTTATTTATTTATCTTAAGAAAGGGTAGTCTCATTCAGAGTTTCGAAGCTCCTCCTTTACAAGGGAGTCCCGTTTCCTTGAGTAATGCAGAGAATAAGTCACCTACTACTCCACCAACACTTTGTGTGCATAAAGATCAAGTTGCGCTAGCAGTAATGTACTTACCACACACTGGACCGTAGAACTTCTCAGGGCAAGTACATATAAACGACGTGACTAACTGTTGGCAAGTCCCTCCATTTTTACAAGGAGTCGGAAAACAAACTGTGATAAAAAGAGGGTAAAACATGGGTAAATCGTGTGATAAGATCTAAGGAGAAGGGAAGTTCCTGTGTTCAGAGGCGGCGCTCCGGGGGGGGGGGGGGCAGGTCTTTGATAAGTGCCCCATTTATTTTAACATGTGCTTCTTTGTCTCTTTAATAAGTGCCCCTTTTTTCATTCTCATAAGTGCCCCTTTTCATGTATGGCCAGCGCCTCTTTTCAGATGCGATAAGTGCCCCTTTTCACCCCTGATAATTAACCTTTTAACAATGATATGTGCCCCTCTTTTCTTTCTAATAAGGAACCTATCCCTTTTTCATAAATGCCCCTTTTCACTTCTTATAAATGCCCCTATCAAAATCTGATGGGGGCTCTTCTCTGTCGACAAATGACCATTTCCCATTCTCATAAAATCCCTTTTCATCCCTGGTGCGTGCCTCTTTTTTTTAGGTGTAAGAAGTGCCCTATTTTTACCTCTAATAATTAGCCTTTGTACTTTGACACGTGCTCCTTTTCTTTTCTAATAAGTGTCTTAACCCTTTCGATAAGTGTCCCCTTTTCCTCTCATCATTAAACGTGCCCCTAATTTCAAGCGACTAAGAGCAATTTACCCCAAAGCTCGCTCGCTACGCTCGCTCGTAGTTATATAGAGCGTCCCAGAAAAAAAAAGATGTATAAAGAGAAACAAATCATCCCTGATAATGTAAGCACAATATCGTGTGAGTCAAAAAAAGTTTACACCTAGAAAATTGCTAATTTTTTAGAAAGATCATCTATGAACAGTAAATTATTATACATTTTATGAAAGAGTGTTTTATCCCAAATCATTTGGTATAATTTGTGTGTGGTATGTGTTCACGCTTGGGTGAACAGGAGGCATCGTTTGCGAGAGTGCAAAAATCGACTTGCGCCAAAGTGAGGCCTACAGTGTATTATGATGGGATTAGCGGAGTGAGAGAATGAATTGAATGTATCAAATGAAATGCATCGCATATGATTTTTGCAGAAGCAAAGTCACACACACAAACACACACGCGCACAAATGTTCGTTGATATTTGATATTCTATATTTGATATGTGTGGCATGATTAATTTTGTTAGGGATGTTATTTGGATTTGCAAAGACCGAATTAATTCCCAAATCCCAATTGTTGTATTCGAACATCACATAAGCAACTTTGTCGCAAGTCGATTTTTGCACTCTCGCAAACAATGTCTCCTGTTCATAAAAGCGTGAACACATACCACACAAAATGATACTAAATGATTCGGGATAAACCACTCTTTCATAATATGTATAATAATTTACTGTTCATAGATGATTTTTAAAATAATTAGCAATTTTCTAGGTGTAAACTTTTTTGGACTCACAATAGGGGTATATACCAATGTCTGAAAAATTGTATATTTTCGCTTTGAGATTTCCCTTTGAAGGTGCCCTTTTTTGTTGGTGCCCTCTCCCTCTTTGGAAGTCGCTCCGCCACCTCTGCGTGTGTTATAGAGTAAACAAAGAAAAACAGGGGAGTAACCTGGGTAAATCGTGAGGTAAAAAGAGGGGGAATGGAAGGCCTTTAACTTCGTCTCTCAGAGTATTTCAGACAAGACGTGTCCATCCCCTGACCCCACTCCCACCGGACCTCAACTTTTAACTTTGTTTATTTAACCCTAACCCAGCCATCATAGCGCTGCAGTTGAATATTTGCGTTGGTACGGTGTGGTGAAGTTCAAAATCAAATCGGCCAGATTCTGGACTATATCATTCGTTTACGGTATTATCCTCCCGATTTTTTCGCGATGTCATTTAGCTTTGCACTCGTAATTTTTGTATGAAATCACAATTATATGATAAATTCTCGCATCAGATTCGGTGTGTGCTTGAGTCTTATGAATAGGCCTATTTATGACTAGCGCATGACGTATAAGTTTCTTTTGAGCCACTCAAATGCAGCGCTAGGATGGCTGGGTTAGGTTTTAAAAAAAGCCACCACCGGGCCAGAGAATCCTGGATCCGCCAATGGAGCAGCCGGTAAGGTTTAGTCTTACGGTCTTCTGAAGGCGTTGTTGGAGATTCCGTTGTCGATGATGACGTTGCCGTGGTCGTTGGTTGCGGGGTCTCACTAGTTGCTTCGTCTGTCAGGGTACTTGTTGATGATAAAACCGTTGACTTTGTGGTAGTTGTGGTGGTGGCGGTGGTGGTGGCGGTGGTGGTGGCGCTGGTGGTGGCGCTGGTGGTGGTGGTGTCTTCGTCAGCAACACTTATTGAAGGATTTTCAAACGAGTGGCATTGGTAGCCAGTCACCGTCTCTTCGCACCAACCATGCTGACAGGGGTCATTCATGCAGTCTGCAAAATCGTACAAAATAACATGAAAACTTTCATCAGAAACACGGATTGCTGGCCGGGAGAGCAAATTCGAATATCGAATTTATTATCATCGTCGTCGTTGTCATCATAATAGTAACAACAAGCGTAATTATGTCAATGTTAGTACAATGTCATAATAATGATTATAGTAATAACAATAATGATAACATCAGTATCAATACTAATCACTTGTTTCACTTTTTATTACAGCTTAACTTTTTATATTTGATTAATTGGTCAGCCGCATACAAGGCCACCTCCTTTCTGGCTGCTACCAGCATTAGCAATTTCCTTTGTATTATTCATGTTTGTAAATTGATTCTGTGTATTTCTGTGTTTATCTATGTTAGTAATTGTAATTGTGTGAAACTTTGTATACTGCTTTTGTTTTACCCTGTATGTTTTTTATTGCTTGGCAAAATAAATTGAATTGAATTGAATTGAATTAATCACGACAGCATCATCACCAACATCAACATAATCATTTGACAATATTAAGAAAAAGAACGAAAAAAGAAAGAGGAAAACGAGAAAGAGGGGAGGAGGAAAAGAAGGAGGAGGGGAAGGAGGGGGGGGGGGGAGAGAAGAAGAAGAAACAAAGAAAGAGGAAAATGATAAAGAGGAGATAAACGGTATTACTATATTAGCCTCCCGATTTTCTCGCGATGTCAATTATTTTAAGTAAACATAGCTTTACACTCGTAATTTTAGAATGAAATCACATTTAAATGATAAATTCTCGCATCAGATTCGGTGTGTGCGTATTATGAATATTTATAATTAGCGCATAACGTATAAGTTTCTTTTGAGCCACTCAAATGCAGCGCTAGGATGGCTAGGTTAGGTTAAAACAAAGTCGCCACCGGGCCAGAGAATCCTGGATCCGCCAATGGAGCAGCCGGTAAGGTATAGTCTTACGGTCTTGTGAAGGCGTTGTTGGAAAATCCGTTGTCGATGATGACGTTGCCGTGGTCGTTGGTTGAGGGGTCTCACTGGTTGCTTCGTCTGTCAGGGTACTCGTTGATGATAAAACCGTTGACTTTGTGGTAGTTGTGGTGGTGGTGGTGGTGGTTGCGCTGGTAGTAGTGGTGTCTTTGTCAGCAACACTTATTGAAGAATTTTCAAACGAGTGGCATTGATAGCCAGTCATTGTCTCTTCGCACCAACCATACTCACAGGGGTCATTCATGCAGTCTGCAAAATCGTACAAAATCGTACATGAAAACTTTCATCAGAAACACCGATTGCTATGTGAATATCGAATTTATCATCATCGTCGTCGTCATCATAACAACAAGCGTAGTTATGACAATGTTAGTTATGATAATAATAGTATTAATAATAATAATGATAACATCAATATTAATAAAAATAAAAATAATTATCACAATCAGCATCATCATCAACATAATATTTTTCAATAATAAGAAAAAGAAGGAAAAAAGAAAGAGGAAATGAGAAAGAGGGGAAGAGGAAAAGGGGGAGGAGGGGAGAAGAAGAAAAAGAAGAAGAAGAAGAAAAAGAAGAAGAAGAAGAAGAAGAGCAAGAAGAAGAAGAAGAAGAAGAAGAAGAAGAAGAAGAAGAAGAAAGAGGAAAATGATAAAGAGGAGAGGAGGAAAAGGAAGAGGGAGAAAGAAGAAGAAGATGAAAAGGAAGAAAAGGAAGATGAGAAGAGTACGAAGAAGAAGCAGAAGAAGAAAAAGAAGAAGATAAAAGAGAAGAAGAAGCAGAAGAAGAAGAAGAAGAAAAAGAAAAAGAAGAAGGAGAAGATGGAGAAAAGAAGAAGATGAATAAGGAGAAGAATAGAGGATTAGTTCTTGTAAAGCGCTCATGTCTGTCATACATGACTCTCCCGGTGCTATACTGCTCTTACCCCAGCTGTTAGCATGGCTACTATTATATGGTGTCCTAACATTTCAAGGAACTAACCCATTTACTTGACCTCGGTGGAGTCAGTAAAAAATGATGAATGCCAAAGGATAGTATTGCCGTGACAGTGATTCAAACCTCGTACCTTGTGCTATATAGTCTGGGGACTTATCCACTATACCATATGATACCTGTACAGCAATCGAATTCAATGCTCAGGAACACACACGAACATTATGTATGTCAAAATTGGTGGGGAGGGGGGGGGGGGGCGGATAGGTCGCCCACCCCCGGCATTAACGCCCATACCGTACCGGGAAGGCGACAGACTCTTCTTCCTGGAGGGATACCGCGTTTGTTCCTCCTTCTGCATTGGGTATCATCGAGGGGAGATGCTGGGATGAGCTTAGGGATGGTCACCACCGTAGACCCATCTTCTCGCTGAGTCGTGATGCATGGGCGAAACATGGGTAGGGTGTAGTTGAGTCCGTGGCCATCGCTACAGCAGGTTTGCCCTCTGTTGTCAGGACTTGACTGAAAGGAGGCCTGTGCACTTGATTCTTTTTCCATAATAATAATAATAATTTAAAAACACGATAATGATAATGATATTAATAATATGTATTGTTTACCCAGGGTTGCCTCATTGGTATTAATAATGTGAGAGATAGAGTGAAAGATGGAGAAAATGTCATAGAGCTATAATTATATGGAGGAGATTATGATGACAGTGACTTTTTGTGACGCGAATCTATTTAAGAACGATAGTGGAAAACTTTAAATGTTACATATTAATAATTATATACCTTGATCATTGTGGTTGCTGGAACGATTTTTGTCGTTGGTTAGGTTTAATTTTTTGAAAATTGTATTGTATAATGCTTGATTACTAACAATTCGTCACCTTTGATGCATAATTGAAGAAAAAAAAATATTCTTACTTAACAACAGAAACTGCAACCTCGCGTATTTAACGCCCATTGTTGGCATATCTCTAATTTTATTTCAATGCGAATATGATTTTTTTTTTTTTAAAGTAAAATAAAATAAAATAAAAACAAATATACTTTAAAACATGAAAGGTTAATTCCTACTTACCAGCTATCATCATCATCATCAGCAGCGTAATCAAGGCTATCGTTCTCATCAACATGATTAAGAACGATAGATTACATGATTTGACATGGTGCCAATACACATGCAGATCCGACATGATTATATTATCTGTAAGTTGATTGGGAGATACACAGAACAATTTTGATTTAGATGATAGCTAATTAATGCACTCATGTCAATTTCAAAAGGTAAATAAAATAAGTAAAATATGTGGTCACACATTAAGTGTCGAATTATATATTTTTAAAGCATGATTATGGCATATGATATAAAAAGAAAAATGGTTTAGAAAACAATGCATTTTAATTTGAGGATCCCATGCGCACAAACTTTATGGTTAAGAACGATAGATCACACGATTTGTGCCAATACACAGGCAGATCTAACAGGATTATACTATCCGTAATTTGATTAGAAGATATAAAGAAACAATTAACGTAATTAAAGCGATGGCTTATTCATGCACTCACGTTGATTAAAAAATTGATACGAGTTGGAAATACGGTCACTCAATACGGCTATCTAATTATAACGCTCTAAAGCATGATTATAGCATATGATATTACAATGATTAAACAAAAAATTGCTGTTCTACTTTTCAAACATTTTTTCCGTCTTGTGTTTAAGTTAATATTATTCTCCTTCTAAGAATTACTTTGTTTATTATTTTTTTTAAATATCTTCTCCCCTTTCTATAATCTCAACTATTCATCCTCCGGTCCCCCATCTTGCGGGACCCAATTCGTGAGAAAATATTTAGCGGCTTTTCAAACTCAATTCGCTCGATTTGAATTTCTAGGAGGTTCTCCTGGGGAAAATACCGTAAACACAAGAGGCGGGACTTTGTTAGCAGTCCGCATGGATATAATGCGCCGGTGTAACAAAATAGAGTGTACTTTCAAATTATCCGTCTCTATCATTCTATAGCACAGAATAAACTGTAATATCCTGATTGAGGTGTCATATGAAAGGGCAGAAATTGAACTTTCTAGAAATGTTATTTCCTCTTTGAAATTCAGATACCGCCCGCCAAACGAATTTTTGGTTTCATCTCTTCAAATTGTTTGTAATCACTCATGCGTGAAATATGCATCATGTGACTTGCATCAAATGAAAGAAGAGGATCTAAGCTTTACAAATCATTTATAAATTATAATTGCGATTACGTTGTGATAAAACATCGATAATTCTCGGTTTCGTTTTTTCTGGGACGCACTGTATAATACAGGGATGAGAATAAATGATATTACTCGTAATACTTTATTCAATTTATTTCCCCCTTTTCTTTCAAATAAAAGGAAGAAAACACAATACAAATATAAATATAACACGATAGTAAGACAATATACATATATATATCTTCCTCATCTGAACTATTATAATTTGGGGCAATACTTTCAAATCAAATTTATCAAAATTGTTTATTTTACAAAAGAAGGCAGTTCGTCTGTTGACTAACTCTCATTATATGACTCCAAGCGCGCCACTTTTTGTTAAATATAAAATTATTCCTCTATCTGAACTGATAAGATTGAATACCTGGATTTTTATGTATATATATAATGAAAGCGCCCTTCCAGAATTTTTTTCTAACATGTTTCAAACAAACTCAAAAATCCACACTCATTTAACTAGACAACATCAAGCTTTACATAAACCCTTCTCTAGATTCAATTATGTTCGCAATTCAATAAGATTCACAGGGGTGCATGAATGGAATTTGTTAAGTAGTAACATTACAAATAGCACAACACTGTCCAGATTTAAAGTATTGTGCAAGTTACGTTTATTCAGTTCTTTAAATAATCTCGATCTCTCTTCGTAGCTCTTTATCTTGTATTTTTCCTTCCTCTTATATCTTTGCTCCATTCTGTCGTGTGTGTGTTGTGTATGTGTGTGTGTGTGTGTGCTTGTTATGCGTGCGTGTGCATTTAAATTAATATTTATATTATAATGTACTTGAATATAGGGTCCCGTTTACAAGCAGTCTTGCTTCTCAGGGACCCTGACCATTATTACTTTTGTATCTTGTTATTTGATATCATTCTTCTATTGTATTGATGTTTTGTATATTTTGTTGTTTTAAATGGTCAATAAATGAAGGGACTTCCTTCCTATTAAATTCAATCTTTTATGATTACCAAATTTAGATCATCCCGACAGCTCGACCCAATTCCTATACCAAACTCGTGGGAGACAGTGAGCATAGGAATAAATAATGCCTTTTACAATTACTTAATTACATCGCGATTAATAATAATAGATAGTAAATGCATGCACTTGACCATAACATCCGATAACTATCTCGCATCTCATACACGAGATACCCGAATACGTATTTCAGTTGTACATTGATGATGAACAATATTTTTGAAAGCATCATTTCTTTTTTGCTCGCTAGCTTAATTTGTAAACTAGAAAGTTTATATTTGAGCAAGAGGCAAACACCCCTAGTGTATCCCTAGGTCCTATGTCATCGAAAATAAGAACAACGATAAACTTACCATTTCCTGCTCCTCAGGCAAGATTCTCATGGATATACAAAGAGATTGGAAAGTCGCCTCGATGCGTCTAATATCAGCAACGATTAGAGACGGTAGTGATAGTAACGAAACAGCAAGCTGTCTGCTGCACCGACTTAATGATAAAAACTAGCTGATGAAGCAATTAAATATTTAGCTTTAATTATTTACAGGTTGGGGCAGCGTGCACTTTCTGGAGTTGGCCTATATTATTATAGTTTGCAGGTTATTGTATATATCTATATCAATCTACCGACTCATATTCGCACGGCAACTTCACTCCAAATGTTCAAAAACCAAATTAAATCACTCCCTCCATCACTTTAATGCATGCGCTGGTACCTAATGTTATATCATGACTTTAATATTACAGTTAGTTTTGTTTGTTTGTTTGTAGTTGTGTAGTCTGTAGTAGTTTTTTCCCTACCTTTTACCCGTTTGACTTTACGTCTGTTCTTTATGGCATGTGTATTTGTGTTTGAATTTATATTGTATCAATAATATCTTAAATGTTTAATATTTCAGGCCTCATGTTTAATCTAGTTTTTAATTTGTTTTAGTTTTTTTCTTTCTTTCAATCTCTTATGGTATGTTGTTTATATAATGTCTTTGTTTTCTACAATGTATTCTATTTTTTTGTAAATCTTTGTATTTACAAGGCTCTTTTGTAAAGCAGGCCTTTGGCACTGAAAAGACTACACTGTTTTTAAATAAAACTGAATAAATAAATAAATAAATCTGCCCATGTCAGTCGTTATGTGTATATTAAACAGCGTATGCGCTGTAAGACTTTGCTGATCGACTGCATACTGTACTTGAAAGGGGCAGTCCACCATGATATTAAGCTGGTTTTAATGATAGAAGAAAATGAGAGAAACAGGTCAGTAAAACTTTAGGCAAAATCCGATTAAAATTAAGATTGCAAGGAATTTTTGAAGTTGCGATCATTCAAACACAAATTGGCAACTCTGCGACGTATCTCCCAAGATTACTTCCTATTTGCTCTGTACTAAAAAATCTGAAATGTCTGTTTTCCCTAAAAAAATGTTCAATAATACGTGCACCCAAAATATAATAAAAATACGATCAAAATCAGGCCACTATAAAAGGGGTATTAGTCACTATAAAAAGTGAAATAAATCATCCATGTACAAGTGATCTACAGTTCGGTTTTTAAGAGGGACTTTCTACAACTATATGAGTACGAGTATGGTGAAAGAGACTATTTCATATTTTGTTTATGGTAAGAGTAAGAGTTTTGTTTTAGATGCTAGTAAAGCCTTCGATAGAGTGAATTTCGTAAAAATGATTGAAATAATGTGTCCTATTTGCAACCGGCAACACATTCTGTAGAACTTTGCAGTAATTATGAATATGTTAATATCCTATCTGTGAAATGTTAACGTTAGCAGCGTCCTAGTATTCAAATTATGCAAGGAAACCCGTTTACTTTCTAGACTTCACTGTCAAACACTGTATATTGAGTGACTGACTGACTTCATTTTTCCTTTGGTAATAACATATATAAAATGAGCTGTAAATGGTACATGGGCATTTGTCTACATCAATAACACACTTCTTGTAATGGCCAAAATTAAACTGATTGAATCTTTGCGCAGCACAAAACGTACACCATTCGATACAAGGGTCTAAAAATCAGACTATTTAATAAAAAGATTGCATTCCCTAAAGTCGATTCGATAACTAACGGTCATTATTTTCCCACAAAAAGACATTTCAAGCCCTTTCATTTTGAGTGAAATTCTAAATTCGTATTGTCCTTCAAATGCCGGTGGAATTTTATCTTTTCCTTTGTTGGGCCTGCAAATGGGACTTAAAGAGAAGGTTGAGTTCTGGGAAGAGGTAACAAATAATTTGTGAGCGTTATCATTGTTATTATGCAAGGGTGGAAGAACATCAGATTATACATGTTCCCTGAAAAGCATGGCTCTTCAAATGCCTTCATATTCTAAATATGACATGAAACATCGTAACAATCGGGGGGTAGGTTTTTTCCGCCATGTTATCGTGTAGTCCCATATACATCATTCTGTGTACAGTGCTTGTAACTTTGCCAAGATTTGGCCAAATTTCTTATCATTTTGATGATTCCAGAACCTTGCAACACACACGAATACTTATATACTAGATGATCAACCTTTTCTGATAGATTTCACACCGTTTCTTTCACAATGCAATCACATGACCAGAACTCAACTTTATCTTTAAAGTACAATCATGGTAACTAACGGTGTAAAACATCGTGGCATTTTTATTTCCATGTCTGTTTTGTCTGTTTTTGTATGTATATTGATGGTCTTCTTCATCAATTGAAGGCACTTGGAAAAGGATGTTTAATGGGTCAAACCTTTGCAGGTGCTTTTTCATATGACGATGATTTGATGATTTTATAACTGTTTCATCCTTGAAAGGTAATACAAAGTTTTGGGAAATTTCGAAAATTGGGTGCATAGTGATTCTTAACAATTTTGATACATTTGGATGCCCCTGTGGATGTATTATAAGAACAAGAAAATTTAGCCCCTAAAACAATTCTGCTTTCGAGAAAAATCTTTGACTGCCTTAGATTGGCAGAAATGGAATATTGTCAGGGAGAGGGTAATTAAAATATATAATTGTTAGGAAGTGCTACTTTTTATGGTTTCTGTTTTTCTAAATAGTTAAGATTTAATTTGCTTTCGTATAGACAGTTCAGGGGATAGGTGTCAGTTACCAGTGCCTCAGCGCATAGCCATTTATGAGTATAATGAGATTGTTCATGTGGGCTTTTGTGCGCATGCGAACTTGTATATGTACATGTGTGTGTGTGTGTGTGCGTGCGTGTTGTGTGTGTGGGTGTGTGTGGGTGCTCTTGTAATGGGTGTAAATCGGGGACAATTGTGCGTAACACACCTTCCAATCGGGGATAGCCCCGATTTCCAAATCGTTGAAAATGCTTTTAGAAACGCTTAAAAATCATTAAAAAATACCCCCATCTCTTGTTCTGGTCTTTTCAAGAAATTCCCCCATTTCTATTTCTGATACGCATTGTTTTTACATTTTTCTGTAAGGGGGTACCTTTGCTAAAAAAATAACACATATATTTGATATCCCCGATTAAGTGGTAAAGTTCTCGCACATGTTTGATATCCCCGATTACATGGTAAAGTTCTCGCACATAATATTGATATCCCCATTTCCACTGTAAAATCTTCGCACAATATTTTGATATCCCCAATTGTACGAGGAAATACTCGGCAATTTAAGGTTCATGTTACATCACCAGGGTGGCACTACAGGGTAGGGGAGTGCAGTGCGCGACCGCCCCTTATATAAGAAAATAATGCTTAAAAAAAGGGAAGTTTGCTTCATTTGATCACGCCTTTGTTTATTTTGGGGACCGGGGTAAAATGCAATGAATTGTTGATAATGTATTGCATTTTCTTTGTTTTTTTGTATTTGTGGGAACTGCCCCCTACCCTAGCCCCCGCTGCGTATACAGTCATGGGTCAGTGACAAAGCAGTGGCCTCGTAACTGTGAGGCCCCAGGATCAAAACCGTGTCGATGTGCTATATTAGTGCCCTTTTGTGGGGCATTAATCCTCATGACTGTCATTTATGACTTAAGGGCGTAGATCCCCTAGTTGATAAGCATAGTAGCATACACATGCTTTAGCAGTCAAACAAAATAAACACTGGAAAATCAATATTCAATAAAATCTGAGAATGTATACTATTATCTAGATCTATTAGGAATAAATCATTGTCAAAATACTCCCATAAATTGGGGTAAAAAAAAAAAGCAAATTTTTGAGCAACAGTGTAGAAAGTTTGCAGAAGCAAATGCAATAATCTTTTCGCCCTTTTTTAGGGGGGGGGGGGTGTTCAAGACTGAAGGGTTACTTTGTAATAGTTTGTCTCCTTATCAGACCATGGTATCACCAGGAAAAGTGGTGAACTGGTCTGCTGAGTTCAAATGATATGTTTAATGAGTTGAAATGTGAAATTCTCTCCTAATCCATATATCATTTCCTAAAACGTTCACATGACTGACGCACCTGTGTATTCCCCAGTTGGTATAGTCTCTCCCAGTCCAAACGTTTTCTTTATTTAATAATAGGGACTTTTAGATTCGCACGTAGACAATGTGGATTGCTACGGTCGACGTCTTTTTAATGCACTGCCTTGAATGGACGTCACACGTATCAGTCTACGAACATCTAAAAGTCCCTAATAAAACGATAACGCAACCAACATGCTATGCCCAGGGGTTTAACTCTCATATCCCTGCTATGCCTGCGTATTTATGTGATCCCCAGTTCGAATGTGAAATTCTCTCCTAGTCCATGCATACACATTTCCTCTATTTATCAGTGAAACGTTCACACGACCGACACACCTGTGTATTCTTTTGGGCCTCAATTGGAATGTGAAGTACTCTCTTCAAAATAAATCCCCTTATCAAACTTTCTGTTCACTTCATGAATTGAGGCAATAAATGAAATATAAATGAAAACTAGTCAACATTGTCAGGGTGTTTATTATAATGTCCCCACTTTACGGTATAAAAAACCTGTCCCCGATTTCACCCAATGTAAGTATGCGTGTGTGCGTGCGCGCGCGTGTGTGTATGTGTTTGAAGCAGATTTCATTTGAATTTGAGTCAATTTTAGTTTTAAAATCTCAATTCTCAATGATTCTCCACATGGGTGCCTTCCTTGCATCCTTTGTCACAAGCCAAATGCATTCTAATTCAGCATTGCTTTGTATAATATATGCATTTACCTCCATACGATGTTCACGTTCTCTACAGCCTTGGCTAAAGCTAGCTTCCTTATCCAGACGTGAACTAATCTTCTGTAAAGAATGATGCCGGTGGGAACATCTCTTGGAAGTTGGAGACCATGATCATTATGCTTCAGTCATGCAAAAGTTGGTCCGAATTGTAGAGCGCTTTGTTCGGGAAACCATTTGGCCATCGAATACCAACTGAAGTAGTTGCTGTTATTGCTTTCGATGAAAAATTCCAGTTCGTCTAGTTGTTTTGGGCCGAGACACAATCATATATTATTGTTGAGCCTATCAAATGGAGTTCTTTACTAATTTATTGATGATGCAGGCACAGGGTCCTCATCTGATGAAACGGCTACTTGCTATTTTATTCCAGCCCTTTTCATTTGAAAATACAATTGAAATCCAGCTCATCTGGCGGCCATTTTGAATTTGACCAAAATGGCGGCAAAACTTGATGCTTTAAGAATAATCTGAACCAAAATATACCACATATCCCCCCTTTGATATAGGCAGCCTCTAGAATTGTGTTCCTTATGTGATCTCAAAGTACAGGGTGATGAACTTCATTATGTCCTCGTATGGCCAGCCTTCGATAACATTCGTAAGAAGTATCCCGTTAGTCCTAACATTATCAAATTTAATCAGTTATTCAATATTAATTATGTTTAACAGCTAAAGAATCTTTCTAAATTTTGTCAAATAATAAGTCGAAATGTTGATAAAATAGTCTTCCTTTTCTCCTAAAGCATTAGGCCCTTGGTATCTGTAAATATATATATTTATATATAATAGGCTATGTTATCTTTTTTTTGTAGCGTAGTATACGCACTGTTAGCATTGGCAACATCTTGTATATATATAGTTTCACTTATTTTTTTAATTTAAATCTTGCCTCCAATTTATTGTGTGTTGTTTACTGCCAAAGGGCTTTTCTTTTGTAAGATATTCTTATGTTACTGTCTTTTTTGTAAAGTATCTTTGTAACATGAATCTGTATAACTTTCTATTCGAAGGAAAGTTTCGAGGGTCTGTATATTGCACAAAGCCTTGGGGGGGGGGCACTTGGCCCTGCCGGTGTCGGACTACCTGCGTCCAACTACACGAGCCACCAGACGTACCTCAGGAAACTCCTTCATCCAATACTCCACCCGCACTAATTGTTTTAAACACTCCTACATTCCACGTACCATCAAGAACTGGAACTCACTACCCTCCGACATCCAAAGGACCACGAACATCGACACCTTCAAACTCCAAGCAACCAACTTTTTCCGCAACCAAGACTCAAGCAATAAGAACTAAACAAGCACAGTGCGCACCCCCTCATCCTCCTCGCTTGGTTCCTTACGGAACGTTGAGGAGTATCCCAGAAGAAGAAGAAGAACTTCCTTCCATGTCCCAAGTGGGGCCATGAAACAAACCTTTCAAACCTTAAAGAAGAAAAAATAAGGTAAAAAAGTCGTAAACCACTCGAGAGCGGGGCCTAGTTCGGGACCGAGACCTGCATTGCCTGGAACCCAGTTAAATGTATAGACCAGTTCTTGTCAAACGATAGCATTGTGAAAGAAACGTTGTGGAATCGATCAGAAAACGTTGATCATCTAGCATTTAAGTATTGGTGTGTACTGCAAGGTTCTGGAATCATCAAAATGATAAGAAATATGGCCCAGTCTTGGTAAAGTAACAAGCACTGTACACAGAAAGATGTATATGGGACTACCCTATATCTATCTAGGACGGATAGATATGATAATTTACCGAATATATCAATTAGTAGTAGGCAGTTTCTTGGCAAAATTTGTATCATCACGTGTTAGTCAAAACATATATTTTTTCACATGATTGGTAATAAGCGCTTCCATTTCATTTTTTGAGAGGGGAGCGTTTCCAAAACTGGTCTATACCTTTAACCGCACGGCAGTTTGTTTACGTCGTCAGGCTATCCACGTTTTCATTCCAGAATTATTTTCAATGTTCAATAAAAAGGTCAGTCAATATATCAATACATAAATAATTGATTAATTAATCAACTTAGTAATTAATTAATCTATTTGTTGAAATATCAATTTATTCCTTCATTCATACTTTCCATCTGGTCACCTTTTATGTTGTTCTAGGACATTTAATCCCTGAGGACAATTACTCCCCGGAAAATTACCCCTGGGACAATTCCCCCCCCCCCGAAAAAAGTTCTGTTTTAATTAAAACCAACTTATTTTCAGTTTGGACTTCCCCTTTAATAAACAGGGGGTAATTTCCGGGGGTAAAAAAGGGGTTATTGTCCTAGGGAGTAATTTTCCTGGGTGGGGGGAAATTGTCCAAGGGGGTAGTTTTCCTGGGGTGATTGAACTCGGGGGGAGGGGGGAGGGGGGGGGGGTGGTTGTCCTCGGGGGGGGGGGGGGGTAATAGTCCTTATACGCCTTTTTTGTTTTTCTCTCAATAAAGGATACCATGCGTACATACAGAAGATTCCAGAGCAGCGCAGCGATAAAGCCGAGTGGTAAGAGAAGTCAGAGACGCAGAATCTACTAGGGAGGTAGAATTAAACAATGCCAAATTCCACCAAAGTCCTCAAGATAATTTGAGATGCCTTGAACAAGGATACTAAAGACAGCATTTGGTTACATCATTTCAAAATAAGACCAACATGTATCTCTTCTGCACTTTCATGAAAGATTCCCCCCATGATAAAAGATTTTATGAAAGTAATAACTCATGAACACGCTTTTCACTATCAGTTAATTACATTCGCTTCATTTATTATTTATGTCGTCATATCGGCAAACGAAAAAAGAATACATAGAAAGAAGAATGTACACTGTTTTGTGACTGCATTTCAGAAAAGGAAATAGAAGTAGAAACCTGTGGTAATACTAACAACAAGAAATTCATTTTCTGATAAATCTTAACTAAAACGGATTCAATAGGTTACGATAAGTGACATGGGCATAAAGCATTACAAGTACCGCGTGCTATAAGGTTAAAAAAAAAAGAATGGCAGGAACATTTTTTTATTTTTTGGAAATGGGTAAAAAAATTAAACTGGATATTTAATTTACGTTTAAAGTTTTTTAATGAACATGAAGAAATGTATTATCCAAAGAGCATTTCCCCGTGATCATGTAATAAGTTTTTATGAGGAATGGTAAACACCCCATCCATCAATATATGCATATAACGAATCTATGGCAATTACCCCCTGGGCAATCACTCCCTCCCCCGGCCGGCCAGTTACCAGCGGGACGGTTACCCCCTAGGAGAATTACCCCCGTGGAAAATCACTCCCTCCCCCGGCCAGTTACCCCCTGAAGAATTACCCCCGTGGACAATCACTCCCTCCCCCGGACAGTTACCAGCGGGACAGTTACCCCCTAGGAGAATTACCCCCGTGGACAATTATCGCCCCCAAAAACTGTTTTTATTAAAACCGACTTATTATCGGGTTGCACTTCCCCTTTAATGAACAGGGGGGTATTTTCAGGGGGGTGTGTGTGTGGGGAGGGGGGGGGGGTGATTGTCCAGGGGTTTTAGTCCTGATACGACATGTAGCCCATCAGATAGCCCTGTATGCAATGTACTTGATTCTTTTAAATGTAAGGGAAAAACGGAACCTCCCCTTTGAAAACCAAACCTATTTCCTCTGTTATACCAAACGTTCTATCATGGCTTCCAAAGCGAGACACAAATCCAAAGGAAGTACAAAATATCATGACCCCCTTCAACTGATACCCTTTTTTGAAGAATTGTCTAGTAATTTCCCTAATGAGTTTGAATCGATTGACACCCATAATTAGGTTACGCTTATTTATTCTGCTTGACCAATTCTAACGAGTACAACCCCTGTGGGTGGTACACTATAGGTGTATGAAGAGTCTGGAGTCAAGTAGCCTGAGTATGCACCAGTAAACAGGTCAAACACGTCAAAACCTTCTACACCATGAACAGGTAATCCCAGAGACTTGAATGAGACTGTGATGTTTACTGCATTACCATGGTCACCACGATTGAGGAAAGCGGCTACCCAACAGGTGTCCATGTTCCTTACATAAGCTTCAATGTTTGACTCCACCTACAGATCAAATAAGCATTTAATGCGACTTCATTATCATCCATGCTTGTAAAATTCAATTATGAAATTCATGTGTTTTCTCTCGATGGGGGAAGTTTTAAGGATGAAAATGACAGGCGATATAAATAAAATAGCATTATGTGTCATTTCTAACCATCATAATATATTCCATTTTCCTAATGGAATGTATTAAGTTGATCGATATGTGACAAATGGAAGGGAGAGAGAGAGAGAGAGAGAGACAGTGTGTGGATATGTGTGCGCGCGTGTGTGTGTGTGTGTGTGTGTGTGTGAGAGAGAGAGAGAGAGAGAGAATGGGTGTGTGGGTATGTTTGTGAGAAAGAGAGAGAAAGAGAGAGAGAGAGATTGCGTGGATATTTTTGTGTGATTGAGAGATCAGAGAAAGAGTGTGTGGGTGGGTTTGTGTGTGGGTGTGAGAGAGAGAGAGATAGAGAGAGAGAGAGGGGAAGAGAGAGAAAGAGGGAGGGAGAGAGAGAGAGAGAGAGATTGCGTGCATGATACACAGACTCGATGATGTATGTATGGACAATATCATACAATGTTTAACAGAGGAACAGGCACGGGGAAGTACACAAATATATCCATGAAATTTGTTAATGTATGAATAACAATTGAACATTTGAGAAAATATAACAAACCGACAATAATAAAAATTAAACCAACATTGTCACCATCATCACCATCATCATCGTCGTCGATATCATCACCATAACAGCTACAGAATATAGGCAGAATTTTACAAGATAATAGACGACTTGTATTGAATTACGCTATTCATTATAAACCGTCACTCTATTCGATTCATATTACAATAAAGGATATAAATTCAATTCAATATTTCAACACTTTTTATACTAGTGACAAATTTAGCAAAACAACAAAAATAAACACAGAAATGTGACAACTGGTTTTTAACAGATTTCAGTCTCTATATTTAGAAAATTTACAGCACCAATAGCGCTTGCTGATACTTTTTAAAATACGAAATCATATTCTTCATATAAAATGTAACGGATAGAAGTATTAAAATGGCATGAACATTTCCATGAAATTGTATTTTCTTTGAATGAATAGGTTTTGAGTTTTATTGGTAATGTACTTTTTAGGGGATTTTGAACATAATTATGGCGGTGCTCCTTCCTAATGAGAATGGAGGAAATTATATTTAATAGAGTTGCGATTCAATCACACGTGAAGCCATTATAAAGATTTAAAACAAATATCAATTTTCTAAGAAAAAAAATGAAATTATGGCATTTTATACGTGCCGAGAAATATTGTTGTGAGGGCGAAATAGTGCACGATTTGCAGCATACTCATGAAAAGATAAACACTTTTGGAGTCACATGTCGTTAATTCGACAGACTGACAAGGCAGTCATAAAAACGTGCAATTCACATATCAGCGTAAAATATGTAAAGAATTTTTGTTTTGTTTTTTGTTGTTGTTTTGTTACGTCAAAGAAGTCTAAAAAAGACAATTCTAGTTGTGATCTACATCAACTTGGAATTTCCTATATCCATATATCCCACTGTAATCATACTGCCAGGACTGGCGCTAGGCAAATGACTAAAATATCGACCATAATACACTTTCTGATCTTGATTCGTTAAAAACAACTTTAATAAACTATGATATAGAAGAGCTGAGAAATGTGAACCATGCCAAGGCATATCATTTAACTGCGGTATCTCGATTATGGATTTTATTCTGCCATTCCTATTTTGACAAAGGTAACCCCCGATGGTGGTACACGGTAACTATACGAAGCACCGGGAGGTAGGTATCCAGAGTATGCCCCTGTAAACAGATCAAGAACATCGAAGCCCTGGACACTGTGCACAGGGAGGCCAAGATCCGAGAAAGAAACGGTTATATTGACCGGAGTCCCTCCTGCACCGCGGTTGAGAAAAACAGTTGGCCAAGTGTAACCGTCCATCTCACGAACATAGGCATCAATACTTGACGTCACCTATACAGCGTGCACAAGTAATGCAAAAGTCGCAAGAATGTTATATGTGAAGGGCAAAACTAAAATATTTTGAAATAACCCTTAAATTGTCAAAGTACTCACACCTATAGACGATCGTTTTACCCATTTACTGACTTAGATTTCGCCTCGTTTCGGATTCTGTCATTTATAAATGTTAAGTAAAGCAGATATTAGTTGAAAAGAAGTATACAAAAATGTAAGTTTACTTGATAGTGTGATGGACGGTTTAATTAATGATTGCTTGCATTCACCGGAAAAGACATTCAAGGCTATCTCAAAGACTCATAGAATTAAAATAGCAACTTTAGATCAATTTCCATACCCGTTCATTCACCTGAAGAAATTTTGTTCGCTTTACGGAATGTGTCATTGTCATGTTTACATACAATGTATTTCAAAAAGTTACACACACGGCTTGAAATGGTCTTAGGTTGATCTCTTGTAAGAGTTTGCGATCCTGCAAGTCATAACAATAATAATAATAATAATAATATAAATAATTTGCAAGAGCAGATGACAGTTATCTATTTGCTTTTGTATTTTCAAGTGGCAGTAAGTGAACAAGTTAACATGGTTAGCGCTATTTTGTTTACATTATATTTTTGCAGAAGCAGTGATTAAAAAAAAAAACATTCACTTATTATTTACAAGTCTCAGGTTTAGATGAACAAAACAAAAGCATTCTTTGTCATCGTATGTCTTTGGTTTATTAGTCTATTTTGCTGAATTATCGATAACATTAATTTAAAAGAAAGACCACCGTGAGAATTTATTCCAATTAAAATTCCCAATTTCGTTGATAAAAACATAATAGGAGTAAACCTATCATCATGCAAAGCGGCTGCAGTTCGGCAAGCACTATGATTAATTAGAAATTTGTCGTTAAGCATAATATCATGACTTACAAGAAATGAAATGAGTAGTAGAGGTAAATGAGTTGGGAGGAAATTCACACAATCATGTCCGAAGAAAAAACAAAACACGGAAGTTATTAGAACTTTTATTTGTACAGTTCATGATAACAAAAGGGAAAACAAGATTTTCAGTAAAATTATATTGGTGAATGTAATCAATATCGGATGCGGGTTCACATGTTCTTATTCGAAAGATTAAAAATCAATCTCCAGGGGAAAGCAGGTAGTACAATATAAAGCATACCGGTATGTTTTAAAACTGATATCATTAGAAAGAATAATACATAATCAAAGCAACATACTTATAATGTTTACTAATGCGTTTTACTTTCTAGACGTAGCATTTATTTTATCATTCACTTGGATATGCATAGGTGAGCAGAACTCCTTTTGCAGGTACTTGGTAGTCATATGGAAATAATATCTCTCGATGACCGATATCCCGATGGTTAAAGACATCATGAAGCATGTATCCAAGCATGTACGTAAAACCAATTTGATCCAGTTGGAGAGAAACGGTCTTGTTATACGGACTTGGGTTGAAGAATAGAACACTGTACTCATCCCAGTTTGTTAGATTCTTTCTCCAGATATCAACTCCATTGATCTAAAAGAAGACCGATAAGATGAAGGGTGACGGATGTCTAAATTGAGTAATACTGGTGGCAGAGGTGGGATGGGAGGGACCCGTTAATTACTTTAATGGTTCCCTAAACGGAAGATATTTGAATGTCAGGTGGCACGTGAAGGCAGGTAAGAGGAGCATAGGATCATTGATTACTCTTGATGAAATTAGCGATGCTGAAACTGAAGATAGACAAAATGTAATTATGATCCCCTAAGACTTTTAATGTGTTACTGCATGTGTGGTGCCTCTTTACAACCAAATACAAGTTTAAAAAAAAACTCAGACAAAGTGGAAGTTGTACAGCATTATGCGTGATATTTTACAGTAAAATACACGGATGAAAAATGAATTTATTTTAATTTTTTCTTAATAAATGCAATATACAATGGATCAATCATGTACATGTATTTCGTGGTCGTTCAAATGCCACCATTGCACACATTAAAGTTTTTGAAAAGTAATATTTTGGGTGAGTTGAATGGTTATCAATGCACATAATGAGCAAGAATAGGTGATCTTGAAATATGAAAAGTTGGTATGATCGAGTGTCCATTTTATTCAATCGAGAAGTAAGAAATACAATTTCTTGCTCAGGAAAAAAGCCTTCGAACGTTTATTTGTACATTTTGTACACTACATTTATTGCATTAGGTTTCCAAAGGGAATATTTGGAAAACGACATTTGATGACAGGCGTTTCTGGTTGCTTATGAACATGGATACGAGTACAACAGTACGGCACTTGAAGGATTAACCAAAACGGAGAACTCCATATCGATGTCGAACTGGCCAACTCTCTTATCTTCAAATACATCTACAACCATGTAAATCCACGTGTGGAAGCCTAGCTTCGCGCCTGTAGTAGTAACATTTCTTGGAGAACCATCGGTGCCTCGATTCAAGATGACGGTTGCGTATGATCCTAAGGTAATGTTCCGAGTCCATGCTTCAATATTACCGTCCTGCAAGGATATGGCCGAATGAATTATGGATGTCAATAGACATATGGAGCGAAACAAGATTGATCATAGGAAAGGTTTCATGTATAAAAGCTCAAGATAAGAATACAGAAACGGGACCTGGAAATGTAAGGACCAATCTCATTGATAGCTTGTACTAGGCAAGAGAATACAATACATTGCACACTGCACATCAAGAAGCAATAAGCATATGGGCAAAATATCGGCTGGAAACTGACGTCACTTGGAAATCTTCCATTTGCATTATGTGAAGAACGCAAGATGTAAGACGCAAGATATGTTATGCTAAGTTCACACCGACGCCGAATTGATGGCGCATTAAATCGGCGAGCAAAGCGGCGGCAAAGCGTAACAAAGCTTAATTAAAGCGTAAAGACCGTAATAGAGCGTGAGAAAGCTTTGAGCAATTCGGGACATTCGGCAAGAGCGCCAAAAATTTAAACTCTGTTAAGCTTTCCTACGCTTTGAGCAAAACTTTGATAAGCTTTGTGACGCTTTGATAAGCTTTAATACGCTCTCCCCGCTTTACGCAATTCGTGACACATCGCCTCAAATTTTTAAACAGTTTAAAAAAAATTGGCGCTCTTGCCGAATGTCCCGAATTGCTCAAAGCTTTCTCACGCTCTATTACGGTCTTTACGCTTTAATTAAAGGCCCACTGCACTACTTGTAGTTACTTGCGCCCTCTTACAACAAACAATGCCTAATCGGTGACCATTGGTCCCCCATGATCCTCTTTTTCTTATGTTAACTGAGAGCTGAGTTGATGAGATAACCACCTGTCCAGTGACTTTGCATGGGGCTCTAATCCCTCCTGTAAACTATGGCAGATAAGCTTTAAGCTTTGTTACGCTTTGCCGCCGCTTTGCTCGCCGATTTAATGCGCCATCAATTCGGCGTCGGTGTGAACTTAGCATAACATACCACATCACTCTTCAAATATTGGACAATTTTGAATTTCGGGGGGGGGGGGGGGGGGGGAGTGTGAAAGTAGCTCCCATCTCGGGTGCCTTGCTCTCTGTGCCCTTATGCAAACAGAAAGAGGACTTCACATGCGATATGAGGATACACTGACCAAAGTACTCGCAATGAATGAATTATTTCCAGATTAAAAAAAAAGAAACGAAATAATCGGCTTCCCGCAAGAAGGTTTTTTGCCAATGGCAGTAACGTCCTTGCGGGAAGCCGAATGTATAGAATATATAGAGCGGGTCCTTAGGGCAAGATAATAGGAAATTAGTGTTCTGGTAAATTTGCTAATAGATAAAGAGGGAAGGGGTATTGAGGCGATAAGAGACCCGTAAGAGGTTATTGATGACTTATAATGCGAAAATGTTATGGGTTGCGCATGATCACGCCAAAACGAAACACCTGAATGAAAATATTCTATGCCCTCTAAATTGTGATTCAAATAATTCATCTACATCTAGATCGTCCATTGTTCAACCGTTTCTCGCCGACTCCAACTAATTGAGGTGCGATTGGTTAGCTTCATGCATGATCGAGGTCGATTTTGGAGTGGCATTTTGGTTCATCATTCTGTCTCCGATCAGAGCATAATTATTAAAATCAATCTTTAACTGATATCTTCTGCTAGCTCTATCAGGTTAGACTCGCTAGGAATTGCGTTCAGCAGTACAGCACCAGACGGATTGACTATGATAGAGAAATCCATGTCCGTATCAAAGTCCCCGTAATCATCTCCTGTTATCAAGTTCTCAATGTCGTAGATACCGGGAGAGTAGCCAAAGTTCTTCACACTGGTCGTGTAGTTCCTCGGAATACTTGTATCACGATTGAGTATGACCGTTGCGTATTCACCTACGAAACTCAGGTTTCGAGTCCATATTTCTATTGTTCCTTCCTGATTTAACCAGGGAATGTGTACACAACGGAAAGATTGATACATTCATGACAAGTGAAAGGGGAGAAAAGGAGGAAAAAAGAGAGAATGCAAAATATATTGAAACTTACATGACTTTGTACACCTATATTGTAATTCTAATAAGGTCATTGTTGCATGCTCATACATATTTCGCCCATGTTTAGTTTGAATTGCATCAATGCTTTTTATCATGCTTGTTATCACAGTAACTATATTTTGTCTGGTATTTTTTAACAATTTTATGACTCTTTGGCATTCCAACTTCGACCTCTTTCACCAAAATGTAATCAGTTTCATGCTCATACATACATCATCCAACGGTAAGGAGGTATTTTCAGGTAGTATTTAAAGGTATAGACAACTTCTGGTCATGGCGATTGCATTATTAAAGAAACGTTGTGGAATCGATCAGAAAAGGTTGATCATCTAGCATATAAGTATTGGTGTGTACTGCAAGGTTCTGGAATCATCAAAATGATAAGAAATTTGGCCCAGTCTTGGTAAAGTTACAAGCACTGTACACAGAAAGATGTATATGGGACTAGGCGATATCTATCCAGTCCGGAAAGATATAATAATTTACCAAATATATCAATTAGTAGGCAGTTACCCGGCAAAATGTGTATCATCACGTATTAGTGGAAACATATTCTTCGCATGATTGGTAATAAGAGCTTCCATTTCATTTGTTGAGAGGGGAGCGTTTCCAAAACTGGTCTACACCTTTAACACTTATAAGACTATGAGACCTTTGACCTCTTACACCCAAAACCGAATCAGTTCTGCCCTGCATCCTCACACATACTTTAAATACTTTAAATCCGGGACGGAAGAATGGACGGACAACCCGAAAAACATCATACCTCCGGCATCACCTTCGGTGGCGGAGGCATAAAAATAAGATTGCCAAAAGAAATAGGAAGAGAGAAGAAAAGCGAAAAGAAAAGGAACAAGTGTGAGATATCGGAGTTCATAATGGGAACCAAGACTACAAAGAAGAAAATAAAATGAAAGTGGGAGAGTTTGACATTTTATGAATGTCAACACTACAAGTTTTACTTTTCTACAATAAATAATGAAAATAATCAGAATTTATAATGTATATAGCGCTTGGTACGGAATACCGTCTCTAAGGGCTCTACAGATATTATTAGCCTGGTCATCGTATTCATTCACGCATAATGTGCAACATCTCCACTCCCTGGGGAGTATTCCTGCCATATGGTCATCGTGAGGGCATAGACAATTACTAACACAAATGCTCTCGTAATCCTACCCGGTCCCAATTCTCTCTCGGGTATTGAGTGGCAAATGTTGATTAAAGCCTTGCCAAAGGAACTTAATGCCGTATCTGGGATCGAACACACGACCTTTGAATTACAAGTTAAGTGCTTAACCCACTCGACCACGACACTTCTATTTTCAAATATGATTCATGTTTGCTACCCCCCCCCCATCTTCATTTCCATGCTTATTACCATCATCACCATCATTATCAATATCATCATCATTATCATCATCATCACCAATGACATCATCTTTATGAATGATCACTAAACAAGCTCTTTCAATAAACACAATCCCTTCTCGTAGTTGTACGCATAATCAAATGAATGTATTTAATGTAGTTTAAACTGTATCTAAAAAATCCCATTGGAAAAACAAGTTGGAATGAAAGAGACACATGATTAAATGACGAGACAAAATAAAGTGTAACATTACTCACATGAACTAAAAATGTATTGCTTATATGGTATGGAGATGATTTGAATTCAAAGAGCTCCTTTTCAGGTTTTTGCAGATTTGATCAGGGGATTTTTTTTTTATCAAGAGATCTTTTTGAGAAACTGATGAATTTTTGTTCAAGGTTAAGTAAAAAGAGACCACTTTTTCTCAACATGGTGCAAAGAATATACCAAATATAATAAACCTTGAGTTCAGGTAATGAAATTGATGTTGACAGAAAATGAGTGTTTGGACCCGTAAAATGTAAAGAAGTATGAAAAGTGAATGGAAAACATGGTCTTGCAGTGCATGATGTATGACTGGGAAAACTAGCTCAACTTTCTTATTTCTATCAAATTTGTTTGGCAGATAAAATTCATTTGTAAAAGTAAACATTCAGCATTAAGTGTAAAATACATTATTTTGACAATAAAAAGATTAGTCAGAATGATACTGCTACTACTACTACTACTACTCCTACTACTCCTACTAATACTAGTAGTCATACTACTACACAACTACTACTACAACTGATAAAAATGAAATAAACAAAAAGAAAATCAGTAGATAATCACCAAATCTTGTTAAGGACCTTTGAAATGAGGTCTTAATATTGGCTAAACATGTAAAAGCTTCAGGAAAAAAAGATATGTTTCTCACAAAGTTTTGAATTGGCCAACAAAATCAGCTTGCCTTATAATTGTCCACAAGTGCTGGTGTTGCAGTTTACAAAATGTGTTTATAACTGTTTGCTTTCACTTTAGTTATAATTCAAATATCATTTGTACTAACCTCAAACTTCTTAAAGATTAGTGCGAAATAGAAAACATTTAATTGATTAAGTACATGTATATGTCTTTAAATCTGAAAACTATTCAGACTTGACCAATATATCAAATCATACTCATTTTTTATATTATCATGGTCTCTTAACTAATAAGATTTCTATACTAGTAAAATCTTTCTACAAAATACTTTTATTGAACCAATTAAAAACACATTTAATAATTGTACTGTACTTCTTTGATTTTTTTCATTGCAGGATGTCCAATATTCTTAATAAAAATACATACAATTTTGTGCTTGGCACACGATTTTCATGAATACATACTGTACATACATTTTTTTCTGATGAAGCTGGATATTTATATTTTATTCTTCATTCCATGATTCCAAGTTCCAATTGGTATAGGTTAAAAAAGAAAGCCTCTTTATAAAGACAAGGAAAACTTTCAGCAGATATTTCACTAGTATTTCCTTTCCTTTGACTATTTTGATAATAACATTGCACATTAATGCTGATACAATTTGACAAAGTTCTCTCCGTAAGAACGTCAAAACTACAAGGCACTCAGGTATTGAAGTAATTAGGCCCACAAATCAAATGTATCGATGAAATAAATGTTACACTCAACATAAGCCTTTTCGACACTATCATAATAATGATTAAAATTCGCAATGCAGTTAAATAACAACATATACATATATAATGAGACCACATCTTTCTAAAATAGATCTTTGTTTTATTTTACTATACACAATGACTGAATAAAAATATACATTAATTCAATGTCTGATTATTTATTTAAACAAATCTAAAGACTGTTATTATGACTGATAGCAAGAAGACACGTTTGAATTTTGTTAGTTTACCATGATGCTATGCTATCCCAATCCTTATTCAATGTACTAATAAACATCTTCCAATAAACTAGAGTGATTGAATTGTGCATTTTGAATGTACACAAATACTTTTTATTACATGCCTGTATATACCTGTAAATGATTCTTTTTTTCAGACAGAAAATTTTCATGTGGTGCTTGCTATTTGTGTTTATCCTTTGTTCAAAACACTATGGATTTCTTTTCCATCATAGGCCTTCAACTGTTGAATATCATCTCTCCTATACTACCAAGGTACAATTGATCTACTTGGCTATGGGAATGGAATGGCCTTCATAACAGCTACTCCACTCGGATTAACTTTCTGTTGAAGTCTATCTTTCATCTGTAAATGCTGCATGATATTACTTCCTAAAGCCCTTATACCACTAACAATATATCCAGTATCCCTGGTAGGTATTTGAAGTTCAGCTAGAGTGGTGTTCACATTGAGTGGTAGTTTGATGTATCGGCTCATGATGGCTATCAGATACTCATCATTCTGTAGCTGTCTCGTCCAAATCTCAACATCAATCTTTGGGTCCTGGATGGGGGTTGTTTGGTTGAACATAGCACTAAGTAACTCTCATTCATAATATTCCCTTAATATGATGTATATATATATTCATTAATTTTCTTACATCATTGGACATCCTATCATGTAAGTGCATGAAAACACTTGCATTCATTACTTACATGTATAAATACAATATTTACAAAGCTCTTGAATATTGCATCCTGAAAATAGTATTATTCTATATGTGTCAAAATTTGTTCCAGGAGATTAATATTCCTAAAAAGTGATACATGTACTTACATATAAGAAGTACATGTCATATTAACTTCAGTACAACTCTTGTTTTAAGAAGAAGAACAACAAAAATCGACATTATATTGAACCAAGTGTGGTAGTGTCGGTTTACTTAGTTAAAATGCCTCTAAGTTACTTATTTTATAACAAGATTAATTTCCATTTACAAACCTTCTTTATCATCTAGCAGCAGTATGATAATAGAGTACTCAATACTAGCTTTAAAAGATCACCTTGATTGTTCTAACACAAAAAAAGCCAATGTGCATAGTCATAGGAAATGTATCTATTATAAATATGTGCAATATTGAATAGGTTTTAGATACAAATTATGTGCAAAGCGCAGATTGAATCAGAACACATAACAAAGATAATCACCAATCTACCGGTATCTTTATATATTGTACTCTGATCATGTTTACTAGGACCTTGGGTAAATAGGGTTTTATTAAAGCTTGGTTTTTAATTAAAAATTATCCTTTGCCAAGGATTGATTTATGAAAATGTAATGCTGAATTTGCATACATAGAAACATAGAGACATAGAGCACGACTCATGAGTTGAATTGTGAGAGGGAAATGTGATATATGTCATAGGTTATACTGGCCTCTTTGTGAACTCAGTGTAAAATGGATTGAATATGGGATTGAAGAACACTAAGTGTGCATGATCATCTGATGAGAGAATGCAAGCTTTGCTTCAGTCTTACATGAACATGAGCCACAGAAATGAAGCGTGAGTATTACAGGTAACATAAAAACGAGCTGGCACTATGGTATGGGATGTGTACAGTGTAGGGCAGATTAGAAGCGACCTTATGCTAGGAAATGAGAACTTTAGCAATTATGGCTGCTAATTCTTAATGAGCATGAAGCGACAAAGTGTATATTCTTATCTAAATTTCTTTTAGTTCCTCTCTTGAATCATTGATGATATTTTCTATTGACAGCAAGATGAATGTATACCCCTGATAAGGAATCTAGACGAAATAAGACATGCTACTTAGTCTGTAAGTGATTCGTAGTTCTCATTATAACATAATTTGTTTATTTCCTTAAATCATAACTAAAACCATTTATTATTAATGATGTAGGAATAAGCAAACTTTTTTTTAGTGCAAGTAAAAGTGATGAAATTGTGTGAAAAAGTGGAAAGTTTCAATCATATTGTTTTTGCTTTGTATGAACTGTTCCTATTTTAACCGTTTCCCTTTCTATTAGTAGCATATATGCAAATTACAAAAAATGTCATAATCATAAACTCAACAATTAGGTAATGTATAATAGGTTAATATAATGTAATCTGAATGCTGTTCTTTTTGCTTGGCTTTCTGCTTTACACTTTGGAATGATCTGTGCAATATTCAAAAGTTCTTTGAACTCTTGAATAATATTTTCAAATATATTCGTTACATAGGGCTGAACAACACTTGCTCCTGTGACGATTGCCTCCGTAATTTCCTCCAACCCTGGACCCAACAATATACCTATTCCTAACCTTAATCTTAACCCCAAACCAAGTTGCAACCCGATACTGCAACTATACTTTTGGAAAAATAAACCAGGAGCAATTGTCACTGGAGCAAGTGTTGGAGCACATAAGAGTGTGAGTAATCAAAGACTGACCTGTAAGACACGCTTGCCAAAGTGTCCTGAGGGGTCTTGGTTGATAGCAATAACTTCTTTGTTGAGAAGAAGCTCTCTGAACTCTGGTCTGATAGTTCGTAGATCATTAGACATCAACATTGGAGCAGCAAAGATGGTCCACATAGCAATCTGAGCCTTGGCCTGCTCATAGCTTAGTCCAAAGTCTCCCACAATGATCTGAAAGTTTTGTAAAAGGTATTGTTGAGAACAAAGAATACCATCATTGAAAATTTGAAATATTTGAATCAAGTTTTGCTTGATATGGATCAGAAATAGTTTTTTGATCTGGTGGTAAACAAGAAAATGAAAAAATCTTGTTAAATATACCATGATATTTGAAGTTTGAAGTTTTTGAAGTTTTATTTATTCCACATTTTACATAGAAAAACAGTTTCTATTCTTTTCTTTTTTATACAGACGTATATTATTATAAGAATAGATTTCACACAAGAAAAAAAAAAATATTAGAGATTTCAAATCAAATGTAATGTACGGAAAATAAGTACAAAATTTTGAAATACCGTATGTATATATCACAGGCTGGGAAAAACAATGTAAAATGTAGGGAGCCTAAATAAAAAGCATAGCTTTTATGTGAATAGGCTCCCGTACTGAGTAACACAATATAGTTGGTCTGGATTTAAAAGGTATTTTAGGAGGCGAAAACGGAGTAGTATAGTATGAGATTATAGAGACGTACAAGAAGAGTGAATTTGAGAAGAAACAAAAAATAGAAATAAAGAGTAAAGAGAATAATATAATAGTGATAAGTAGGAGAAGGTGAAGAAGGGAAGAAAGAGGAAGAAGAGGAAGACAAAAAAGAAGTAGAAGAAGAGGCAGAAGAAGAATATTACTCTCCTCGTTGACAAAAGTACATGTGTCATCATTTCTAGTGAACTTTTAGTGTAAGTGTAAACATATGTAGGGCACATCAAATCAAGGCTACCATACATCCACTGAATGTTAAGACGTGCAAAGCACACTTCACAGAAAATGATGGATAATTTATCACATTTTTACATCTGGCTATTGCATGGGAAATTTTCATGCTGGGTAAGAGTCGGATGTAAATTATTTTACAACTCTTATTTGTTTAGTATTTCACATGAGGAGACAAAAATCACAAGATCTCAGGCTTGTTAGCTGCTTATGAACTATTAGATTAAGGGAATCAGAAAATTTCCGTACATCTTTAAACTGGAATTTCATTTTCAATCATTGCTTTGATTTGGAGTTAATATTAAAAAAAAGTGAATAAGATTTGGCTAGATGCAAGAAGATAGAAAATACATATACAGAATAAGAGAAAGAGAGAGTTAGAAAGGAGGAAAAGAGAGAGAGAGAGAAGGAGGGAGAGAGAGAGAAGGAGGGAAAGAGAGAGAGAAAGAAAGAGACAGAGAAAAAGAGAGAGAAAAAGAGATAGAGAGAGATAGAGAGAGAGAGATAGAGAGAGATAGAGAGAGATAGAGAGAGATAGAGAGAGATAGAGAGAGAGAGAGAGAGAGAGAGAGAGAGAGAGAGGGAATACGATAGAATGTGATGTAGATTTCATACCATGTCTGGATCATTGAAGCTTCCCGGTCCCTGTACTGGAGCTAGTGTATCTTGTTCCTTAGCATAGTAATCAATGATTCCTAGTACACTATCCCAAGAATCCTGAATGTCATCATAGTTACGCCACATGTTACAATTCTCTGCAATAAGTTTGTAATTAACCTGCACATGATAAACATAGAACATAGAATTACCACAGCTGTCCCTGAAATGGAGAAATGTTGTAACAACATGTATAACGCAATACAAATCCCCTGTAACAAAAACCAAAAAATCAATTTGAAAAAAGGTACTCTTCCTCATTTTATTTGCCATAGTTTCCAGGTTTAAAAATATGCACAGCAGTAATGGAAATTAGAATTACACAACTAGTCATACCTTGACGAAAATCACACAAGCTTCAAACTGCTCAAAAATATTCTATAGCAATTAATTATTTTTCTCCTTTATAATATCAATGGCAGCCATCATAACTGTATAAGACAGAGACTTCTCCATGAATCATAATTCTTCATGGGTTTTGATTCCATGATATTCTCAGACATATAGCCCACAGACAGACAAAGTCTTGATTTGTTCCCAATATTTATTGGATGAGTGGTTATTTAGAGAAACATGTGTTGGTTTGGGGGCACTGGGGGTAACTATTACATGATAATTGTTAAATGTTTAGTTGTCTGGATACCATTTCAATGAAATGTTGTTGTATCTACAACCAGGTGAAGTAAATGGGTACCTGGTAGGAATTTATTCCTTGAAACGCAGCGCGCGTAACAGCTGCACTGCTAAAGCCAGGGTAATTATGCTGCATTATTGTAGAGCGCTTAGAGACTTCTGCATAGGAAGTGTTAGGCGCTATATAAGCAAGGATAATTATTATTATTATCTTACGTCTATGCCGCTTGCACGTTGATAATCTGGCCAGCTACATGAAAAGAGGATTGGTCTACCAGTCTGATTGAGGTATTTTGTCATCTGGGGGTAACCTGCAAGGGAAACAGTTGTCATGAAAGGAGAGTTAAGCCTTCATTAAAAGTTGGCCTGAGTGCAAATAAATAGATCATGAACAAAAAAAATTGTGCACGTTTCAGAAAAATCCAAAGAAAAATGAAGATGACTGTTACGAAACTCAGAGACATTATTGTAGTATTGAGTGCTTTATAAACCCATGATATTATTATCATTATTGAGAAATAAGTAAATCTTTGAAAGTAGAGATCATTAATGAATGACAATCCTGTTATGGTACACGTACATGATATCACATAGCAATAATTCTTAAAATATCCCTTTCCATATTGTTCAATAATTGAAACCCCAAAAAAGAAGCTCAAGATAATAATATGTATAGCCCTTAATAACAGTATTTATACCTTTGTCCATGGTTTTAGGATCAGCATAACATCCATCCATCTTGAACATGTCAATACCCCAATCAGCAAAGGTCTGTGCATCAATCTCAAGATGACCTAAGCTTCCAGGGTAACCACCGCAGGTCAGGTTGCCATAGTCACCATATGTACCTAGCTTTAGACCTCTCTTGTGAACCTGACAAGAATACAACAAGTATTGAGTAAAGCATTTATTATCTACGTATATAAAAGTACATTGATTTAGAATTGCTCCAACTAATCCTCAGTTTTGGTACCGATACTCAAAATGCATTTCAAGTGAAACTGGATAAAAGTTGTTTGAAACTGCTTTTTACTATTAGGTAGTAAAGGATTACATTACCGACATATATGTAGAAAAAAAAACACTAAAATTTTAGGGTAATTAAGCACAAGCATGTTTTTCAGAAAAACCAAGTCTTTTAGTATGCCATTTCTGAGTACACGTCTACTTTTAATTTCTACCGGTAGTTCTAGAATATTACATAACTCAACACGGACAACACAACATTATATACATGTACAAAAATTACAAAGTAGGATAAACCATCAATATTTTCATTACATTATTAGTGGAATGATAAAATGATATCATTAGTAAATATGATACCAATATAAGGCAAAGCAAAGAATAAATTGGTCTATTCTTACTTCTACGAAAAGATATCACATCTGAATTACTTTATCATTGAACAAATCTCAACATTTATAACAATGTAGCCTACAAATGAGAACCGGGCATCGTTTCATGAAACTGTCATAAGTACAAGTTCACTGATATCCCATTGAAACGTGTGTTAAACCTAAACCTGTAACCAATAAGGGGCTGATCGTTGGCCGATTTACATAAATTGAATGATAATTCCGATCGCTGATCAATGTAAAAAAAAGAAAAAAGAGGGGCTGAAAATTTTCAAGTTTTGGGCTATTATTATTTTATCATTTGGAGTTGTTGTAGACTATGTTCGTTGATATTTACTGCCTTTTCATGACTTTGAAATTAATCAAATGGCGACTCGCATGTTTTCCCTCTTCTTTTAAACTAATCGTTATTAATTACAGTTATGAAAAGGCACTTAATATTTATTTATTTATTTATTTATTTATTTATTTATTTATTTATTTATTTATTTATTTTATTTATTTCTAAACGAACATGGTCAAATATCAACGAACATGGTCTACAACAACTCCAAACGACAATATAAACCTAGCTATGCATGTTTTTTAAAGTATTTTATAGCCTTAAACTTGACAATTTTCAGGCCCCCCCCCTTTTTTTCATCAGATCATTTTTGACATTTAACGGCATAAAAAGAGCTTTAAACATGGACTTAAACAACTTCAAATGAGAGGATTATTCAAGGTAAGAGTAATTTTAGGTCCAAGAGTGCTTAAAATTGTTAAATTTTTGCAATTTTTGGAGGCAGATTTCGAAAAAATATTCATTAGGTTTCCCTGCTGATCCGATACCGAAATCGGGAGCCAAACAGCCAATTGGATCATCGATCCTATCATAGCTCTAACCTACAGGGTTAGTTAAACTTAATACAGGTATCTGGATGGAATGTCAGTGAACTTGTACACATGACGGCTTCGTGAAACGCTGCCTAGACCACATTGTGTTATATTCTATTATATTTCATAAAGAAAAAATATGTGTACAATATAAGACAGAACAATAATTTGTATGTTCCTAATTATAAATATAATGTCTCTAGATGTACTATCAAAAACTCTGGCCGATCATGTGGAAAAATCTCTTGAATACCTTAAAATGTATCAAAAGTCTTCCAGTCGAACGAACATATAAAAATCATCTTTTATATTTATGTTGAGTTGCCCTCTCCCTTCCTCTCCCATTCCTTTCACCCATCCGTTTTATTTTGTTACTGTAGTTGCTGTTGTTACATTGTTAGTTACTTAGGTTATGTTTTTGTTCAATTTGACTTTCATGTATACTCTAGGGATTGACCATAGACAGGCCTGTAGGCCTATTGTCGATCCCACCATTATCTGTTATGTTATACCTATGTCCTATTCTTGTTTGTCTTTTGATTTTTTTGTATTTTTATCAGATTGTGGAAATAAACTTGAATTGAATTGAATATCATTCATGTTATAAATCTCAAAGCTCAAGTTCCACCTTGTAATCTATTTGTTATGTACATAAAAGACTGATCAGCTGATTACTGTTATAAAGCAATTAAGAAGGGGGAGTTGCCCAAGTAATAATCCAAACAGTAAATAGTGAGGAATGTCACAAACTGATACAAACAGGTTAAAGAAAATTTGGGTCATATACATGTGTACATTGTATATGGAGCAGTGCTAAAGGTAAAGGCAGTGATAAAAGTCAGTGATAAAAGTCAATGCATCAAAGCATTTTTTTCTTCTATTGTTTTGTTTTGCAGATAATTTTGCTTAACAAAAACGTCACATGATGTTTATGTTGACTAACCTGCAAGACAGGAATAATTTTCTCTTTGAAAAGACAATGGAGGGCATTTGAGCTGCTCAATCAATTCATCTATCATATATATTTGGGACAGCTGAGTGTCAGAGCTGCTAGCAATGTCCATTTAAAAACACACAAACAAACAATCAACAAATCAGAAAAAAACCTAGGCCCTGTCTTAAAAAAAGTTGATATTAATCGCAACTCAGTTGCGATTAATATCAACTGCAACTATGTACATAAGAGATAGAAGACTGCAAACTTGTCATTGGTTTGGACTTTGGATCAATCGTAACTCTTTGTAAGACGTGGCCCAGATATATATGACTATTGTCAGAGTATTACTCACATAGTCAGCAAGTGCTTTGATCCCACTGGGGAATCTATCGGGATCAGCTTGAAGTCTACCCTGAGCATCACGTTGCTTGGAACTCCAACAGTCATCTATGTTAACGTATTCATATCCAGCGTCAAGGTAACCATCTTCCACCATTCGGTCTGCCATATCCATGAACAGCTGCTCACTGAGGATGAATTATAATAAAGATAGATGTAAATACATCATCCTTCATGCAATTAGGCTGTTAGTCCTAACAAAAAAAGATGTTGAATTGCCCTTTATGTGGCAAAACACGGGTCGGTCGGTCGAAAACCTTTTTTTTTAAATAGTTTTTTTCCCTTTTTTTCCACCCCTCTTTGGGCTGATATTTCTCAGTTTTTAATGCTTTGATATTTTTTTCTCTAAAAAACAGTAAAAAAAAAAAAAAAACTTAAAAAAAAATTGACCGTAGATTTCAAGATTTGAGGGTCGGTTGCAAAGGGCAATACAATGTCTTTCTTTTGTAGGCCTTATGTTAACTCTTAAAATATTGACAGCAATTTTGTGGAACCCAACGACTCAGCTAAGCTGGGATAGTGATGTGATTGCAGGACTCTGAGGGATAACGTTGTTAATACTGGTGAGACTTCACTGACTATTACTGGACGATACCTAACATTCAAACAGATTTCAATACTGTGACAGGACATTCATTGTATCCAGTTGGTATAGTTGAAGTTAGGATCTATAGTAAATCTAACTTTCAATGATGTTGCTACATTTATAACCATAAACGTTCATGCTGTAATTTATCCCATTAAAGAAGTACAGTTATTATTGTGATTTACCTGATGCAGTTTTTTGGATCATTTTTGCAGTCAATGTTACATCTGAATCTCTCCCAGGCCATCCATCCCATCGGTGGGGTTCTAGCTAACCCATTATCCAGAGCATAGATGCATCCACATAGGGCACCAAATATCAAGATCACTCTCAACATTATCACCTGGATAGAAAGAAGAAAACAAAAATCATATGTAAACTATTTGAGGAAGATTAGGCTTGTGCTAAAAGAGGTATCCTACAGAAACAATAATAATAACAATGATAATAATAATTATAAAGTATTTTAATGTGCACTTTCTGATAAGGTACTACTTAAGGGGCTACAATGTCATATTATTATAATAATATTAATAATAGTGGCTACTTGTATAGCGCACAGGTCCACCTTTAGGTGCTCATGGCGCTTAGAGAAAAGTACATGTAACAAACATAAGAAAGAAAAAACAATAAACCGAAAAACAAAATTCGCAATTCTCCTAGACATAGTAAATTAGAATATTGCAATAATTACAACAATAAAAACAAATAAGTTTTCAGTTGTAATTTGAATGTTTCTGTTGACGACAGTTGACCTAATTGTAGAGGGAGCTTATTGCAGAGTTTTGGACCCATGGTTGAGAAAGCCCGTTCGCCCGAAGCATGTTTACTCTAGTGTTAGCTAAAAAAAAAAAAAAAATATATATGACATGAGTGAGAAAAACTTAAATGGGTACACAGTGTGTGTAGTCCTTACAAGGACTGGGTATTCTTTCTTAGAGAAATGTGTTAGTTCATAAAAGAACTGTCGCGTCATTCTTTCCTGGATATAATTCATAATTCTCACAAGATCTTTCAAAGAAAGAGATGGTCTCGACGTTTTGGACAGTGTGCTTCATCCGTAGTCAGGAAAATGGATTGAGTTCTTGTCAAATTTCTAAAGGAAGCCCTGAAAGATGCTAAAGACATAGCCTGTCTTTGTTCTGTTTTGAGCTTGTTCCTTTACCAGGGAAGTCCCAGCTCCATGTGCGGGCATATGCACACTCAACTAATTGCTATTTTTGTATATTCGGCAACAAATTGGCAAAGCCAAATCAGCCATTCTTGTGTACTCCGCAGTTACCGGCAGAACCAACATAGAAAAACTCTCATGAGTGGTCAGCGTTTTTGTCAGCCTTAAGGGCTTGGTGATAATGTAAATATGATATTGATATCACCAAGCCTTAACTGGCGCTCATAGACCTCTAAAATGCGTCTGAAATTACCCCTTCCCACACACTTTCAACCCCGCTCCTTCTCCCAATGATGCACTACAATTAAAAATCAGAGGTAAAAACAACCTAAATTAGCATTAGCATCATCAACACTAAACCGAATTTTTCTGTCTCTTTCGTTCTAGTCTAGAAGCTACGAGTTCGTAATCACAGTTTTTCCTTCATAATCATTTTGCCTTGCGCGTAGACTAGAAGAGACGCAAGCCGGCTGCAAGATTTTCTTCATGGATGTCGATCTTGACCCATAATTTCCTGAAAAGGGACCATTAAACGGACATTGTACATGGTACATTGTCCAGTCAAGATGCAACCTCTTGCCCCTCTGCCTCCCTTAAAGAGAATTATTATTAAAGAGAATGAGTACAAGAAGATAGACCAAGAAGATAGACCAAAAAGATAGACCAAGAAGATAGACCTGGAAGCTCGACTGCTGTCTCAGCATTCTTCCAGTATTTGCGGTAAAGGTAAAGGTAAAGGTAAAGTTAAGCATGTAGCTAATTTAGGAATATAAATACATCGGATATGCATCCGGTAAAATATCAAAATTAGGAAAAAAGTTTGGCCAAGTTCTGTGTAACGTTTCTTTACACAAATGGGTGTACACTAAAGCGTATAGGGCTGTTCTGTCTCTAAAGAGAGAGCTGACCTACCAAAATCAGAGGCTAACGAACGAAAGAGACAGAAAAATTTGGTCTACATCAACACATGTCAGAGGTAAATATCATTGTAATGCCAATCGTAAAGTCATCCGTTACATGTGGAAAGGAAGCAAGGTGTATTGCTCTAGTAAGATATTTGCAAATTGTAGGTTACTTTTACCTCAGATTTTCAATTGTAGTGCATCAATATCTTATAACATTGAGTGAATGGCAGCCAGCGATAGCGAATAGGAAGGGCCCTTGTAGGCCCCAATTTAGGAAAATGAGGCTGCAATTAGTCGAGAGATTGAATGAACATAATTATATTATGAGCATGCGCTAAAAGTAAATGTAAGCTAAAGTTCTACGTACGTGTAACCCTGGCCTTAACTGGTGTGGGTAAACTTGTTCAAAATTTCCGCGCTCATGGAATGCCGATTCTCAATGCAGTGTATTGTAACGAACATACTCGATCGGCCTATCGGGGTACCTGGCGCGCGGGCCCGGGTCTGGTCTGATGAGTCGACGAGCGCGAGCTCTGCCTCAGCCCCAGGTTCAGAGTAGCCGAGTAGTTCGGCCGACTACACCTCCCCAAAGCCAGGCCAAGCTTGCACACTAGCAGTGCAGTAGCAGCCACGACATATTATGCATACACCGACAATAATCAACATATAGAATGACTAACAGTTACAATTCAAAAATACATACTCTCGTGGTGCAGTCGCAAATTCTTTGTAAAATATGTAGAACAAATGACGGCCAGACTTTCATCAGACCAGCTCAACTTGTACTGTACTGATCACTGCATTACATTTGGATGCACCTTTTGCCTGCAAACATAGTATATGAAGCGCGCAAGATTGAATTACTATTAATTTTCTTGAATATTAAACGAACAAAGTTATTTCTTGTTGATACAGAAGAATAAATGCAATAATTCATTACTAAGTTATTCATACATTTTATGGTAAAATATTGTAGATTATTTTCTTTTTAAGGTTTATTTTAAGGATTTTTAAACGAGTATTTATATCGACTATTGGTGTGTCATACTTTATCAAGTCATATGACTAGAGTCACATGACCCATGCCTGACCACGCCTCCTCTCGAGATCCACTGGCATACCAACATGCCATGATCAATTGATTGGGAAAAATAGAGCCTGCAAAAAACAGCTAATGCCAGAGCACAAAACTAAATTGTATCAGAAGGTTATTCTAGATACTTAGGAATAGATTTTTCGGTTAACTTAGTAGAGATGGTAGATCATAATTATACTGAAAAAATTAAAGATATAAAACGCCAAATTATTTCATGGTCCAAACGAACCTTAACTGTCCTCGGAAGAATAACTGTAGTCAAATCTTTGTTGGTGCCAAAATTGAACTATTTATTGCTTTCACTTCCAGAACCGAATTCGCAAATTATGAAAGATATAAATCGTTCTTTGTATGCATTTATATGGGGTAACAAACCTAATAAAATCAATAGAGAACAAATGTGTCAACTGTATAATAAAGGTGGGGTTAAGATGATTGATATTAACATTCATGCTAAATCCCTGAAAATATCATGGATTAGAAGATTTGTAACTGATTCTCAGATAGAAAGTTTCACTTTTCACATGTTCAATTCATTCTTGCCCAAAACCTATTTTTTCACATGTATATGGGCTCACATTATTTTAGAAAATTAGCAGACTTGACTCCAAATCCATTTTGGAAAGAGGTCCTTTTCGCTTGGTCAGACTTGGTCGAACTTCTTATTGACGACATTGCAAGTCAACCTCTCTGGAATAACCCCCACATTAAAATAAATGACAAAGAGGAATACGTTTTGTGAATGACATCCTAAAAATAGATGGTTCTTTTTGTTCATATTTTGAGTTTCAGCGGAGATTTGACATACAAACAAATTTCCTTCAGTACTATGGTCTTTGTAATGCAATTCGGTCAGGTTTTAAAATGACTACACAATATCAGGGGCGGCCGAGCGACTTCCAAAGTGGGGGGGGGGGGGGGGCACCAACAAAAAAGGGCACTTTCTGGAAAAAAAAGGGCACCTACAGTGGGAAATCTCAAAGCGAAAATATACAAATTTTTTGACATTGGTATATACCCCTACATTGTGATTACATTATCAGGGATGATTTCAATATTTGTTTCTCTTCATACATCATACAAGATATTGCTTAAGCATCATACTTTGGGTGTGATGTCTGATATATATGCATTTACGAGCGAGCGAAGCGAGCGAGAAAATTTTTAAAGATCTGTGAGGTCGCAGTGCGAAAAATTACACCTTATAAAGAGGAAAAAAGCCAATCGTGATGGGGTTATAAGCACATTCTCATAACGGAAGACTGAAAAGACCTTTGACACCATAAACTTTTCTTATAATAACTTTGGGGGAAATTGCTCTTAGTCGTTTTAAATAAGGGGCACGTTTAATGATTACATGAAAAAGGGAAAATTATCGAAAGGGATAAGACACTTATTAGAAAAGAAAAGGAGCACGTGTCAAAGTACAAAGGATAATTATAAGAGGTGAAAATGAGGCATTTTTTCACCTGAAAAGAGGCACTCACCAGTGATGAAAAAGAGGCGTTTACGAAAATGGGAAATAGGCATTTGTTGACGGAAAAGGGGCACCCATCAGATTTTGATAGGGGCATTTATAAGAGGTGAAAGGGGGATAGGTCCCTTATTAGAAAGGAAAAGGGGCAGGTATCATTATTAAAAGGGGAATTATCAGAGGTGAAAAGGGGGCACTGACCAGATATGAAAAGGGGTACTTATGAAAATGTAAAAGGGGCACTTATAATAAAGGAAAATGTGCATTTGTTGAATGAAAAGGGGGCACCGTTCAGATTTTTAAAAGGGGCAGTTATGAGAAGGGGGAGGAGCTCTTTCTTTTTATTGGGGGCACTTATCATAAGGAAAAGGGGCACTTATTAGAAAGGGAAAGGGGGTAGTTATGAGAAGGGGAAGGAGCTCTCTCTTTTTAATGGGGGCACTTATTATAAGGAAAAGGGGCACTTATTAGAAAATAAAAGGGGCACATGTTAAAATGAAAGGTGTGCTCATCCGAGTTTAAAAAAGCGTTAGTTATTAAAAGGAGAAGGGCACTTCTTACAAAGGAAAAAAGGGGCAGTTGTCAAAGTAAAAGGAGCACCTCACAGTTTTGAATAGGGCAATTATCAGAGGTGAAGGGGGCACTTATCAAAAGTGAAAAGGGGCACTTCTCGTACCTAAAAAGAGGCACTTACTAGAGATTAAAAGGGGCACTTATTCAAGATAATTTCAAGATTCATGAGAATGGAAAATGGACACTTATTGCAAAGGAAAATGGGAACATGTCGAAGGAAAAGGGGCACGTGTCAAAAATAAAAAGGGCACTCGTCAGAGGTGAAAAGGGGGGAAGGGGCACTTTTCCTATGTAAAAGGGGCACTTCTTACAAAATAAAAGGGGTACTTTTCCTATGTAAAAAGAGGCACTTTGGGGGTATTTAAAAAGTGGGGGGGGGGCACTTTGCCCCCCCTGCCCCCCCCCCCCGGGAGAACCGCCTCTGCTACACATGTAGCTCCTAGTAAGGCCTTAGAACCTATTATTCCCGAAGCCGTGCACCTTGTGGTGAAAACAAATGTTGGTTGTTCACATATTTATCAGTCTTTGCTAAAAAACAAAGTAAAAGAATGTAAAGCCCTTACAAAGTGGAAAAGTTTTTTAGATTTTCAAGATGTACTTTGGGGTTCGTACTGTCAAATTCCATTTCAGTCAACAATAGATATCAACAAGAGGTGGTTTCAAATCAAGGTTTTAAATAGAATATTATATATGAAGGACAGTTTGTTAAGATTTGGTGTAGTGGCTGACAAGAAGTGTACTTTTTGTAGTAACAATGATGAAACTATCATACATGTTTTTTGCTTTTGTAACTATTCTAATGAAGTATGGTCGAAGTTAGAGTTCTGGATATTTCGTAATACGGGGGAAAGGATCAAACTTACAAATCAAAAATAAATTGTTTGGATTTTGCGGTAGCAATAATAATGCACTCAACTGTGTTCTGATGGTTGTAAGACAAGAAATATTTTCAGCTAAATTACGAAATCAATTACCATCATTTGATATAATTTTATCAGCTGTAAAACGTTATTATGAAATGGAAAAATATATATACCAAACAAATCTCAGAGAGAATAAATTGAAAAAGAAATGGTTTCACTTTAGAAAATGTTTTGAGAGTGTTGGAAATGTGCTAATATAAACATGATCATGTATTTTATGTTTGTTTTTTTGTTGTTGGTATATTTAAAGTACTAATTTTGTCATAAATGTTTGTTTTTATCTGCCACAAAAGTTTTCGGCCGTGATGATTATTATCTGTGTCAAGCCATTATGTATGGAAATTATTTATTTAATTATTTGTATATGATATATGGATGTTCTGTATATGATGAAATTTGTTTTGAAAATAAAGAACCCTGTGAAAGGGGAAAAAATATTAAAAAAAAACAAAAAACATGCCTCTTCAAGTATTAGTTGTCCTATCTACCGGCACTATACGAGCTAGTAACCACCATTCTCCTCATCAATTGAAACTAGAAGTTATGAAATATTATTTCCTATTTAGTATGACTTAGCCCACGTGACTTATTAACATTCATTTCTGATAATGAATGAATTAAAGTCTTGAAAGCAAAATGGTACAAATTCAATATTGTAATAGAATAGAATAGAAAAGATATTTTATTAAAAAGATCATCGCAGCCAAAGGCTGAATTGCGATCCATTTCACAAAGATACAATACAATTGCAATTCAAATTCAATAACACATAATATGACATAAATACAAAATCAAACATATAGACATTTCATAAAAATTCATTAATCAAATTCAAATTTTTGTTAAAAATGAAAGAGAGGTGTAGGAGAGGGAGAGTTGGAGTGATGAAAGAGAGAGAAAGAGAGAAATAGACAACGAAAGAGAGAGAAGAAGAAGAGAGAGAAAGGGGACGAAGGAGAGAGAGAGAGAGAGAGACAGAGAGAGAAGGGGGATGAAAGAGAGATAGATGAAGGGGGAAGAGACAGACAAAGAGGAGACATGGCAAGAAACATTCAGAAATGCAGAAAATCGAGATCAAAAGTTATTCACATAGTGCAATCACGAACTGTGAAATTCTAAAAATACAATTTAAATCGATATTACATTTTATATACCTCACTTAAGTAATCCAGCAATCTGATTGGTCGAAATTGCATTCATAAACTTTAACTGTTCCTGTAAAAACAGACCTATTTTTCCAATAACCATGGTTATTGGGAAAATAGTTCAGTCTCCATGGTTACCCCATAGGTTTACATGTTAAAAAATGGTTTGAGCGATCGAGGATACCGTATGTGTGCGAAGAATTTGTCGGTAATTTCAATACAATTGAATCTCGATCGATCTTACCGACAATTTTATCTTGCATTGTTGACATGAAGACGAAAATAAACTTCCAAAAACAAAAAAACAACATATCTGCCGATAGATCTTGATCTAAGTTCGTGCCAATATGCATTGCAAAAGTAAAAGAAGGGTCCGTTTAATGGAGCTTTTGCGAAGCATTCTTCACGCGAAGCCGGTTTCAATCCATTTTAATGTATATATTGTACAAAACTGCCAATCATTATAACAGCGCGCGATGGCCGAGTGGTATGAGGCGTTGGTTTTAGATACAACACTTGTTGCACGCAAGAGTTCGAATCGCACCTTCGACAAAAAAAAAAAAAAAAATATTTTTTAGTTTTTAGTATATTTTTTTTCGGCATATAAAAGTATTAATGACTGCTTTAATATTCGAGAAATAGTTGTTTTTATACGCTCTCGGGAAGGTTACAATTGGGCTATTCCCCTCGGCACGCCTCGGGTAATAGCACAATTCTAACCTTCCCTTGAGCGTATAAAAACAACTATTTCTCTCAAAGCAGTCATTAATACTATAATTTATTAAGAAGATTAATAAAGAATGGAAGGGAGCTGCACTGGAAGCGTTTTGTTTTATGCAGTGGTATTGTAACATTAACATTACAGTAACATTTGATTGAGATCTTAGAGAATAAGTGCTTTGTTGTCTAAGAGGCAGTGGCGGATCCAGGGGGGGGGGGTGACAGGGGGCCCAGGGAAAAACAGGTAAAAACAGGTTAATGTTACCTTTATTTTATTTGGAGACGGGCCCCCTCCCCTGGTGCTCAAGGGGGGGGGGGGGTGCGATTTTTTAAATTTTAGACGGAAAACACAAAGTAGTGCTCACTAACCCCCCCCCCCCCCCCCCCCCCCCCCCACTGAGCGAATTGTCGGCCGGCGCGATTTGCATATTTTCGGGGTCAAAACAATTATTGCTTCTTACCCCCGCCCCCCCCCCTAAATCACAGACTGGCTGAGTCGACGCTAAATATTTCCTGAAAAAATAGCCCCCCCCCCCCAAGAAAAAAAGTGCATCTTACCTCTGAGTGTGATACGAAATTTCTTTTGCATTGGTGTGCTTTCAATTGTAAACATAATACACTTTCTGCTGAGAGAAAAGGCTAACCTATCTGCGGCTATCAGTAGGGCCGGCAAGGCAATAATGGATTCTTTTTTCATGAAATAAGTATGATCGAGTCGCATCATTGATCCCTTAAGGTATGAACTCCGGCCTATGAACTTCATGCAAACACCGGAAAAGAGGGACCCATTTTAAATGTTATTTGTTAAAAGTGGGACCCATGTTTAGGGAATTTTTGTGAAAAAGTCAGCCATTAAGGCATTAGAGCGGCACACCCCCGTATGTCACTATGAACTATACTCGATAACGACACTAAGATATCCCAACGAGCAGAGAGAAAAGACCGCAAAAATGTGTCCATTAAAAGCACACCGGGAACATAGATCGTTCGAAATCTGAACAAAAAATTATAAGGTAACTTCTGAGATGACGGTATTCTCTTCCTCCCCACCTCTCTCTCTCTCTCTCTCCTCTATTTTCCCGTCTCTTTTCGTTTCTTCCTTTTTTTTCCCTTTCCACTCTTCCTACATACATGTTAGTCTGGCTTTATTAATATCAATGTGTCAGAATAATACTATGTACACACGCGTGACCACATGTTTTCCAACCCCCCTTAAACAAGTACTACTCATTGGTCAAATTCACACCCTTTGCGAATTTTTACGAGTTTTTTCTTGAGATTTTACCCCTTGCAAGTTTGCCCCACCCCCTCGAACATATCCCCTAATGAAGGTCTTAAAATGATAACCCCTAAAATGCATTTGCGAAAAGTTAATTTTATTTATATTGACAGCTGCAAATCATACAGTGTATGAAAACACAAAGTTCAGGCCCTAATGGTGCCCTACTTTATAACAAACTCAATAAACATACATATTTTCTTGATGTTTGGCCTATTTGACACCATAAACTTTTCTTATAATAAGTCACTCACGTCACTCGTTTTAACCAGCAAAATCCACAATTTTCACGCCCCGTAATAAAATATTATATCCTTACCCGATGATTGGACATTCTTTGCTCAGTTACCACTATGATATCAAATGCTATTTCCTGTTGATGTTTTTAATTTGCAAGAACGGAAATGCTTGTATAGGTATGTATAGTGTTAGGAGCATATGGCAAGAGATGATTGCATATACTTTACAGGAAACATGGTCTACGTACTAGTAACAAATCTTACTTCCCTTGATGCTAGTCGCTCCTGTTTCTATTCTATGCTAACTGATAATTATATCGAGCTATAGGATCTAATACCTCAGTCACGCCAATGCAACCGACACCATAAATAACAAACAATTACATTACCGCGAATGACCAAAATGTGGTCGGTTGGGATTCGGTGTTGGGTCGGTTCTGCGTTGTGACTGAAGTATCACCATAGCAAAAATAAATTTATTGGATACACAGCAATGTTTTCTTATTATCTCGTCTGAAATGTATTTAAGATAGGCCAATAATATGTTGTGCCGGACGTGTTGAATATGGGGGGGGGGGGGGGGGGGGGTAAAGAAATAGAAAAAGAAGCCTGTTACAAAAGCATAAACAATGCCCACACGGATGTGCTCCTATGATGATATGCGTTGTATTTTAGTTTTGTAATCTATCTCATGTATATACATGAATTCATTTGATACTATATCAGATTTCCTCCGAGTTTGTTTCCTCATAAGAAAATACACGATGAAGCGAAAGGGACTACTTCATATTTTACTAGCGTGCTCGATGGGGCCACAACAACTTAAAACGCAGAAATATAAAACACAACCGATACTACTTAATTTAGAACAATGAATAACATTGTATGTGAGTGGTTTCATTACAGGGGTTAAAAGGCGAGAGAACTAAGACCACATGCAAAAGAACGTTAATTTATATTTAAGGAAGCAGAAGAAGACAAAAAAGAGGAGGCTAACGGAAAGAACAATTAACAAGGAAGTAAAAAAGTTCATAGTGAAGTTATGTAGAGAGTAAAAGAAGGAAAAGTGAAGAACAAGGGACAGATAATGAACACAATTTATTGAAGGAAAGTAGCAACCAAAACGAGTGCCGAATAATTTTCAGATATTTGTTGAGATGGTATCAAAATATTCGGTGACCCAAATGTCGGATTTAATGACAGAACTTACGAAAGAGAAAGGCACACGGGGGGGGGGGGGGGTCAATCTCCTACTTCCCGACAACGACCTGCCTGAATATATTAGTTCTAGAACTTCCAGGTCAGATAATGTTCAGAAACTTCCTGCAGTTAGCATTATGATTATGATGAAAGCACAGACTCTAAGGCATGCACTGTCTCTATGAACAGTGAGTGAGATGAACTCTGCTATAAAGGTACATTTCAGTGATTAACATTTCAATATTGGAACATGTTCTATGATTAGTTATTCGGGTGAAAAAAATGCGTCGCTTCCCAGATCCTGCTTGTGTTCAACCTTGGACACGACGTCCATTCAGCCTGTTTCATCTTGTCATTCAGCTAGTCTTGATGATGATGTCCTTTGACTGCAATCATGCTTTCAACATCGATGTGTCATCTCCGCGCATCTACCGGGGAACACCAGGAAGCTATTTCGGCTATGCCGTAGAACTACATCGAGAGGGGGACGAAAACATGTAAGTCAGTGGGAAACAGTCGATTCCTATATTTTGTCGATTATTCAATAAAAACTATTAGGAGGGGTGGGAAGGGAAACAACTAGCAATTAAACTGTCAGTAATTAAATTTGTAGATGTATAATGTAGCATGTTTTACTTTAGCTTATTTAAGTTAGATAAAAATGTATACAAATACCTCACAATGGTCAAAATTAAGTAACTAAATATAGGGTAAAAAAGTTTGACTTTACTTTATTTGTAAAAAAAATGTTCTTGATTACATAGGAGATTGGCTTATTCATTTTAAAAAAGGTGTTTGATCAAAAGCAGTATTGTATGATCATTTTGTTTACAAATATAAAAAACCCAACAAAACAATTATCGATACATCTTCCACGCACGAAGAGATAAAGCTTCAAAATATGTGCATTTTACACCAGTCATATACCTGCATCTATTTTTCCCTTCAAATTTACACCCAAAGCTCTTTCCTCTGAAAAAAAATTGGTCCGCATGCTAAGGAATATCAACCAATTTTTGGAGGGGTCAACTCTTACTGGTGAATAGGATGACTATTTCGGGACAGGCCTTTAGTATTTTAAACAATATTAATTGGCCCCCTTAACACAAATGTTTGTAATTAATTGCAAATTTGAAACAAACTTTCGGATCGGTTAACGGTTGTAGCCTTTTGAACAACATGTAGTGCATTTATGATGATCTTGATTGGCCATTGCCATTTTGCGATTTATTGAAAGTTTTGGGGTTACGGGGCCCTGGCCTGGCCTTGCACTTTCCACATCATGGGCCGGGGGTCGTCGCTGCGGGGTTGAGGGGGGCCCTCCCCTGAAAAAACAGGTAAAAACACGTTAATTTTACCTTTATTTGGAGACGGGCCTCTCCCCTGGTGGGGGGGGGGGGGGGGGGGGTGGTTGCGATTTTTATATTTTCAAGGGCAAACAAAATATATATTGAAAATAATATCGCTAGTGATATATTGCCTCTCCTCCCCCCCCCCCCCTCCCGCTTTTTCACCGACTGGCTGTTTCGCCGCTCAATATTTTCTCACGAAGTGGGCCCCCTCCCCTGCCGCCGGCTGGATCCGCCCCTGTTGTCGACAACCAGGTGATAACATGCATTTTGCAACATTTCTATTTGGCGTGGCCCCTTATTCAGATATACAGCATATTCCAATAATCATTGCAAATGAGGCATACTTGTATAAAAGCAATTACTAAGCTATAATAATGATATCATCTCTCAAACGTGAATCGACCATTTTCAAAATGTATTTCAATGTATACACCTTTACCTTTCGACGAGCTATTAGATTAATCTGGTAAATGTTATTATCGTATTTCAAGGAATGCAATGTGTACCTAGGCCTATTTGCTGTTGGCAGGTGGGATCAGGCGCGTACGCAGGATTTTTTCAAGGGGGGGGTTTTAACATTTATAAATCGGGCCGAAAATTTCGCAACGACTCAGCCGACCGCTGAATGAATAAGCGGGGGGGGGGGGGGGGGGGGGGGGGGGGGGGGGGTAAGAGGACACTTTTTTTTTTTTTTTTGGTCCCAAAAAAATCGCAACGACTCAGCTGACCGCTGAATAAGCGGGGGGGGGGGGGGGTAAGAGGACACTTTTTTTTTTTTTTTTTGGGTCCCAAAAAAATCGCAACGACTCAGCTGACCGCTGAACGCTGAATAAGCGGGGGGGGGGGGGGGGGGGGGGGGAGGGGTAAGAGGACACTTTTTTTTTTTTTGGACATTTTGCTCCGTTGAGGGGGGGGGGGTAAGGTCACCTGGTTTTGGTCAGTCATGGGGATAATTTTTTTTTTTTTTTTTTTTTTTTTTTTAATAATAATAAAAAAAAAATTAAAAAAAAATCCAAAAGGGGGGGGGGGGGGAGGGGGGTTTTAGGGGGGTTTTGTGGGGGTTTATACACATAAAAATACCAAAGGGGGGGGGGGGGTTAACCCCCCAAACCCCCCCCCCCTGCGTACGCGCCTGGGTGGGATAAACATATAGCTTGTCCTACATGTCATCACGTATGTATGCAAATTGCATCCCGCCTATTAAGCTACAATTATTCGTAACAATGGGCCCTATATTTATATGCAACGAATGTTTTCTTGACAAAAATGGCCCTGCCATTTGCAATACTTCTCTTTTAGTTTTTAAGTGTTTCCATAATACCCAAATTTCATGATGTGAAATAGTTTCATGTAGATAATGATTAATCCCGCACAGGGGCGTACGCAGGGGGGGGGGGGGGGGGGGTAAGCGGACACTTTTTTTTTTTTTTTTTGGAGTCCAAAAAAAATCGCAACGACTCAGCCAGCCGAAAAGTCGCTCAGTGGGGGGGGGGGGGGGGTTTAGGTTTTTTTAGGGGGGTTTACACACATAAAAATACCAAAGGGGGGGTTTAAGCCCCCCAACCCCCCCCCCCCTCCTGCGTACGCCCCTGATCCCGCATCATATGATTGGGATGAATGGATGTACTATTTCATATCGAGGCACGTCACAAAGACGTATGCACTTAAATTAATATTTTGTTCTTCCCCCCTGTCTTTTGCTGTTGTTATTGGTATGTTTTTTGTGCATGACAACCAACTTTCAATTACACTGTAATATATGAATATTCTTTTTCTGTGTTTGTGATTATGTTATATTTATACTATGTTACCATGTCAAATTGTTTATGACTGTTAATTTTGATGTTTCACTCATAGGCCTTCTTAGGACGGCCGTCTAATGAAGGGTGTGATTTTTTAATAAAGAAATAAACTAAACTAAACTAAACTATGCATTAATGTTTATTACATTATACAAAGTGGCGTAAAATTCATTTTGGTTCAATTCAATTCGGTAGTTTATTGACCTAAGCAGGTATTTGTGGAGCGTGGGAGGGGGCAGTCAATGCTTTCCCGAGTTTGGTTAAAATCTGTATGAATACATATTTGTATTTTATTTTACAAGGGTATTGGTGGGAGCACCTCGTGCCCAGACGGACCAACCAGGGGTCTATAGGGGTGGGGAGGTCTACAGATGTCCAGTCAATATCCACCAGGAACCACCATTACCATCGCCGCCGTCATCACCACCACTATCACCACCACCACCACCCCCATCATCATCGTCATCCTCATCAACATCGTCATCGTTTAGGTCATCAGATTGGTTGCTATCGACAAGACCAACATCTTCTTCCTCAGATTTACCCCTCTTCTCAGAGATGGTCTCCTCATCGACTACGCGTTCTCCGATACCTACGACATCACCTGATACAACATCTTCATCATCTCCCTGTGATACAATAGTCTTTGATACGTCAGGTAAATAAAGGAGAAAGAAAGTAAATGTTAATTTGCTTTTCATCGGACTTTATTCTGTATGTTTAGTGGGGTATCCAGCATAGAACGCAGTCCCCATATACCCCTTGTTTAACGGGAGGGACACAAGTATTACACAACGAATGTAAGGCGAATCAACATGGCTAATTTCAGGGGGCGGGAGGTGTTAGATAGGGTCGAGTAATTTATGAATGCTCCCTTTTTCCCTTTCCCTTTTCTCTTTCAGTTCTTGTTTCGCTGTTTTCGTCATTCAAGGCGGGGCTACCGCCATTGACAGCCAAACATAAATTATGCTATCTCCTCCTTGTTCTCCAATGGGGCTTTAAGCCCCTTGTCTATTAATCCCTGGATACCTCACTGATAGCTTTTGGGGCGGTTTTTGGTTTGAAATTTCAAATCGTATCTGCTAAAATGGAATTGACATTGAGCGTAAAGAAGAGTTGATCTCTTTAAGGAGAATAGAATAGACCTTAATATTAGATCTTACAATTTGACAGGAAACGAGTTTATTGAAGGAGACCAGATAACCAACAAGTCCGGACAGATGCTTGGTGCAACCATAACAAGCTCTGGACCTGATGGGACAGTGCTAGTAAGTAATATTTGTTTTCGTTCGTTTATTTTAAAAGTTTTTTTTATGAATCCTTTCTTTTTTCTTCTTTTTTCAAAGCAACCTGTGTTAAACCCAACTCTTCATCAATTACGTAAAATTTATTGTCAAAATTTACCCCATGTTCTTACTGTTTAAATACCATCTGTTTTTAATTCAAAAGGAATTCTACTATTCAATTCAATTCAATGTTTAAACGGACATGTATATGACGACGAGTTAGTAATCAACAATGATACAGTCAATTCTTTGACATATTTGTGTTGATGTGTACATGCATGTGTGTGCGTGAGTTTACTCTATCAACATTTTTACTTGAATTTTAAGTCTGGGTCTGGAGTGAATTCAATTTTTATGTATCAGATAAGATGAAAAATAACATATACTCTGTTTTACTCCCACGACATTTTTATGGGGCAAGGTTTGAAGGGGAAAAATGTAAATATGGGCTTTTTCGGGGGCCTTATTACTATTAGTCAGTGTTATTTGTTCTTGTGATGTAATACCAAGCTCTCTACGGAGTATGCTTGAGAGGAAAATTTATCAGTTTTATTTTGTGTAAAATTGCACTCTTTCATTCTGCTGGAGTTTAGCGGATGGGCTTTAAATAGAAAAATCGACCTTAATTTCAGGATCGTTTGACAACCCCTGCCTGTCGATAAGTTTTTTGTCATTTTGTAGTGTTTCGCAATATAAATCAGTGCTATATTTTGGTACTATACCATTGACAAAGTCTGTCTATGGATTGAATGAGGCTGACTTCGCCTACTTGGTGTCTTCTTCGCAGATTTGCTACATTCTTCAGGGAAAAAGTCGCCAAAGTTGTATCCTCTTTCCCTAATGTAGTACCAGCACCAGCTTCAAGATCTTTTGCTCCAGGCCCTCGTCATGAACTCTCTGATTTCTGCCTTGTATCCCTCTCACAAGTCAGGAAGCTCATCACTTCACTTCCTTCTAAACACTGTAAGCTAGATCCGATTCCTACCTGGCTTCTAAAGGAAGTCCTCGATGAACTCCTTCCTCACATAACCAAACTGTTCAATCTCTCGTTATCATCCGGAATAGTTCCAGAGTCTTTTAAGACTTCTCTGCTTCTTCCCCTCCTAAAGAAGCCGAGTCTCGACACGAATGGACTTAAGAACTACAGGCCCATCGCAAACCTGCCATTCCTTGGGAAGGTTTTGGAACGTATTGTGTCACTACAGCTGAAAGCCCACATTGACAATCTCGGTTTGTTTCCAATCCACCAATCTGCCTATCGGAATCATCATTCTACTGAGACTGCAACTGTCAAGGTCCTAAATGACCTACTTCTAGCTGTAGATAAGGGTAATGAAGCTGTCCTCATCTTGCTTGATTACACTGCCGCATTTGACACTATCAACCACGACCTGTTACTCCATCGCTTAGAGAACGACTTCTCCATCACCGGCACCGTACTTCAATGGATTCGCTCCTATCTCATGCACCGAACTCAGAAGGTGATCATCAATGACACCAACTCGGAATCATTTCCCCTCATCTGCGGCGTTCCTCAGGGTTCCGTGGTCGGCCCCCTCCTGTTTATTCTTTACACCAGCCCTCTCTCAAATGTTATTAACCTTCATCAGAATATTCAACACACTATGTATGCAGACGACACCCAGATTTATGTAACTCTTCACCCAAACAGCAGGACAGTAGCCGCGAACAAACTCACCAGTTGCCTCAATGAAATCAAAACCTGGTATTTTCAAAACTGTCTCTGCCTTAATGATTCAAAATCTGAAATGATTCATATTACTTCTAAATTTCGGAACTCAGACCCCTTTCCTGATCTTGTTATGAGTGATGGCTCTCTCAGTTGTTGTGCTTCTGTGCGTGACCTTGGTTTAAATATTGACAGCAATCTTACTTTCAAACAACACATTAGTAATATTTGTAAGTCTGCTTCCTTTGGTATATATAAGATCAGTAGAATTAGAAGGCTACTTGACCGACCCACAACTTCAAAATTAGTCCATGCTTTTGTCTCGACCCATATCGATTACTGTAATTCTTCTCTTTCTGGCCTCCCTCAGTCACATCTAGTCCCACTTCAAAGGGTACAGAATAGCGCTGCTCGGCTTGTGACTCTCTCGCGTAAATCAGAGCACATAACTCCAATATTGAACTCACTACATTGGCTTAAAATTCACCACCGCATATCCTTCAAAATTCTTCTCCTGTGCTACAAAGCTATCAATGGCTTAGCCCCCTCTTACCTTTCCGATCTCATATCCTTACGTTCCCGTACGTCGTCACGAACACTTCGTTCATCTTCCACATTACTGTTAACACCTGGACCCCGCACTAACACCCGGTATGGTGACCGCGCCTTTTCAGTTATTGCCCCCGCTCTCTGGAACAAACTGCCCGCCTTTATTCACTGCGCTCCCTCTGTATCTCAATTCAAATCTCTACTCAAAACCTATCTTTTCAAATTGTAAATTGCAGTTGTGCGTCGGTCAATGGAGGTGCGCACCATATTTGTCTTTATTTAGTTGATTGCCACTGTTTTTCTTACCTTATCTATGTTACTTTTGTATTTTTGCTTTTTCTTCTAATTTAATTCTACGGGTTATAGTCTTCTCTTAATCAGAACACTGTGCGCTCAGAAACATCAGTATTAAGCGCCTAATAAATGTTATGTATTATTATTATTATTATTATTATTGTGTATAGGGGCTACACCCGATCGATATACGGTAAGGCAGAACAGGATTCGCGTTACAAAAAAGCGGGGAGTAATTGATTTCTTCCTTCCCGTAGCCAAGTTTGTATCCGGATATTTATTACAATACTCCTGTATACTGTCTTATTGCCAAGTATACAGTAATGATGATGGTTATCAATGAAGTGGGCCTACATTCTTTTTCAACCGAGGGGCGCAAGAAATCTTTAGGGGTACCGCGAGAGAAATTTAGTTTAATATTTTGGAATATTCTCGATTTCGTGAGAAGAAAAAAATCAAAAGTCGCTATGTATTTTCACAAAGGATTTACATTAAAAAGTAACTCATGTTTTATTTTCCTCGCTTGGTTTTCTCTCTCACACTATTTAGAAATGGAATGATTTGAGGCAGCGGAGTGTCTCAATACCTTTCTGATTATGTAGGTAACGAGTTTCCTGAATAACTTTTTATTCGACAACAAGGCGCCGAAAAAGACAATATATGTTTATAATCGAATATAATTGTTCACCTTGCTCGTTTGCTTCTCTCGCTTGAAACATTTAGAAAACAGGATAATTATGGGCAACTAGATACCCGAATATCCCCATATTCGTATATTGCGGTAACCATGATATAGACCTACATGATTTTTGTATTCATGTATTTGGCAGCGACATGGCCGCATACATGTTAGTTTATATCTTTATGATCTTTATCTAGGTGTTTTTCATAAAATAATACTTTTAACATAATGTAAATATTATAAAATTTGCTCTCCCGCTTCGCTCTACCAAATATTTAGAACCAGATGTGTCTCCTACATGACTGTGTACATAGAACTTCTTGAGTGCCAGAGTGATGCAAAATGTATCTTGGTCAGGTGGTTAAAGTTAGGAAATCGACGATTGTCGCAATGGAGCAAAATAAACATATTTAAAGCTCTCTATGGCATGTGTCTGGTCCAGTCTACATCTCAAAATTGATCATACCATGGAGATATAAGAAATCTCCATGTTCATACCTTATGGTCATCTTCACAACACGTTTTCAGCCAGCTCAATGACAGACGTCGAAGATTTTAAGAAAACACTACAAACTTATCTTTTTGATAAGGTTTTGTTTACTGATTAAAAAAAGTTGTAAATCGTAAAGTGCATTTAGAGGGCCTACGGTCCTGGTATACGCTATAGAAGAATGATATATTGTTATTCTATTTTATCCATAATGAATAGGTTTGTCGGCCTTTATACACATGGTTTTACTATGTAGACAGCAGCCCAAACACAAGACGATTTCCTGTTGGAGGTTGTTTCTTTGCCAGTCAGAATTTCACTCACATCAAACCTTTCAATCCATGTAAATCAGTAGGTAAGTAATCTTCATTTCCCTGTGACTAAGATCAATTTGTATGTTACGTTATGCCCCATCTACTGGAGAAAAGGAGAAGAAAGCGCTAGAGAGAGAGAGAGAGAGAGAGAGAGAAAGAGCGAGAGAGAGGGGAAGAGAGAGTTAAAGGATAGATAGATAGATAGAAGAGAGACAACAAAAAAATAAGAGAGACAAAAATAAAGAGAGAGCAAGAGAACGGGAGAGGGAAAGTGAGAGGGGGAGAGATTTTAAGGGGGAGGTGAATGAGAAGGAAAAATAAGAAAGGAAAAAGATCTGAAAAAGAGGATGAGACGTATCTCTCTTTGACCTTGCCTATAGCTCCATTGCATTTCTTCAAGTAGCATGGTAATGATTATTAAAGATCTTCTACGTCATAACGTCGTTCAGAAATTTATAGAATGGTTGAAAGGAAACTATTGAGAAAGTATTACGAATTATATATGTAAAGGTGTCGTGGTCTAGGCCTATAGTGGATAAGTCACCAGACTGTGGATCACATGGTTCGCGGTTCGAGTCCCGCTGCGGCACTAATGTCCTTTGGCAAGACATTAATCTATATTTGCCACACTTTACCCAGGTGAGGTAAATGGGTACCAGGTAGAAATTACTTCCTTGAAATGCTAGAGCGCCATAATGGCAGCAATGCAGCGCAAGGAGTGTCAAGTTTGACAGATATAAGCGATATACAAGAATAGTTCAATTGTGGTATCATCAATTTGAAAGTTTTATTAAAATGTCTATATTCGGAATTGAATATGCTCGGTAAAAGTCAGTCCGTTACGCTTGTAATTGCCCAAATGTAAATTGTCACGCCACCTTATAACGATGTTGCGATTAATAAAACTAAATCATGCATAGAGACATTACGAACAAATTATATTATTCGGGTCTTTTGTAATGCAAAATTGCGAGACTTTGATTGACTGTTTTGTATGATTCTCTCGTTTGTATACAGAACCTTCAATGGTCAATTATCTACAGTGTGAGGCAGGATTCAGTGCCGCCATCTCTGAGGTATATCAAACTCATCTTGTCATCCATTCTGATTAACTTCATCAGTAAATATATATATATATACATACATGTATAATTTGATCAAGGAGATACCTGGAAATATGAGGGAAGAAAAGTTCCACCATGATTTTTATCGAGTGGAAAAGCACCCAACAGAAAGTGTTGACTTCAGGTATCCGCCAGTTATTACGTTTTATGTACATGACTTGTATAATTATCTCCGGGTATTTTTATCTCCGAGAGGGTGAAAAGTGGATGTCAGCAATAAGTACAACAAAGAAGTATATAGAATTACAATGGATTATGGAATATTCAATGAGAGCCTCATCATGGCGTCACTATACTTAAAGAAGGATAATGATATTTTATGATTTGTTTCCATTTATCAGACGGAGTGGATAATTGGATCGGTTGGAGCTTTCTTTGGCCAGGGTAAGTGTACGAATATTGCATTTATTTACATCACAGAAATGGACAATGAAACGAAATCAGTCCACAATGTCAGGACACCAAGGACCGGGTTAGCGTTAAAGAGGAAGTAAACCCTGATATTAAGTTTGTTTTAATAGAAGCAGAAAATGAGAGAAACCGGTCAGAGAAATTTTGAGCAAAAACTGATTAAAAATAAGAAAGTTATGAAGTTTTAACGTTGCACTTCATAATATGAATAGAATATTCATCAGGGTGAGGGCATACACTGAGTAGGCTGTGTTATATAATAGGGGAGTGGAAGGACATGCTTCAGGGATACAAACAAAAATAAGTACCCATCGAACGTGTAGAATAATAGCGGCATATGCCTCCATCCATCCAGCTAAGCTTCCTATGCACAACATGTACGGTGCTGAATTACTTTTGAACACGACCATTAACAAGTTTAACACGTTCTATTATTCGAATTAAAAGACAATTATCCATTCTTACGCAAATTCAGTTAATTCCATAGTTTAAATGAACTGTATCTTACATTCATATCTTCTAGAACTACACTACTCCCCCAAAAAACTTATAAAGAGACCATTCATGTAGAGGTGTTGTGGTCGAGTGGATACGTCGCCGGACTGTCGATCACAAGGTCCGCGGTTCGAGTCCCGCCGCCGCACTAATGTCGTTTGGCAAGATATTGATCTACATTTGCCACACTCCACCCAGGTGAAGTAAATGGGTACCCGGTAGGAATTTATTTCCTTGAAATGCTAGAGCGCTATAATGGCAGCACAGCTAAAGCCGGGGTAATAATAATATCCAATGTGTCATGCGCAGTTGAGTATATACATATAGAAACTGCGCATTATAAATTTACAATTATTATTATTATTATTATTCAATAAAGTATTACGATTCTTGTTTAAAAAAAGTATTGGTATGACTATAAAAACTGCGCAAAAGCAAACTTTGCCCGGTTTTTTAACTCTAATCAGAACATATTCGAATAGTTGTGAAATGAGTTACCTTTTCTTTTTCACATGCAAAAATATATCCGTCAGACAGACAATGAATTTCCCCCAGCACAGCACATCGCTCACAAAAGAATTGCATGCTTTCATACAATACCTCCACATAAACTTTCTTTTCCTGGTGATGCTACAGGAGACACGGCGAGGTCGGAACTGGAGTCCCGGTGGATTCGTTATCTCCAGGATAACACTGTTCCACCATCGGTTCCCGGCCGTCCCCTGCCAGAGGCAGGGCTGAGGTCGGACCCGGGGTCCCGCTCGATTGGTTATCGTTGGAATAATTCTGGTCCACCATCGGTTCCCGGCCGTCCCCTGCCAGAGGCACGGCCGAGGTTGGACCCGAGGTCCCGCTCGATTGGTTATCCTCGGAAGAAGATTGTTCCATCGTCGGTTCCCGGCCGTCCCCTGCCAGAGGCACGGCCGAGGTCGGAGCCGGGGTCCCGCTCGATTGGTTATCCACTGGAAGAACAGGGCCGTGTATTTTGTCGGTTCTCGACTGTCCCCTGCCGGAGACACGGCCGAGGGCGGACCCGGAGTCCCGCTGGACGCCTTGACTTTCGGGTTTCAAGGAAAATTTCCTATTGACTTGCGTGTTGTAAGGGGCAAAAATGGAAGGGGGTTCTTGTGCCCGTGAAGTATATATAAGGGAGGGGACTCTTTCGAAGATCCCCGTTCACTGAGCCACCATCGGCGCCTCGCCGTCCCCTGCCCGAGACACGGCCGAGGTCGGACCCGGAGTCCGGCTGGGTTGGTTATCCTGGGAGGATCACTGGCTAACCATCGATTCTCAGCTGTCCCCTGCCAGAGACAAGGCAGAGGTCGAACCCGGAGTCCTGGTCGACTGGTTATCCTCGGAAGAACATTGTTCCACTAGCGGTTCTCGGCTGTCCCCTGCCGGAGACAGGGCCGAGGGGGGACCCGGGTCCTAGTGGACTGGTTATCCTCGGAAGAACATTGTTCCACCAGCGGTTCTCGGCTGTCCCCTGCCCGAGACACGGCCGAAGAGTGACCCGGGGTCCCGCTGGAGTGGTTATCCCCGGGATAATATTGGTTCACCACCGATGCTCGGTTGTCCCTTTCCGGAGACACGGGCGAAGGGGGACTCGGAGTCCCGCTGGACGCCATGACTTTCGGGTTTCAAGGAAAATTTCCTATTGACTTGCGTGTTGTAGGGACAAAAATGGAAGGGGGTTTTCGTGCTCGTGAAGTATATGTAGGGCATGGGACTCATTCGAAGGTCCCCGTGCATTGAGCCACCAGCGGTTCTCGGTTGTCCCCTGCCCGAGACACGGCCGAGGGTGGACCTGGAGTCCCGCTGGATTGGTTATCCCCGGAATAACACTGGTCCACCATCGATTCTCGGCTGTCCCATGCGGGAGATGCGGCCGAAGGGGGACCTGGAGTCCCAATGGAAGGGGGTTTCGTGCCTGTGAAGTATAATGTAAGGGAGGGGACTCCTTCGAAGACCCACGTTCACAGAGCCACCATCGGTACCTCGCCTATGTCAGCACACAATCCTTTAGCACCTGTCGTATTGAATCGCGATTCAAATACCATCACAAACGAGAATAATATTTTGGGAAAGGATAACCATCTTGGTAGACACTATACCATTAGTCTTATTGCAAAGCGATCTCAAATTCTTAACAAAGATATATTTCTTTTATTACATTTTTCAGGAGATTTACTTGTTGGGAACCTAACAAGTAATACTGACAGAAGGACTGAAGTTGTCGATGATCTTGCTTTCGACAACAATTACAGAGGTATTGTCTAAATTTAATGATGTTATGGAACTAAAAGTTTTAAAAATCATGATGGATATTAAAATGGATATTTAAAATATATATTTGTAGCCCCCAACAGCTCTCATTCACATAATATGACTTTGGGAAAGTGTCCACATATCGTATTTCCTAGTGCAGCACTGTCTATAATATTTACACAAAAGTTAAAGGTAAAGACCAGTTATGGTCATGCGATTGCATTGTGAAAGAAACGCTGTGGAATCGATCAGAAAAGGTTGATCGTCTAGCAGCTAGCATCTGCAAGGTTCTGGAATCATCAAAATGATAAGAAATTAGGCCCATTCTTCGTAAAGTTACAAGCACTATACGCAGAAAGATGTATATGGGACTACCCTATATCTCTCACAGTCCATGAGAGAAACAAATTCACCAAATATATGAATTAGTAGGCGGTTTCCCGGCAAATTTGTTATCATTATGTATTAGTCAAAACATATTCTTTCACATGATTGGTAATGAGAGCTTCCATTTCATTTTTTGAAATTGGGGCGTTTCCAATACTGGTCTTTACCTTTAACCGAGTCCATAATTGACAGCATCAGGGAAAACGATTTGGTCTACATTGTCCTAATCCATCCATTATTAGTTTATATGTTATTTTTTCAAATTATATTTCTACAGGTCATTCGGTTTCATTCGGAGATTTCTTTGGAGATGGTGAAGTAGAGTATGTGACGGGAATACCACGTGGTACAGTTAATCATCGTGGATTGGTTAGTAGAGTATGTGACGGGGATACCACGGGGCACAGTTAATCATCGTGGATTGGTTAGTAGAGTATGTGACGGGGATACCACGTGGTACAGTTAATCATCGTGGATTGGTTAGTAGAGTATGTGACGGGGATACCACGTGGTACAGTTAATCATCGTGGATTGGTTAGTAGAGTATGTGACGGGGATACCACGTGGTACAGTTAATCATCGTGGATTGGTTAGTAGAGTATGTGACGGGGATACCACGTGGTACAGTTAATCAGCGTGGATTGGTTAGTAGAGTATGTGACGGGGATACCACGTGGTACAATTAATCATCGTGGATTGGTTGGTGTCCTTCATTTCACCTCATCTGAACTAGATTAATTCCATAATTAGTTTTTTTTTAAATTACAAAAAAATATTACTCATTTTATGGTTCACGTTCAGGTAATGATTTCCAGGAGTAATTATTTACGGTAAGGCACTGTAACTAGGTCGGGGAAAAAACACGTTAACAAATGTAAAGGGGTAATCCGTTATCTCCATGATCTCCGGTGACACTTGCCCCCAGCTTCATTTCGTGAAAAGGATCTGGGATAAAGTCTTGGTCGTCATGGGTGTAACAAATAAGTTGAGGGTTAGAAATATAAGGTATTGGTTACCGGCTTTGGTCAGGGGGATAAAGTTAGGAAACGACGAATGCCAATAACTGATCATGAAGCAATTAATTGTCACCGGGGCATAATGTTGTACAATCAATTACAATGTCACTGCGAAGATAGAGTTTGTTCTTTCTTAGGTTGAGTTTCGCGACAGAACCCTAGATCGCTACCTCACTATTAATGGACATCAAATCGGCTCATACTTCGGACATTCCTTGGTCGTTGCGGACTTCAACGGCGACGGGTATGTCATCACATGAAATTTATTTTATTTGTTGATCTTCATTCCATATATACGTTACGAAGTTAGGTTGTGTTTTTACACCACTCTTTCCGAATAAACAGGGAGAGGGGGCTGGTTACAAATCGCAATTCTCGACAATTTGATGAGTATAATTATATTTTGATTATCTTTTGGTGGTTTCATTTATTCAATACATGTTCGTAGATGTTTAAATGTGTTGTTCTATATCTGTTTGTCAATGTTATTGTGTTAATTCTACCTCCCTTTTACAATGGGCACAGACTTGTTGAAAAGCAGTCTGTTTTGACTGATTTTGAGTTTTTTACCGTAAATAAAATAAAATGCATACATTAATCTTCACTTAGTAAAGGTGCTGCATGTCAACTTCCACAGCAGAAAAATGCCGAATGCAGGTGGAAACGCTTGAGCCATATGCAGTGTTAATCATATTATGTTATCATTAGTTTAAGATTAAACCTGATACATTTTAGAAACGGAGAGTTGTGTGTTGTAAACCCTCTTAAGTGCATAAAACATTTCTCATTTCTCATTTCTAAAATGAACTAATTGATCTGACAGGTTCGATGACATTGTTATCTCTGCCCCGATGTACACTGCTTATAACATGCCGATCTCCGACGGCTGGGAGGTGGGAAGGATTCACATCTATTATAATGATGGACAGGTACAGATATGTTCATGTCGATATGAATTATATCAATGAGAGAAAACATACCATTGGTTCTTAGCTTGGTGTTCTACATGTTTGGTGTAAATATAATAATAAATTATAATTATATTATAAATAATTTGATGATCTGGCGCTACAGAATGAATGTAATCATCATAAATTATAACACTACAGTTATTTTGCTTTTTTCCAATTGACTGTTGGATATAAATACACAAGAAATACGTTGAAAACACAATGTTCATAATGTTGACGGTTTTAAACCACAGGTTTAACGTTAAACGTGAATAAAAGAAAGGTGTTGTGGTCTAGTGGCTAAATCAATAAGGTACAGGGTTCGAGTTCCTGCAAAACCTCTAATGTTGTTTGGCAATGCATTATTATGCATTTGCAACACTCGACCCGGGGTAGTCATGTCATTTATTAGAAGAAAGACATTCTGTTAATGCTTGTTTGTCAGGGCAAACCATCCAAAGCTCTCTGGACGTTCATGTGGGAGATGCGCTTAGCAACAAATAAAGTGTTTGTTTATAAATCTTTTTGTTATATTGACTATAATAATATTATTCATTTCGTATACTCAATATATCATAATGATACTGATTTTAATGAAAGCCAAGATGAGTTTGACGTATAATATTTTATTGCTCTGTTTTGTCCATTGATCTTTTCCATACTAGTTCTATTAATTTTTTGCTCAGGGTCAGTTTCCAGTATCTCATACGATCAGTGGGGAGTGGCCTGGTGGACGATTCGGGTTTGCCATGACAACCGTTGATGATATCAATAGAGATGGCTCTACAGGTAGGCCTATTCATCTCTTTTAATTACATCTAATTTTAACAAAGAACATTTATTCAGATTTATGTTTTTCGTCAAGTGTTATATGTAAGAATAACTAACGTATTATAAACGTACAAATGCCTCTTAAGAGGATGACATTAGAGCAAATTTACCTCAAATGGGCTCCAGTGATAGATGAGAGAAATTGACTGATAATAGCATCAGCATAAAAAAAATGATGACTGAAAATGAAACATGATGAAAATAATATATTTAGTTAGACTGCACAAACATCTTAAAAGCTCAGCACCATATTCGATGTTCTTCCATCATGTCACAAGGGCTTTTCCTTTCAGCACATCTCATAACCTAAGCACCATTATCATGATTATTCCGCTTCCCCCCCCCCCCAACAGATCTAGCAGTCTCGGCACCATATTTCGGAGAAGAAAAAGAGGGCCGAGTCAGTATCTTCTTAAGCACTGGGTCACGTGGTCTATCGCCCACTCCTTCTCAGGTCTGTTCTTTCATTCTAAAGCGAAGGCTAATCTACGATTAATGTTGCTTTGTAGGAGCACCTCATAAAACGTTTTGAATAAGGAGAGGGTTTAAATTAAAATTGACGACAAGTTTGCAGATAATTTTTCATAGTCCCCACCCCTCCCCAATATGTATTTGTTTTCTTTCAAGTTCAAGTTCAAGTTCAGTTTATTCAATTCCAATAAAATATACAAAACAGAATACAATCATGACAGAATAAGAGTATAAGTCGATCAAGAATACAAAATAAGGTAAAATGATAAAACTATAAAGTGATACATCAGATAACAACATAAGATAGAGCATTATTGGAATTGGATGGCCATAAAAAACCATGTGGATTTGTCGAGACGACCACCCTCGACAACGACTATGGATTCGCAGACTCTTTTTTTTTTGAGGGGTGGGGGTGGGGGTCTAGGGAAGAGTCACTATCATTTTGTTTTTTTCATGCATGTACACAAAATAATGGGTGATAAAAAAAGAATTGAATTGAATTGAGTGTAATTTAGTTTGGCCACTTCGGTTTCAATTAGATACATTTTACAGCATTACGTATATTAAATTGTTTGGCAAGCACACCAAAAAATAGAGAGGAAAAAAAAGAAAGACTTATTTTCTATAACACCTTTGCAGCTACAGAGAGGTGCCGCTCAAGTAATGTGTTTTTAAGCAATCATCTTCATTACAGTTTCACTTTGACGTGTGTTTGTAACCGATCTTATAGCATATCACCCCATCTGAGTTTGGTATGAGGATGACATCATTTGGATTCTCTCTTGCTGGTGGTCTAGACGTGGATAATAATACATATCCAGGTAAATCATACCAACTATTCAATTTCTTCATTTGAAGTATGTCTGCATCAAGTACAATTGGATTTCTTCAGCCTGGTGAAATTCATTGTCTTTAAGTCTATTTCATTGAAAGATACATATTCATTTCATTGGAAAGTAGTCTAAAACACAGGAATGTCACTGAAACCCTTCTATAAATCTATTCTTAATATTATATTTTAATTGTCAGTGTTTTTACAGTATACCATCATTTAAAGAGAAGGTTGAGTTCTGGGAAGAGGTGACAATTAATTTGTGAGCGTTATCATTGTTATTATGCAGGTGTGGAAGAACATCAGATGAAACATATTCCCTGAAAAGCATGTCTCTACAAATGCCTTCATATTCTATATATGGCATGTAACATCATATAAATCGGGACGGATTTTTATGCCACATGTTCGTGTAGTCCAATATACATCTTTCAATGTACAGTGCTTGTAACTTTACCAAGATTTTGGCCAAATTTCTTATCATTTTGATGATTCCAGAACCTTGCAGTACACACCAATACTTACATGCTAGACGATCAACCTTTTCTGATCGATTTCACACCGATTCTTTCACAATGCAATCACATGACCAGAACTCAACTTTATCTTTAAATCCAAGAGGTTTTACACGAATTTTCCGTATAATCAAAAACCCAAGTTAAAGAACATTCAATAAGAAATTGACGTTTATTATTAAAAAACTTCCACTCTTAAGCGAGATTTCGTACTGTTTTCTTCACTGTCTATTAGATTTGGTGGTAGGCTCGTATTTATCATCTGTAGTGGTGCTTTTCAGGTAAATATAGACCTGCAATATTATCTTTACATGTTTGATTAAACAAGGTTTGCCAGAGAACATTGTCTCACTTTTTCTGCAAAAATCTAGCTCTAGATTGTTTGTAAAAAAATAACAACGCATGCATGCAAACGTCGTATTTTTGAGAAGGATGAATTCCTAAGAATGGTGTCTGTAATTATAAAAGCTTTGAATTTCAGGAGTAGTTGAAATCAACAAGATACTCATCACTCCAACTAAATGTTCTAATCAGGAAGAGAAACTACATCATACTCAAGACCTACTGGACTATTGGTAACCGGAGGGTGGGGGGGGGGGGGGCGACCCATGGGTTATGTCTCTATAATTATGCATCGTCGACCCATCGTTGCTTGCTCGATTTAAAAAAACAAGTAATTCTGTGAAGCCTGTGCTTTTCATAAATAAATATTTTGTAGAAATACAAAATTGCGAACCTACTAAGTTGTATCTTAATTTCTTAAATGTATTTGTCCATACAAGGTCTCGTCCTGTAGTTGATCTCAATGTCACTTTGACCTTGAATGGAAGTGAGGGTATCAACGTAGATGAGCACAATCTTCTTCTAGCTGACGGGTCAAAAGTAGCGAGGTAAGCTCATGGTAATTCTGAATCAGTAAAAAGAGACCCATTTTCAATCCCAATATATATCCTAAATACAAGTATAATTGCTGAAATAACTATATTGGTATGGTAATCGGCAATTCCTTAACCCTTTGCTTGTGGGAACCTGGTGGTCCCTGTGTTAAGCCTATGGGACCTATACAATTCAGTAGTCAACGGGTATAATAGACTCACACTGCTCATCAATATGCGATCAAAGATGACAGAGCACTGGCCATTTACATAAAACAAATCAAGATTTGAACCCGTATGTGATGAATAGGAATCAGGAGTTACTTTCATTATCTCATCGTGGTACTGTAAGTGTGTGCAATTGGAAAGGAGAGCACTCAAAGCATACAAATACGTGCGCAGGGACAAATTTGACATGAATGAAGAAAAACTACTAGCGTTGAATTTTCATTTGTTAATGGCCAGACATTATTGATTAAGATGTCATTGTACATGTTGTATTTGATGAGCAGCTTTTTACAATAAACATTGATAACATTATCGATTTCATTCTATTTGAATCGTCGAAACTTTTGATTTCATTTTATATTTTCATTGTAGCTTCCGTTTATCTCTCTGCATGCTGTTCACTGGAGTGGCCTTACCTGAACACCTGAGTAAGTTTATAATAACGACAATAGCTGCTTCTTCTACGACTACTACTACTACTACTACTACTACTACTACCACTACTACTACTACTTCTATTACTATTATTCCATGAACCATTTCCCCTTAGCAGCGGTTGATTGTCCGAATCCTCCATCTCTTCTCTCTTCTGTTCCCTAATTGAGCCGCTGTCAGATTTAGTTCACTTCTATCCCTTTCAATGTAATCCTTCCAACGAGATCTCGGCCTTCCTCTTCTGCTTCATTCCACTGTTCGCGTCATAATATCCTTTGCTGGCTTCCCTTCTTCAATCCTCTCTGAATGCCCAAACCATCTCAATGTCATCTCCCTAACCTTCTTCAAGATGTATAGTTAGTTACCTAACTTACCTTCAGTTAATTTATTTCCTTGTTTCTTCTCCTTTCTCTAAATATTACTCCTAGTATCCTTCATAACATCATATCAACAACATTCCTTTCTGAATTAATAATTCTTAAAACCTTCAACAAGGCTAGCATTCTATTCACTAGTTTAAAAATACATGAATCATGTAATTACCTTCGTCCCTTCGTCCGTCCGTCCGTCCGTCCGACCGTCTCCTCTATCACCCTCCCCCTTTCTGCTTCTATGACATATTCTTTATCTTTCACGATTATTATCACTCCTTTGTGTTCCTTAATATTTATTGTAATAGAACCCTTCTTATTCAACCAGGAACACCAACTCAAACATCTTTTCTTGAACATTTTAATGTTAAATATTTTCCTGTCTCTTTATCTTTATTCCCTTTAGATGTATCATGTACGCTCTCATCTATCACACAGACTCTGCCCAGATCTTTATTCTTATTACCAGACGGGAATGCAGACTCTCTCAGTCAAATCTTGAAACTTTCAAAGGACACCACTCTCTGTACTCACCACACTGGTTACATAAGGGTGAGTAGTAGGGAGTGATACTATTCTTCCCCGTACTCGCCTTAAAAGGGTAGTATTGTGAAGTGATAGTACTCTGCCCCGCAAAATTACAAAATGGACAGTCTATGTCCTAGTAGCCAATCCTAGGCTTATATTTACTGAATTCAAGACATTTTAAATTACTGTTTCGTGTTATTATTATAATTTATAAAAAAAACTAAGTTCTCTTCCTCACATCACGTCCTCCAAAATACTCTTGCAAAGTAAGAAGAAGAAGAAGGGGAAAGAAAAAAATCTCAATAATACAATATGCCTTTTCGGTTTGGAGCGTAGCGTTTTTATTTTAGCGTTGATATTAACATCATTAAGCATGATAGTTTTGCTTTTGAACCTGATACGATTGTGACCGTGCTAATTTCCAAATGCAAGATTATGTTAACTTTAATAATCACAATCGGCAAAATGAAGGAGACAGTATACAGTGATATACGAAGACCGTGTCTCTGGCAGGGGACAGCCGAGAATCGATCGTGCACCAGTATTCTTCCGAGGATAACCAGGCCATCAAGACCACCAGTCCACCCTCGGGCTTGTCTCTGGCAGGGGACGGCCGAGAATCGATGGAGGACCAGTGATCCTCCGAGGATAACCAATCCAGCCGGACTCCGGGTCCGACCTCGGCCGTGTCTCTGGCAGGGGAAGGCGAGGCGCCGATGGTGGCTCAGTTAACGGGGATCTTCGAAAGAGTCCCCTCCCTTACATATACTTCACAGACACGAAAACCCCCTTCGATTTTTGTCCCTACAACACGCAAGTCAATTGGAAATTTTCCTTAAAACCCGAAAGTCAAGGCGTCCAGCGGGACTTCGGGTCCCCCTTCGGCCGTGTCTCTCGCATGGGACAGCCGTGAATCGATGGTGGACCAGTGTTCCTCCGAGGATAACCAGGCCACCAAGGTCCCGGTCCGACCTCGCCCGTGTCTCCGGCAGGGGACAACCGAGAACCGCTAGTGGCTCAATGCACGGGGACCTTCGAAAGAGTCCCCTCCCTTACATATACTTCACAGACACGAAAACCCCCTTCGATTTTTGCCCCTACAACACGCAAGTCAATGGGAAATTTTCCTTGAAACCCGAAATTAAAGGCGTACAGCGGGACTCCGGCTCCCCCTTCGGCCGCGTCTCGCGCATGGGACAGCCGAGAATCGATGGTGGACCAGTGTTCCTCCGAGGATAACCAGGCCATCAAGATCCCGGTCCGACCTCGCCCGTGTCTCCGGCAGGCGACAACCGAGAACCGCTAGTAGCTCAATGCACGGGGACCTTCGAAAGGGTCCCCTCCCTTAGATATACTTCACGGACACGAAAACCCCCTTCCATTTTTGCCCCTACAACACGCAAGTCAATGGGAAAATTTCCTTGGAACCCGAAAGTCAAGGCGTCCATCGGGACTCCGGGTCCCCCTTCGACCGTGTCTCCGGCAGGGGACAACCGAGAATCGATGGTGGACCAGTGTTCTTCCGAGGATAACCAGTCCAGCGGGACTCGGGGTCCCTCTTCGGCCGTGTCTCTGGCAAGGGACAACCGGGAACCGCTGGTGGAACAATGTTCTTGCGAGGATAACCAGTCCAGCGGGACTCGGGGCCACACTTTGGCCGTGTCTCTGGCAGGAGACGGCTGGGAACTGAAGGTGGAACAGTGTTCTTCCGAGGATAACCAGCCCAACGGGACTCCAGGTCCGACCTCTTCCGCCGTGTCTCTGGCAGGGGACGGCCGGGAACCGATGGTGGAACTGTGTTCTTCCGAGGAAAACCAATCAAGCGGGACACTGGGTCCACCCTCGGCCCTGTCTCTGGCAGGGGACAGCCGAGAATCGATGGTTGACCAGTGTTCCTCCGAGGATAACCAATCAAGCGGGACACCGGGTCCACCCTCGGCCCTGTCTCTAGCAGGGGACAGCCGAGAATCGATGGTGGAACAATGTTCTTCCGAGGATAAGCAGTCCAACGGGACTCCAGGTCCGACCTCTTCCGCCGTGTCTCTGGCAGGGGACAGCCGAGAATCGGTGGTGAAACAATGTTCTTCCGAGGATAGCCAGTCCAGCGGGACTCCAGGTCCGTCCTCGGCCGTGTCTCCGTGAGGGGACGGCGAGGCACCGATGGTGCCCCCCCCCCCCCACTCCGAGAACGGACGGACCCCATGCGTGTTACCAAAATGTCCGGTAAAGGGGTACTTTTCGTGTTACAAAGTCCGGCCCGAGAATTGTAAAAAAAGGGGTGTATTAAATTTTCACCCTGAGATTTATTTAAAAAGGGCTTTTTTCCTTCTTTTTCTCTTTCATCTCTTTGGACTCCTGATAAATTATTCCGAATTTAGGGGGGGGGGGTACATTGAGCATATACTTCATATACTTCACGAGCACGAAAACCCTCTTCCATTGTCGCCTCTACAAAACGCAAGACCCGGTGATAAAGCATTTTAAATGTTATGTTCAATATTTGAGATAAGTAATTGACGGGTTGAGTTCAGACCGTTCATGCCTTATTTTGACCATATCTGTTGACTTGTTTCGAGGTGTTCTTTCACTTGACTCTCAATCTAATTTGAATAGTTTTATATCCAAAACATGAAAATAATGCTTAATAGATATAAAACGATATTTGCAATATAACATAGAAAATGAAACTAAATTGTAAGTATACAATATTAAATGTCAATTAGTAATAAAGGTATTTTCAGATACAAGATATAATATTATGAGCATTACATTTTTGTAAATTATGTCGAATTTGAAAGGAAATTTAGTAATCCACTAAAAAGCAATGCTTGTATTTGTGCGGATTACTCGAGAAAGAAAAAAAAAGGATGAAAGAAAAAGAAAACAAAAAATGAATAACACATGCACTGCTTGGAATTTATGAGCTTCCATATGCATGAGAAATAACACAGTCGAGCAGTGCTTGTATGCTGAGGGTTGAGGGTCCAAATCCCAACCCGACACTAACGTCCTTTGGCTAAACATTAATCCACATTTGCCGCTCTCCACCCATGTGTAAATTGATACATGGCAACTGCTGGGTTAATAATAATTACAAGCCCCCAGTCGAAGCGACATTGATGCTCATGAGGTTTCTCTGGCCAGTGGGTGCATTAAGTGATTACAATTGTATTACTTTTGTATATCATATTATTAGGCCTACCACATAGCCATAGCCCTTGCTCTCTTTCTATCTTTTCTCTTCTCCTCCTTTTCTCTCTCTCTCTCCCTCTCTCCCCTCTCCGTGTAACTGTTGTACATCTTTGGATAGACTACCTCTCCCCTCTATCGTCATGTGTACCATCCCACTAAATATTGCGATATTTTGTCTCCCACAGAACTCTATCCGTGACAAGCTAACACCGATGACGTTCATAGTTGAATATGAAATTGTTAGCGACCAGGACAGTCATGGTGATGAACTTGCGCCTGTTCTGGACTCTAAGATTGAACCACGTAAAGAACTGTCAGTAAGTAGCATCTATGTTGTTCTCAGCAGATTTGGACCAACGATTATTTAAAAATGATAACAAGAGAATGATTCGACACTGAAGAAACGGATGTGAGTAGGGCGAGGGTAGGATGAAGGTTCATCAATGCCATCGAGTGATGATCATTGATGTGATACAATCTCATTATACTACGAATAGTAAGCCCCATCTGCCACACAATTCACTGATTCTATCTCTTTCCACAAATGAAAATATACACATGATGTGAATCGCCTCAATGGATAAATTATTAAGTTTTTTTTCTTTTAAAAAAGATGGTACAAGCAGATATTTATTCAACTTCCATCATGATGCAAAACCATTTAATATGCCGACTTTATACAGTACACGAACATCTTATTCAAAAGGGAACTTTAACTGTCTGGGTTTGAATTTATTTTATTTGAACGCGGTAAAAGCCCGAAATAAATCGGACAATTACCCCCGAGGACAACTACCCCTCGAATTACCCCTCGAATTGCCCCCCCCCCGAGGACAATTACCCTCGAGGACAACTACCCCCAGAGGACGACTACCCCCGAGGAAAATTACCCCCCGAGGATAATCACCCCCGAGGAATTTCAACAACGTGACGTATAATGCGAGCTCCTCTCCAAATTGTTATTTACAGAAATTTCATAAACTTTCATTTTCTCAGTTATTATTGATGGAATAGATTTGTTCGTATAGGGGTTGCATACAAACATATTTGCAATAATCATATTTTGAGTGAATATATGATTGTACATTTTCTTAAGGAAGAATACTGACTTTTGAAGTTTTTTAGTACAGGGTAATTAGAAGGACTAGATGGATGCCCGTTCATTTTCGTATTTAATAAACAGCAACAAACAAACCATAAAATGTTTACATGATATCAATCTCTACTAGATTCCTTTCCTGTATGACTGCAATAGTGTAATATGTGTACCAGACCTCGCTATCCTGGTATCATCGTAAGTTTTTAAAGTTCCTTGTTTTGTCAAACTTAATTTTGAAAAATATTGTTAAACAATAAATTGTACAATAACTTTTTATTAAAGGGAGTACAATATATATGTCTTAGTTGTCAAGGGCAACCCCTGGGCCTTGTAACAACTATATATTTCTAAGGCCCAGGTTAATAAAAACCATCGGTCTCACGGGCTGTCGGTATAATATATACTCGGGTGTCTTGAAATTTATACGCTTTGATGAAGAACATAGTGAATGCACAATCTTCACACATGCAATTTTGTTTCTTTTGATTAGTTTGAAATGAAGTGATAAGCTAATATTATATGTTTACATAATATACGAGTGCCACTTAAAGATAAACTCCAGTTCTGGTTAAAAAAAAGAAAATTAATTCTCACAGAATCAAATGAAACTTACACTGAATGTTCAAGATTACAAATAAATGACATGTGCCAAACAATTTTGGAAGAAAATGTATACTGGATGAGCATAGAAAGACAAGGAAATCAAGGTAGTATTAGCCCCGACACCATGTGTGTTGTCCCATATATAGCTTTCTGTGGACAGTGCTTGTTACTTTACCAAGACTCGGTCAAATTTATTATGATTTTGATGACTCCAGAACCTTGCAGTGCACACCAATACTTACTTGCTACATGATCAACTGTTTCTGATCCTTTCCACACTATTTCTTTCACAGTGCAATCGCATTACCAGTACTAAAGTTTATCTTTAAACTAGCTTTGAGTGATATAGATGAGATCTTTACACCTATAAAGTACATCTCAACTAAATGGCCTTTCAAGATTTTTAAAATGTATTCCTTCCTTTTAATGCTTGCCATTGTTATCCATAACATTTTTTTAAAATTCCTTATCCTAAGCCAATCTAGTTTTATCTACCGACATTTTTGATATTGTGTAGTTGTTTATAATATGTGATTTCCACTATTATTAATTGTTAAGAGATACATCTGAGATGGTGGTAGGATCATCAGCAGTGATTCATCTCCTCGTTTCTATATCTAATAATGGAGAAGATGCTTACGAGAGTGTACTGAATTTTACACAACCAGACACCTTTCATTTCGTGAAGGCCATTCAATTAACAAAGGTAAGAATAGCGTTTCGTGTTTCCTTAAAATAAAAAGGGAAATATTAAAAGATAAAGTGGTAACATTAATAGTAAGAGATACTGTAGTTCCATATTTCTATTTTCAAGGAAGCGTTTATGTTGGAGCAAGCTACTACATATATTTCTGAATCCATAAGTCACACACAGTCGATCAAAAGTTGTGGATAATTGAAAATGAAATAACAGTCGAGATAAACATTGATTATACTCATAGTATCAAAATTACATGCAGTGATCTATAATCCATATTTGAATGTTAATAGTGCATGCATATGTGGCAACCGTACATTGGCTCAATGAGTCCTCATATAATTCATATTATAGAACAAGCACCTCATCACGTGTGACAAGAAGACTGGTAGAAAGGATTTAGTTTGTGATCTTGGAAATCCGATGCTAGCCTATGAACAGGTACGTGAGATTATGAGATCATAGAAAGATTGGTAACTATCTATGCTTGCTGTTTATAATGAGATTATGAGAACACAGACAAATTGGTAACTATCTATGCTTGCTGTTATAAATGAGATTATGAGAACACAGAAAGATTGGTGACTATCTGAGCTTGCTGTTATAAATGAGACTATGATAACACAGAAAGATTGGTAACTATCTATGTTTGCTGTTTATGAATGAGATCATGACAACACAGACAAATTGGTACGTCATAATTCCGAGCCGTGCATGTATTTATTTTCTTTTTTCTTAAATTTGTTTCTTCCTTTCTTTCATTTTTATTGCTAGATTAATTCACACAAATACAAGCACTGCTTTAAAGTGGATTTCTCAATTTCCTTTCAAATTCGACTTAATTTATAAAAACGTTATGCTTATATATTTTGTATTCTTATATAAATGAGTTTTTCACTTATGGACATTTAATATTATATAATTACAAATAAGTGTCATTTTCTATATAATGTTGCAAATGTCATTTGATATTAATTTTATGTAATCATTTTTCATGTTTCGATTGAATTTTGGAAATAACAATATTTGAATTGAACTGTCACTTTGAACTATATATGCTTACATTTTATGCCAACTTGAAACTCATGTAGAACGTTCAGGATTTTCGGGTTTTCCGCGCTTATTTTCCCTTGCCAAACCTCACATATCTCAAAACCAATTTCATAATGAGAGATAGTGTGATTTATACAGGACCATTTTAGAAATGAGTCTTAAATATAGTAATTGCAATTTTCATCTTTCTTCTTCAGAACTCTTGCCGATGCGTCTCTGGAAAGTGACAAACGAGTATGAGATAGGATGGGTGGATTAAGAGCTGTTTTTTAAAGTCTTTGTGATCATATTAGTATGACTTCTAAGGAAACTTCTCATTACTTTAAAAGACTTTTGAAATACGAATTTGATACAGTTCTTTCATCAAAATGATTTAATAATCTTCTCACTTTCTTTGTTTTTGTTCATGATTCAGATCGTCATGCAACTCGTGTTTGCAACCGATGACGTCAAAGGTGATTTCAGCAACGTGTCATTCATATTGGAGGCTTCAAGGTATTTTTAAAACTTGAATTCAGTATATTAGGAGATAAATTCCATTCAAATAATTATAAGTCTTTCTTTGCAAAACATGTAGCAGAAAATGCCGTTAATATTCTAGCAAAGAAGTAAATTATCAAAAGAAATGCATTTTAACTATACATGTATTTACAAAATCATTGTAAAGACATTCTAGTGACTCGTTTTTAAAAACATATCTCTATACAACAATTATATTGCCTCGCAAATATTTGGATAATAATAGATATTCATGTGAGAGTTAATATGGAGGAATTTAGGTTGTTTCAGATTCTATGTTTGATTTTACACCCTGAATTATTTAAAGATTTCCTAAAAGTGGCTAAATGACTTCGTTCCATCTGGTCTTCGCTTTGGGTCGGGTTGTCGCGTTACACCTTTCATGAATAAATACAATTTTTTCAAAGATGGTCCTTGACATAAGCAGGGGCGGATCCAGCCAGCGGCAAGAGGAGAGGGGGGGGGGGGGGGGTCCTATTCGTGAGGAAATATTGAGCAGCGAATCATCCAGCCGGTGAATCAGTTTTGTCTTCTTTTTTTTTGGGGGGGGGGGGAGAGGCGATTTTATATATTTTTGGTTTAAAAAGTAAAATTGATGTTACCATCTTATTTTTGGGTAAGTTTGTTTTTCTAGGGGGGGGGTCCAATTTGTGAGGAAATATTGAGGGGTTACATGTATGTGGGGTGGGGGGGGGGGGCGGGCCCGACGGGCGCCCCCGCCGATCCGCACCTGGACATAACTATAAGGTTAATCTTAAGTACATGAACATTTGTGAAAAACATGCCCATACAATCAGACAATAATTTTTGTTTTGTAGTATTTTTGTTATTGTCTTCATTCAATGCATGTACATGTACATCATGGAAATACAAATTATTTCAAATTACATTACACAATATACACAACTCAATTATTTTGAATGAAAAAAAATCTTTTCTTAATAATCCCCTTCCACAAATTAAAACACAAAACAATGACGAAGCATTAACAAAAATAGACAATGGTCAAATATCGATCGCTTGCCTTTTTACGATCTCTAGTGAACATTTTTCTCGTGTAAAAAAGTGTTTGGTCAAGACTCGAGGTTTCGTAAATTTATTTTGAGTTTTTCAGAAAGTGTGGGATAAAAACTGGACCCGACACCTTGGCGATAAGAATGGTGTATTTTACAAACATTACACCCTGTCCTTCGGGAATGAGGTCTTGTATATTTATGAAACTTAGTGCAACCCGAAGACACGAAGATCCGATGGAACGATCGTACCACGAACGAAGTACCTTCATTATAAGTTGGAATATCCTCACGCATTCTTTTTACCCATGAATATTAAATACGTGAGAAGCATGATCTCTTTTGATTTAATAATAATGACAATGATAATAATAGCAATAATAATGATGATAATAATAAATAACATTTCATTTTGCTCTTGTATATTTCATTAATATTTTTTATCTTCATATAGCGCACACAATGATAGTAATGCAAGCGACAACAAGGTTTCTATAAACGTGAATATCACCATTCACTCCGATCTCAGCTTCGAAGGGTAAGCAAAAACCTCACATAATCAGTGTATACCATTCATTAGGTCTCACCATGTTGATAGCCCTAAAAAAGGACTGTTTGAAAGGGGATAGAAAGTGAAAACAGAGAGAGGGGAAGTATTCTTTCGGTTTGGTCCTGTAGAGGATTACTTGAGATTGTTGGGAGCGAGGAAGAGCAAATTAGGAGAGAGGGGCATTCTTTTGTGTGTAGAACCATGGACCTACCTGTACATGGTAGAACAGTCAATATGGTCAACCTGTTCGGAGCGTCGACCCGCCCCTGTCTCTGACTCTGTCTCTGCCTGTCTCTGTCTGTCTCTGTCTCTATATGTCTGTCTGTCTCTCTCTCTCTCAGAATTCATAATTTGGTTTATCAGTCCTGTTGAGGACTCCACAACCGAAAGAATACCCCTCTCTCCTAGGCTTCTCTACCTCTCTCACAACAATTTCAAGCAACTCAAGAGGAAGAAACCGAAAAAAAGTCTTGTCCCTCACTATATTTTTACTTTAAACTCAACAGTCCTTTTCAAGACTACCATGGTGAAACCGTCAACGTAGTGACACAAAGATTTGATTTTAAAAAACGCCCCCCCCCTATAATAGACCCATTCTTTCAAGTGGTAAAAGTGATATGATCGTGACAATTTTCGTTAGAAAAAAACCCCCCAAACATTTGGCATAAGGTATTCTCCCCTTAATGAAGCCTCTACTCTTATATTTAGAAGGATATGATTTTCTTTGTTTGTAAAGTGTGATAAATTATCACGAACAGATCATTCTCAAAAGTATGAATTAAAAACAAAATGTTGACATTTCTTTTCTCCAGGGCCTCTGAAAGTGAATATCTGCTATATGACTTGCAGGACTACCAAGAAGATAATGCAACAGTACTGGATGACGAACCCAACATCATTCATCGATTTGTTGTATGTTAACATTCTAGACGCTCATATAATTATAATTCGGCAAAGTACAAGAAAAAAGGGGGAAAATGTTCAAAGGGTCATAATCGTAATTTCCTGCAAAGTACTCAATGCATGATCCGCAAATGTGATTTTGTTGTAATTAAATAAAATTGGACCTATGGAAAATATTTGTTTCAATGATTACTTGAAAATCATAACTGAATGTACACCAATATAATGAGAGTAACAGAGATGAGGACATATTGCAAATTAATCTTCCCATGGTCAAATTACTTTAAGAGAAGGTTAAATATGTGTCATATGTTCCATTCATGCACCTTTAAAACAATTGTCATTTGTAATAGCTCAGTAATAGAGGACCGAGTAACATCGGACGAACAGCCGTGTTGATTCGTTTTCCACATTCAATCTCGGACTCGACCAGCGATCGTAACGTCATAGAACTGATCGACGCGGAGGTTGAGGGTGGAGATAAATGTGAAATGGCCAAGGTAATAACAAATCAACTAGATGGAATATAAATAAAAATGTGAACTGTACAAGGTATATTAATTCACCTTTTCTATGCATTCTGTATGAATTTATATGTGATCAAAGTAAAATAGTTTGATTTGAGTTAGGCACTGAAATGGACTGAATTGATTACTGCAATAATTTCTATTTCGAAAATTATATTCTGACAAGGCTTTTCAAACACGTCAAATATTGTATAAGTAATGAGTGTTTTGACAGGGAAAATTGTAGGAAGAAGGAGAAGGGGAAGAAGGAGGATACTTTGTTGGAAGAGAGAGGAGTGAAAGAACTGGGAGTGGTACTAATACAGAAGGCTAGGAACCGAGGGTTGTGGAAAAGCATGATCGCCAAAGTCGACAATGATATGGCACTTAGAGAGAGAGAGAATGAGTGTTTGCTATGACTTAGATTTTTCTCTCTTAAAACTAAAACTAAAATAGATATATAAACAAATGAACATGAACACATTGTACATGAACCAACTTAACGTATTATACAAAATATCCAAACTCATACTACAAAAAATAGTAGTCTATATGTATTTTTTGAACGAGATCGGGGTACTTTTTTTCTTCATAATGAACAATAACGCTATAATAAAATAGAAAATCGTCAAATTGAGTCCAGTCTCTTTGCACCTATGCTATTCTTCTTCTCGAGTCCCTTACACAAGACCAGTCCATGATCATACTCATGATCTGGCCTTGGCGTTGAAACACTCGAGGTCTTTTTTATGGGGGGGGGGGGGGTACAGGGTTCAGGGAGGAGGGGCAGACTAAATGGTGTTTCATCGTTTGTTCCTCCCCACAGTCGCACTAGTCCCTCCATATTTACTGTAGCCCCATGTATGCATGAGAGCTTTGAATCTTCCTGTTCCAATCCGAAGTCGATTTAGACAGGACCAAGTGGACAGTGCCTTACTTGGACCGGATGGCAGAGAATCGCTTAGTCCATGGGAAAGCTTGTCCCCAGGCTTGTACTAGGCTTTCCTTCGATTGTTGGCGGAGTTATCAGAAACTGTGACTTAATTTGAGTCTCTTTTTTCAGGTTCATGGTTATAACGTATGTAATGTTTAAGTGATATTTAAGCTAATTAAATTATGCCACTTGCGTTGGTTCTTTCTCTCTTCCATTTCCTTTAATACAGTTGTTTTCGACTCCTGCTTCTATTGATGATGTCAATATTCAGTCACTGGTCTCCCCTTCATCATCATACGAGCACCCATTATCTACATCGTCTTCAACACAAGGTCCTTCTCAGCCATCCTTCGGTCGAGCACCAGCACGACGTCGCAAGCGACGTACCGACATCGGAGTCACGAACAACCCGACTCCAAACGATTACGATTACATAGCTTTTGACGGAGATCTTCCCGCCATAGATTGTCCTAGCGGAAATGGTTGCTATGAGATAACATGCCACCTCGATACAGTGGGAACAAGAAAAACTTCCTTCCGGGATAGTGCAGCAATCGTTGTGACGTCACGTTTTCATATTGATCAATTTCTCAAACTGAGTGCTGAGGTAGGGATATAGCAAATGTTTAACTGAATGTTATCAGAGTAATTCAACGCTAATTAATAAATTCTCCTGTAACCATGGTAACAACCTTCATCGTGTGATTTTGTTTTAATTTAGGCTTTGGTGACGTTTCTATATGATAATTTTGCACCATTTGTTTTCTTCTCTGACTCTCTGTTATTTATATGTACAGCTAAACATCACCGCTAGTGTCGCCCTCGTTTCTAATGCAGAAGTCATAGTGCATGGCAGCGATTACCATGTTCAACTGCCAGAGAATATCACATTAACAGCTACGGTAATACCAAGAACGTTTTTTAAAGTTTTTTTCCTTCTCATTGTCAAATTACCTAAGTGAGTTATGAATTCATTATGTTATATTTGTGAAGGTATAACTTTTTTCTGTAATAACTCTGTGTCTCTATTCGTATGTATTGGAAATAACCGAACGAACAAGCATAATACTAATAAATGTCAGTATTTAACTATTTATCTTGGTTTATATCAAACGTAGACATAAGCACATCTTGTCACATGTACATGTGTAACAATGGAAAAAAACATTAAGTAGAAAGGGTCACGAGGAAGTCATTCGATATTGGTGTTCAATTCACAGGGATTAGCATTAAGTCTCCTAGAACAGTCGACACGCGCGTGTACATGTTCTGGATATTACTATTCTTAATAAATATACTTGTAAATATGTTTTCATTGTTGTAGGCAACTACTAAGATTGTTGCTTTGCAGCAAGTACTGGTGGAAGATGGTACCGATTTGAGCCCCTACCAGCCCACTACAATCCCACGGACGGGTATCTGGATGATAATCGGGGCATGTTTGATGGGCGTGGTACTTCTAGCTGGTGCTAATGCTATACTGTATAAAGTAGGTGTCCCCCTCTCTTCGAATTATCTCATGAATGATATAAGTTATCCAGGCGATTTGTGCAGCTCTTCCCTGCCACTCAAAATGATTATTTATATACAGTCAGGGGATAATGCTTTCGCTTGTATATCGGAATGGTTAAAGGGCAATCCAACCTTCAAACTGAATTCATCGTTATGAAAGTAGTAAAATAAGTGAAACACAATGTCGAAAGTTTGATATAAATCGGACCTATGGATGCATGAACCATGAGATCACAAAATCTATGTGAATATTAAATTGAGAGTTAGGTTGTCATGTACACAAAATATGATAAATTTCTGTTTTTCTCCTCAGCACCTAAGTGAAACACAATGTCGAAAGTTTGATATAAATCGGACCTATGGATGCATGAACCACGAGATCACAAAATCTATGTGAATATTAAATTGAGAGTTCGGTTGTCATGTACACAGAATATTATAAATTTCTGTTTTTCTCCTCAGCACCTTCTCCCTTGGGTCACTACTCAAAATATGTTATGAATAGCATTTTGTATAAACAGGTTCTCTACAAAGTAAACACCTTTCTGAGACATACAGTTTAAAGATAAACTTGAGTTCTGGTAAAAAAAGAAACTGAATTCTCACAGAATCTAACGAAACTTACACTGAATGTTCAAGATTACAAATAAATGTCATGTGCCAAACAATTTTGGAAGAAAATGTATACTGGCTGAGTAATGAGCATAGAAAGATAAGGAAATCAGGGTAGTACTAGCCCCGGCACCATGTGTGTTGTCCCATATACATCTTTCTGTGTAAGTGATTGTTACTTTACCAAGACTCTGCCAAATTTATGATGATTTTGATGACTCCAGATCCAGAACCTTGCATTACACACCATTACTTACATGCTATATGATCAACTTTTCTGATCCATTCCACACCTTTTCTTTCACAATGCAATCGCTTTACCAGAATTCAAGTTTATCTTGAAAGAAGAAAAAAAAAGACATTTTTATATTTGTTTGTTGTTGGAGCAAATTGGGAAGGCATTACACAATGACATCACCGATTCAGCCAATTTGAAGTTCCTACCCGTCAAATACTATAGTGGTCATAAATATTTTTAAAAATCGCAACTTTCTTATTTATTGACGAATTATGTTTAAAGATAAATTTGATTTCTGGTCGTGCGATTGCATTGTAAAAGAAAAGTTATGGAATCGATCAGAAAAGGTTGATCATCTAGCATAATTATAAGTATTGGTGTGTACTGCAAGGTTCTGGAATCATCAAAATGATAAGAAGTTTGGCCCAGTCTTGATAAAGTTACAAGCACTGTACACAGAAAATGTATATGGGACTACACGAACATGTGACATAATAATCCGTCCCTATTTTTATGATGTTACATGCCATATTTAGAATATTAAGGCATTTGAAAAGCCATGCTTTTCAGGGAACATTTTTTATCTGATCTTCTTCCACACTTGCACAATACAATGATAACGCTCACAAATTATTTTTCACCTCTTTCCAGAACTCAACCTTCTCTTTAAACTCTCACCACCCTGCTTGTCTGATTTTTCCGCTTTCTTAAAGAGTAGTTTGCCCGTTAAAAAAAGGAATAGTATTCCCCCCCCCATTTTAAATCTATTGAGAAGAATGAACATAAAAAAAGGTATAACGCTTGAGGTATCACAGTGTAAATGAACCTATTAAAACAATCTTTCGTGATGGTTTGTAGCCTTGAAAAGAGCTGGTTAGTATTTAGAGATGGTGTATTCTATTTCTCTATCTCCAGCTTGTTCAATTTTTTCTCGCTTTCATTATCCCTCTTTTAGATGGGATTCTTTAAGCGACAGCAGATTGGACTCGAAAAGAAAGTCTCCCTCCGAAAGAAACCAGACAGAATGAGTCTCAGACAGCGAAGTGTTATCTTTGAAGACTAAGAAGCATACCCAATAGAACACACCTCGCTGTCAGTATAAGAGCATTGCAGTACAAAACAATGTCTTGAAGTAAAGAGCATTGTTGCGTTAAACAGTTGGAGTAAGAATATTGTAGTTGTGTTAAACCGACAATACTGATGAGCATAAAAACATGTATATATTATATAAGTATAAAGATAATCGAATTACGATACAGTGTAACAGTAGTTATTCTTCACCACAAAATAGACCTGATTTATAATTTTATGCATATTATTTAACGAAAGGTTTCCCTACGGACCTAATAAGCTTGCCAGAGGCTTTCCAGACATAACAACCGATAATGTTTGCAGAGTGGATTCCAACTAAGCCTATATTATAGAGATGCAATGATTATTATTTTGTATTTAAATCATTTCTTTTAAATCAAACAATTTCATCGTCTTATCACATTCATATTAAAGTATTAACAGTTTTATTATTATTAATAAACATACAAGATTGCAAATGTACAACAAAATAAAATAAAATAAGATAAAGCATTGTAGTACCATGGAGATATAAGATAGCTCCATGGTAGTACAAAACAGTTGAAGTAAGAGCATTGTAGTACAACAGAGATGCCACTATGATGCCACTATGATGCCACTATGAATTTGAAACAATTATATATTTTTTTATGGGGGATCCACAAACTACAAGCACTGCTTTTTAGTGGACCCCCCCCCATTTCCTCAGAAATTAAGAATTTCTTGTAATAATTTTATTATGTGCAAAGTTTATTTGTATAGTTTCCTGAAAAATGAATTATGTATGACAAAAAAGAAGGAATGTCTTTGTTTACCTTTCTGTTGGAAATGAAATAAATATGAATATGAATATGAATATTAATAGGACGTGAATCAAATAGTTAATAATCAGGTGTCCAGGGGAGAAACATGCCCAAATTTGAATACATTGTTAAATAGTTCTAATTTACAGTCACAATAGGTATGGGCTCTTCAAATTGGCTGAAACGGTAATGTCCACATGATGTAGTGGCGGACAACTTAAGTTTCCCATTTGTTCCAACACAAAGAAATTTATCAAAATGTCAATTTTGTTCTCAAACTGTATGACTTGGAATGGTCTTTTCATATTAGAGGACCTGTAATAATATTATTAATACTTGGGATAGAAACAGCAATTAGTGATATCTTACACGACAAACGGGAGAGATATCCGTCACGTCACAATCCACTGACAAAATTGCTAGTTTGAGATTGGCATATATAGCTATGTAGTGATCTCATATTTCAATCATTCATAATTGTTGTTATCATTGTTCCGATTTATTTCAAACTTTTGCCAATACATGTATGTTTCTTTGATTTTTTCCTTCCTCCATTACAAATTATTACAAGCGTTGGATTGGCTTATAACTCGGAAATCTTTCAATATGATCTGCATGCTAGCGTGATAATGTTCAAGTTTTCATGTTTATTAAACATGCTTTTCTGCAGAGGGCATCTCTATTAGGAAAAATAAAATAAAATAAAATCAATAACTGTTTGTCATGAGTCAGAGGGGCGTCAACTGATATACTTTATCTAAGCATTTGGCCTTTTGCATGGCTCTCAACAAACTCTATTCAAATTTAATCGAAAAGAGCAATCTCACTTAGATAAAACTAAACTAATATATTAAAAGAATAATAAATCCAAGTGCACAGAATAAAGTGTCTATTACTGCTCTAGCACTTCTTGTAAATATGTTCACCCTCCGTCACCTGAGGCGGGACGGGGGTGGGGGGGGGGGGGGGTGGGGGGGGGGGGGGTCTTATGTATTATTGAATGCAAATAAGATTAACCCGTCGCCGAGTGAGATGTGGCAGTATAACGTATATAATAAATAAACTATAACTACTTCTCTTCATTAAAAACCTGATTAATTTGGAGTATTATTCATTCCAAGTGTGTGAAGGAAAAACAATCCGAATGTAATGGAAAAGGAATATATATATATATGTTGAGAGGGAGAGAGAGAGAGAGAGAGAGTGAGAGAGAAAGAGAGAGAGAGAGAGGGGTTATAGACAAAGTTAAAGAGAGAGACGGAGAGAGAGAGAGAGAGACTGAGCGAGAGAAAAGGAGAGAGGGAGAGAGATATGAATGAGAGAGAGATCTCATATTTCATATTCATATTCAAATTTATTGTCCAATGATTGGAAATTCATTTGCATGTCAGTACAAGATTACAAATTATAAACATCAATAAGATACAGATGGGTACAGAGTAGAACATTTAACTTGAACATAGGTAACAACAAATGCGATAGTTCAACATGCAGACTAAAATTTGATTCATAATTCAGACTAAGTAGTTAAATTCAATTCATAGTTCGGATTAAATTCAATTCGATTCGCAATTCAGATTAAATACAATTAAAGATTCAGACCAATTCAATTCGTAATTCAGATCAAATCCATTTCAAATCTCGATCACATTCAATTCGTAATTCAGATTAAAATAAAATTAACAAAAACAAATCACATTCAATTTATAATTCAGACTAAGTAATTAGATTAAATTCATAATTCGGGTTAAAATAAGTTCACAATTCAGATTCAATACAATTCATGATTCAGACAAATTCAATTCATATTTCAGAAAATAATTCAATTCAGATCCCGATCACGTACAATTCATAATTCAGATTAATTAAATTAAATTGACAATTCAGGTTAAATAGATTCACAATTTATAATTCAGATCAATTCAATTAAATTAAATCTCTCTCTCTCTTTATATCTTTCTCTATATTATCTCTCTATAGAGCTAGAGAGAGAGAGAGAGAGAGAGAAAGAGAGAGGCTCCGCTTCCAGTTAGTTCCTCCTTTCTCGTGCCATTAATTTTATATTTGTCTTGTTTATTGTATATTATTTGTATTTACTTACTCATTGTATTATGTTTTGCATTAGAAATACAATAATTTGAATTGATTTTATATATCGACGTCATCCTTATTCTTGATGTGGAAAAGTAGGGGATTTCCCCGTGCCGCCATTCTAGTGCGTGAGCACGCTTCCGGGTTTACTCGGCGCTAGCGGAGCGGCCACAGCTGCAGCATGCACAGCACAGCTAGCTAGCATTCAATCTAATCACCGAGTATAAATCGACATATGAGCTGCACTGAGGAGATCTTTTTTTGTGTTGTAAGTATTCTGTTCTTGTTGCCTGTTAATGTTGTGTTGGTGAGACATATTTGTTTCAAACCCGATGAGGGTCACTGACTGACTGACTGACCGAGGTTGAAAAAGATGGAGTTTGTAAATCAACGATTACAATGTATGCAAACATCTATGAATATGAACTAGATCTAGTGGATCTACTAGTTAGTAGTACGACTACCTATTAGATTATAGTATACAGGATGTAGGATGTCGAATTCAATTATTATGAGCTGCCTTCTTGCGTTGTCTGAAGAGGGAAGTTTTACTTATCCGACTCGTCTTGATCGACCCTAGACCGAAAGCTTCAGTCTCTATAATCGTCGGTTGTTCCACTGAGACTACGTCTGGCTCCACTAGACCTCGGTTATACAGACTGAACGACTGCCTATACCACCACACGTTGAAGATATCACGGCTAGATTTTAGCCGTTAGGCCCCTCCCACAAACATGACAAACTTGCCACGGCCGTATTGTTATGCCCCCAAAATCCCCCAAAATGTCATTTTACCTCGTGCATATCCAAATTTAAATTAGGCCTAGGCTATAATACATCGGTTCCACTTACTAACTTGATTGAAATAATCCGTTTAATGGTCCCTTTTAAGGAAATTATGGGTCAAAATCGACATCCATGTTGAAAATCTTGCAAGCCGTGTTAAACTCTCGCTGCCGTCAATCTCATCCCTTCTAGTCTACGCCGAAGGCAAAATGATTATGAAGGAAAAACTGTGCGCTATCTACACGTTCGTAATGGCGTTATCACAGTTTTTCCTTCATAATCATTTTGCCTTCGGCGTAGACTAGAAGGGATGAGATTGACGGCAGTGAGAGTTTAACACGGCTTGCAAGATTTTCAACATGGATGTCGATTTTGACCCATAATTTCCTTAAAAGGGACCATTAAACGGATTATTTCAATCAAGTTAGTAAGTGGAACCGATGTATTATAGCCTAGGCCTAATTGAAATTTGGATATGCACGAGGTAAAATGACATTTTGGGGGATTTTGGGGGCATAACAATACGGCCGTGGCAAGTTTGTCATGTTTGTGGGAGGGGCCTAACGGCTAAAATCTAGCCGTGATATCTTCAACGTGTGGTGGTATAGGCAGTCGTTCAGTCTGTATAACCGAGGTCTAGTGGAGCCAGACGTAGTCTCAGTGGAACAACCGACGATTATAGAGACTGAAGCTTTCGGTCTAGATCGACCCGTGTTTTCACAATTTCAGATTGAGATTCAGATTTGGTGACGCCAAACTAAATGGAAATATTTTTGCCGTTTCTTTAGGCCAGTTTAGGTCTATACTTCTTGACTTGAGTCTTCTTCTTCTTTGCTAAATACAGGCCAGCGTAGGAATATATTCTCGTACTGATGGAGGTGCTGCGCAGGTGTATTCATTACTGTCTCATTAAAAGGCCTAAATTACTAAGTATCAGTATTACAACTACAAGGAACTATGTGCAGATTATTATAAAAAGACATCCAACGCTTAACAGTGCATGGCGTGGGGTCCAGGGGCAAAGCCCCGGCAGGCGTCAATGGTCAAGGCCCTCAGTAGCTCGGGGGTTGAGGTATTTAACGGTCAGATGAGCATATTTTGAGACCTTATTTGTGACACTGGAGGCAAGTAATTGGCCTGAAAGCTCAGGGGTTAGGTCAGACACCTTAGAGCCCTTGGTGGGGTCCAGGGGGCAGAGCCCCAGGAAGCTAAGGGTTTTAGGCATTTAATTACGGTCAGATGAGCATATTTTGATGGCTCATCTGTGACACTGGCAGGTCACTATTCTTTCTATCTATCTATTTCTCTTAGTTTAAGCTACCTTTCCAACAAAAGTTAGGTGGGGTGGGGGGAGGGGGGCGGGCCCCAGATTCCCGCCTTTCCGCAGGCCCTGATATGTAGCCTTTAAAATAAACATATTTTTTGCCTGACTGTAAATTCAGGAGTTTGTCATTTCCAACAAATGCATAAAAAAGTATAATTTACACAAAAGTGAGAACAAATTCCGCAAAAACATGTCATTTCAGCAACATTTGTAAATCACTGGTATTGAATTAGAAATAAACCACATTTGAATTTTATTAAATGGGGGGGGGGGGGGGGGGGGGGGGGGCTGTCCCCAAGCCTCCCCTGCAATCAGTATGCCAATGCTTGCAGCTGGTGGCTTCTTTGAACTGCTTGGGCAGTTCGATGACATTTGTAGGAAGCTCATCCCAGTCTTTCATGAATCAGAGGATGTACCAAGTCTAGTGAAACGAAGACGATATTGACTGGGGGGGGGGGGGCTGTTTTTTGTTAAAAGGTAAAATGAACGTTACAATCTTTTTTATAAACCCATTTTTTGGGGGCCAGGGGAAGGGACCCATGCCCCCTGGGCTCCCCCTGCATCCGCCCCTGCTTCTTCGCTTTGAATAGCATCTGCCACTTTTCAGTTCATTTGTGCAACTTTTGATGGTCTTTCTGCAGACCCTCGGCATCCTCATCTTTGTTGATCTTTCTAAACGGGAGGCAATCATCGGCAAAGAGCTTGATGATTGAGCTAATGTACTCTCCAATTTCATTAATGTAGTAGGAATATCTGTGGCCCTTAAACAGTCCCCTTTGGCCCCCCTGATTCAACATATATGGTTTCCAATCTTGATAACATTCACGAATCATACTTGCAAGAGGGTCATACAAAGATACACTGCTGCTTTGTAATCTATAGCAATATAACACCAAAATACTATTCAATAAAGGATTAGAATTAGAATCGCAATAAATTTAGGGTTTCCAATATTAAAACGCAGAAAAGGGTCTAGATCACTCATAGAACCATCAGTATGTAGAGCTGTGTCAATTTCAGTGGTGGTTGACCTTTTTTCATCTGTACGTTGAAGCTAGAGCTAGAGACATAACAATAAGTCTGCAAAATCTTTGCATTTTACAAAGTAGGGTTATGGAATATCTCATTTTATATTTCAATTCCTTCAGTAGAATCTCGCCTATTTTCAGTCAATTTTTAGGCCAGCGATCTTGCTCTTGAAATTCTCTCATATGAGACTTAGAAAGCACACTTGCCTACAGTAGGCAATCCCCCAGTACCCCTTGTTTGTGTGAACTAGGCTTAGGCCTAAAAAAAAAAGATGCTGTATTGGCCTTTAGGTGCCAAAACATGGGTCGGTTGGATGGATATCTTTTTTTTTCTCTCCCTCTTTGTACTGATATTTCTCAGTTTTGAATGCTTTAATATTTTTTTCTCTAAAAAACCGATAACAAATTTAAAAAAAAAGCTGACTGTAAATTTTGCAAAGGGCAATACAACCTTTCTTTTTTTAGGTCTTATATTGAAACTCTCACCTGAGATCTAGAATGCATATTGGCTACTTTACACATAGGTACCACAAAAGCCAATCATTGTTAACATTGTGCAACAGCGGAGCAAAGCATTAGTTTTCCAGCGTACTCTTACCCATCCCGTTAGTAAAAAAAATCATGCAAATATTTCAATTATGAAAACTATCATCTACATTTATTTTTTCTGACATCATTGATCAGGTAGTGAACTGAAATCCTGAGAAGAAATGGCTTCCCCCTTGCCAGATGCACTGTTAGCACCAGACGTAATGAGAGATGCAGGCATGACCAACCCAGGAACAAGTGCATGCTTCCAAAGCATAGGAGCTCTCTGTCAAATGTTTGACAATCACATAGCACAGCTAGGTAAGCTGAAGGAGACAGCCTTGAGAACTGAGCATGAGCTAAGGTCAAAGATCACTATCATGGAACAGGAGAAGAGAGAATATGATCAGAAGATCAGAAGATTAGAGCAAGAAGTTCTTGTCTTGAAGGTGAGATAATAATAATAGATGACTCTTGCATACATAGCGCTCATGCCGGACACATTGTCATGCACTCCTGACGCTCCATTATCATTACCCCAGGTTTAGTGCGGCTGCCATTACATTTACAGAACCCAAGCATTTTAAGGAATTAATTCCTGCCGGATACCCATTTACCTCACGTGGGGGGAGTTTGGCAGATAAATATTGGGGTGGGATATGCAGCTAAGGCAAGGCGGGGCTCTAACTTGTAGCTAGAGAACAAGAAACACATCTTCATAGCTCCATGCTTGCCTGTGGGGAACTGCCTAAGATTATGCATGCTTGCAACCTCAGGGGTTTATTTTGCATCTACCGGTACATGTATTAATATGTTCAATTGTATGATTGAATTGAGAGAGGGAGTTTGTTAGACATGGTGCTTGCATGCTTTATACGCGAATGATCTTTTTTAGAATTCGGTTTTGGGGTATGGGATATGTCAAGAAGAGAATTCAATGAATAGCGGGTACAGTAGTTGAAGGTGCAATAATTGATAAGTGATTTTAAACAAAGCCTAAAAAAATGTTGTATTGCCCTTTGTGACCGAAAATTCCGACCGACCGACCCATGTTTTGGCACATTAAGGGCAAGTTGGAGCCATGACAATTATAATTTTAAAAACTAACAAACAGTAGTGATAATTTTTTTTTTCTTTTTGACCAATTGCCAATTTAAAGTTGTTAGAAGCGTACATTGTGGTGTGTCGTAATCCTTATTCAAAATCAATCTCGCAAATCTATTTTCATGACTTTTGCAGCTTCGATAGATTTGTCTTTGAGCAGTTTCCCCAAGCAGTACAACAATTAAATAGTCTATATGTGGTAAAATTGATGCAAAATAGTGGTTCACAAGAATTTTATGGGGTATTAGGTGTTTTATACGATGAATACATTAATTATAGAACAAGATATTTTAGTACTTATATATTTGATATGTACGGACCATGTCAGTTGTGAGTCAAGTTAAACTCCTATGTATCTTATTGTTTTGATACACTACCGGTACTTAAGTTTTTACCATTTAATTTAAATGAGAGACGATTGTTCTCCAATTTTCTTTTTGATCCAAAGGACATCCTCACGGTTTTCTGAGGGTGTATGTACAAACCATTTACATATTAAATCAAACTCATTCTTTACATTTGTTGAACTTCAGAAAAATTATTAGAATTATTAAAGATGACAGTATCGTTCGCAAAAAGTGATATCTTGGAATTATTATGAAATTTTAAGTTATTTGTAACATTAATGATTAATATACAAACAAACAATCAAGGGGCCCTGAAGTGACCCTTGCGGTACCCCAGATTTAACAGTTAAATATTCACTACAGGGCAATTCCACGGTAACGGAAGGACACTCAGACAAGATTTTTGAACTTCAGGTTCATACTAAAAGAACTGTTTTATTAGTATAAGATGTGAAACAGTACAGATATAATACCTATATAAGTGCCTTTAATTCTCCCCCAAAAAATTGTCATTATAGTTAAGTAGTTTAAGAATGTGCATATTAATTATCTCGGTAACGGAAGGACATAAAAATGGACATGGTTTTTCCAGTTAATTAGTGTTTATCCAAACTTTGTGAAGTTGATGAAGCTTTCCACTTGACTGAAACACATTTTGTTCCCCATAGTTTAATACATACTAATAAAACAGTTCTTTTAGTATGAACCTGAAGTTCAAAAATCTTGTCTGAGTGTCCTTCCGTTACCGTGGAATTGCCCTACAATGATTATCTATAGTTACACAATGTTGTCTACTAATTAAATTTAAACCATTCACACACCTTGTTACTTACGCCATAGAAATTAGTTTATCAAGTATTATTTTATATTAGATAGCTTAGACAGATACAAGATATTATTTTTTCTCAATTTTTTTTCTTCCCTTGAGATTATATTTTCCAAATTTGTTTTTCTCCCCCAATTTTTTTTTTTTTTTTGGATATTATTTTTTCATGAATATCTTGAAAGTTTTTTCTTTCCGTTAATTTTTTGTTTGCACTTTTTTTTCTAAAATTGTGTTTGTCCTTGATAAAAAAAGGGAAACAAATTTCAGGCCCCCCCGAAAAAGGATCCTCCCCCCCCCCCAAAAAAAAAAACAACAAACAAACCAAGGCTATCTAATATAACAGATATTGACTAGCAGGGGGTATATAACATTCTTTGGACCTGAAGGGGGTTATATTTTCCCTCGTGACCATATTTTTCCTCAGCGCTGCACGCTCCAGGAAATTATAACCACTTGGGAAAATATAACTCCCTTCAGCGGTCCAAATAATGTTATATTACAACCTCTGCCAGTCAATATCTGTATAATGTGGAATAACTAACGTCAAACGATTTCCTAAGATCGTACAATATTGTTTTGGTAATCTGACCCGAATTCATATTATCGAGAAGGTAATCAGTAAAGGCAGTGTTGAAATGGGCTTGAAATTATGACACTAAATGTACCTCCCTTGTGTATCGGAGTGATTTTTGCAACCTTTAAATCAATTCAATTCAATTCAATTTATTATTTCATAAAAAATCACATACAATATATATACATTGAGAATTGTACTGGATCATACACCCGATAAAGCCGATGGCTTGAGAGAAGTGGGTGGACCCATAACATAAATGACAAATGTGGAAAATACAAAACATTAAAATTCACAATAAAACAAAATGCAAGACGTATACAGGACATTACAAACTAAAACAATAATAATACAGAACGACATAATTTATATGGTAATTGTATTGTGTGCATCATAGGAAGTCATATATATGTGGCAAGAAGACGCAACTTGAATTTCGACTTGAAAGAACTAAGAGTGGTCACATGTTTGATTAAGTTGTCAATATTATTCCATAATTTCCCTCCTTTTTGTTGAATAGAATTTACCTTTCGTAACTTTAAACGTGCATATGGCAAGAAAATTATATTTTTTTGTCTTGTGTTAACATTATGTTTCTTGTCAACTGTAACAAAGTAATTGTCAAACACGGGTGGTAACAAAAAATTCGAATAACGGTACATAAAGACTCCTGTTTTAATTGTTATATAATCAGAGAAATTTAATATATTCAGTTTCTTAAACAACGGCGGGGTATGGGAGATAATGGGAGTTTGAGCATAGACGAATGGCTTTCTTTTGTAAAGTATATAGCCTGTTTAAATGACACGAGCTGGTCCCTCCCCATACAAGACTACAATAATCGAAATAAGGCAGGACAATGGCATTGTATAAAGTGAAAAGGGTTTTGAGCGGTAGAAAATAACTTAGCTTACTCAACATACCTATAGACATGCTAATCTTTCCACGAATGGAGTTGATGTGAATAACCCAAGTTAGCTTATCATCTATCTGTACTCCTAGGAAATTGATACTGCTTGCTCTTTGTATTTTAAGGTTATCTAGTTTTATCGAAAAATCAAATTGAAGTTGTTGGCGCTTATTGAACAAAAAAACATATATTTAGTTTTGTCAGTATTGAGAAATAATTTGTTAGCTTTGAACCAGGAAGAGATCTTGTTTAATTCGATATTTGCATAATTTTGAAGAGTATTTTTATCAGCATGTGAAATAAATATGTTGGTATCGTCTGCATATAAAACAAAATGTAATAATTCAGATGTATTAATTATATCATTCATATATATCAGAAATAACAAAGGGCCAATTATACTCCCTTGTGGAATTCCACATACCACAGGCATTGTCTCAGAACTTAAACATTTAAAGCTAACAATTTTTTTTCTATTGCTGAGATAATTAACAAACCAGTCATGTGGTATACCACGTACGCCATAATTTTTCAATTTTTGTAACATTACGTTATGATTTAAGGTATTGAATGCCTTACTTAAATCAATATATATCCCTAAAGTATATTCTTTTTTATCTAAACATGAGGTTATATGCTCTAAGGCGTGTAAAAGTGCCATTTCCGTGGAGTGGTTGGGTCTGAATCCAAACTGGTATTTTGTTAGAATGCTATTTCTAGACGGATGGCTATAGAGTCTTTTAAATGTAATGCGTTCAAGGATTTTTGAAAGAGTTGGAAGTCGAGATATAGGGCGATAGTTTTTGGTTGAATTTGGATCATTCTTTTTATAAACAGGAATTATTTTTGCTCTCTTTAGGTTGTCTGGGACGACGCCTGTGGACAAAGACAAATTGAAAATGTGTTTTAGAGGATAAGAAGTATTATGTATAATTTTTTTCACAAACTTGGTACTTATACCATCATACCCAAAGCAAATCGTGAAGTTTTTAATGATTGATTACATAATATATTGAGTGGTTTTGCAATGATATCTGCAGAGAATTTGAGTTACTTGGGATGTAGACCCTCTAACAAATTCTGATTTGATTTCTTGAAATTCGAAAGAGGAATCCGTTTGAAATAACGTTCGTAAAGAATTGAAATCACCATCTACAATGCTAGGGCATGTTCCAGTTTGTAGATTTGAACTCACATTAATAAAAGTTTCATTCAATAAACTTGCCACCTGTACTTTATCAGTTATTATTTCATCATCAATTAAGATTGTGTTGTTTACCTCCTTTTGCCTTGAAGGCAAGGGTCTTTTCAAATTTTTCTATTTTTCGTTCTTATCATTTATGCATTGTGAGAACTCGTTTTGCTAATACTCTTTTTAAAGATTTTTGTTAGGTTATTTGCTTTGTTTCTATATTCCTTGAACTTTACCCAGCAAAAATCACACTTCGTCTTTTTATACCTTTTCTTATAGTAATCACGGTCATGTGCATTCATCCGTAATCTTATGCAAACCATTTAGTTTTCTTCTGACAGAAATAAAAGGTGCATGTTAATCACCTAATATTGTAAACACAGATTTGATATGACACCACATTTTATCAGCTTCAACATTTTCTTCATTGAAGTCAGCCCAATTGTGAATTCTCAAGTCCTCTTGCAATTTGCTTTCGTTAAAGTTTCATAAAGATCTAAATTTACATATTTTTTAATGAAGCAATCAATTTTTGCCTTTAACGACTAGAAATATTAAACAGTGGTCTTATACAATATGCATGCTACTGTCTACATGATCAACTATTTCTGATCGCTTCCACACCTTTTCTTTCACAATGCAACCGCATGACCAGAACTCAACTTTATCTTTAAATTGGGGAGAGTAAACAAAGCATGAGAGCAGGTAGAGGGAAATTTGATGGTGATTCAATTTGATAGAAAGAGTAAAATGGACCTAGATGGTAGAAGGGATACAAATAGACAGATCGTTCGTTCGTGTCTCCTTAGATCAAGATTAGTATCTTGATCTTTGGAGTAGTTGCTACAACCGGCCGTGTCAGATACGTTGCGAGATAGGACTCTTGACAGATGGGAAGATGCTTACAGATGCTTACAGTACAATGTCCTGTTCAAAATATCGCTTTACAATCTCTTGTCAAAGGACAATGGTGTTGCGACAGGAATTCAAACTCTGTTCATTGTGGTTCAAAGTCCTGAGACTTGATGACAACACCTTTGTAGTGGTATTCATGAACCACTGTTACACCACCAAACTAACTCCAAACTGACTCTAAAAACCCAATTCTTTGCCATTGGGGTAAATGTAATGTTTTGTTTGGTCTGTTGTGGGTCCGCATGGTATTGATCTGTTGTCAGTCTTGTGTTGATCTGTTGTCAGTCTTGTGTTGATCTGTTGTCAGTCTGGTGTTGATCTGTTGTCAGTCTTGTGTTGATCTGTTGTCAGTCTTGTGTTGATCTGTTGTCAGTCTTGTGTTGATCTGTTGTCAGTCTTGTGTTGATCTGTTGTCAGTCTTGTGTTGATCTGTTGTCAGTCTGGTGTTGATCTGTTGTCAGTCTTGTGTTGATCTGTTGTCAGTCTTGTGTTGATCTGTTGTCAGTCTTGTGTTGATCTGTTGTCAGTCTTGTGTTGATCTGTTGTCGGTCTGGTGTTGATCTGGTGTTGATCCGTTTTTGGTGTGGTGTTGATCTGTTATCTGTAAGTTAGTTATCTGTCTGGTGTCAGTCTGGTGTCGATCTGGTGTTGATCTGTTGTCGGTCTGGTGTTGATCTGTTGTCAGTCTGGTGTTGATCTGTTGTTAGACTGGCGTTGATCTGTTGTTAGACTGGCGTTGATCTGTTGTCCGTCCGTTGTTGATCTGCTGTCAGTCCAGTGTTGATCTGTTATCAGTCCAGTGTTGATCTGTTGTCGGTCTGTCGTTGGTCCGGTGTTGATCCGTTGTCGGTCTGGTGTCGATCTGTTGTCGGTCTGTCATCGGTCTGGTATTGATCTGTTGTCGGTCTGGTGTCAATCTGTTGTAGGTCCAGTGTTGATCCGTTGTCGGCCTGGTGTTAATCTGTTTTCCTTCTGTTGTTGATCTGTTGTCGGTCTGGCATCGGTCTGGTGTTGATCTGTTGTCGGTCTGATGTTGGTCTGATGTTGGACACTTGAGTCATATTGAAGCCAGTGGCAGATGTAGGGGAGGTGGTGGGGAGGAAAGGGGTATAAATGCATGACAGATATAAAGAGGGCTATTGAAATATTTGAGGTTATTCATTTAAAATGTCATCATCAACAGAAAATGTTGTTCTTTAATTTTTTTATAGGGAAATGGTGTAGTGTTGGAAGGAGGATTAAATCAGCCACAAAGAACTGTGCCAGATGAAGGTGAGGACTGGAAAGGGAAATATGAGGAGATAAGGAAGGAATGCAAGAAGCTAAAGGAAGAATTTCATTCTAAGAGGAACCTATGCAGCAATTGTAATACTGAACCAGAGCAGATCTCTACTGAGGTATGTTATTCTCACTAATTAATTTGAGTGGATCACAGCTTGTTGATAAAACAATTTAGGATTAGGCCTAAAGGTAATATTTTTAAGAAAAAAGAATGTTATGAAGAAAATTTATTGAATTCATTTTATATGTAGCGTGTAGCTAAATTTCAATATTTTTAACACATATAATTGAATGAATTAAATGCTTTCCATTTCAATGTAAAATATGAAATTGTCTTCACCTGAAATATTTTTTCTTCACCATACAGCAAATCAGGCATATATTTCTTAGAAGCCATCATAGTTTCGTATTTATCATTATCATGGTATTGTTTTGATTGACAGGAGGATCTACCAGTCACCATGGAACACAAGCTTTACTTGTCTAGAAAAGTCTCAGGAACTGATATCAAATATGTTCTGCGACATTTAAGTGTACCAGATCCTGAAGTGGACAACATATATTATGCATACCCAAAAGACCCGAAGGAATGCTTAATACAGGGACTGACAAAATGGAAAGAAAACAAGGGGAAGCAAGCAACAGTCTGGGCACTCATTCAAGGATTGTTGAAAAGTGGTCTTCAAAATGTTGCTGAAGAGTTTTGTAAGAACGACAATCTGCATCAACTACACAAAAAAATTGGTATGATTTGATTTTGTTTTGGTTGTTTCATACATCTAAGGCTAGTTTCTCAAAACCGTCATACTTCCATGTTCACGGACGTCCCATAAATATGTGTGTTAAGAATATCAAAGACAATAGACTTATTATGGTTTCGTGAAATGGCCCCCAGATTCCTATGCCCCACTTTTGGAATAAGTTTATGAATATTTACTACATGAATGATCATTGGTCCAATAAGTTTTTATTTCACCCTTCATAGTCAGATAGGCAAACAAAATCTTCATTGGAAACAAACTCACAGCACTCCATTATTTTAAAAATAAATATTCAGTCATTTTACATTCAATATACAAAATTATTATTTGTATGTAGGGTCTTTTGCTGTGTATGGTTACTCACCGTGTGCATCGGCATAGAAATAACATAGACACTTGAATGATCTTAATTTAAAGAAGTAGTTTGGAGGGATCCATGTGCAAATGAATTTGAATCCAGCAAAGATTCACAATAACTTTAATATACACATATTAATAAATATTCTGTACCTTTCTACTTATTACAAAATATATATATTTTTGTTATACCGGTATGTGTTTATCTTGGTGTTTGATTTTTCACCTTGTCTAGTATCACCTTTGACTCCAGACAGTGAAAAAGAAGTTCAATTTGATGCTGCTGATGTACCTACCAGCCGTAAGTATGTGTTTGTAAGACGAATACAGCCTAACATTTCTAAATTCTTACATTGTTTTGATAGATCAAAGTTATTTGGTGGAAAGGGAATAGATAGGGAATTATTAAATGATGCTTTTGGGCCAATTTATATCCATGAGACCCACAGCTAGTGAGAGATATAATTCATGAGATCAGCCTTGAGAATCCTCAAACAACTTTTTAGAATAATACGTTGAAAAACCATTACTGGTACATGTAACATTTATAACACATGCCAAACGGGTGATTAAAGTCATGTCTTTTTTTTCTTCCAAAAAGTCTATTAAAACATTTTTTTTTAAATGTGATCTATGTTAAGCACAGTTTAGGTTTATACCACCTTAGTGAATTCATGGCACTTTGTCTATCAAAGTATCAGATTATTCAAAATTTGCTTGATAGACATCTAATACACAACAAATTTACAGTGTATGCACTTGGAGAGCAAAATAATTATTCTGTTTTATTTACTAATGTAAAGCGCTTTGAGCATGTTTATTTAAAGGCGCTATATAAATATCAATATGTATGTATGTATCAGATTTTCTTATTGTCCCATATAGATGTCAATAACCGGTTGCTTTATCGTCTGTATGAAGCCATGATATGGGCGTTAACCCAAATCATTTTACACAGAGTACTGTCTGGCTCCTAACAGACGATATATAAAACATCGATAGGGCTAATATATTTAAAGTGCTTAGAAACATTGTCAATCAATTAGGCCTAGTATGAACTCAGTAAAGTATTATTTTTATGTGCATTATGTCTTTTAGCACTTGGCTTATCTTTGTCAAACTTACTTCTAGAAAGAGTCGAATGTTATTTTTGCCGTGTGTTGAGATCATAGAATGACATGTCTCCATCTGCATGGTTCTAAATGCTGTAATCTGTTTGAAGTTGTTGCATGTATGATATAAAGACCTGTTGATTGTAATATTTTTATTGTGATTTATAACTCCTGTAATTAAATGAATACCTGAATGGTGTTAGATTCCCATAAGAACCGAAGATAATCTGAATTTGAATACCAATACACATAGCCAGGTGAGACATAATTCGTTTTATGCAGTGCCCACATAAACGTTGACAACCCAATTTGTAGTTAAAATTATAGTTATTGCTATCTGTGTGATATGAGACTAACCTGTACAAGTTTTGTTTTGATTTCCTTTGATCTTGATAGCGGCTCCAGCTTGTCCTGCTAGTGCATCATCCCTTCATGTCATACTATGGCCTCATCTGAGACACCCTACATGTACATGTCTAGAAGACTTAGACCAGGATCTCACTGAATGTGACGATTTTACCAGTGACCAACTCAAAAAACTCCCCAGGAAAAAAATCTTTCAGAATGATTCTCAGAGAGAAGAATTCTTGAAGGTAAACACTATTATTTTGAGTTATATGAATGATATTGGTGTAAATGATGATTGTGACAGATTACGTTATATCCAATGTACTGGTTAGTAAATCATAATAGGCATCATACAAATTTATCAAAGATATCAACTAGGAAATACAGAAATAAAAATGTAAGATCTGCAGTACAGACAATATTCATTTTGCCACCATTTTGGTAGTATGTTGGGTTTCATGATTTCATTTTTTTTTTAAAGCAGAGCAAGCTATACTAGAGGCCTCTAGAGAGAGTATCCTTATCACTTAAAGAAACATGAGTATTTTGTTGGCCCTGAACCCTCTCAAGTAGCTTTATAATTCCAGACTTAAACCCTCAGAAGTCCTAATAAAAGATTTGGTTTAATATAAAGCAGTTGATTGTATTACCAATATAGGCAAGAGGGGCAGGCAATGCAATGTTTTTAAAGAATGGCTATTACTCTTTCCTTATGGCAGGCATGCGGGGCATGGAAAGCAATACATGTTCTCAATGAATTGGCAAGAAGAATATCAGAAACACAGAGCATGGACCAATCCTCAATTATGATGACACTTGGCAAGATTCTGCGCAAATTAAATAGGAAAGATATTCGCGAAGTTCTCATAACCTACCTGCACAGTGGAGCGATAGGTGAGTAAAGAATATTTCGCTACTACTATTCTAAATACCGGTAATTAAAATCTCAAAATGTCATATAAGAAAGAAGCTTAACCTCAAACTTTTAATTACACCTTTTTAGAAGAAAGTAAGGAAATGGCATAAGATATTTGCGTTTAAACTCACAATATTCCCAGACAGACCGGAAGAGAGAACCCATTTCACAACCGTTCTCTCTTAGGCAGTATTCTGCCCTAAAATCTTGGTTAAATGTGAGCAGCTTAATCTTTTAATAGGGTCCATTCAATCCAAAATAATTTAGGTTTGATTATTAATGTCTTCATGCTAGTACATTGTATGAAGAACGTCAGCTTAAATTATTTCTTCTTTCAAGTATATATGATAAAATATGTGTCATATATTATAGTTAAAGTTTTAACTTTTCATATAATTTTTGACGGGGACCCTCCTCAACATGCCCACCGTAGGCCTGTAGCGGTGTATTATCGGGGTGTATTATCCTGGTGTAATTTGTTACCTATGTACATGTTATTTGGGTCAGATATACAACAATTTCTGTGAAGTAACCCACATTACCCTTCATGAATTTGTTCAAGAAAACTCATTGAATCGTCGTAATAATGTGATTTTAATCATTTTACTACATGCAAATAATATACTACATTCCATTTCTCTTTTCTCTTAAACCATGGATGACTTTTCCTGTAGGCCCCAGCATGGATGAGAAGATATACATTCGTGATCTGAGCTACAGAACTCAAAGTAACATTGGAAAAGAACTGTCCAAGTCCCAACCAAATGGTAGGTAGTTCCTTTATGATGAAACATCTGGATAATTTATAAATGAATAGTTATTAAACTCTGTACACAAGGTTTTATCTGCCTATAAAGTCAGCTCATAACAATATGTCAAAAATATTTTCCCTTTAGGTTTTGCAGAAATTTTGTGCTTGAAGATGTAGATGAAATCAGGATAGGAAAGAGACTTGATTCCATTACATGACAAGAGTTTTGGTTTACATCTTGGAGTATCGTAGTGATTTTCAAAATTCACAGTGTCTCATACAGTAAAATGTAGCTCTCAGTATTGTAGATTTTACTTGAGAGTCTTGAATGGCATATGTGCTAGTAAAGATACAACGTTACAAATTTCTGACACTTAGTGATTGGCTCCTTTTGATTCTTCCTGTCATAGAACAAAATGCAAAACAAAAACAAACAAAACGGACAAAAATATGAATGCTTGCAGATTTAGAAGCTGAGATCACTATTATTTGACTATCATATGAATATGATACAGTATGTTAGATTTGTATTACGTTGATGTAAAATTTCAAAGAAAGTATCTTCTGATTCTAGGGGGGGGGGGGGGGGGGGGAGGGGGGAGCCTCGCAGTGCAGTGAAAGTTCATTCCAATGAATAATGCACTGAAGCGACCATGCAGATACTGACCATAAACAAAGTTTCAGTGAGACACTGCATACTGCATCTGTCATCCTGTAGTTACTATTCATCATTGATATAATATTATCTTTTATTGATAGATGTGCATGACTGGCGAGGCTTGGCAAGTGATATTGGGTGCTCTGAGTCAATAGAACTCTTTGCAAAGAAGGATTCCCCAGGTATGGCGGTGTTACAGACATGGCGAACCCGCAATGAAGCCACAGTAGGCAAGCTATATGAATGGGCGATCAAAGGACAACGATGGGACATTGTGAAGATCATGGAAGAAGATATGTCCAATGCAATAATGCATTTGTGAGCAATATTAGATGGTCCAAGGCTTTTATGATGGCATTCCTGTGGTTTTACCCATCTTCTGGGGCTAAAACTGATTTTAAAAAATATGAATAAACCATAAGATTGTACATGGAAAGAAATTTTGCTCATTCTTGTTTGAAGATAAAAAAGCTTATTTCATTGTGTAAGAACTGATGGAGAGTAAGATTTTCATGAAAGTGTTGAAAATGACAAATTCCTATAGGTTGATCTTGAATTGAAACGTATTAACCATAGAGGTAGCCCAAGTTATTATTGCAGATTTCATGTACTCTCTTATATTGAACTTGGAAACAGTGGCTATCAAGCAGTTATCAAGAAACATCTGTACTGAAAAGAATCAAAACAAAGGTCAATAGCCTCTTTAAAACTTCTGAGTGTTCCCTATATTGAGCAGTACTGGACATCCCCCAATGCAATAATTACATTGTTATCACTAATGACATCATTATAATTTAATGAGTATCCTAGTCACGCATAAAAACGGGCTTTAACTTGATAACAATTATAGAAATACTCATGGGAAAATGGTCTAGAAAGTCCTTTGACTGTATTAAATACATGACAACTTCTAACTCAGATACCCACCTTCACATACTAAACCTATATTATGGGCAGTTTGGGCACGATAGTAAAGAACATAAAATGTAAGGATAAACAAGTAGTTAGAGCTATGTTTTCAGTTGTCCAAATGGCAGACTGTGGTTAATGTGGCACTTCATTATCGATTTCCAACGTCTACAACGTGGTTAGAAGTAAGTAGCAAAGTTGTTTTTTCTTGCAAAGAAGCATTATGTCTCTCCTATTTCTGGCTTCCTTTAAAAAAAAATGCATCACTCAAAAATTCTTTACAATTTCCTACAAACATCTCCACAAGACTGCCCTTAATACCCTGGACTCAGACACATAAAAGAGACAATTCTTCTCCTCTATAGCACGGCATGTATGGAACAATATATCCCAGTACATACGGATTCACCATTTTCTCCTGCATTTCAATAGTCCCTGTAGAAAAGTTCTCATTTTTATGTTCATAATTACACGTAATTTATATAAAGATACTATACTTGTAATATGTTTGTTACATGCTATGACTTGTAAGAGCACTATGTAAGTGCCAATATTTATTGCATTTCTTGTCCAAGTGAATAAATCTTTTGGTATCAGGTTAATGTTAGGTGAAGTATATTTACATGTAAAGATATAACATATTTTGTGTAAGCTCCAACGAATATGGTGTCTTCCTCAAAGGAAACACATACAAAGTAAAGAGGGCAATAACATGGTTATCAATGTGATTTTTAAAGAATGATTCAGTTAAATGTTTGTTATCATAGGGAGGTCAGGCACCCTACTCCTTTGTAGTAAATATGAATATATTTCAAAATTGAACGAAGTTGTGAAGTACACTTCAACATTGGTTTTGTCCTTCATCTTTAAAACTGATGCTACTAAGTTCATTTGCTACAGATTTAACATAAATGACATTTAATACATACAAATGTATTCAGTATTTGCATATTATTCCAACATATATAAATTATACTGTGTATTGTGCATTCAAGGTGATTTTTATACCATATCGTCCTGCAATTTGAATGATATTTGAAAGAAAATGAGATAAAATCCATTAAAAAAAATATATATATATTTATGAGATATCATGTGGACTTAATCATGAAATTATTATTAATCTGACCCACTTTGGGTCAAGTCCTTTATGCCTGTTTCTGATTCGGAGGGGGGGGGGGTATAATTTGTTAGTGCCCCTAGCAGTAAAGATTTGTGATATTTTCATGGTATTGTTACATAAATAGACAATTATCATGTATTCATACAAAGAAATAAATTCAATATAGATCAGCTTATTTTAAGTTTTAAACCATGTCTTGCCTAACCAATTATGAATTCAAGAAATAAGTTGAACACATAAAGTTGAAATTTTAGCATGATTGTATCAATTTTATTCTTTTATGAAATCATTGATGGTTGCAAAGATAATTGTCCTTCAATTTCATGAATAAAGCTTACAATAACAATTTTTACACAATGACTATTTCAAGAGCCTGTTTATAATCTAAAATAATACTTTCCAATGGGTGTCACTTTCTTGTTGAAAAAATACTACATTCTTAACAAATTGAATAGGAAAAACAATTAGACAAGAAGGGGGGAAAAAGCAATGAAAATCTTTTGCAGTTGTACGACACATGCTCTGGGGGCACATTTTCCGCATACAATTTCATACACATTAAACCAAATTCCTAACATTGACCCCGGATCAAATACCATACCTTCCCTGAATCTTGCCTGCCATAAACCCAACATTACCCTATTTTCAACTCTAAACCCTGTATCTTTGACGAAAAAGCAGCCAAGAGCAAATGTTGGATCACTGACTTTGCGCTAATCGCGGATTCGCCACCCTATACTCCAATTGACTTCGTACACGAAATATAATGCATTTTGTAGATAAAACTATCGTTTATATTTGGTCGTTATTTCAATATGTTGTGCATCTTATCAAGTCTTATGCCTCAGTCGCACCTTTGCGTATTTGGCTTGCGTATTGCTGCTTATTTATGGCAAGCCGTTATTCCTATTTCTTGATATTAAAAAATGAATTCTTGATATCAAGAATTGATTTTCTGTTGTAAAAGCAATGGTAATTCTTGATATAATAAATATGAATAAATGTTAAAACGGCTTGCCATAAATACGCAGCAATACGCAAGCCAAATACGCAAAGGTGTGACTGAGGCCTTAGAGGGACTAGAAGACCGACATTATGGTCCCCTTTTATTCTAAATTTTGTAATGAATGTTTTTCTTCGTTATAAAAAATATGCTGAAAATTATCAAAGCATAAATCCCTTTCCCTTTTTACACACATTGAATTGTCGATATATTTTTATATTCATTTATTTATTCGAATTAAGCAACCAAAGGATTGGATTGATATTATACATACATTTCCAACATGATTATGAACATTATTCAATTGAGTACAATGAAATTGATAAATTATGAATATAAATACATATAGATCATTAATACAAAGAATATTACAAATTTGATTTGATTTGATTTGATTTGATTTATTGTTTTTTGCATCTTTTTTTTTCTTCATCTTACATTTTCATGAACATAATATGGTTTGATACAATATTTTAAGTGTATATAATTTTATACAGATAATAAACAAAATTAAACAAATATATTGAATGCATAATTAACATACTTTAGATGCAGGAGGGCTACAGAAATAAGCAAAGTAGCTTAACGTGCCCGCAGCCCTCAACTTAGATACAACAATAAATAAAGAAAAGAAAAAAAGAGTGACTTGCAGAGAAGAAAAGAAAAGGGGAGAGAGGAGCGTTGGTAATAATACGATAAAGCTCATACATCTGCTGATTGAATGCAGGTTCATTCATGAATGGATAAACGATGCTATATCATATTACAAGTAAATAATTACAAGAAAAAAGGAAACAACATAAACTTGAATAGAGAAGAAAAGTGAGCAAGAGAGGGAAAAAGAAAAGAAAGTAAGTCAGTGAAAAAGCTTCAATGATCAATCAAGTAAACCCTACATTCAAATATAAAAATAGATAATATAATTATAAAGAACGTCAACGTATGGGTATAAACAGATAACTACATGTACTGAATAATTATTCCAAATTGTTACTCTGAAACAAAGATAATACATGTATATCATTTAAAATCAGCTGCATGTGTCGGGGTACAAGTTCGAAAGAATATGGAATGGTTGAAAATGTATATTGCACTAATCACCTGCTTTAATATTGTAAATTATACACACACCAAGGAATAAAACAATTCTTAAATCGGTTTGTTTTACACCTGGGCAGACTCGCTTGTTTACTTCTCCTCCGGTTATATTTAGTCTCTCGTTTTGGTGGAAGAAGGTAATTTAGTTTGTGTGCTGATTTCTGTGTTTGGTTGAATAATAATTACAAGCACATATTATTTCTACGATCAGCTAGGGAATCAATGTTCAGCACATTCAAAGCGTCAGTATGAGGTAGGTTGGGGGTGATTATTCTCAGGGCACGTTTTGTATTGATTCCAATAATTGGTTAGGCCCCCGTAAACGAATTGATATGCATATTCCAATACAGACCTTATGCACCCTGTGAAGTACCCAGGCGCGAATCCAGGGGGAGGGGGGGGGGGGGAGCAAGCGGGCCTTGCCCCACCCCCCAGCAAAAAGAGTGAGAGAAAGAGAGAGAGAGAGAGAGAACGAAAAGAAGGGGAAGGGAAAGAGGAGAGAAAGGGAAAGAAAGAAGAGGAAAAAGAAAAAAAGGGGGGAAGAAGGAGATCGGGGCGGGGGGGGGGGGGGGCGAAAGGGCCTTGCCTCCAAACTTTTACCTCTCCCCCTACCTTCATCAAAAAAAAAGAGAGAAGGGAGGAAAGGGAAAGAATAAAAGGAAAAGAGGAGATAAAGGGAAGGAAAAAAGAGGAAGAAGAAAAGAAAAGAAGGGGGATAGGTTGTAGGTTGTTAAGGTTGTAGTTCACTGGCGAACTGATGGGGGGGGGGGGGGTGGCCTTGGGGGGGGGGGGGTGACAGATGCCCCAATATAATTCAAACGTGGTTTATTTCTAATTCGATACCGGTGATTTACAAATGATGCTGAAATGACATAACAGAAAAAAAAATAGTGACCTCATCTGACCGTGATCAATTGCTTAAAACCCCTAAGCTTCCGGGGGCTCTGCCCCCTGGTTCCTCCTAGGGCCCTAAGGCGGGAACCTGGATGCTCATATGATGGTAACTTAATGCCTAAAACCAACAGCTCCTGGGGGCTCCGCCTCCTGGACCCCACGCCAAGTAGTGATCTGCCAGTGTTACAAATAAAGTATAAAAATAAGCTCATCTGACCGTAATTAAATGCCTAAAACCCCTTGACTTCCGGTGGCTCTGACCCCTGGACCCCACCTAGGGCCCTAAGCCGGTCCCCTGGATGCTAATCTGACGTTAATTTAACCGTCAAAAACCCCGAGCTTCTGGGGTCTCCACCCCCTGGTCCTCAAGCCAATTAGTGAGCTGCCAGTGTCACAAATAAGGTATCAAAATGTGTTTATCTGACCGTAATTAAATGCCTGACACCCTTGGGCTTCCGAGGCTCCGCCCTCTTGACCCCACCAATGGCCTAAGGCGGGCCCCTGCATGATTGTCTGACCGTAATTAAATGCCTAAACCCTGAGCTTTCGGGGCTCTACCCCCTGAACCCAACCAATGGCCCTAAGGCGGGCCCCTGAGAGAGAGAAGGAAAAGAAGGGAAAGGGAAAGAGGAGAGAAAGGGAAAGAACAAAAAAAAAAAAAAAAAGGTAGGGGAAATCAGTTGCGATTTTTCCCGCCAACAAGGTGTAGATCGGGGGGGGGGGGGGCACTGGCTTACTGATATAGGAGGGGGATTGGGGGTAATACAATTCAAACGTGGTTTATTTTTAATTCCATAACGGTGGTTTACAAATAATGCTGATACGACATAATTTTCCGAGATTTTCCCTCACTTTTTATGCGTTTGTTGGAAAATGACAAATTCCTAAAATTACAGCCAGGCAAGAAATATGCTTCTTGAGATGCCTACATTTCAGGGCCCGCGGAACATCGGGGATCGGGAGCCTCGAGCTTCCTCCCCCCGAAAGAGAGCAAGAAAGACAAAATAGTTAACTGCCAGTGTCACAAAATAATGAGGTATCAAAATACGCTCACCTGACCGTGATTAAATGCCTAAAACCCCTAAGCTTCCGGGGGCTCTGCCCCCTGGACCCCACTAGGGCCCTAAGGCGGCCCCTGAATGCTTATCTGACTGTAATTTATTGCCTTGTACCCCTGAGCTTCCGGGGGCGGACAAGGTATCAAAATATGTTTACTTAACCCAAGGTGCGTAGCCAGAGGGTGCGGAGGCGATAGGGGCAGTCCCCCCAAAACGGCTACCGAAAAAAAGAGAGAAGAAAGAGGAAGAGGACGTAGAAAAAAGGAGCAGACAAAGAAAAAATTGAAATTCAGACAAGGATAACGAGTCGAGAACGGTCCAACGAATCGTCTTATTTCTCTAATAATTTAATGAAACGTCAAAAGCTTCGCGCAGGAGGGGGGAGAACTGAATTAGACAAGGATTAAGAGTCGAGAACGGTACAACGAATCGTCTTCTTTCTCGAATGAATTAATGAAACGTAAAAGCTTCCGCGCTTGGCGCGGGAGGGGGAAAACTGATTTCAGACGAGGATTAAGAGTCGAAAACGATACAACGAATCCTCTTCTTTCTCTAATGATTTAATGAAACGTAAAAGCTTCCGCGCTTCGCACGGGAGGGGGAAAACTGAATTCAGACGAGGATTAAGAGTCGAAAACGATACAACGAATCCTCTTCTTTTTCTAATGATTTAATGAAACGTAAAAGCTTCCGCGTCTGAATTCAGACGAGGATTATTTTCGAGAACGATACAACGAATCGTCTTCTTTCTGTAATAATTTAATGAAACGTCAAAGCTTCCGCGCTTCGCGGAGGAGAGAGCGAGGGAAAAAAACTTGCCCCTCCCTGCACCCCCTCTTTACGTCACTACTGATCACCATTACGTACCAATATTTGGCTCGCATAATTTCAAATTTGGGCCCCCCCCCTAAGAAATCCTGGATCCGCGCCTGGTATTATTATGCTCATCTGACCGTAATTAAATACCTAAACCCCTGCGCTTTCGGGGCTCTACCCCCTGAACCCATACAATGGCCCTAAGGCAGGCCCCTGGATGCTCATCTAACTGTAATCTATTGTCTAAAGCCCCTGAGCCTCAAGGTATAAAAATATGCTCATCTAACCGTAATTTAATGCCTAAACCCCCTAGACTTCCGGTGGCTCTGTCCCCCAGTGGCGGATCCAGGGGGAGGGGGGGGGGGGCGAGGGACCCGGGGGCCCGCCGCCCCCCCCCCCCTGGCAAAAAAGGGGGGGGGGAGAAGAAAAAAAAAGGGAAAACAAAGAAGGAAAACAAAAGAAGGGAAAAAAAAGCAGGAAAAAAAAAAGCAGGAAAAAAAGGGGCAATATATTAAAGGTATCAAAATATGCTCATCTGACCGTAATTAAATGCCTAAAACCCCTTGTTTTCCGGTGACTCTGCCCCCTGGACCCTACCTATGGCACTAAGGCGAACGGCTGGATGCTAATCTGACGGTAATTTAATGCATAAAACCCCTAAACTTCTGGGGTCTCGGCCCCCTGGACCTCACGCCAATTAGTGTTCTGCCAGTGTCACAAATAAGGCATTAAAAAATATGTTCATCTGACTGTAATTAAATGCCTGAAACCCTAAGTTTCCGGGGCTTCACCTCCTCGACCATAGGCGCCGGAAGTGGGGGGGGGGGGGGGAGAACATAACAATATTTAAAACCTTTTCATGCGTTTGTTGGAAGATTAGAAATTTACAGTCGGGCGAAATATATGTTTATTAAGAAGCCTTTATGCCAGGGTCTGCAGAAGGCCCAAGGGCCCTAAGGCGGCCCCCTGTTTGGTCATCTGACCGTAATTAAATACCTGAAACCCCCGAGCTTCCGGGGCTCTGCCCCCTGGACCCCACCAAGGGCCCTAAGGCGGGGCCCTGGATGCTCATCTGACCGTAATCAAATGCCTAAAACCCCAGAGCTTAAGGGGGCTCCGCCCCGGACCCAACCAAGGGCCCTAAGGCGGTCCCCTGTATGTTCATCTGACCGTTATTAATTACCTAAAACCCCGAGCTTTCGGGGGCTCTGCTCCCTGGACTCTCCGCCAATTAGTGGCCTGCCAGTGTCACAAATAAGGTATCTAAATATGCTTATCTGACCATAATTTGTATGCCTAAAACCACTGAGCATCTGGGGGCTCAATAATAATAATAATAATAATAATAATCAATTGTTTCTTTTATAGCGCTATATCCAGTTTACAACTGATCAAAGCGCTTTACAAAACAAATACATCAATGAATTATAACTCAACAAAAATATGCTAGAAAATGTAATGCAGTTTAATGATTACAATGTAAATAGGTGTGTTTTGAGATGTTTCTTAAATACTTCAATTGACATACTACAGCGTAATTCACAAGGTAACCTATTCCATGTAACCGGACCACTGTAGTGAAAACTTCACTCACCTATCTTCGATTTTAATCTAGGCACATGGAGAGCCGTTGTGTCTGTAGTTGAGCGAAGATTATATGAGGAGTGACGAGAAGATTGTAACAAGGAAGACAAATATTCAGGTGCAACATTATGTGTACATTTGTAAACAAACAGTGCGGTTTTGTATATTATTCTTTTTTCGACCGGTAGCCAATGAAGTTGTCTAAGTAGGGGTGATGCATGATCCTGTCTCCTAGCTCGAAGAACAACACGAGCAGCACGGTTTTGAATACGCTGAAGTCTTTGAACTTCAGTTACTGGGGCATTAATGAGGAGGGAATTGGAATAGTCCAGCCGACTAAGGACTAGCGAACGGACAGCGTGATGACACACTTCTTCTGTCAAAAATCTCCTCACTCTTGAAATGTTGTAAAGGTGAAAATTCAGAGATTTGCTCAAAGCAGTAACTTGTTTGCTTGTGGACAACGAAGAATCAAATATCACCCCTAAGTTACGAACATGATCGGATGTCTCAACTTGAGAATTACATACAGATAGAGAAATATTATCTGGGAGATGATGTCTGAGTTTAGGAGATACAATAACCATCATCTCTGTCTTATTTTCATTAAGTTTTAATCTATTGTGAGACATCCATCCACTTAGTTCAGCAATACAATCATGAAGAACACCCATTACTTCCGTAAGACTACTAGGTCTTTTTGGATCGAAACTACAATACAGCTGGGTATCATCAGCATAAACATGGTACTGAATACCATATCGCCTAATTATTTCTCCTAGCGGTCCAACGTATAACGTGAACAGCACAGGACCCACGACAGAACCCTGAGGAACACCATATTTCAGTGGATGCACATCCGAAAATTCACCGGATATCGAAACACGGAAAGATCTGTCAGAAATATAGGTCTTAAACCACTCTAAGGCTTTGTCACATATGCCGAAATCAGAACACAATCTGTCAAGTAATATTGTATGATCAATCGTGTCAAATGCGGCACTCAGGTCTAACATTACTAGGACAACTCCTCGTTTACTGTCTATTTCTCTATGTAAGTCACTGTTCACTCGTAACAGGGCCGATTCCGTGCTGTGCAGTCTTTTATATGCTGATTGAAACTCCTCGTGCAGATTACAGTCATAAAGATGAGCCATCAATCTCGAGGAAACAGCTAGCTCTATCACCTTTGACAAGAATGCCAGATTGGAGACAGGTCTGAAATTCTTTAGTTCAGAGGTGTCCAACGATGGTTTCTTCAGACATGGACGAATGATAGCCTCCTTGAGTTTACCCGGGAACACACCAGTTCTTAAAGAGCAATTAACAATTGAAGTGATTGCCGGTATCAAAGGAAGAAGATTTGCCTTCAGTAACCAAGTTGGTAATGGATCTAACACACATGATTTGTTTGCAGACTATTCACTTCTGTCTCGCTAACTTCAGTAAAGCATGACAGTGTTCCATCACTCTGACTACCTGATTGCAAAGAAGGCTGTCTATGTACGGATCCATCAGGTACATCATCACTGGTCAGAGCTTTTGCTACTCTCGAACTTTCTTCAAGGCTCTGTCTAATCTGGGTAATCTTATCTTCAAAGAAGGTGGCAAAGTCATTTGCTAACTTAGCATTGTTGTCACAGCAGGGGAGGGCTCCCTTCGAGCATCCAAGCAAGGACTTTATTGTGGCATACATGTCTTTAGAAGTAGCATCAAGAAGCAAGTCAGTGTAATATTTACACTTAGCATTCAGGATAGAAATGTTAAGCTCATTTCTCCTGGCGTTGTACAAATCACGATCACAAGGGCTCCCTGATTTCCTCCATTTTCGCTCTGCCCTTTTCTTAACTTGCCTTGCTGCACGTATATTTTCGTCATACCATGGGACAGATGGCCTTTTCTTAAGAGTACGAACCGTCTTCGGGCAATGACAATCCAGAACACTTTGTATAACCTCATGGAAGAATTCAATTCGACTATCAGCATCGTCATCATGGGGCATGCCATCTAGAGCCGTCGCAAGATCACCTCTGAAAGTCTCTTCATCAATTTGACGATAGTTCCTTGAAGTTATGGTGACCCTTCTGTATCTTGACTTTACAATGTTAAGGTCACAGCATACTATAGAATGATCTGACATAGATTTATCAAGAACTTCACATCTACTAATGACGATACCATCAGTCCGTGAGATAACTAGGTCGAGAGTATGTCCATGATTATGGGTTGGAACGTCAACAAGTTGATGCAATCCCGCTGCTGAAACCATATCAAGAAACTAATGACTTACGGGAAGATGAGGCAGATCAACAAGAACATTGAAATCCCCTAGGATGATGATGTGACCACTCAGCATTGAGCATCTGCAAAATAGTTCATCAACTTCAGCTTGAAAATTTCTTGTTGTGAAGCCATTTTCAGAACGTTTTTGCTCGTTAAGTCAATGCCCCTGGAAGATGAGCCCCCTGGAATGTTTGCACCCCCCCCCCCACAATCCCAAACTGCTTCCGGCGCGCATGCCCTCGACACCACCAGGGGCCCTAAGGAGGGCCCCTGCAGGAGTCACAAATAAGGTATCAAAATATGTTCATCTGACCGTTATAAAATTTCTAAAACCCCTGAGCTTCTCGGGGCTCCGCCCCCTGGAACCCATGCCAATTCGTGACATGCCAGTGTCACAAATAAGGTATACAAATATGCTCATCTGAAGGTTTTTTTATTGCTCAAAACCCCTGAGCGTCCGGGGGCTCTGCCCCCTGGACCCCACACCAATCCGTGACCTGCCAGTGTCACAAATAAGGTATAAAATCGTGCTCATCTGTCAGTAATTTATGAAACGGAATGGAATGTACTGGTACGGAACGAATTGGAACGAAATGAATACTCCAATTAAAGCTATGAATTCCCGTAGAAGCCTTTGTTTAGACTTTGATTTGTTATCGACCTCGCTGCAGCCACACAGAGATCATACACTCCTTCTAGAGATCAAAAGATATCAAAATGTGCCAGTTGCAAAACTATGAAATGCCAAGGGGGGACCCTTTCCATTTGTGTCGTTCTTAACATCTCATGAAATGATCTGCAATTACATAGTTTGGATAGACAGAGATCATACACTCCTTCTAGAGATGAAAAGATATCAAAATGGGCCAGTTGCAAAACTATGAAATGGCAAGGGGGACCCTTGCCATTTGTGTCGTTCTTAACATCTCATGAAATGATCTGCAATTACATATTTTGGATAGACAGAGATCATACACTCTTTCTAGAGATGAAAAGATATAAAAATGGGCCGGTTGCAAAACTATGAAATGGCAAGGGGGGAACCCTTGCCGATTGTGTCGTTCTTAACATCTCATGAAATGATCTGCAATTACATAGTTTGGATAGACAGAGATCATACACTCCTTTTAGAGATGAAAATATATCAAAATGGGCCAGTTGCAAAACTATGAAATGGCAAAGGGGGACCCTTGCCATTTGTGTCGTTCTTAACATCTCATGAAATGATCTGCAATTACATAGTTTCGATAGACAGAGATCATACACTCCTTCTAGAGAAGAAAAGATATCAAAATGGGCCAGTTGCAAAACTATGAAATGGCAAGGGGGACCCTTGCCATTTGTGTCGTTCTTAACATCTCATGAAATGATCTGCAATTACATATTTTGGATAGACAGAGATCATATACTCTTTCTAGAGATGAAAAGCTATCAAAATGGGCCAGTTGCAAAACTATGAAATGGCAAGGGGGGACCCTTGCCGATTGTGTCGTTCTTAACATCTCATGAAATGATCTGCAATTACATAGTTTGGATAGACAGAGATCATACACTCCTTTTAGAGATGAAAAGATATCAAAATGGGCCAGTTGCAAAACTATGAAATGGCAAGGGGGGACCCTTGCCATTTGTGTCGTTCTTAACATCTCATGAAATGATCTGCAATTACATAGTTTGGATAGATAGAGATCATACACTCCTTCTAGAGATGAAAAGATATCAAAATCGGCCAGTTGCAAAACTATGAAAAGGCAAGGGGGACCCTTGCCATTTGTGTCGTTCTTAACATCTCATGAAATGGTCTGCAATTACATAGTTTGGATAGACAAAGATCATACACTCCTTCTAGAGATGAAAAGATATCAAAATGGGCCAGTTGCAAAACTAAAAAATTGCAAGGGGGGACCCTTGCAGTTTGTGTCGTTCTTAACATCTCATGAAATGATCTGCAATTACATAGTTTGGGTAGACAGAGATCATACACTCCTTCTAGAGATGAAAAGATATCAAAATGGGCCAGTTGCAAAACTAAAAAATTGCAAGGGGGGACCCTTGCAGTTTGTGTCGTTCTTAACATCTCATGAAATGATCTGCAATAACATAGTTTGGATAGACAGAGATCATACACTCTTTCTAGAGATGAAAAGATATAAAAATGGGCCGGTTGCAAAACTATGAAATGGCAAGGGGGACCCTTGCCGATTGTGTCGTTCTTAACATCTCATGAAATGATCTGCAATTACATAGTTTGGATAGACAGAGATCATACACTCCTTTTAGAGATGAAAATATATCAAAATGGGCCAGTTGCAAAACTATGAAATGGCAAAGGGGGACCCTTGCCATTTGTGTCGTTCTTAACATCTCATGAAATGATCTGCAATTACATAGTTTCGATAGACAGAGATCATACACTCCTTCTAGAGAAGAAAAGATATCAAAATGGGCCAGTTGCAAAACTATGAAATGGCAAGGCGGACCCTTGCCATTTGTGTCGTTCTTAACATCTCATGAAATGATCTGCAATTACATATTTTGGATAGACAGAGATCATATACTCTTTCTAGAGATGAAAAGATATCAAAATGGGCCAGTTGCAAAACTATGAAATGGCAAGGGGGGACCCTTGCCGATTGTGTCGTTCTTAACATCTCATGAAATGATCTGCAATTACATAGTTTGGATAGACAGAGATCATACACTCCTTTTAGAGATGAAAAGATATCAAAATGGGCCAGTTGCAAAACTATGAAATGGCAAGGGGGGACCCTTGCCATTTGTGTCGTTCTTAACATCTCATGAAATGATCTGCAATTACATAGTTTGGATAGATAGAGATCATACACTCCTTCTAGAGATGAAAAGATATCAAAATCGGCCAGTTGCAAAACTATGAAAAGGCAAGGGGGGACCCTTGCCATTTGTGTCGTTCTTAACATCTCATGAAATGGTCTGCAATTACATAGTTTGGATAGACAAAGATCATACACTCCTTCTAGAGATGAAAAGATATCAAAATGGGCCAGTTGCAAAACTAAAAAATTGCAAGGGGGGACCCTTGCAGTTTGTGTCGTTCTTAACATCTCATGAAATGATCTGCAATTACATAGTTTGGGTAGACAGAGATCATACACTCCTTCTAGAGATGAAAAGATATCAAAATGGGCCAGTTGCAAAACTAAAAAATTGCAAGGGGGGACCCTTGCAGTTTGTGTCGTTCTTAACATCTCATGAAATGATCTGCAATAACATAGTTTGGATAGACAGAGATCATACACTCTTTCTAGAGATGAAAAGATATAAAAATGGGCCAGTTGAAAAACTATGAAATGGCAAGGGGGACCCTTGCCATTTGTGTCGTTCTGAACATCTCATGAAATGATCTGGAATAACATAGTTTGGATAGACAGAGATCATACACTCTTTCTTGAGATGAAAAGATATCAAAATGGGCCAGTTGCAAAACTATGAAATGGCAAGGGGGACCCTTGCCATTTGTGTCGTTCTTAACATCTCATGAAATGATCTGCAATTACATATTTTGGATAGACAGAGATCATACACTCTTTCTAGAGATGAAAAGATATAAAAATGGGCCGGTTGCAAAACTATGAAATGGCAAGGGGGACCCTTGCCGATTGTGTCGTTCTTAACATCTCATGAAATGATCTGCAATTACATATTTTGGATAGACAGAGATCATACACTCTTTCTAGAGATGAAAAGATATAAAAATGGGCCGGTTGCAAAACTATGAAATGGCAAGGGGGGACCCTTGCCGATTGTGTCGTTCTTAACATCTCATGAAATGATCTGCAATTACATAGTTTGGATAGACAGAGATCATACACTCCTTTTAGAGATGAAAATATATCAAAATGGGCCAGTTGCAAAACTATGAAATGGCAAAGGGGGACCCTTGCCATTTGTGTCGTTCTTAACATCTCATGAAATGATCTGCAATTACATAGTTTGGATAGACAGAGATCATACACTCCTTTTAGAGATGAAAAGATATACAAATGGGTCAGTTGCAAAACTATGAAATGGCAAGGGGGGACCCTTGCCATTTTTGTCGTTCTTAACATCTCATGAAATGATCTGCAATTACATAATTTGGATAGACAGAGATCATACACTCCTTCTAGAGTTGAAAAGATATCAAAATGGGCCAGTTGCAAAACTATGAAATGGCAAGGGGGGACCCTTGCCATTTGTGTCGTTCTTAACATCTCATGAAATGATCTGCAATTACATAGTTTGTATAGACAGAGATCATAGACTCCTTCTAGAGATGAAAAGATATCAAAATCGGCCAGTTGCAAAACTATGAAATGGCAAGGGGGACCCTTGCCATTTGTGTCGTTCTTAACATCTCATGAAATGATCTGCAATTACATAGTTTGGATAGACAGAGATCATACACTCCCTTTAGAGATGAAAAGATATCAAAATGGGTCAGTTACAAAACTATGAAATGGCAAGGGGGACCCTTGCCATTTGTGTCGTTCTTAACATCTCATGAAATGATCTGCAATTACATAGTTTGGATAGACAGAGATCATACACTCCTTTTAGAGTTGAAAAGATATCAAAATGGGCCAGTTGCAAAACTATGAAATGGCAAGGGGGGACCCTTGCCATTTGTGTCGTTCTGAACATCTCATGAAATGATCTGCAATTACATAGTTTGGATAGACAGAGTGATGTGACAGTTGCACTTGAAATTAAGTTATCACCCAAGTCATTTGTTTCTTGTACTATTGATGCATGACATGAATACACATATATTTGTAATAGCACCTCCTCAGGGAAGGTGCCTAGTACAGCGCCATCTATTGATATTCACTTGATATTCAACACTCAGAAGGCTACCTAGACATGGTTGTGTTGAGGTACAAGAATCCCCTTTTTGCCAGAGCATCAAGGAGATTTCAGTCATAAGTTTTTCGTTATGTCAGGCAAAGAGTTTTCACGGAATATACTGGTACGGAATGAAACGGAATGGAATGTACTGGTACGGAACGAATTGGAACGAAATGAATACTCCAATTAAAGCTATGAATTCCCGTAGAAGCCTTTGTTTAGACTTTGATTTGTTATCGACCTCGCTGCAGCCACACAGAGATCATACACTCCTTTTAGAGATGAAAAGATATACAAATGGGTCAGTTGCAAAACTATGAAATGGCAAGGGGGGACCCTTGCCATTTTTGTCGTTCTTAACATCTCATGAAACGATCTGCAATTACATAGTTTGGATAGACAGAGATCATACACTCCTTCAAGATATGAAAAGATATCAAAATGGGCCAGTTGCAAAACTATGAAATGGCAAGGGGGGGGGGGGGACCCTTGCCATTTGTGTCGTTCTTAACATCTCTTGAAATGATCTGCAATTACATAGTTTGGATAGACAGAGATCATACACTCCTTCTAGAGTTGAAAAGATATCAAAATGGGCCAGTTGCAAAACTATGAAATGGCAAGGGGGGACCCTTTCCATTTGTGTCGTTCTTAACATCTCATGAAATGATCTGCAATTACATAGTTTGGATAGACAGAGATCATAGACTCCTTCTAGAGATGAAAAGAAATCAAAATCGGCCAGTTGCAAAACTATGAAATGGCAAGGGGGGACCCTTGCCATTTGTGTCGTTCTTAACATCTCATGAAATGATCTGCAATTACATAGTTTGGATAATCAGAGATCATACACTCCTTTTAGAGATGAAAAGATATCAAAATGGGTCAGTTGCAAAACTATGAAATGGCAAGGGGGACCCTTGCCATTTGTGTCGTTCTTAACATCTCTTGAAATGATCTGCAATTACATAGTTTGGATAGACAGAGTGTTGTGACAGTGGCACTTGAAAATAAGTTATCACCCAAGTCACTTGTTTCTTGTACTATTGATGCATGACATAAATACACATATATTTGTAATAGCACTTCCTCAGGGAAGGTGCCTAGTATAGCGCCATCTATTGATATTCACTTGACATTCAACACTCAGACGGCTACCTAGACATGGTTGTGTTGAGGTACAAGAATCCCCTTTTTGCCAGAGCATCAAGGAGATTTCAGTCATAAGTTTGTCATTATGTCAGGCAAAGATTTTTTAACGGAATATACTGGTACGGAATGAAACGGAATGGAATGTACTGGTACGGAACGAATTGGAACGAAATGAATACTCCAATTAAAGCTATGAATTCCCGTAGAAGCCTTTGTTTAGACTTTGATTTGTTATCGACCTCGCTGCAGCCACACAGAGATCATACACTCCTTCTAGAGATGAAAAGATATCAAAATGGGCCAGTTGCAAAACTATGAAATGGCAAGGGGGACCCTTTCCATTTGTGTCTTTCTTAACATCTCATGAAATGATCTGCAATTACATAGTTTGGATAGACAGAGATCATAGACTCCTTCTAGAGATGAAAAGAAATCAAAATCGGCCAGTTGCAAAACTATGAAATGGCAAGGGGGGACCCTTGCCATTTGTGTCGTTCTTAACATCTCATGAAATGATCTGCAATTACATAGTTTGGATAGACAGAGATCATACACTCCTTTTAGAGATGAAAAGATATACAAATGGGTCAGTTGCAAAACTATGAAATGGCAAGGGGGGACCCTTGCCATTTTTGTCGTTCTTAACATCTCATGAAATGATCTGCAATTACATAATTTGGATAGACAGAGATCATACACTCCTTCTAGAGTTGAAAAGATATCAAAATGGGCCAGTTGCAAAACTATGAAATGGCAAGGGGGGACCCTTGCCATTTGTGTCGTTCTTAACATCTCATGAAATGATCTGCAATTACATAGTTTGTATAGACAGAGATCATAGACTCCTTCTAGAGATGAAAAGATATCAAAATCGGCCAGTTGCAAAACTATGAAATGGCAAGGGGGACCCTTGCCATTTGTGTCGTTCTTAACATCTCATGAAATGATCTGCAATTACATAGTTTGGATAGACAGAGATCATACACTCCTTTTAGAGATGAAAAGATATCAAAATGGGTCAGTTACAAAACTATGAAATGGCAAGGGGGACCCTTGCCATTTGTGTCGTTCTTAACATCTCATGAAATGATCTGCAATTACATAGTTTGGATAGACAGAGATCATACACTCCTTTTAGAGTTGAAAAGATATCAAAATGGGCCAGTTGCAAAACTATGAAATGGCAAGGGGGGACCCTTGCCATTTGTGTCGTTCTGAACATCTCATGAAATGATCTGCAATTACATAGTTTGGATAGACAGAGTGATGTGACAGTTGCACTTGAAATTAAGTTATCACCCAAGTCATTTGTTTCTTGTACTATTGATGCATGACATGAATACACATATATTTGTAATAGCACTTCCTCAGGGAAGGTGCCTAGTATAGCGCCATCAATTGATATTCACTTGATATTCAACACTCAGAAGGCTACCTTGACATGGTTGTGTTGAGGTACAAGAATCCCCTTTTTGCCAGAGCATCAAGGAGATTTCAGTCATAAGTTTGTCATTATGTCAGGCAAAGAGTTTTCACGGAATATACTGGTACGGAATGAAACGGAATGGAATGTACTGGTACGGAACGAATTGGAACGAAATGAATACTCCAATTAAAGCTATGAATTCCCGTAGAAGCCTTTGTTTAGACTTTGATTTGTTATCGACCTCGCTGCAGCCACACAGAGATCATACACTCCTTCTAGAGATGAAAAGATATCAAAATGGGCCAGTTGCAAAACTATGAAATGGCAAGGGGGGACCCTTTCCATTTGTGTCGTTCTTAACATCTCATGAAATGATCTGCAATTACATAGTTTTGATAGACAGAGATCATAGACTCCTTCTAGAGATGAAAAGATATCAAAATCGGCCAGTTGCAAAACTATGAAATGGCAAGGGGGGACCCTTGCCATTTGTGTCGTTCTTAACATCTCATGAAATGATCTGCAATTACATAGTTTGGATAGACAGAGATCATACACTCCTTTTAGAGATGAAAAGATATCAAAATGGGTCAGTTGCAAAACTATGAAATGGCAAGGGGGATCCTTGCCTTTTGTGTCGTTCTTAACATCTCATGAAATGATCTGCAATTACATAGTTTGGATAGACAGAGATCATACACTCCTTCTAGAGTTGAAAAGATATCAAAATGGGCCAGTTGCAAAACTATGAAATGGCAAGGGGGGACCCTTGCCATTTGTGTCGTTCTGAACATCTCATGAAATGATCTGCAATTACATAGTTTGGATAGACAGAGTGTTGTGACAGTTGCACTTGAAATTAAGTTATCACCCAAGTCATTTGTTTCTTGTACTATTGATGCATGACATGAATACACATATATTTGTAATAGCACTTCCTCAGGGAAGGTGCCTAGTATAGCGCCATCTATTGATATTCACTTGATATTCAACACTCAGAAGGCTACCTAGACATGGTTGTGTTGAGGTACAAGAATCCCCTTTTTGCCAGAGCATCAAGGAGATTTCAGTCATAAGTTTGTCGTTATGTCAGGCAAAGAGTTTTCACGGAATATACTGGTACGGAATGAAACGGAATGGAATGTACTGGTACGGAACGAATTGGAACGAAATGAATACTCCAATTAAAGCTATGAATTCCCGTAGAAGCCTTTGTTTAGACTTTGATTTGTTATCGACCTCGCTGCAGCCACACAGAGATCATACACTCCTTCTAGAGATGAAAAGATATCAAAATGGGCCAGTTGCAAAACTATGAAATGGCAAGGGGGACCCTTTCCATTTGTGTCGTTCTTAACATCTCATGAAATGATCTGCAATTACATAGTTTGGATAGACAGAGATCATAGACTCCTTCTAGAGATGAAAAGAAATCAAAATCGGCCAGTTGCAAAACTATGAAATGGCAAGGGGGGACCCTTGCCATTTGTGTCGTTCTTAACATCTCATGAAATGATCTGCAATTACATAGTTTGGATAGACAGAGATCATACACTCCTTTTAGAGATGAAAAGATATCAAAATGGGTCAGTTACAAAACTATGAAATGGCAAGGGGGACCCTTGCCATTTGTGTCGTTCTTAACATCTCATGAAATGATCTGCAATTACATAGTTTGGATAGACAGAGATCATACACTCCTTCTAGAGTTGAAAAGATATCAAAATGGGCCAGTTGCAAAACTATGAAATGGCAAGGGGGGACCCTTGCCATTTGTGTCGTTCTGAACATCTCATGAAATGATCTGCAATTACATAGTTTGGATAGACAGAGTGTTGTGACAGTTGCACTTGAAATTAAGTTATCACCCAAGTCATTTGTTTCTTGTACTATTGATGCATGACATGAATACACATATATTTGTAATAGCACTTCCTCAGGGAAGGTGCCTAGTATAGCGCCATCTATTGATATTCACTTGATATTCAACACTCAGAAGGCTACCTAGATATGGTTGTGTTGAGGTACAAGAATCCCCTTTTTGCCAGAGCATCAAGGAGATTTCAGTCATAAGTTTGTCATTATGTCAGGCAAAGAGTTTTCACGGAATATACTGGTACGGAATGAAACGGAATGGAATGTACTGGTACGGAACGAATTGGAACGAAATGAATACTCCAATTAAAGCTATGAATGCCCGTAGAAGCCTTTGTTTAGACTTTGATTTGTTATCGACCTCGCTGCAGCCACACAGAGATCATACACTCCTTCTAGAGATGAAAAGATATCAAAATGGGCCAGTTGCAAAACTATGAAATGGCAAGGGGGACCCTTTCCATTTGTGTCGTTCTTAACATCTCATGAAATGATCTGCAATTACATAGTTTGGATAGACAGAGATCATAGACTCCTTCTAGAGATGAAAAGAAATCAAAATCGGCCAGTTGCAAAACTATGAAATGGCAAGGGGGGACCCTTGCCATTTGTGTCGTTCTTAACATCTCATGAAATGATCTGCAATTACATAGTTTGGATAGACAGAGATCATACACTCCTTTTAGAGATGAAAAGATATCAAAATGGGTCAGTTGCAAAACTATGAAATGGCAAGGGGGGACCCTTGCCATTTGTGTCGTTCTTAACATCTCATGAAATGATCTGCAATTACATAGTTTGGATAGACAGAGATCATACACTCCTTCTAGAGATGAAAAGATATCATAATGGGCCAGTTGCAAAACTATGAAATGGCAAGGGGGGACCATTGCCATTTGTGTCGTTCTTAACATCTCATGAAATGATCTGCAATTACATAGTTTGGATAGACAGAGATCATACACTCCTTTTAGAGATGAAAAGATATCAAAATGGGTCAGTTGCAAAACTATGAAATGGCAAGGGGGGACCCTTGCCATTTGTGTCGTTCTTAACATCTCATGAAATGATCTGCAATTACATAGTTTGGATAGACAGAGATCATACACTCCTTCTAGAGTTGAGAAGATATCAAAATGGGCCAGTTGCAAAACTATGAAATGGCAAGGGGGGACCCTTGCCATTTGTGTCGTTCTGAACATCTCATGAAATGATCTGCAATTACATAGTTTGGATAGACAGAGATCATACACTCCTTCTAGAGATGAAAAGATATCAAAATGGGCCAGTTGCAAAACTATGAAATGGCAAGGGGGGACCCTTTCCATTTGTGTCGTTCTTAACATCTCATGAAATGATCTGCAATTACATAGTTTGGATAGACAGAGATCATACACTCCTTCTAGAGATGAAAAGATATCAAAATCGGCCAGTTGCAAAACTATGAAATGGCAAGGGGGACCCTTGCCATTTGTTCGTTCTTAACATCTCATGAAATGATCTGCAATTACATAGTTTGGATAGACAGAGATCATACACTCCTTTTAGAGATGAAAAGATATCAAAATGGGTCAGTTGCAAAACTATGAAATGGCAAGGGGGGACCCTTGCCATTTGTGTCGTTCTTAACATCTCATGAAATGATCTGCAATTACATAGTTTGGATAGACAGAGATCATACACTCCTTCTAGAGTTGAAAAGATATCAAAATGGGCCAGTTGCAAAACTATGAAATGGCAAGGGGGGACCCTTGCCATTTGTGTCGTTCTGAACATCTCATGAAATGATCTGCAATTACATAGTTTGGATAGACAGAGTGTTGTGACAGTGGCACTTGAAAATAAGTTATCACCCAAGTCTCTTGTTTCTTGTACTATTGATGCATGACATGAATACACATATATTTGTAATAGCACTTCCTCAGGGAAGGTGCCTAGTATAGCGCCATCTATTGATATTCACTTGATATTCAACACTCAGACGGCTACCTAGACATGGTTGTGTTGAGGTACAAGAATCCCCTTTTTGCCAGAGCATCAAGGAGATTTCAGTCATAAGTTTGTCATTATGTCAGGCAAAGATTTTTTAACGGAATATACTGGTACGGAATGAAACGGAATGGAATGTACTGGTACGGAACGAATTGGAACGAAATGAATACTCCAATTAAAGCTATGAATTCCCGTAGAAGCCTTTGTTTAGACTTTGATTTGTTATCGACCTCGCTGCAGCCACACAGAGATCATACACTCCTTCTAGAGATGAAAAGATATCAAAATGGGCCAGTTGCAAAACTATGAAATGGCAAGGGGGGACCCTTTCCATTTGTCTTGTTCTTAACATCTCATGAAATGATCTGCAATTACATAGTTTGGATAGACAGAGATCATAGACTCCTTCTAGAGATGAAAAGATATCAAAATCGGCCAGTTGCAAAACTATGAAATGGCAAGGGGGGACCCTTGCCATTTGTGTCGTTCTTAACATCTCATGAAATGATCTGCGATTACATAGTTTGGATAGACAGAGATCATACACTCCTTTTAGAGATGAAAAGATATCAAAATGGGTCAGTTGCAAAACTATGAAATGGCAAGGGGGGACCCTTGCCATTTGTGTCGTTCTGAACATCTCATGAAATGATCTGCAATTACATAGTTTGGATAGACAGAGTGTTGTGACAGTTGCACTTGAAATTAAGTTATCACCCAAGTCATTTGTTTCTTGTACTATTGATGCATGACATGAATACACATATATTTGTAATAGCACTTCCTCAGGGAAGGTGCCTAGTATAGCGCCATCTATTGATATTCACTTGATATTCAACACTCAGAAGGCTACCTAGACATGGTTGTGTTGAGGTACAAGAATCCCCTTTTTGCCAGAGCATCAAGGAGATTTCAGTCATCAGTTTGTCATTATGTCAGGCAAAGAGTTTTCACGGAATATACTGGTACGGAATGAAACGGAATGGAATGTACTGGTACGGAACGAATTGGAACGAAATGAATACTCCAATTAAAGCTATGAATTCCCGTAGAAGCCTTTGTTTAGACTTTGATTTGTTATCGACCTCGCTGCAGCCACACAGAGATCATACACTCCTTCAAGAGATGAAAAGATATCAAAATGGGCCAGTTGCAAAACTATGAAATGGCAAGGGGGGACCCTTGCCATTTGTGTCGTTCTTAACATCTCATGAAATGATCTGCAATTACATAGTTTGGATAGACAGAGATCATAGACTCCTTCTAGAGATGAAAAGATATCAAAATCGGCCAGTTGCAAAACTATGAAATGGCAAGGGGGACCCTTGCCATTTGTGTCGTTCTTAACATCTCATGAAATGATCTGCAATTACATAGTTTGGATAGACAGAGATCATACACTCCTTTTAGAGATGAAAAGATATAAAAATGGGTCAGTTGCAAAACTATGAAATGGCAAGGGGGGACCCTTGCCATTTGTGTCGTTCTTAACATCTCATGAAATGATCTGCAATTACATAGTTTGGATAGACAGAGATCATACACTCCTTCTAGAGTTGAAAAGATATCAAAATGGGCCAGTTGCAAAACTATGAAACGGCAAGGGGGACCCTTGCCATTTGTGTCGTTCTGAACATCTCATGAAATGATCTGCAATTACATAGTTTGGATAGACAGAGATCATACACTCCTTCTAGAGATGAAAAGATATCAAAATGGGCCAGTTGCAAAACTATGAAATGGCAAGGGGGACCCTTGCCATTTGTGTCGTTCTTAACATCTCATGAAATGATCTGCAATTACATAGTTTGGATAGACAGAGATCATACACTCCCTCTAGAGATGAAAAGATAACAAAATGGGCCAGTTGCAAAACTATGAAATGGCAAGGGGGGACCCTTTAGCATTGAAACAGCCAGCCGGTAAATAAGCGAGGGGAGGGGGGGGGGGGGGGGGGGGGGGCCTACAAAAATTGAAAAATCGATACCCCCTCGGAAGTTGTTTCATACATTAAATTTTTAGGCATAACTGTTGATAACAAACTTTCGTGAAAATACCATATAGATAATACATGTAAGATCATTTCACGGAATATTGGCATAATAAATAAACTTAAATTTCTTTTTCCGACATCATCCCTACTCATGCTTTATTCTTCTTCAATTTTACCATATCTGAATTATGGAATACTTACTTGGGGCAACACGCAGCAAACTCTATTAAATAAACTGTTATTATTACAAAAGACGTCTCTCCGTATTATTTACCATTCTGCTTCACTCTCACACACAGACCCGTTATTTGTTAATGGCAGACTATTAAAAACAAATGACCTGTATCTACTTCACTTAGGACAATTTATGTATAAGTATTAAAAAAAACCTTCCACATATATTTGATGCCATGTTCCCCCTAAATCCGTCATTTCATGATTACCCAACTAGACGGTCAAACGAGTTTCACCTACAACTCTGTAGAACTTTATTAGCAAAGAGGTCTTTTATGTATGATGGTCCTACATTTTGGAATTCTCTATGTGAAAGTATTAAAAATAGTCCATCCCTAAATTCTTTCAAGAAAAATCTTTAAAAAAAATTTGCTCAAATCTTATAGTAATATACAAGAATAATCTGATAACAGTTGGTAATCATCTTAATTTTTCATTTAGGTCTTCATCATCTGCTCGATTAATTTAATATTTATTTGGTCTTATGATCTTACCTTCCCAAAATTAACATTATAACTTACTTTTTTCCGGTCATGATTTGTCCTGCTTCTTCTTCCTTCCCCCTTTTCCCTTTCCTTCTTATCTGTTTTACTTCTCTATGTTCGTTTCGTGTTTGTAAATTGTATGTTGTTTTGAAATATTGTCTTGTGTTTTCTAAGTCTTCGTAGGCAAAATTTGAAACATTCATATTTTTATTTTTTTCTGGGGGATCCACAAACTACAAGCACTGCTTTTTAGTGGATCCCCCCCATTTCCTCAGAAATTAAGAAATTCTTGTAATAATTTTATTATGTGCAAAGTTTATTTGTATAGTTTCTTGAAAAAATAAATTATGTATGAAATCAAATGTAATATCTTTGTTTACCTTTCTGTTGGAAATGAAATATATATAATTTGAATATGAAAGCAGCATAGGGCCCGGTCAGTACTAGGATGGGAGACCCCTTGTGAATGGCGAATGACCCCTGGGAGGTCCTCGGCTCGATCACTAGTGATCGCAGGACGTCGAAAAGCGCCCCCAAGGACCTTTTCGTGGTGAACGTCCCCTTCGATAACCGCGGCGAAGCCTGCCAATTGCGGCCAAAAGTTGCTTGCACTATGGTTACTTGACCAACTGAGACAAAAACCAGGTTTCTCTCTCGCTTTAAAGAAACAATTCACCCATTTACATAATTTAATTAATTAATTAATTAATAAATTTGCTCTTTTTATGCTTTTTCAAATCAAAACTAGCCAACCTTAATTAAGTTCTAATTTCATTCCGGTGTTGTTGTTGCTTTCCTTTATTATTTTTTTAATCTATATTTTGTAAATGAAAACCATTTCCCCTTTTTTTCTCAATCTATATCTGTCTTTTTACAGTTCTCTCTATCTTTCCTTTCTTTCTTTCTCTCTATCTTTCTTTTTCTTCCTTTCTCTCTCTCTCTCTCTTGTTCTTTTTCTTTCTTTCTCTCTCTCTTTCTAACGCTTCAGCTATCTGTTTATACATACTCTTTCCTCTCTTTTTTCTTTAATTCTCTCTATCTCCTTTTCTTTTTCTTTCTCGTTCTTTTTCTTTCTTTCTCTCTCTCTCTTTCTAAATTTTCAGCTATCTGTTTATACATACTCTTTCCTCTCCTTTTTCTTTCTTCTCTCCATCTTTCTCTCTATCTCTTTTTCTTTCTTTCTCTCTTTCTATATTTCAATTCTCTCTATCTCTCTTTCTCCATTTCAATTTACTCTCTCTATCAATCGCATACATTGGAAACAAATATAATATACAAAATACAAGGTAAATATTAGGTTGTGTGTTCTTTATATTGGACACATCAATCATGGCAAATTATTGATCTGATCAGAAGCACACAAGTGCTTAATAGTTTACGGACATTTTAAAGTGATGCTTCAAAAAATTATGTTTCATGAAAACAGAGTCACATAATTGAGCTAAAAAGATAATTATACCAATGTATTTCATTATACTTTACCTCCTAAAAAGAGCCATGGCAAGAATACAGTATCATATCAAGGAACTTTATTATAAATCAGTGCATAAAAAGAACTATAGCAAGAATACAGTCATATTATGGCATTATATATCAAGTCATTAATACAAAGAGCCATGGCAAGAATAAAGAGTTGTATCAATACTGTACTGATGCTTACGCTGTATCACTCCTATATCATGTTAAAAATGAGTAACATTATCCTATGTATTGTCTATGTTCTATACAGGATGAGTATCATGTGTTGTACTTTGAAACGTTAATTATATCACACTGATGAACATCATGTATGTTTAAAATATGATATAGAAATCAATAAATCAATACCCCATCAACAAACGAATGATTTGACAAACTAATTAAAAAACAGTCCAATACTACATCCCTAAAAAGTTGACATTTTTATATTTAGAATCATGTTTCTAAAAATGAAGTTCAAGAAATATAGACCTGAAATACAAGGTGGCATAATGATATTAGTAATCATGTCAATCAAAGTTCAAGGACTACATCCCTGAAATACAAGGTATTTTAATCATGTCATAATTCAGCTTGATCTAACGTCATTACTTATGATAACAATTTAAAAAAGAAGCATGGGACCTTCTGCCTGAAAACCAACATGTAAAAAACTCATTTTTCAAATGCACCCCTCCTTCTCTCCAACTCTTCATCAACAGCCCTTTTAAAAGCCTCGTAACTTTCATACTCATTGTCAAAGCCCGGAGTTGTTGACCTGTTTGTTTCCCCGCAGAAGGTGAATATTTTTTGCTTGCTCCCAAGTGTATTTGGCTTCGATGGAGTATACCGTTTTCTCAGTCCTCCACATTTTGGCACTTTGCAAGCCGCACACGGTTTATGGGATGGATCTTTAAGGGGGTACCACTTGTGGAAGGTAATGAAATCGAACGTGCTGTGGGTGGTGAGGGTAAATCAACAAGAATTGGTATACCTGCTACCTTGGGGGCAATATTGGGTAACTTAGGTTTTGGTTCATCACCAGCATGAGATGTAGGCCTTGTAGATGAAGAAGTCCCATGGGGGCGACAAAGTTCGGCTAAAAGAGATGATCCTTGCCAAACAGGATCTCAGCGTGGTCATTCATGTGCTGTATTTGGCGTGGGTCGGTGGTTGTTGTCGTTTTGCCTTTCTTCTCCGCCACTTTCAGCCTTTCCATCCTGCTGTTCCACTGGACAGCAAAGGAAAGGAGGTAAACCTGCAAAATAAAGAAAAAAACAAAACAAATATTGCTTAAAATGTAGATCACTAATAATGTTACTTATAATGTAAATGTATTGCTAGAGTATATACAGAAAATAAAGTATCATACAAAAACGAAGGTCAAAGATATTATATTCTATATATATTGCATTTTGTATAATTGTATTTTGAATGTTATAATGCTGTAAGTTTTTATTGGATGTGAAATAAACTGAACTTGAACTTGAACTTGATAAAGTTTTAAAAAAAAATGGGGATTAGCTCAGGCATTCAGCTTAAAATTTTGATACTGATTTGAGTGTTGGTAAGTTTTAGGATGTAATTATGCTTAAAATATTCACCTGAAAGGGCATGATGCCGCAAAGATGTGATGTGACGGCATGGAGCAGGTGAAAGTGGAGGCCCTCGTGCGCGTTGCTACCTCTCCGACATCTGAACTTGGTCAGCCGTACACCGTTCAGGGTAACCGTCTTCATGGCCACATAAAGGGGGATGTTGGGTGGATCCTGAGGGGGGAACAAAGAGCAACGATAGTAAATCATTTTACAAGTACAAGTAAAATAAATCAATGGCAATGTTTGGCTATGATTCATGGTCCATCATAAAGTTTTGTATTACTTTGCATTAGTTAATATAATATTAAGTAGTATTGTCTCACCTGCATGCAACTGTGATGCATACTATCAGTCGCCCATTGAGCATCTACTGCTTCAATCGATATGAATAGAGGGATTCCATCGATGTCCAGACCTGCAGGTCCCTTTAAATCACTCAGAATGTGTTCGACTGCAGCAGCACTCTCCTGAAAGAACAAACAAAAACAGCAAAATAAGTAAATCAAGTTATGAATTTAAAAATCTTGTCCCTGACTTATATCTGTAAAGTCAAAAACAAATAATGAGAGGGGGTAGTGAATTAACGTCAGTTTTTAATCAGGAATCCTGACATCTCTATTTCGTAGGATAAAAAACAAAGCAATAATAATGGTTTACAAATACAATTGATGAATTCATGATTTCTAATTCAAGTAGTTTGCAAATAACTCACCTGAACACCACGGGTGACACGTCGGACATATGATGCGGCTTGGTATGGCTTCATGAAGGACAGCATGTCTGCATCAGATATAGAGGAGAACTTATCGTGGTCACCATTTCTTATTTCAGAGATCAACAGCTTCATGTCGTTACTATTGTAGGCCAAGATGGCTCCTGTCAGGGCGCTATAATGAAGATGCCGTACTTGGTGTGCGTCTGTTTGATGACCACGGCATCCCATCTGTGCAGCCATTGGCGGATGTCCAGTCTGACGACCATGCCATCGTCTGTTTAAAAAGGGTCTCTTAACATGAAGTACCGCCATCCCTGAAATGATCAAATAAATCAATCAATAAATAAGATTTGAAATGATGTGAACATCGATAATGTACAATCAAAGGGATTATAAGTGTTGTCTGAGATCTCATCACCATCTCACCAAGCATGAGTACCTAATAAACCAAATAGAGTGGGAAAAAACTGAAAGAGTACATTTAACTTTATTTTATTAATCACATAATTTTATTTTGACATACCTGCAACAATTGTTGTCCGCATACAGGGCTTCTACTGGAGGAGCATTGGCCATTCGGAAGTGGGCGACCACACCCTTTGCCATCCTGGAGTATGCCTTCTCCGACTCAGACGCCACAACAACCCTTGTCACAAACTGGCCCCACTCGTTCAGTATGCTGGTGAGGTACTGCATGGTACCCTGACCGTCACCATGTATTTGTTTCAGAACCTGCACAGGAAACAAAAGGAAAACAAATTAGAAAAATTAATTAATCTAATAACAAAGATGTATTACAATCATCATGCAAGTTTAACATTGCTTTTAATTGCATTTTACATTATAATGGATGTTTTTTAAATGAGTGATAATATATAAACTGTATGTATTTTGTAGACAGAATGACGTATGAATGGTTGCATAATCATCACTACGCCACAAAATCATGTTGAAAGGAAATAAATATGAATTGAATTGAATTGAACATATATTTTGCTCTGTATGCTATGGGTATTACATGTATGTCACTATACCATATTCCAAATATGAGCTCAAAATATTACCTCTATAAAGAGATATTGCAAGTTTAAATGCACTCTCAATCAACATAAATGCGACTTGTGATTAAACTACTTGACCCAAGTCCGACTTGGGTTCCATGTACTCTACCTGAATACTGGTTAAAATATTTTTTTTTTGGTCGATTTGAAATATTCTAGTGGTACATGAATTATTCTTTAAGGTGATTGCTACATTTTATGAAAAGAAGTTAGATCAAGGCCCCCCCCCCCTCCCCCCCCCCCAAATCATTTGGTTGTTCTCAACCGCCCGCTTGTAATTTTCGGGCCGCTCGTATTTTAATTTATTTTTTTTTTGGGGGGGGGAGCAATCTTAAGGTTGATATTCTAAGACAATCCCAAATATTGAGATAATTAAATCCATAGAAAGCTTTTAACCCCCAGAATAACACTAAATGATGTCCAACCGACAACAACAAGTTTAGAATGGTGAATTTATGCGAGTAAACTCTACTAAAATATCTAAGTCTGAAACCCGGAAGTGCATGTAGAGTCGGGCCTCTATCCGCGACCTCACGAACGGGACTCATGGGCTCAGTGAGAGTGAATGGTAGTGATATCCCTACGTAAATGCTAAAAGTCAGAGCTTAGATTTGTTGTTGTTATGAGTATATTTGATGGATTTTCTGTTTTCATTTGAATGAAGAATAACGAAGGAACATTTTCCAGTGGCTGATTTCTTTTATATCTTCATATTCACCTATTTGGTAGAGATTTAAGACAAGTTTACTGCTTGGGAAACAAGGTTAAATCATGCACGTATGAATAGGCGGATGCATTATCTTGTCATCAGATAAGGTACAGGAGCAGTTTTGTAAAACGAATAGGCCTAGAACTATGATAGTACTTATCATAGATGTGTGTGACTGCCTCAAAAAACGATACAGTACCAGTTAAACATTTTTTCCCTAAAATATCAAACTTGAACGAGATTATGCAAGCGCGCTTCCTCTATAATATTTTGACAGCGTCTAAGATTAGGGTCATTCCATGTCAAATCACCCAATGGTTTTAACCCGACCATTTTTGATTTTGATGAAACTTGGTGTACTTGTTGAGTGTGATCTCACAGCACCAAATCCAAAATTTTAGGTCAATCGGGTGAGGGGTTTGGGAGATACGGCCCACCAAATTTTGAGATTTTTTCAAAAATGGGGGTGGCGGCCCTATCTTTGAACCCTTGTATTTCGGGACCTAATGGGTCAATCTTCACAAAATTTGTATTGTTGGAAATGGTATTTAACAAGGATTCCAGATCTGCCGCCATTTTGAAAATTTGTACATGTTGGGGTACTTTGACCTCTTGACCTAAGATTTGACCTTGAAATTGACCTTGTGGATCACGTGACCTTGACAACATTTTTCATGAAATGTAATCTTTGACATGTTCACTAAAACATATAAAAGTTTCAGAGATATAATATTTTTTGTTTAGGAGCAATAAGGATTGAGAGTATCCATACTTACAGATATTCACAATAAACCCTATTATAATGTATACAATACATGCAATATGCATGTAGTACAACATACATCTTCCACATGCTTTTTTGTTCTAGGCATATCCATTCTAAATGTCAGCAGTACTTGAATAGAAATAAAATGACAAGTTCATATAGGCCTAAAGGGTTATGGCTTTGGGCCTCTGAGTCGGTTCTAGGATAATTACCCCCCTGGAAAATTAACCCCCAGGAAATGACCCCCCCCCGAGGATAATTACCCCCCGAGGACTATCACACCCAGAGGACAATTACCCCCGGACAATTACCCCCTAGACAATTACCCCCCCCCCCCCCCTATTCGTTAAATAGGAAGACCATCCTGATAATAAGTTGGTTTTAATCAAAGCAGAGTTTTTTTTCGGGAGGTAATTATCCTTGAAGGGTAATTTTCCAGGGGGGGGGGGGTAATTGTCCTCGGGGGGGGGGGGGGGGGACAGATTGTCCTAGGAGGTATTTTTCTGGGGTTAATTGTCCTCTGGGTGTGATAGTCCTCGGGGGTAATTGTCCTCGGGGGGGGGGGGGGACATTTCCTGGGGGCTAATTTTCCAGGGGGGTAATTTTCCTAGAACCGAGTCAGAGGCCTAAAGCCATACATCCTGTTAACCCTTTAGGCCCATATGAACTTGTCATTTTATTTCTATTCAAGTACTGCTGACAGTAAGAATGGATATGACTAGAACAAAAAAGCATGTGGAAGACATGTATGTTGTACTGTGCATATTGCATGTATTGTATACATTATAATAGGGTTTATTGTGAATATCTGTGAGTATGGATACTTTGAATCCTTATTGCTCCTAAACAAAAAATATTATATCTCTGAAACTTTTATATGTTTAAGTGAACATGTCAGAGATTACATTTCATGAAAAATGTTGTCAAGGTCACGTGATCCACAAGGTCAATTTCAAGGTCAAATCTTAGGTCAAGAGGTCAAAGTACCCCAACATGTACAAATTTTCAAAATGGCGGCAGATTTGGAATCCTTATTGAATACCCTTTCCAACAATACAAATTTTGTGAAGATTGACCCATTAGGTCCCGAGATACAAGGGTTCAAAGGTAGGCCCGCCACCCCCATTTTTGAAAAAATCTCAAAATTTGGTTGGCCGTATCTCCCAAACCCCTCACCCAATTGACCTAAAATTTTGGATTTGGTGCTGTGAGATCACACTCAACAAGTACACTAAGTTTTATCAAAATCAAAAATGGTCGGGTGTAGATTTTCAGATTTTTTGGGTGATTTGACATGGAATGACCCATTAGTGATCCAACGATATTCATCCGCGAGTGATGCGGCTCTTGCACGAACGTTCGTGAAGCGAGCAGAATCCGGAGGCCAGACCAGGCCGCTGCTCTAGGCGCGGCTTGCTTGTGATGGAAGGTACGTGCGCTAGTTATATGTTTATCGGCAATTGCAAGAGAATGAAAGCGACGTTACCAGCTAAGAAAAACAACTAAGAAAGACCTGCTCCTCAGTCAGAATTGGTAGATCGCACAATGCACAGCATGGAAGAAGATGAAGGATCTTCAGGGCCAAGGAAGGCGAAAGACATGGGAAAAGCTGGGAAGAAGAAACCATCGGGAGATCGCTGTATGGTAATGAACTGTGGGTCCACTTACCAGACAGCCACTGTTCACTCCGTGCCTGGGCCGATTTCAACACCAAAACAAAAATTACATGGTAAAAATATCGACTAATAGCACATCGTTGGCATGTATATGTCATAATTTTTCAATGTAAAGAGACATATCAACCGGCATTTTGCCATTTTCAATGTAAAGAGACATATAAAACGGCATTTTGCCATTTTCAATGTAAAGAGACATATCAACCCTAACATTGACATTTTCAATGTGAAGAGACTAATGAACCAGCAGGTGGCCATTTTCAATGTGAAGAGACATATCAACCGGCACATTGACATCTTCCATGTAAAGAGACATATCAACAGGCACGTTGCCATATTCAATGCAAAAGACAAATCAACCGGCACATTGCCAATTTCAATGTAAAGAAACATATCAACCGGCACGTTGCCATTTTCAATGTAAAGAAACATATCAACCGGCATGTTGACATTTTTAATGTAAAGAAACATATCAACCGGCATGTTGCCATTTTCAATGTGAAGAGACATATCAACCGGCACGTTGCCATTTTCAATGTAAAGAAACATATCAACCGGCTTGTTGACATTTTTAATGCAAAAGATCAATTGGCATTTTGCCATTTTCAGTGTTTTAAGACATATCAACCGGAATTTTGCCATTTTCAAGGTAAAGAGACATATCAACCGGCATGTTGCCATTTTCAATGTAAAGAGACATATCAACCGGCATGTTGCCATTTTCAATGTGAAGAGATATATCAACCGGCATTTAGCCATTTTCAATGTAAAGAAACATATCAACAGGCACGTTGCCATTTTCAATGTAAAGAAACATATCAACTGGCGTGTTGCCATTTTCAATGTAAAGAGACATATCTACCGGCATGTTGACGTTTTTAATGGAAAAGACATATCAACAGGCACGTTGCCATTTTCAATGTAAAGAAACATATCAACCGGCATTTAGCCATTTTTAATGTAAAGAAACATATCAACCGGCATGTTGCCATTTTCAATGTGAAGAGACATATCAACCGGCACGTTGCCATTTTCAATGTAAAGAAACATATCAACCGGCGTGTTGCCATTTTCAATGTAAAGAGACATATCTACCGGCTTGTTGACATTTTTAATGCAAAGAGCCATATCAACCGGCATGTTGCCATTTTCAATGTGAAGAGATATATCAACCGGCATTTAGCCATTTTCAATGTTAAGAAACATATCAACCGTCACGTTGCCATTTTAAGTGTTTTAAGACATATCAACAGGCATTTTGACATTTTTCAATGTAAAGGGACATGCCAACCAGCACGTTGACATTTTTCAATGTAAAGGGACATATCCAACGGCATTTTGCCCTTTTCAGTGTTTTGAGACATATCAACCGGAATTTTGCCATTTTCAAGGTAAAGAGACATATCAACCGGCATGTTGCCATTTTCAATGTAAAGAGACATATCAACCGGCATGTTGCCATTTTCAATGTAAAGAGCCATATCAACCGGCATGTTGCCATTTTCAATGTGAAGAGATATATCAACCGGCATTTAGCCATTTTCAATGTAAAGAGACATATCAACAGGCACGTTGCCATTTTCAATGTAGAGAGACATATCAACCCGCACGATGCCATTTTCAATGTAAAGAAACATATAAACCGGCATTTTGCCCTTTCAATGTAAAGAGACATATCAACCAGAACGTAGCCAATTTTCAATGTAAAGAGAAATATTAACCAGCACGTTGCCATTTTTAATGGAAAAGAAACATCAACTGGCATGTTGCCATTTTCAATGTAAAGAAACATATAAACCGGCATGGTGACATTTTTAATGCAAAAGATCAACCGGCATGTTGCCATTTTCAGTGTATGAAGACATATCAAACCGCACATTGACATTTTCAATGTGAAGAGACTAATGAACAAGCATGTTGCCATTTTCATTGTATGAAGACATATCAATTGGCATGTTGCCATTTTCAATGTAAAGAGAAATATCAACCGGCATTTTGACATTTTCAATGTAAAGGGACATATCAACCTGCACGTTGCCATTTTAAGTGTTTAAAGACATATCAACCGGCATTTTGCCATTTTCAGTGTTTTAAGACATAGCAACCAGCACGTTGCTATTTTTCAATGTAAAGCGACATATCAACCGGCACATTCCCATTTTTCAATGTAAAGGGACGTATCAACCGGCATGTTGACATTTTTAATGCAAAAGATCAACCGGCATGTTGCCATTTTCAATATTAAGAGACATATCAACCCGCACATTGACATCTTCCATGTAAAGAGACATATCAACAGGCACGTTGCAATATTCAGTGCAAAAGACAAATCAACTGGCACATTGCCATTTTCAATGTAAAGAGCCATATCAACCGGCATGTTGCCATTTTCAATGTGAAGAGATATATCAACCGGCATTTAGCCATTTTCAATGTAAAGAGACATATCAACAGGCACGTTGCCATTTTCAATGTAGAGAGACATATCAACCCGCACGATGCCATTTCTAATGTAAAGGGACATATCCACAGGCATTTTGCCCTTTTCAGTGTTTTGAGACATATCAACCGGCATGTTGCCATTTTCAAGGTAAAGAGACGTATCAACCGGCACATTGCAATTTTCAATGTAAAGAGACATATCAACCGGCACGTTGCCATTTCTAATGTAAAGGGACATATCCACTGGCATTTTGCCCTTTTCAGTGTTTTGAGACATATCAACCGGCATGTTGCCATTTTCAAGGTAAAGAGACATATCGACCGGCATGTTGCCATTTTCAATGTAAAGAGCCATATCAACCGGCATGTTGCCATTTTCAATGTGAAGAGACATATCAACCGGCACGTTGCCATTTTCAATGTAAAGAAACATATCAACCGGCTTGTTGACATTTTTAATGCAAAAGATCAATTGGCACGTTGCTATTTTAAGTGTTTTAAGACATATCAACCAGCATTTTGCCATTTTCAGTGTTTTAAGACATAGCAACCGGCACGTTGCCATTTTTCAATGTAAAGGGACATGCCAACCAGCACGTTGACATTTTTCAATGTAAAGGGACATATCCAACGGCATTTTGCCCTTTTCAGTGTTTTGAGACACATCAACCGGAATTTTGCCATTTTCAAGGTAAAGAGACATATCAACCGGCATGTTGCCATTTTCAATGTAAAGAGACATATCAACCGGCATGTTGCCATTTTCAATGTAAAGAGCCATATCAACCGGCATGTTGCCATTTTCAATGTGAAGAGATATATCAACCGGCATTTAGCCATTTTCAATGTAAAGAGACATATCAACAGGCACGTTGCCATTTTCAATGTAGAGAGACATATCAACCCGCACGATGCCATTTTCAATGTAAAGAAACGTATAAACCGGCATTTTGCCCTTTCAATGTAAAGAGACATATCAACCGGCATGGTGACATTTTTAATGCAAAAGATCAACCGGCATGTTGCCATTTTCAGTGTATGAAGACATATCAAACCGCACATTGACATTTTCAATGTGAAGAGACTAATGAACAAGCATGTTGCCATTTTCATTGTATGAAGACATATCAATTGGCATGTTGCCATTTTCAATGTAAAGAGAAATATCAACCGGCATTTTGACATTTTCAATGTAAAGGGACATATCAACCTGCACGTTGCCATTTTAAGTGTTTAAAGACATATCAACCGGCATTTTGCCATTTTCAGTGTTTTAAGACATAGCAACCAGCACGTTGCTATTTTTCAATGTAAAGCGACATATCAACCGGCACATTCCCATTTTTCAATGTAAAGGGACGTATCAACCGGCATGTTGACATTTTTAATGCAAAAGATCAACCGGCATGTTGCCATTTTCAATATTAAGAGACATATCAACCCGCACATTGACATCTTCCATGTAAAGAGACATATCAACAGGCACGTTGCCATATTCAGTGCAAAAGACAAATCAACTGGCACATTGCCATTTTCAATGTAAAGAGCCATATCAACCGGCATGTTGCCATTTTCAATGTGAAGAGATATATCAACCGGCATTTAGCCATTTTCAATGTAAAGAGACATATCAACAGGCACGTTGCCATTTTCAATGTAGAGAGACATATCAACCCGCACGATGCCATTTCTAATGTAAAGGGACATATCCACAGGCATTTTGCCCTTTTCAGTGTTTTGAGACATATCAACCGGCATGTTGCCATTTTCAAGGTAAAGAGACATATCAACCGGCATTTAGCCATTTTCAATGTAAAGAGACATATCAACCGGCATGTTGCCATTTTCAATGTGAAGATACATATCAACCGGCATTTAGCCATTTTCAATGTAAAGAGACATATCAACCGGCATTTAGCCATTTTCAATGTAAAGAGACATATCAACCGGCACATTGCAATTTTCAATGTAAAGAGACATATCAACCGGCATTTAGCCATTTTCAATGTAAAGAGACATATCAACAGGCACGTTGCCATTTTCAATGTAAAGTAACATATCAACCGGCATGTTGACATTTTTAATGCAAAAGATCGAGCGGCATGTTGCCATTTTCAGTGTATGAAGACATATCAACCCTAACATTGACATTTTCAATGTGAAGAGACTAATGAACCAGCAGGTGGCCATTTTCAATGTAAAAGACACATAAACTGGCATTTTGCCATTTTCAATGTAAAGAGACATATCAACTAGAACACTGCCATTTTGAATGTGAAGAGACATATCATCCGGCATGTTGCCATTTCTAATGTAAAGGGACATATCCACCAGCATTTTGCCCTTTTCAGTGTTTTGAGACATATCAACCGGCATGTTGCCATTTTCAAGGTAAAGAGACATATCAACCAGCATGTTGCCATTTTCAATGTAAAGAGCCATATCAACCGGCATGTTGCCATTTTCAATGTGAAGAGACGTATCAACCGGCACGTTGCCATTTCTAATGTAAAGGGACATATCAACCCGCACGATGCCATTTTCAATGTAAAGAAACATATAAACCGGCATTTTGCCCTTTCAATGTAAAGAGACATATCAACAGGCACGTTGCCATTTTCAATGTAGAGAGACATATCAACCCGCACGATGCCATTTTCAATGTAAAGAAACATATAAACCTATCAAGTCTCTGAAATCCTTTGATATGTCCGTTACTGATGTTTACCAGAAATTAGTTACTCTCCAGACGAAAAAAGCACCCAGTCCGGACGGCCTCTCGTCTGTGTTACTGAAGGAAACCGCACTTGTGTCATGCCATATCTTACAACGAATCTTTAATATATCTCTAGCCTTAGGTAAAGTTCCAACCTCTTGGAAATCTGCTAACATCACCCCGGTTTTTAAAGCCGGTGATAAATCCTGTCCATCCAATCACCGTCCTGTTGCATTGACATCTCTAGCCAGTAAGATCATGGAGTCCTTCGTTGCTAAAGCCATACGGAGCCACTGTGATTCTACTTGTCCAATCACCAATGTGCAGCATGGTTTCCAGAAAGGGAAATCGTGTGTAACCCAAGTCTTGCATCTAACTAATGAATGGTTGCATTGTCTCGAAGGTCCCTCCTCTTGCCCAGTAGATGTCATCTCACTTGACTTTTCGCGAGCGTTTGATAAAATGCCACATGACATCCTTCTCAACAAGCTATCACTGCAGTACAACATAGGCGGAAATCTATGGCATTGGATCAAGTCGTTCGTATGTGGTCGTCAACAGAGAGTGATCTTCAGAGGTGCATCTTCTCAGTGGGGTGGTGTATCCTCAGGGGTACCCCAAGGGAGCATTGTTGGCCCCCTGTTCTTCAACCTTTTTGTTAATGACATTCCGGACTGTGTGTCTTCTAGGTGTGCTATGTTTGCAGACGACACTCTAATTCATCGTCCAATCAGGTGTGCTGACGACTCCCGTGCTCTCCAATGTGATCTGGACAATGTATTGAGATGGTGTTCAAGAAATCGAATGGAACTAAATGCAAAGAAAACAAAAGTAATGCGGATAGCAGGAATGAAGAAGAAAAATGTCAGTCTTCCATATTACCATGTAAACGTAGATTCTGTAGAGGTTGTAGGTGAAATGAAATATCTAGGGATAATATTAAACCACAAACTTTCCTGGGATAGTCATGTCGTTTATATCATCTCCCGTGCAAATAGAATGCTAGGTTTACTTACCTCTCTTTCGTCCGGTCTCTCCCCCTCAGCAATATTTGCTCTGTACAAATCATTGGTTCTCCCGATACTCGAGTATGGTTTACCTGCATGGAATCCTTACAATAGCTGTCTTTCCGACAGATTAGAAAGCATCCAACGCCGCGCAACCCGTCTTATCCTAAAACAACAACGGCAACAAATGTCATACCAAAATCGACTGAAATTGTTAAACTGGCAAAGTTTGAAGTCTCGCCGCACATTCCTCATCATTACCTTTGTAGCCAAGTCCCTTCTCCGTCTCACTTCTTGTGAAGATGTTCAAGCTAGCATACACGTGGTTGCAAGGCGGCTGGATGATCTTCGTTTTAAACATCTTCGTGCTCGCACTCAGCGACTAGCCAATACGGCACTATTTCTTTTCCCGATTCTATGGGACAGTTTGCCTATTAGTCTACGTAATGACCTTATCTTAGTAAACTTCGTCAATTGGAAACAAAGCCTCAAAACCCACCTCTCATCCCTCGACCTCAATGTATAAATCTGATAAAGGCATTCTCAATTCAATAATTTCAATTTAAGTTATATTTATAAATAATGTGTTCAATGTAATACGAGATATAAGTCTGAAACATGATTCCATCTTATTTCAAAATTGTTTAATGCAATATTTTGTTAACATTTAATTAGGTAAATGAAAACCATAGTATTATTACCGGGTATATCATTAATCTTGTGAACCTTCTTATGTCATATATAATGTGTACTTAATTTTTACATTGGCTTACATTGCTCTTTCCTCTCATTTCTTTTTTATTTTTATTGTTTATCCTTGATTTGTTACTCTCTTTATTTGTCCGTATGCTGTGTTTTTTAACAGTCTTCTGCACTCAGTTGGACCTCAATTCCACATTCAATAATCTCAATTTCAATTTCATTGATATAATATGTGATTAATCAGATATGTGCGTAAGTCCGGATAATAGTTTCATTTGATTTCAAAGTTATTTAATATACATGTAATATTTTGATAGCATATAATCAGGTAAAGAAAACACCGGTTTAAATATTGAACATGCTTACATTATAATTCTATGGAGAGACAATGCTATTATGTTATTGAAATTGTAAATTTTCTAATATGTTATATATATAATTTCTATGTTGGCGTTACACATGCTCGTGCCTCGTCTTTCTTTATATTCTTATTGTTTATCCTTGATTTGTTACTCTCTTATTTGTCCTTATGCTATATTTTTACCAGTTTTCTGAGTGCATCAGTTGGTTGGGCGGAGGGACCTATAATGGTTACAGTAATTAAGTTTGCTCTCTTCTTCCCTGGCCGCCATCTTTTGCACTCAGAATATTGCTACAAAATTTGTATTTGCACAGTTTTTGTCATTCCAATTTTGTATTTACCATGTTTATATTGTTATATTTCTTGAAAGTGCCGAATAAATAATACAATACAATACAATACAATCAACCGGCACGTTGCCATTTTCAATGTAAAGAAACATATCAACCGGCACGTTGCCATTTTCAATGTAAAGAGACATATCAACCGGCATGTTGACATTTTTAATGCAAAGAGCCATATCAACCAGCATGTTGCCATTTTCAATGTAAACAGACATATCAACCGGCATGTTGACATTTTTAATGCAAAGAGCCATATCAACCAGCATGTTGCCATTTTCAATGTAAAGAAACATATCAACCGGCTTGTTGACATTTTTAATGCAAAAGATCAATTGGCACGTTGCCATTTTAAGTGTTTTAAGACATAGCAACAGGCATTTTGCCATTTTCAGTGTTTTAAGACATAGCAACCGGCATGTTGCCATTTTTCAATGTAAAGGGACAAATCAACCGGCACATTCCCATTTTTCAATGTTAAGGGACATATCCAACGGCGTTTTGCCCTTTTCAGTGTTTTGAGACATATCAACCGGAATTTTGCCATTTTCAGTGTTTTAAGACATAGTAACCGGCACGTTGCCATTTTTCAATGTAAAGGGACATATCAACCGGCACATTCCCATTTTTCAATGTAAAGGGACATGCCAACCAGCACGTTGACATTTTTCAATGTAAAGGGACATATCAACAGGCACGTTGCCATTTCTAATGTAAAGGGACATATCCACAGGCATTTTGCCCTTTTCAGTGTTTTGAGACATATCAACCGGCATGTTGCCATTTTCAAGGTAAAGAGACATATCAACCGGCACATTGCAATTTTCAATGTAAAGAGACATATCAACCGGCACGTTGCCATTTCTAATGTAAAAGGACATATCCAACGGCATTTTGCCCTTTTCAGTGTTTTAAGACATAGCAACCAGCACGTTGCCATTTTTCAATGTAAAGGGACATATCAACCGGCACATTCCCATTTTTCAATGTAAAGGGACATGCCAACCAGCACGTTGACATTTTTTCAATGTAAAGGGACATATCCAACGGCATTTTGCCCTTTTCAGTGTTTTGAGACATATCAACCGGAATTTTGCCATTTTCAAGGTAAAGAGACATATCAACCGGCATGTTGCCATTTTCAATGTAAAGAGCCATATCAACCGGCATGTTGCCATTTTCAATGTGAAGAGATATATCAACCGGCATTTAGCCATTTTCAATGTAAAGAGACATATCAACAGGCACGTTGCCATTTTCAATGTAGAGAGACATATCAACCCGCACGATGCCATTTCTAATGTGAAGGGACATATCCACAGGCATTTTGCCCTTTTCAGTGTTTTGAGACATATCAACCGGCATGTTGCCATTTTCAAGGTAAAGAGACATATCAACCGGCACATTGCAATTTTCAATGTAAAGAGACATATCAACCGGCACGTTGCCATTTCTAATGTAAAGGGACATATCCACTGGCATTTTGCCCTTTTCAGTGTTTTGAGACATATCAACCGGCATGTTGCCATTTTCAAGGTAAAGAGACATATCGACCGGCATGTTGCCATTTTCAATGTAAAGAGCCATATCAACCGGCATGTTGCCATTTTCAATGTGAAGATACATATCAACCGGCACGTTGCCATTTTCAATGTAAAGAGACATATCAACCGGCACATTGCAATTTTCAATGTAAAGAGACATATCAACCGGCATTTAGCCATTTTCAATGTAAAGAGACATATCAACCGGCATGTTGCCATTTTCAATGTGAAGATACATATCAACCGGCATTTAGCCATTTTCAATGTAAAGAGACATATCAACCGGCATTTAGCCATTTTCAATGTAAAGAGACATATCAACCGGCACATTGCAATTTTCAATGTAAAGAGACATATCAACCGGCATTTAGCCATTTTCAATGTAAAGAGACATATCAACAGGCACGTTGCCATTTTCAATGTAAAGTAACATATCAACCGGCATGTTGACATTTTTAATGCAAAAGATCGAGCGGCATGTTGCCATTTTCAGTGTATGAAGACATATCAACCCTAACATTGACATTTTCAATGTGAAGAGACTAATGAACCAGCAGGTGGCCATTTTCAATGTAAAAGACACATAAACTGGCATTTTGCCATTTTCAATGTAAAGAGACATATCAACTAGAACACTGCCATTTTGAATGTGAAGAGACATATCATCCGGCATGTTGCCATTTCTAATGTAAAGGGACATATCCACCAGCATTTTGCCCTTTTCAGTGTTTTGAGACATATCAACCGGCATGTTGCCATTTTCAAGGTAAAGAGACATATCAACCAGCATGTTGCCATTTTCAATGTAAAGAGCCATATCAACCGGCATGTTGCCATTTTCAATGTGAAGAGACGTATCAACCGGCACGTTGCCATTTCAAATGTAAAGGGACATATCAACCCGCACGATGCCATTTTCAATGTAAAGAAACATATAAACCGGCATTTTGCCCTTTCAATGTAAAGAGACATATCAACAGGCACGTTGCCATTTTCAATGTAGAGAGACATATCAACCCGCACGATGCCATTTTCAATGTAAAGAAACATATAAACCGGCATTTTGCCCTTTCAATGTAAAGAGACATATCAACCAGAACGTAGCCAATTTTCAATGTAAAGAGAAATATTAACCAGCACGTTGCCATTTTTAATGGAAAAGAAACATCAACTGGCATGTTGCCATTTTCAATGTAAAGAAACATATCAACCGGCATGGTGACATTTTTAATGCAAAAGATCAACCGGCATGTTGCCATTTTCAGTGTATGAAGACATATCAAACCGCACATTGACATTTTCAATGTGAAGAGACTAATGAACAAGCATGTTGCCATTTTCATTGTATGAAGACATATCAATTGGCATGTTGCCATTTTCAATGTAAAGAGAAATATCAACCGGCATTTTGACATTTTCAATGTAAAGGGACATATCAACCTGCACGTTGCCATTTTAAGTGTTTAAAGACATATCAACCGGCATTTTGCCATTTTCAGTGTTTTAAGACATAGCAACCAGCACGTTGCCATTTTTCAATGTAAAGGGACATATCAACCGGCATTTTGCCATTTTCAGTGTTTTAAGACATAGCAACCAGCACGTTGCTATTTTTCAATGTAAAGCGACATATCAACCGGCACATTCCCATTTTTCAATGTAAAGGGACGTATCAACCGGCATGTTGACATTTTTAATGCAAAAGATCAACCGGCATGTTGCCATTTTCAATATTAAGAGACATATCAACCCGCACATTGACATCTTCCATGTAAAGAGACATATCAACAGGCACGTTGCCATATTCAGTGCAAAAGACAAATCAACTGGCACATTGCCATTTTCAATGTAAAGAGCCATATCAACCGGCATGTTGCCATTTTCAATGTGAAGAGATATATCAACCGGCATTTAGCCATTTTCAATGTAAAGAGACATATCAACAGGCACGTTGCCATTTTCAATGTAGAGAGACATATCAACCCGCACGATGCCATTTCTAATGTAAAGGGACATATCCACAGGCATTTTGCCCTTTTCAGTGTTTTGAGACATATCAACCGGCATGTTGCCATTTTCAAGGTAAAGAGACATATCAACCGGCACATTGCAATTTTCAATGTAAAGAGACATATCAACCGGCACGTTGCCATTTCTAATGTAAAGGGACATATCCAATGGCATTTTGCCCTTTTCAGTGTTTTGAGACATATCAACCGGCATGTTGCCATTTTCAAGGTAAAGAGACATATCGACCGGCATGTTGCCATTTTCAATGTAAAGAGCCATATCAACCGGCATGTTGCCATTTTCAATGCGAAGAGACATATCAACCGGCACGTTGCCATTTTCAATGTAAAGAAACATATCAACCGGCTTGTTGACATTTTTAATGCAAAAGATCAATTGGCACGTTGCCATTTTAAGTGTTTTAAGACATATCAACCGGCACGTAGCCATTTTCAATGTAAAGAGCCATATCGACCGGCATGTTGCCATTTTCAATGTAAAGAGCCATATCAACAGGCAGGTTGCCATTTTCAATGTAAAGAGACATATCAACCGGCACGTTGCCATTTTCAATGTAAAGAAACATATCAACCGGCTTGTTGACATTTTTAATGCAAAAGATCAATTGGCACGTTGCCATTTTAAGTGTTTTAAGACATATCAACAGGCATTTTGCCATTTTCAGTGTTTTAAGACATAGCAACCGGCACGTTGCCATTTTTCAATGTAAAGGGACATATCAACCGGCACATTCCCATTTTTCAATGTAAAGGGACATGCCAACCAGCACGTTGACATTTTTCAATGTAAAGGGACATATCCAACGGCATTTTGCCCTTTTCAGTGTTTTGAGACATATCAACCGGAATTTTGCCATTTTCAAGGTAAAGAGACATATCAACCGGCATGTTGCCATTTTCAATGTAAAGAGACATATCAACCGGCATGTTGCCATTTTCAATGTAAAGAGCCATATCAACCGGCATGTTGCCATTTTCAATGTGAAGAGATATATCAACCGGCATTTAGCCATTTTCAATGTAAAGAGACATATCAACAGGCACGTTGCCATTTTCAATGTAGAGAGACATATCAACCCGCACGATGCCATTTTCAATGTAAAGAAACATATAAACCGGCATTTTGCCCTTTCAATGTAAAGAGACATATCAACCAGAACGTAGCCAATTTTCAATGTAAAGAGAAATATTAACCAGCACGTTGCCATTTTTAATGGAAAAGAAACATCAACTGGCATGTTGCCATTTTCAATGTAAAGAAACATATCAACCGGCATGGTGACATTTTTAATGCAAAAGATCAACCGGCATGTTGCCATTTTCAGTGTATGAAGACATATCAAACCGCACATTGACATTTTCAATGTGAAGAGACTAATGAACAAGCATGTTGCCATTTTCATTGTATGAAGACATATCAATTGGCATGTTGCCATTTTCAATGTAAAGAGAAATATCAACCGGCATTTTGACATTTTCAATGTAAAGGGACATATCAACCTGCACGTTGCCATTTTAAGTGTTTAAAGACATATCAACCGGCATTTTGCCATTTTCAGTGTTTTAAGACATAGCAACCAGCACGTTGCTATTTTTCAATGTAAAGCGACATATCAACCGGCACATTCCCATTTTTCAATGTAAAGGGACGTATCAACCGGCATGTTGACATTTTTAATGCAAAAGATCAACCGGCATGTTGCCATTTTCAATATTAAGAGACATATCAACCCGCACATTGACATCTTCCATGTAAAGAGACATATCAACAGGCACGTTGCCATATTCAGTGCAAAAGACAAATCAACTGGCACATTGCCATTTTCAAGGTAAAGAGACATATCAACCGGCACATTGCAATTTTCAATGTAAAGAGACATATCAACCGGCATGTTGCCATTTTCAATGTAAAGAGCCATATCAACCGGCATGTTGCCATTTTCAATGTGAAGAGATATATCAACCGGCATTTAGCCATTTTCAATGTAAAGAGACATATCAACAGGCACGTTGCCATTTTCAATGTAGAGAGACACATCAAACCGCACGATGCCATTTTCAATGTAAAGAAACATATAAACCGGCATTTTGCCCTTTCAATGTAAAGAGACATATCAACCAGAACGTAGCCAATTTTCAATGTAAAGAGAAATATTAACCAGCACGTTGCCATTTTTAATGGAAAAGAAACATCAACTGGCATGTTGCCATTTTCAATGTAAAGAAACATATCAACCGGCATGGTGACATTTTTAATGCAAAAGATCAACCGGCATGTTGCCATTTTCAGTGTATGAAGACATATCAAACCGCACATTGACATTTTCAATGTGAAGAGACTAATGAACAAGCATGTTGCCATTTTCAATGTATGAAGACATATCAACCGGCATGTTGCCATTTTCAATGTAAAGAGAAATATCAACCGGCATTTTGACATTTTCAATGTAAAGCGACATATCAACCTGCACGTTGCCATTTTAAGTGTTTAAAGACATATCAACCGGCATTTTGCCATTTTCAGTGTTTTAAGACATAGCAACCAGCACGTTGCCATTTTTCAATGTAAAGGGACATATCAACCGGCACATTCCCATTTTTCAATGTAAAGGGACGTATCAACCGGCATGTTGACATTTTTAATGCAAAAGATCAACCGGCATGTTGCCATTTTCAATGTAAAGAGACATATCAACCCGCACATTGACATCTTCCATGTAAAGAGACATATCAACCGGCACGTTGCCATATTCAATGCAAAAGACAAATCAACTGGCACATTGCCATTTTCAAGGTAAAGAGACATATCAACCGGCACATTGCAATTTTCAATGTAAAGAGACATATCAACCGGCATTTAGCCATTTTCAATGTAAAGAGACATATCAACAGGCACGTTGCCATTTTCAATGTAGAGAGACATATCAACCGGCACGATGCCATTTTCAATGTAAAGAAACATATCAACCGGCATGTTGACATTTTTAATGCAAAAGATCGACCGGCATGTTGCCATTTTCAGTGTAGAGAGACATATCAACCGGCACGATGCCATTTTCAATGTAAAGAAACATATCAACCGGCATGTTGACATTTTTAATGCAAAAGATCGAGCGGCATGTTGCCATTTTCAGTGTATGAAGACATATCAACCCTAACATTGACATTTTCAATGTGAAGAGACTAATGAACCAGCAGGTGGCCATTTTCAATGTAAAGAGACATATCAACAGGCACGTTGCCATTTTCAATGTAGAGAGACATATCAACCGGCACGATGCCATTTTCAATGTAAAGAAACATATCAACCGGCATGTTGACATTTTTAATGCAAAAGATCGAGCGGCATGTTGCCATTTTCAGTGTATGAAGACATATCAACCCTAACATTGACATTTTCAATGTGAAGAGACTAATGAACCAGCAGGTGGCCATTTTCAATGTAAAAGACACATAAACTGGCATTTTGCCATTTTCAATGTAAAGAGACATATCAACCAGAACATTGCCATTTTCAATGTAAAGAGACATATCAACCGGCATGTTGCCATTTTCAATGTGAAGAGAAATATCAACCGGCACGTTACCAATTTTCAATGTAAAGAGACATATCAACCGGCTTTTTGCCATTTTCAATGTAAAGAGACATATCAACAGGCAGGTTGCCACTTTCAATGTAAAGAGACATATCAACCGGCACGTTGCCATTTTCAATGTAAAGAAACATATCAACCGGCTTGTTGACATTTTTAATGCAAAAGATCAACCGGCACGTTGCCATTTTAAGTGTTTTAAGACATATCAACAGGCATTTTGCCATTTTCAGTGTTTTAAGACATAGCAACCGGCACGTTGCCATTTTTCAAGGTAAAGAGATATATCAACCGGCATGTTGCCATTTTCAATGTAAAGAGACATATCAACCGGCATGTTGCCATTTTCAATGTAAAGAGAAATATTAACCAGCACGTTGCCATTTTTAATGGAAAAGACACATCAACTGGCATGTTGCCATGTTCAATGTAAAGAAACATATCAACCGGCATGTTGACATTTTTAATGCAAAAGATCGAGCGGCATGTTGCCATTTTCAGTGTATGAAGACATATCAACCCTAACATTGACATTTTCAATGTGAAGAGACTAATGAACCAGCAGGTGGCCATTTTCAATGTAAAGAGACATATCAACAGGCACGTTGCCATTTTCAATGTAGAGAGACATATCAACCGGCACGATGCCATTTTCAATGTAAAGAAACATATCAACCGGCATGTTGACATTTTTAATGCAAAAGATCGAGCGGCATGTTGCCATTTTCAGTGTATGAAGACATATCAACCCTAACATTGACATTTTCAATGTGAAGAGACTAATGAACCAGCAGGTGGCCATTTTCAATGTAAAAGACACATAAACTGGCATTTTGCCATTTTCAATGTAAAGAGACATATCAACCAGAACATTGCCATTTTCAATGTAAAGAGACATATCAACCGGCATGTTGCCATTTTCAATGTGAAGAGAAATATCAACCGGCACGTTACCAATTTTCAATGTAAAGAGACATATCAACCGGCTTTTTGCCATTTTCAATGTAAAGAGACATATCAACAGGCAGGTTGCCACTTTCAATGTAAAGAGACATATCAACCGGCACGTTGCCATTTTCAATGTAAAGAAACATATCAACCGGCTTGTTGACATTTTTAATGCAAAAGATCAACCGGCACGTTGCCATTTTAAGTGTTTTAAGACATATCAACAGGCATTTTGCCATTTTCAGTGTTTTAAGACATAGCAACCGGCACGTTGCCATTTTTCAAGGTAAAGAGATATATCAACCGGCATGTTGCCATTTTCAATGTAAAGAGACATATCAACCGGCATGTTGCCATTTTCAATGTAAAGAGAAATATTAACCAGCACGTTGCCATTTTTAATGGAAAAGACACATCAACTGGCATGTTGCCATGTTCAATGTAAAGAAACATATCAACCGGCATGTTGACATTTTTAATGCAAAAGATCAACCGGCATGTTGCCATTTTCAATGTAAAGAGACATATCAACCCGCACATTGACATCTTCCATGTGAAGAGACATATCAACAGGCATGTTGCCATATTTAATGCAAAAGACAAATCAACCGGCACATTGCCATTTTCAAGGTAAAGAGACATATCAACCGGCACATTGCAATTTTCAATGTAAAGAGACATATCAACCGGCATTTAGCCATTTTCAATGTAAAGAGACATATCAACAGGCACGTTGCCATTTTCAATGTAGAGAGACATATCAACCGGCACGATGCCATTTTCAATGTAAAGAAACTAATGAACCAGCAGGTGGCCATTTTCAATGTAAAAGACACATAAACTGGCATTTTGCCATTTTCAATGTAAAGAGACATATCAACCAGAACGTTGCCATTTTGAATGTGAAGAGACATATCATCCGGCATGTTGCCATTTCTAATGTAAAGGGACATATCCACCAGCATTTTGCCCTTTTCAGTGTTTTGAGACATATCAACCGGCACGTTGCCATTTTCAGTGTTTTAAGACATAGCAACCGGCACGTTGCCATTTTTCAATGTAAAGGGACATATCAACTGGCACATTCCCATTTTTCAATGTAAAGGGACATGCCAACCAGCACATTGACAATTTTTCAATGTAAAGGGACATATCCAACGGCATTTTGCCCTTTTCAGTGTTTTGAGACATATCAACCGGAATTTTGCCATTTTCAAGGTAAAGAGACATATCAACCGGCATGTTGCCATTTTCAATGTAAAGAGACATATCAACCGGCATGTTGCCATTTTCAATGTAAAGAGACATATCTACCCGAACATTGACATTTTCAATGTGAAGAGACTAATGAACCAGCAGGTGGCCATTTTGAATGTAAAGAGACATATCAACCGGCATGTTGCCACTTTCAATGTAAAGAGCCATATCAACCGGCATGTTGCCATTTTCAATGTGAAGAGACATATCAACCGGCACGTTACCAATTTTCAATGTAAAGAGACATATCAACCGGCATTTTGCCATTTTCAATGTAAAGAGACATATCAACAGGCAGGTTGCCATTTTCAATGTAAAGAGACATATCAACCAGCACGTTGCCATTTTCAATGTAAAGAAACATATCAACCGGCATGTTGACATTTTTAATGCAAAAGATCAACCGGCACGTTGCCATTTTCAGTGTTTTAAGACATAGCAACCGGCACGTTGCCATTTTTCAATGTAAAGGGACATATCAACTGGCACATTCCCATTTTTCAATGTAAAGGGACATGCCAACCAGCACATTGACAATTTTTCAATGTAAAGGGACATATCCAACGGCATTTTGCCCTTTTCAGTGTTTTGAGACATATCAACCGGAATTTTGCCATTTTCAAGGTAAAGAGACATATCAACCGGCATGTTGCCATTTTCAATGTAAAGAGACATATCAACCGGCATGTTGCCATTTTCAATGTAAAGAGACATATCTACCCGAACATTGACATTTTCAATGTGAAGAGACTAATGAACCAGCAGGTGGCCATTTTGAATGTAAAGAGACATATCAACCGGCATGTTGCCACTTTCAATGTAAAGAGCCATATCAACCGGCATGTTGCCATTTTCAATGTGAAGAGACATATCAACCGGCACGTTACCAATTTTCAATGTAAAGAGACATATCAACCGGCATTTTGCCATTTTCAATGTAAAGAGACATATCAACAGGCAGGTTGCCATTTTCAATGTAAAGAGACATATCAACCAGCACGTTGCCATTTTCAATGTAAAGAAACATATCAACCGGCATGTTGACATTTTTAATGCAAAAGATCAACCGGCACGTTGCCATTTTCAGTGTTTTAAGACATAGCAACCGGCACGTTGCCATTTTTCAATGTAAAGAGACTTATCTACCCGAACATTGACATTTTCAATGTGAAGAGACTAATGAACCAGCAGGTGGCCATTTTGAATGTAAAGAGACATATCAACCGGCATGTTGCCACTTTCAATGTAAAGAGAAATATCAACCAGCACGTTGCCCTTTTGAATGCAAAAGATCAACCGGCATGTTGCTATTTTCAATGTAAAGAGACATATCTACCTGAACATTGACATTTTCAATGTGAAGAGACTAATGAACCAGCAGGTGGCCATTTTGAATGTAAAGAGACATATCAACCGGCATGTTGCCACTTTCAATGTAAAGAGAAATATCAACCAGCACGTTGCCCTTTTGAATGCAAAAGATCAACCGGCATGTTGCTATTTTCAATGTAAAGACACATATCAACCTGCATATTGACATTTTCAATGTAAAGAGACATATCAACCAGCATTTTGCCATTTTCAGTGTTTTAAGACATAGCAACCGGCACGTTGCCATTTTTCAATGTAAAGGGACATATCAACCGGAATGTTGCCATTTTCAATGTAAAGAGACATATCAACCGGCATGTTGACGTTTTTAATGCAAAAGATCAACCCGCATGTTGCCATTTTCAATGTAAAGAGACATATCAGCCTGCACTTTGACATTTTCAATGTAAAGAGACATATCAACCGGCATGTTAGACATTTTTAATGCAAAAGATCAACCGGAAGGTTGCCATTTTCAATGTAAAAAGACATATCAACCGGCATGTTGCCATTTCAATGTAAAGAGACATATCAGCCTGCACTTTGACATTTTCAATGTAAAGAGACATATCAACCGGCATGTTGACATTTTTAATGCAAAAGATCAACCGGAAGGTTGCCATTTTCAATGTAAAGAGACCGGAGTGTTGGCTCAGTCTGTAGAGCGTCCGCCTCACAACCTGGAGGTCGTGGGTTCGAACCCCGGCCGCGTCATACCAAAAGACGTTAAAAGATGGGAGTTGTTGCTACCTTGTTTGGCGTTCAACAATAAGGGATAGAGCAACGTCGATCTGGCGCTGCTCAGTGGCTGCCGGGCTCACGATCAATTGGGCAAAAAGAATTTCCGTTTCGGTTTAATAAAATTTGGAGTGGACTATTAGGCTATTATTATTATTATTATTATTATATCAACCTGAACGTTGCCATTTTCAATGTTAAAAGACATATTAACCGGCATGTTGCCATTTTCAATGTAAAGAGACATATCAACCCGCACATTGACTTTTTCAATGTAAAGAGACATATCAACCGGAACATTGCCATTTTCAATGTAAAAAGAAAATCAACCGGAACGTTGCCATTTTTAATGTATAAATACATATTAACTAGTCTTAAAACATTGAAAATGGCAACATGCCGGTTGATATGTCTCTTTACATTGAAATTTCTTTCCTTTTTTTGCCAACGTTGTAGGAAGCACCCCATAGTCCGGCTACGAAAACCCACGCTATTTTAATGCAAGCCACAATTGAAGGCGCCGATTTGTGCTTGTGAACTTGTCACAAATAATAGTAACAGTGTTGTTTTTAAAACTAAATAATAACGGACAATTTATCCTCCAAGTTCAAACAGAAATCTGGACATTGGCAGCTAGTTTGGTTCCTAGTTTCTGAGTGGTGAGTTGACACTGACACCCCGTGTATTATTGAGCTGGGAAACATTTTTACTCACTGTAACCTGCCGGTGCTTTTTCGTGCACGGGTGAGCTTCGGCCGGCCTGCACAGTGCCAGGTGGACATGAAAGAAAAATCAGCGAAAAAAAAAAAAAAAAAACGGCGGCCATGCATTCGAGTACGAGAATTCGTACTCGAGTAGTTGTCAACAGTGCAAGTACTTGAGTATTTGAGTACTCGTTGCAGCCTTATTCCCTACATACCTCTTAACTATGAGACTCAAAGTGGTGTTACTCATGGAGCATGAAAAGAGACCAAACAAAATGCCCCCAAACATCCTGTACAGTATGAAGTCTGGAAAAGCCCAAAATAGCTGGTGCCAGAGCCAAAAATCAGGCAATAACCTGAAGGAACCCCATATCAAAAGAGAAAACCCAACATAGAAAAGAAATGTGATATACCTGTCACTAAATATGTCATCCTCTTCAAGTGTTTGAGTCCTAGGTGAAGGTTCTTCATATGTTGGTGGTCCATTCTTTCCATCTTGATCAATGATCTCTGATGGAAACAAGCTTGGATCCTGCAATGATACAAAACAAATTCTTCTACATTATTACAACCACCAGGATATTCAATTATATTGTTCATATCAAAGAGTCTGCATTCAAAAACGCATCCATATCCATCTCTAGAGGTAGTTCGCAAGCAAACATCCTTAAGGGTCAATGATGACATTATGATATATCACAAGGTCTAAATTGACTAAATAGAAGGTAAGGCTGTGCATAAGCGTGTAATGAGGTACTCAAGTACACGCATGGGCGTCAATCCTGGCAAAAAGTATGCACCAAATTGAGCCATCTATCCATCAATTTAAAAAAAATCTTCAACTTCTGAGAGGGGCACATCCCCCCTCAGATACCCCCTGCATTCTACTGTTTTCTCTTTAATTTGGCAAAAAGAATGCACCAAATTGAGCTATTTATGCATCAATTAAAATAAATCTTCAACTTCTGAGGGGGCACATCCCCTCAGACACCCCCCTCCCCCACCCTGCGTGGCACGCCCATTCGCCCCCTAACAAAATAAGCTGGCGCCGCCCTGTCTGAACCTGTGTCCCCCCCCCCCCATGGTCTAATTTGGATTGACGCCCATGAGTACATGCCCAGGCTTACAGGTGGATACTCAAGTATTTGGCGGCCATGTTTTATGTTTAAATTGTAATTTGTTTTAATTTTTAATTTTTTAATTTTAATTTTTATACCAGCGGTCAAAAAAGTGTGGTTAATACACCATTAACTACGGTAAGTGAAAAAAATCATAACAAATACAGGGTTTGACTGAAATATAATTTTGGTATCGAAAAAACAGAATATCGCAAGCTTGCTCCTCGCACAAATATCTTATAGCATTGAGTGAATAGAGAACAGCGATAGCCAATCTGAAGGGCCCTTGTCGGCTAGGCTAGGCGCCAACTTATGAAAATGAGGCTGAGATCGGATGAGCGATCAGCACATGCTCTAATTGTAAGCTAAAGTTCTTCGTGTAGGCTATCTTATAACATTGATTATGTGAATTGGAGCCCGAGATACTGATAGCCAATAAGAAGGGCCCTTGTCAGCGCCAATTTAGTAAAATGAAGCTGCAATTCGGTGAGATCATATGACATTATGCGCATGCGCTAAATGTAAGCTAAAGTTCTACGTGTTAACAAGATCATGAGATGTAAACACGCCCACTTCCATCCCATTCCCAAGCACAACATGACAATGATGCCCACACAAATATTAACATGTGGGACCGAAAGTGCAATGCTCAACCAAGCAGCTGTTCGAACAGGTTCACAGTAATGCAGCAGCTTTTTGTAATGGTTATAAAATAAAAATGTACTTACGAAACTGCAAACAGGTAGAGGAACAACCATGCTACAAGACAACTTCGAAGTTAGAGTCGTCATCTTGATACACACACTAGCTATCTATCCTTGGTGACCATTTTCTTCAATGCGACATCCTATCCTATAGAACAGAAACGGTCGACCAATAGAAACATTTTCTCGCTTCTGACTAATGGTATCGCAGAAAGAAATATGTGATGATCTAAAATTCTAAATACTGCAACACTAATTTTTATCTACAACATTCATGTAAACCGTATCTCATCTCTTTCCTCTCAATAATTATGAATTGGCCTGCCTATAGACACATCTACTTGCAACATCCTGTTGCTGATCTCCGACAAAAGTGGAGGGAGCGCAAGCAAGAAGAAGAAAAAGAAGAAGAAGATTCTAAAAACAAACTAAAAAACAAACCTTCACAAGGACCACCATTCATAACGTGAAACTTCCGATACCTGAAGGACCGCTATTCATAAAACGGAAACTATTCATAAAGGCATAAGGACCGTTATTCGTAAGGATCGCAATTCATAATGTGAGAAGAGGGTTGCTATTCATATTTCACATTGAGGGTCGTTTCTCATAAGGACCGCTATTTACAATACAAAATCGGGGTCGCTATATATTCATAGACTCGAAGAAGGGGCGAGAAGACGAGAAGACGGTCGCTATTCAAAATGAGAAGAGGGTCGCTATTCAATACAGAATGAGGATCGCTATTCATAATACGAAATTAGGGTTGCTATATAACAATTAAATATGCAAACAACATGCATATTGCTCCGATTGTCTCATTTTCGCTCGCGTGAACATTGCCAGCACAAACCACTGACCTCTACCTCCTGAACGGATCATCGCCCATTCCCATTCACTATACGTTACGTCAGGCGCGGATCCAGGATCCAAATTTGAAATTATGCGAGCCAAATATTGGTACGTAATGGTGACCAACAGTGACGTAATGCGGGGGGGGGGGGGGGGGGGGGGGGGGGGGGGGTTGGTGCAGGGAGGGGCGATTTCCCCCTCCCTCCTCCGCGAACGCGGAAGTTTTGACGTTTTATTAAATTATTAGAGAAAGAAGACGATTCGTTGTACCCTTCTGAAAAATAATTCTCACCTGAATTTAGTTTTTCCCCTCCCGCGCGAAGCGCGAAAAATTTTATGATTTATTAAATTATTACGATTCTTTGGAGAGTTCTCGACTCTTGATCCTCGTCTGAATTCAGGTTCCCCCCTCCCGCGCTTCGCGCGGAAGCTTTTTAAGTTTCCTTTAATCATTAGAGAAAGAAGACGATTCGTTGTACCGTTTTCGACACTAATCCTCGTCTGAAATCAGTTTTCCCCCTTCCGCGCGAAGCGTGGAAGCTTTTACGATTCATTAAATCATTAGAGAAAGAAGACGATTCGTTATACCGTTCTCGAAAATAATCCTCATCGGAATTTAGTTCCCCCTACATCCCGCGCGAAGCGCGGAAGGTAACATTAAATCATTAAAGATTCGTATTACCGTTCTCGCCTCTGAATCCTCGTCTGAATTCAGGTTTCCCCCCCCCTCCCCCCTCCCGCGCTTCGCGCGGAAGCTTTGTCGTTTCACAAGAAAATTTTAAGTTTCACAATGTTATGAGAGAAAGAAGACGATTGGCTATACAGTTCTCGACTCTTGATCCTCGTCTGAATTCAGGTTCCCCCCTGCCGCGCGAAGCGCGGAAGTTTTTAATTTTCATTAAATCATTAGAGAAAGAAGACGATTTGTTGTACCGTTCTCGAAAATAATCCTCGTCGGAATTTAGTTTCCCCTCCATCCCGCGCAAAGCGCGGAAGCTTGTACGTTTCATTAAATCATTAAAGATTCGTATTACCGTTCTCGCCTCTGAATCCTCGTCTGAATTCAGGTTCCCCAAGATTATGAGAGAAAGAAGACGATTCGCTGTACCGTTCTCGATTCTTAATCCTTGTCTGAATTCAGTTCCGCCCCCCCCCCTCCCCTCCTGAGCGAAGCTTTGACGTTTCATTAAATTATTAGAGAAAGAAGACGATGCGTAGTACCGTTCTTTATACTCTTAATCCTTTTTTCAATGGTGTTCTTTGTCTGCTCCTTTTTCTTCCTACGTCCTCTTCCGATTTGGGGGGACCGCCCCCCCCCCTGGCTACGCGCCCGCGGTCAGACCCCGCAAGTTCAGGGGTTTAAGGCAATAAATTGCGGTCAGATAAGCATTCAGGGGCCCGCCTTAGGGCCCCTGGTGGGGTCGAGGCGGCAGAGCCGGCCCCGGAAGCTCAGGGGTTTTAGGCGTTTAATTAAGGTCAGATGAGCATTTTTGTTATACCTTATTATTTTATGACACTGGCAGGTCACTATTTGGCGTGGGTTCCAGGGGGCGGAGCCCCAAAAAATCAGGGGTTTTAGGCATTAAATTGCCGTCAGATGAGCATCTAAGGGCCCGCCGTAGGGTCCTAGGTGGAATCCAGGGGCAGAACCCCCGGGAGCTTAGGGGTTTTAGGCATTTAATCACGGTCGGATGAGCATATTTAGATGCCTCATTAATTTTTAACACTGGCAGTTAACTATTCTTTCTTTCTTGCTCTCATTCTATTTTATTTCTCTTTAATATACTTTTTCAAAAAAGTGTGGGGGGGGGGGGGGGGGAGGGAGCTCGAGGCTCCCAATCCCCGCCCCACCTCGGGCCTGACATCATGTAGGAATCTCAAGAATCATATTTCTTGCCTGGCTGTAAATTTAGTAATTTGTCATTCTCCAACAAACACATACAAACGTATTTACTAAAAAGTGAGGAAAAATCTCGGAAATTATGTCATTTCTTTCCCTTTCCTTCCTTCTCTCTTATTTTTTTTATTGGGGGGGGGGGGGGGGTCAACAGCCTGGGAGGCAAGGCCCTTTCGGCCCCCCGATCTCCTTCTTCCCCCTTTTCTTTTTTTCTTCCTCTTCTTTCTTTCCCTTCTCTCCTCTTTCCCTTTCCCTTCTTTTCCTTTTTCTCTCTTTTTTTTTTTTTTTTTTTTTGCGGGGGGGGGGGGGGGGCCAAGGCCCGCTCGGCCCCCCCCCTGGATCCGCGCCTGGTTACGTACTATAAAGGCTGTATTGTCTGACCGTTCATGAATATTCATGTTTTTGCTAAACTCGGCAAAATGTTTGCTTTTACTAAATGGAAAAATTACGGTGGGGGGTTGGATGAAATGGACATAATGAAATAGGCAGAAGTGATCTATGATAATTCATGCTTTTTATGTTTCGTGTGCTCGACCTATAATCTTCAAATCGCTTGGTAAACTGAGTCCAAAGTTAGACTTGTTTCACATGTGTATTATAGGCAATGACGAGCTTGCAACCTATTTTGAAAAATTACGGTGGGTGAACTTTCAAAAGTCAATGAGACATGAGGGCTCCAATGAAAGAGCTAGTGATAACGTACGTCGGGGTGGATGTGCTTTTCGTTTAAACAAAAAAAATGAATTGTTAACGATTAAAAAAAAAAACGTCCAAAGGCTAACATGTTAGGCTGCTGACTCTGATCATGCTCTGACGATAGGGGGCTTTGTGAAATGAGACTAAACGGAGCCATATGATAATAAGAAAGGGAAATATTGGATGGGGGACACCCCGATGGCTATTATTATGTAGCTGTGGGGGGGGGGGGGGGGGGCGACACATGGCCCAGAATATTTGTCGAAAACATTTATTGAAAACATACATTTCTGAACAAATAAAGAAAAAAAGCGTGCCCCAATAATTTATGCGACCCATCACGGTCAGATGAGTATATTTTGATACCTTATTTTTGACACTGGCAGGTCAATGATTGGCGGGGGTCCAAGGGGCTTAGCCCCGTAAAGCTCAGGGGTTTTAGGCATTTAATTGTGGTCAAATGAGCATTCAGGGGCCTGTCCTCAGGCCCCTGATGGGTTCCAGGGAGTAGCCCTCAGAAGCTCAGGGGTTCTAGATATATACGGTTCTCCTTAAAGCCCTTGGTGGGGTCTAGGAGGTAGAGCCCCCATAATCTGAGGGGTTTTAGGCATTTAATTACGGTCAGATGAGCATACTTTGATACCTCATTTGTGACACTGGCAGGTCACTTATTCTTTTTCTCTTTCTTTCTTTTTCTCTTTAACATACCTTTTCAATAAAGTGAGGGCGCTCGAGCTCCCGAGCCCCACTGTTCTGCAAGTCCCGACATGAAGGCTTCTAAATAAGCATATTTTTTTTACCTGACTATTAGAGGATTATGTTATAGTTTGATCTTAATTAAGGGTATCTTATTTTATCTTATCTGTTTACAGACCGTGATCATTGTTGAAGTCTACTGATCGACTGACACAAATAGCCAGATCTTATTTAACTATAAGTATAGGAATTTGTAATTTTCCAACAAACGCATAAAAAAGAATATTTTAACCAAGAAATTGAACAAAAATCCCGGAAAATCATGTCATTTCAGCAAAATTTGTAGATCACTGGTAATGAATTAGAAATAAACCACGTTTGAATTTTATTTGGGAGGTAACTACCCCCCCCCCCCATTCAGTACGCCAGTGTTCAGGGGCTCATGTCTTCTCACCCCTATGAGAAAAAATTAAAAACACGCTTTCCCATCCTCATATTTCCAAGATATGCACGTATCGCTATTTAATAAGGAAATTAATACCTGTTTCCTCTACTTTACTTTGAATGGAATATAATTTTTAAGTGATTCAATTCAGGTTTTATTTTTTTTATTTTTTTTTTTGGTTAAAAATACAAACAATTTTTACTCCTCTACTGCTGATTTTTTTTTCGGGGGCGGGGGCGAAAATGCGTTTTGCCCCCACCCCCACCCCCCCAAGAAAAAGGCTCATTGTATGCCCTTTTACAGTAGGCATACATTCTAATGACAATAAAAGTATAAGGTAAAGGCCGCTGAAATAATCGTTATTGGTATGGTCGTCAGTTGTAACGGTTATAGATTATTACATTCTCGTTTCTTAAAAGGTATATCGAGATACGAGGGTGAATTGAATAAATAGTATTTCGATATTTCTGTTTATTGCTACAGCAAAAAACAAAACCCACCAAAATGCGAACAGGCACAAATCTCCTAATCTCCCCAAATAACAGAATTTTTATTTTGAAATTTGAAATAACTAATAAATACGTTTTTTACCGGTATAAAATACGGAAGGAGTTAAATTAAAATGATTACAGGAGGTTAAAAGCATTATAATCATAACAAGATAAATTGTTAACTGATCATATTGAAAGAGGATGAGCTAAAAGTGCATCAGAAGAGAGTAGAAGGAGTCCGAAGGCGTGTATGAGATAGGTAGAGGGAAGGAAAAAAAAGAAGGAACTAAATTATAAATCGCACGATGCAATAAAAAATGTTATAAAACTGCCCACATTAACATAATCATTATAGATTAGTCTCTTCATGTTCAACCAACCGCTGCTAACTTTGAGTTTTAGATTATAATGAAAAGGGTAGATTTGAAATTTCTACTATTCTTTGTCGTTAGATTTTGAGGGACAACAATGTAAACTTTTAGAACGCGTTATCAACCGGCACTTAGTATGATTTACAATGGTTTCCCATTAAACACTTTTCCGTTAGTGTAGCAGACTAGAGAGAGAGAGAGAGAGAGAAAGAGAAAGAAAATAGAGAGAGAGAGAGAGAAAAGGAAAGAGAAAGAAAGAGAGTGAGAGAGAGAAAAGGAGAAAGACAAATAGAAAGAAAAAGAGGAAGATAGAGAGATTGAAGAAGAAAAAGAGAAAGAGAACTGGACGGGGCATATATTGAATGTGTCAACACTTTCGGTGAATGATCTGCTCTCCCTGAAATCCCAGAACTTTGCAGAGGGGCAGAATATGCTTTAAGAAAAAGTAAGTTCATGGTTTGATTAAATTGTGAAACATGTGTAAAAAAAAAAACAGGATCACATCAATAGGATGGAGAGAAAAGCCTCGAAATCCATGAATATTTCACCAAATCTCACATATTCTGTGTTTTATGTTTGTAATCAAGTCGGAGTATAGCGGTGAAATCGAATTTCTTAGTTACCATAAGTCTCTATTATGAAGTCGATGTCAAACTTTGATGGAATACCTACAGTTTATTGTTATCTTCAAGCCAAATAAAATTGTTAGAAGTAAGTCATACCCGACACCTGGGGTTAAGAGATAAAACTTATTGCCTATTTATGTCTGTGAAGTAGTCTAATTTTGCTTTACAAATTTCCTGTATTCACTTAAGGATTCGATTTCACTTAACATGGTCTTAGATCGACTTTGGGTTTTAAGTAGAATTGACAATATAAAGAAAGTGCTAAGAATAGGAAAGAGAGCACGTGTGAGTAGTCGATTGATTTAATAAATTGGCGTTTGACTTGTTAGGATTACAAGTATCTTTTCTATCAAATTTCCATTATGTAGAATTCAGTGGTGGTATTCTGAAAGTTATGCAAGAGCTCAAGGGCGTATCGAGGGGTAAAAAACGGGTTGTAAAAAAAGATGGTAACGTAAATTTTACCATTTGGTCCCCCATGGTCTCAGAAGCTCAGGGGTTTTAAGCATTAAATTACCGTCAGATTAGCATCCAGCCGTCCGCCTTAGGGTCCTAGGTGAGGTCCAGGGGGTAGAGCCACCGGAAGTCAAGGGGTTTTAGTCATTTAATTGTGGTCAGATGAGCATGCAGGGGCCCGTCTTAGGGCCCCTGGTGGGTTCCAGGGGGTAGCCCCAGAAGCTCAGGGGTTCTAGATATATACGGTTCTCCTTAAGGCCCATTGGTGGGGTCCAGGGGGTAGAGCCCCCAGGAGCTTAGGGGTTTTGGGCATTAAATTACCGTCAGATGAGCATCAAGGTGCCTGACTTTAGGCCCTAGGTGAAATCCAGGGGCCAGAGCCCCCGGAAGCTCAGAGGTTCTAAGGCATTTAATCACGGTCAGATTTTTGATTTGGCCCCGGAAATTGGAAAATTACGTCGTCAGATATTTCGTTCAGTGGTTTTTTTTTTTTGGGGGGGGGAACACTTTTTTTAATAAGGTAACTGTAAACTACAAAGGCTTATTTAGGCTTTCCAATAGTTATCTTGATTAATTTTCTCATATTTAACGGCTTGGATCCGCAGCTGTTCGATATTAAATGTAAACCAAATTTCGTTTTTTGTCTTCACCGCGTACCTCATGTTATTTTCATTTACCAGCTGCGTCAATCAAAGTGAAATTAATCATCAACCAGCTGGAATCAACTCATCAGTATATTTGTATCATCTAAGGACAAATTATAGCTCTTGAAAGAGTCCATCAACCCCAATTTCTTTTCATATTCGGATAGAGTATGAGTTGGAGATACGAATAATATATTGTAGCTGAGAGTATACTCGAGAAGGACCATGACGTTTAGTATTGAATTTGACGACAGGATCCTCGCCCTGTTTAATGTGAGAGTAAAAAAGGCAATTACACGCCCGTCTGTTAAAATTCAATGGCAAATTTATTATCTTAACAAATTCATGATAAAAACCTTTCTGTGCGATCACTTTCAAACTTGGCATTACGTGTCCAATTGAAGATTGTATTTATGTATGTATTTGGGATTTTACAGATGTGTTTCAGTCTGATATGAGTTATTTACGTCTGGGACCGACCTTTGACGTCACCATCCGAAAAACGTGAGTCACTTTCGATCCGGGTCGCCTGAGCGAGTTTGTGGGCGAAGACAGGTTGCATACATTCCGTGTTGATAGGTATATAGGACAAGCCATACTTATTGTCCTACCTAGCAACAATTAATTTATGCTATTTCCAGGTGGATGGAATAATTAGGCACCAGGCACTTAACAAAGGTGTATGCACCAAATGTGATTACAATTCAGTTTCCTGTTATGTGAGGCATGCCTCGTGCAATCAATGGGATCGCGAATTTGCATCTGCTTATAGATAGACGTAACGTATTTACGTTAAGGGAATCCTTAATTCGTTTTGGATATGATCATGCATACGGCATTTCTTTTAGGAAACAACTGGATTACCGAGTTTTACATGGTGATATTTGAGATAAGATATTGGTGAGTAAACATCCTAGAATCATTAAGTTACAAGAAAATACACGCTAGAAAAGACGTAGACTCGTAGATCTCAATAAAGGAAACTCATCCCCAAAATAAGTGTAGGTACGCTGAAAGATGCCTTTTATAGCGTGACATTGGCGCAGTCATTTAATTGAGAATGTAACGTACCAGGCGAACTTGTACATGTTTCTTGCACCATGCTCTAGTCGGAGAGACATTTTAATTAAATTAAAAAAAATACACTTGTCAATGAGCGAAAGTCATAGCTGAGAAGATAAAAACTAGAACAGGGGAACATTATTTTGTAACTCATTTATTTAAAGATACATAAAAGATAGCAGTTTACAATTCTATTTCATTTATGCGAACCTTCACCCCAGAAGAGCAACAAAATTATTTATGCGATTTGCGTTCTGACAATCAACGTAGTACAAAAGATAAAAGTGGGTGAATGGAATACTTCATCACCACACACACCTGGGACGGAATCATCCATAAATTTGAATAAATACTAGATAAAGGACTTCGCATAAGTACGCCACGTTAAGAAGAAAGCGCAGCCCGGTAGGTAGGCTTCAGGGTCCACCGCACCGCACCATGCTCAAAATACGAAGTAGTGCAGTAGGAAAGAAAAGGAACATTTCATGAATGAAAAAACAAACACACGAACAACGTCGTTTGAATTCGTTAATGACTGTTTCATTTATGTTAAGGGTTGTATTTCTTAATTATTGTATTTGCGAGTGGACCCCACTTCTGGACATGCAAAATTATTTTTCTATGTCTTTTTTCTATGTATAACTCTTGATTTGATTTATTTATTTATGTTTGATTTTCTTTTTCTTTTGCATTTTTACAAATATATAACAAACAAACATTGCAAATTTACACATGACAAAAGAATATATTTAGAATAAATTAAGGCTGGCTGTAACTAATCGCAAACATTCAAACAGGAGGGTTGACAAAGTAAGCAAAGCTTGATAGTATGACTACCCTCAAAGGATACATAATAATACAAATATGGAGGGAAAAAATATTGGTAAAAGGGGAAAAAGACAGAAAAAAAAGAAAAAAAGAAAGAGGGGATGCACATCAAGATTCACAGATGTACGTGGTAGTTGGATTTCAATTTGTTATATAAAGATAACAAATAAGATGCAAATTTGAATATTGAGTGGCCAACTTGGAATTAGAATGAGAAGACTCGCGAGGTTCGGACAATATGAATGTGAATGTGAGATCAGCCAGCTGGTTTTAAACCTGGGCCTGCGAGTCGGAGCCTTGAAATGTTTGTATACAAGACAGTGTTTATTCAGTATCCCAAGTAGGCAACTCTTTATTCATACGTCTATTCATACCAGGTCATGGAAGGTTATAATCAACGTTTCAATGAATGGAAGCAAAAAAAAGTAAAGAGTACTGAAAATTATCGAGTTTTGTAACGACGGGTAAACGAGGAGAACTTATTTGTTGGTGGATTTAAAGATAATGAGCAATAAGAAACTTTTTTTCACCGCTCTTTTAAAGGATAGCATTGTATTCATCGTTTTTATTTCAGGGGGTAGTGAATTCCAGGTATCAGGGCCAGAATGTCTAATTGAGTTTTGAGCTAAGGCTGTTTTGGCGTTAAATAGGTGACAGTCATTGGAATGACTGGTTGGGTTGGAATGAAAATGAAAATTATGTTGGAATAAAATGACTAGTGATGGGGGAAGAATGCCGGATTTAAGCCGAAACATGAACAGAGATTTGTGCATGTAGTGTATATCACTTATTTTTACAGTTTTTAATGATGATCTTGATAATACATTTTTAAATAAAGATATACTAGGATAATAATTATGTGCTATTACATCTGCTCATGATATATATTTCGTAGCTATAACTAAAATGTAATTTATAAGCATTTTTGTTTGTACATTTTTCTAACACCCCTGTTATCAACGTCTTGTCATCGAGGAAAGAGAAATCAATGATATCAAGAAACAATTTGACATCATTCCCAAAAATTTGTGTGACTTTACAGGTCCACATAATGTGTTCGACTGTTTCATGTTCAGAGCGTCAGAACGAGCAAAAAGGAGACGAAACCAATTTCATTTTAATAGCTTATTAGCAGTGCCAAAATATTATTTAATACTTTGCACTGAAATTCTCTTGTTTTTTTATCTATTGAAGTTTGAACTATTAGTTGGCGTGCTTTGTATATATCCCGTTGGGACATACCAAATTTATTTTGAAATCGAAAAGTACTTGCGGGTCTTTCATATTTTTCATCTTTTAGTATCTTGTAAAAATGTCTGCTTTTAAGGTATAGACCACTTCTGGTCATGCGATTGCATTGTGAAAGAAACGTTGTGGAATCGATCAGAAAAAGGTTGATCATCTAGCATATAAGTATTGGTGTGTACTACACGGTTCTGGAATCATCAAAATGATAAGAAATTTGGCCCAGTTTGGGTAAAGTTACAAGCACTGTACACAGAAAGATGTAAACTACGCGATATCTATCCAGGCCGGATCGATATGACAATATACCAAATATATCAATTAGTGGGCGGTTTCCCGGCAAAATTTGTATCATCACGTATTAGTCAAACATATTTTCACATGATTGGTAATAAGAGCTTTCATTCATTTGTTGAGAGGGGGCGTTTCCAAAACTGGCCTATACCTTTAAGAACCGTAATCAGTCGAATACATTGAGTATAATTATTTTCTCTTTTGCTTCTTCTTTAATTTCTTCACTGAACATTTCTATTTTGAAATCTTAACGCTTCTTGACAGCACGATAGACACATTGAATTCTAAAAATTAAATGAGGTCAATATCAAATTCGTTTTCCCATGTCTGGAAGGTTTTAAAAAGACATTGAGGAGTAATAATTTGATGAAGCAAGTATATACCTTTCTTGAACATTTTCTTATAAAAAAAATCTTTATCCATTTTGATATTACAATTATTCCATATACTATTTGTGTGATAAGGGGCTGGTCTGTTATAATAATAATAATAATAATAGTTCTTATAAAGCGCATAATACATTTGTTAACATCTCTACGCGCTGTAGGAAAAATGAAAAAGAAAAAGTAAATACTAGTAATAATTTAAAGGAAAAAGAAGGAAAAAATACTGCATGGTAATATTCTACACAGAGGACCCGTGTGTAGGATTTGTTCACCTCTTATTAAACAGATACATTTTAAAGTAGATATTCATTGATTATAAAAACTAACTTTATTTTCATTTATTTGAATAACCTGAAGTTTTCGGATCTGAGTGTCTGGTAAACCATACATGACACATTACAAATGCATTTACTAATCTTTCAGTAGTCGCTTTGTCAATATAAGGTCGAATTTTGTTAATCTTATACAATGCAAACGAAGCTAGTCTACATCTAGAGCTAACATAATCTTTCAATGTGAAGTGATTATCAAAAATACGTATTGTTAGTATTGTTATTGAAAGCCATTTCTCTAAGCGTAATCTATGAATGCAGACATATTCAAAGAAATATGATTTACTTCATAATTGCAGTTAAACAGAAAGAGTCCACCATATTTTTTTACATAGTAATTAAGGACATGCAGGGACATAGTACCAAACCTGCGTATTTCCAGGCCTAATTTTGTTGATCCAAATTAAAGTCTACAAATGACTTCTTCTTCTTCAAAATAATCTGCCCCCTTCACTGCTGAAGATTCTTGCAGATGTGTGCGAGTGCATGTGTGTGGCGACTTAACGTGTAAAATACTTAACGTCTTTCATTTTCAAACCTCCATTATTTAATTCTTATATCATGACGTTTCGTTTAACTCGACCCGGTCCATTCCAAAGGTAATCGTAAAATGTTTTTGTTTGTCTATTTCCTTTAATATATTGTTGGGTTTAAAAGATGATGAAGAAAAATATGTAAATATTGAGATTCCAAATGTTTTCATAATATAGTTTTCTCAATTTCCAGTCCAGATATAAGTTCACGTAATTTTTCATAATGCAAAATAGTATCATTATATCCAACAAATGTTTCCAAAATTGTGATAGTATCAACTTCGTTCACCTGTTGATTTATATCTTGTTCATTTGGTTTAGGGATTGTATCTTTTTGGTGTCCGAATTTTAGGATCTCTGTCTTTTCTGTATTGAATTTAGGACTTGAGCATTTATGAAACTGTTCTTTCGAGGATAACCAGTCCAGCGGGACTCCAGGTCCACAATCAGCCATGTCTCTGGCAGGGGACAGCCGAGAATTGACGGCGGACCAGTATTCTTCCGATAATAACCAGGCCATTGAGACCCCAAGTCCTCCCTCGGCCGTGTCTCTGGCAGGGTTGGGCCGAGAATCGATGGCGGACCAGTATTCTTCCGAGGATAACCAGGCCATCAAACCCCCAAGTCCTCCCTCGGCCGTGTCTCTGGCAGGGGACAGCCGAGAATCAACGGTGGACCAGTGTTCCTCCGAGGATAACCAATCCAGCGGGACTCCAGGTCCACCATCGGCTCTGTCTCTGGCAGGGGAAGGCGAGGCGCGGATAGTGGCTCAATGCACGGGGACCTTCGAACGAGTCCCTCCCTTACATATACTTCACGAGCACGAAACCCCCCTCCATTTTTCGCCTCTACAACACGCAAGTCAATAGGAAATTTTCCTTGAAACTTAAAAGTCAAGGCGTCCAGCGGGACTCCAGGTCCACCCTCGCCCGTGTCTCCGGCAGGGTACAGCCAAGAACCGCTAATGGAACAGTGTTCTTCCGAGGGTAGCCAATCCGGCAAGACTCCAGGTCCATCCTCGCCCGTGTCTCCGACAGGGGACTGCCGAGAACCGACACAGTGCACGACCATGTGCTTCAAGTGGATAACCAATCGAGCGGGACTCCGGGTCATCCCTCGGCCGTGTCTAGGGCAGGGTACAGCCAAGAACCGTTGATGGAACAGTGTTCTTCCGAGGGTAGCCAATCCGGCGGGACTCCAGGTCCACCCTCGCCCGTGTCTCCGGCAGGGTACAGCCAAGAACCGCTGATGGAACAGTGTTCTTCCGAGGGTAGCCAATCCAGCGGGACTCCAGATCCACCCTCGCCCCTGTCTCTGGCACGGTACCTCCAAGAATTGTCGATGGAACAGTGTTCTTCCGAGGGTAGCCAATCCGGCAAGACTCCAGGTCCACCCTCGCCCGTGTCTCCGGCAGGGGACTGCCGAGAACCGACACAGTGCACGACCATGTTCGAAAGTTATTAAAGGATCGAGTATTATGGCAAAAAGAGCACAAATCGTCTGCATATAATAACGATCAAAATTCTTCATCATTTATTTTAATTCCTGCTATATCTTTGGAAGTGCGCAAACGAAAAGCTAGAGTTTCTAGAACAATTTAAACAAAAACATGGAGACAGGGGATTTCCCTGTCTTACATCACGTCTGGTTGGGAAGTACACAGTAGGTGTCCATTATTTAGAACACATCCTTCTATTTTACAATAACGTTTTGACCCATCTATTGAAAGAGGACCCAAACAGTAAATACCATGTGAGTCCAAAAAAAAAGTTTACACCTAGAAAACTGATAATTATTTAAAAAATCATCCATAAACAGTAAATTATTATACATTTTATGAAAGAGTGTTTTATCCCAAATCATTTAGTATCATTTTTTGTGTGGTATATGTTCACGCTTGGATGAACAGGAGGCATTGTTTCTAGGTGTAATTTTTTTTTTGGACTCACACTGTAAAGTCATGGTCGACAAAATCGAATGCCTTTTGGATGTCTACCGGTATATAAATAAAACCGTTCTTTTGTTTAGTATTTGAATAATGAAACAAATCATGTATATTACTTATAGCTTCACTTATTATCCTCCCTTTTAATATTATAAATGCATGTTGGTCGGGGTGGATTATTTTATCCAAAACATTTAGTGTTCTTGCAGCTAAGGCTTTGGAACATATTTTTGCGTCCACATTGAGCAATGTAATTCCTCAACTTTCTTTTATCTTTATTTGGTTTAACTTTTAGTGTAATCGTGCTTTGTTTTTGACTATTTAAAAGTTGCAGAGTGTCAAAAGAATAATTTAGTGGGGACAACAAAGATTCTGAGATGAGTTCCCAAAAGTGAACGTATAATTCTTTAGGTAGGTCGCCGACAGTGGCGGACTTCCGGTGGCTCTGCCCCCTGAACCCCACCTAGGGCCCTAAGGCGGACGGCAGGTTGCTAATCTGACGGTAATATAATGCCTAAAGCCCCTGAGCTTCTGGGGTCTCGGACCCTGGACCTCACGCCATTTAGTGTCCTGCCAGTGTCACAAATAAGGTATCAATATTATGTCCATCTGATCGTAATTAAATGCCTAAAACCCCTAAGTTTCCGGGGCTCCAGCCCTCGACCCCAACAGGGGCCCAAAGGCGGGCACCTGCATGCTTGTTTGACCGTTATAAAATTCCTAAAACCCCTGAGCTTCTGTGGGCTCCGCCCCCTGGCCCTCACGCCAATTAGTTATCTGCCAGTGGCACAAATAAGGTATAATTATGCTCATCTGACGTAATTAAATGCCTAAAGCCCTGAGCTTCCGGGGCCCTGCCCCCCCTGAACCCAACCAATGGCCCTAAGGCGGGCTTCTGGATGCTCCACTGACCGTAATCTATTGCCTAACACACCTGAGCCTCCGGGGGCTCCGCCTCCTGGACCCCACGCCAATTCGTGTCACAAATAAGGTATACAAATATGCTCATCTGACCGTAATGTATTGCCCAAAACCCCTGAACTTCTTCGGGCTCCGCCCCCTGGACCCCACGCCAATTCATGACCTGCCAGTGTCACAAATAAGGTATAAAATTATGCTCATCTGACGACAAATTGATGTATAAACCTTTGAGCTTCCGAGGGCTCCGCCCCTTGGACCCAGCATCAATTTGTGTCCTGCCAGTGTAACAAATAAGGTATCAAAATATGCTCATCTGACAGTAATTTATTGCCCCAAACCCCTGAGCTTCCGGTGGCTCCGCCTTCTGTACCCCCACACCAATTCGTGACCTGCCAGTGTCACAAATAAGGCTTAAAATATGCTCATCTGACAGTAATTTATTGCCCAAAATCCCTAAGCTTCCGGGGGCTTCGTGACCTGCCAGTGTCTTAAATAAGGTATAAAATATGCTCATCTGACAATAATTTAATAAATAAAATCCCTGAGCTTCTGGGGGCTCCGCCCTCTGGACCAAACACTATTTTGTGTCCTGTCAGTGTCACAAATAGATATAAAAATATGCCCATCTGACCGTTATTTATTGCCCAAAACCCCTGAGCTTCCGGTGGCTCCGCCTCCTGTACCCCCACACCAATTCGTGACCTGTCAGTGTCACAAATAAGGTTTAAAATATGCTCATCTGACAGTAATTTGTTGCCCAAAATCCCTGAGCTTCCGGGGGCTTCGTGACCTGCCAGTGTCATAAATAAGGTATAAAATATGCTCATCTGACAATAATTTAATAAATAAAATCCCTGAGCTTCTGGGGGCTCCGCCCTCTGGACCAAACACTATTTTGTGTCCTGTCAGTGTCACAAATAGATATAAAAATATGCCCATCTGACCGTTATTTATTGCCCGAAACCCCTTAGCTTCCGGGGGCTCCGTCCCCTGGACCCCACGCCAATTCGTGACCTGCCAGTGTCACAAATAAGGTATTATTATGCTCATCTGACGTAATTAAATGCCTAAAGCCCTGAGCTTCCGGGGCCCTGCCCCCCCTGAACCCAACCAATGGCCCTAAGGCGGGCTTCTGGATGCTCCACTGACCGTAATCTATTGCCTAACACACCTGAGCCTCCGGGGGCTCCGCCTCCTGGACCCCACGCCAATTCGTGACCTGCCAGTGTCACAAATAAGGTATACAAATATGCTCATCTGACCGTAATGTATTGCCCAAAACCCCTGAACTTCTTCGGGCTCCGCCCCCTGGACCCCACGCCAATTCATGACCTGCCAGTGTCACAAATAAGGTATAAAATTATGCTCATCTGACGACAAATTGATGTATAAACCTTTGAGCTTCCGAGGGCTCCGCCCCTTGGACCCAGCACCAATTTGTGTCCTGCCAGTGTAACAAATAAGGTATCAAAATATGCTCATCTGACAGTAATTTATTGCCCAAAACCCCTGAGCTTCCGGGGGCTCCGTCCCCTGGACCCCACGCCAATTCACGACCTGCCAGTGTCACAAATAAGGTATAAAATTATGCTCATCCGACGACAAATTGATGTATAAACCTTTGAGCTTCCGAGGGCTCCGCCCCTTGGACCCAGCACCAATTTGTGTCCTGCCAGTGTAACAAATAAGGTATCAAAATATGCTCATCTGACAGTAATTTATTGCCCAAAACCCCTGAGCTTCCGAGGACCCCGTCCCCTGGACCCCACGCCAATTCGTGACCTGCCAGTGTCACAAATAAGGTATAAAATTATGCTCATCCGACGATAATTTGATGTATAAAACCCCTGACCTTCTGAGGGCTCCGCCCTGGGACACGTTAATTTTTACCTTTTTTGGAGATAGCCCCCCCCCCCGGCGTTCAAGGGGGGGGGGGGGGTGCGATTTTTCAAATTTTCGAGTAGTGCTCACCAGTGATCAGTCGATACAGAGTAGGTATTATATTCACATTTGATACGTAATCTTGTTGAGCGAATGGGATAAACCAGTAATCAAGTCTACTTTGACCAGATAAATCACGTTTATGCGATGTATATTGTTTTTGCTTGTGGGTTGTAAAAACTCTTAACATCGCATAACTCAAATTGATTTAACAAGGAGGTTAATTCTTGTCTGCTTACTGAGAGTGACTGATAATTTAATTCTTTTCCAAATCTGTCAAGGACTGGGTTTAAAGATACATTGAAGTCACCACCAGCAATGAAAATAGAATCGTGTATACCATCACAATTATTTAAAATACTTCTAACTCGGACCAGACTTGTTTTTCTTCTCTAACGATATTGGGTGCATAAATATTTGCTAAAGTAAAAATCTTGATCAAAAGGTTTTATCTTAAAGAAAACATATTTACCATTTTTAAAATTAATTTTCGAATCTAGCTGTTCAAAATTAAATCCCTCTCGAAAAAATATCAGCACTCCTCGAGCTTGGTTAGTTTCATGACTAAAATAAAAATTTCCTCGCATCTGACATTTCCAATTCATTTTCCTGAGTATTATTTATTTCTTGTAACAATATGATATTAACCTTTTTGTCTTGTATATATTTGAAAATATTTTAATGCTTACAATTGTCTCTGAATCTACACACATTTAGAGACAGAATCTTTACTTTGACGTTTGATCCTTCCATAACTACATACAGTGTAAACTCCTAAAGTATCCGAGTCTAGTCCTTCTTTCTGGTATGTACACATATTTCTTGCTTGCTCGTTTGCAGTCAAAATGAGATCCATTGCATGTCTGCTGAATTATAAAATAATGTACCTTTTAGATCCCGAGAGAGCACAAATAACAGATTTAATCGATATAATATAAATGCAATGTAGGTGCGAAGAATCCAACTTATATTAGAAGTACAACAAAAGAACAAAAATTCTCACTGGTCATGGTATAGCTTTTGAAGTAAAAAAAAGTTGGAGTTCCCTTTTATAACATTATTAGTTCCCTGTCAACGGCCTGTTATATACAGTGCGTCGCAGACAAAACTAAACCGAGGATCATCGATGTTTTACCATAACTTAATCACAATTATAATTAATAAATGACACATATTTGTAAAGCTTAGATCCTCTTCTTTCATTTGATGCCAACCATATGATGCATATTCACGCGTGAGTGATTACTAACAATTTGAAGAGAGGAAACCGAAAAGTCGTTTGGCGGGCGGTATCTGAATTTCAAGGAGAATCACATTTCTAGAAAGTTCAATTTCTGCCCTTTCATATGACACTTCAGTCAGGAAGAATGAGCCAGGAATAACACAGTTCTGTTTGTTTAAAGTAATGCTTGCATTTCCAAAATTTGATTAAACGAGTTCGTTTTTCACTAACTGCCTGTCGTAGCAACTAACAACGTTGACAAAAGACTTAACTCCGTTTCGTTGACGATCAGCCATGCATCAAGTTGTTCGTCTTCGTATGATGATGGCTGGCTGGCTGGATGGATGGATGGATGGATAGATAGATAAATGGCTGGCTGATTAGTTGGCCAGCAGGCAGGCCGAGGCCTGGTTTGACGCCGCCCCCCCCGTTTTTATTCTAAAGTGTTGTGTTGTATGTGTAGTAGTAGTAGTAGTAGTAGTAGTAATGTCTGAATCTGGTAGACTTGCCTGTTTTAACGGTGTAAAAGGAGAGGGGGTTCTCGTTGTCCATGGGTTCTCGTGCTGGAAGAATCCTCCGTCTTCACAGGCACACGCCGCGTCCCAGGCCGACGGTCCAGGCGCAACCAAGGGGTGACGAAAGCCTCGATAGCCAGCGGCTGTTTTGGAATGCCGTTGTTAGAGTAGAGATGTCGAAATCCCGTTGACTTGCCTGTTTTAACGGTGAGAAAGGAGAAGGGGGTCTCGTTGTCCATGGGTTCGCGTGCTGGAAGAATCCCCCGCCTTTACAGTCACCGGCCGTCCCCTGCCAGAGACACGGGCGAGGGATGACCCGGAGTCCCGCTGGATTGATTGATTTGCCATCTTCGGAAGAAAAACTGTGCCTCCATCGATTATCGCCTGTCCCCTGCCGGAGAAGCGGCCGAGGTTGCATCTGGAGTCCCGCTGGATTGATTGATTTCCCATCTTCGGAAGAAAAACTGTGCCTCCATCGATTATCGCCGGTCCCCTGCCAGAGACACGGCCGAGGGATGACCCGGAGTCCCGCTGGATTGGTTATACCAGGAAGAGCACTGTTCCATCAGCGGTTCTTGGATGCACCCTGCCGGAGACACGGCCGAGGGCGGACCCGGAGTCCCGCTGGACGCCTTGACTGTCAAGTTTCAAGGAAAATTTCCCATTGACTTGCATGTTGTAGAGTCGAAAATGGAAGGGGGTTCTTGTGCTCGTAAAGTATATGTGAGGGAGGGTACTCTGTTCCATCACCGGTTCTTGGCTGTACCCTGCCGGAGACACGGGCGAGGGATGACCCGGAGTCCCGCTGGATTGGTTATACCAGGAAGAACACTGTTCCAGCGCCGGTTCTTGGATGCACCCTGCCGGAGACACGGCCGAGGGCGGACCCGGAGTCCCGCTGGACGCCTTGACTGTCAAGTTTCAAGGAAAATTTCCCATTGACTTGCATGTTGTAGAGTCGAAAATGGAAGGGGGTTCTTGTGCTCGTAAAGTATATGTGAGGGAGGGTACTCTGTTCCATCACCGGTTCTTGGCTGTACCCTGCCGGAGACACGGGCGAGGGATGACCCGGAGTCCCGCTGGATTGGTTATACCAGGAAGAACACTGTTCCAGCGCCGGTTCTTGGATGCACCCTGCCGGAGACACGGCCGAGGGCGGACCCGGAGTCCCGCTGGACGCCTTGACTGTCAAGTTTCAAGGAAAATTTCCCATTGACTTGCATGTTGTAGAGTCGAAAATGGAAGGGGGTTCTTGTGCTCGTAAAGTATATGTGAGGGAGGGTACTCTGTTCCATCACCGGTTCTTGGCTGTACCCTGCCGGAGACACGGGCGAGGGATGACCCGGAGTCCCGCTGGATTGGTTATACCAGGAAGAGCACTGTTCCATCAGCGGTTCTTGGATGCACCCTGCCGGAGACACGGCCGAGGGCGGACCCGGAGTCCCGCTGGACGCCTTGACTGTCAAGTTTCAAGGAAAATTTCCCATTGACTTGCATGTTGTAGAGTCGAAAATGGAAGGGGGGTTCTTGTGCTCGTAAAGTATATGTGAGGGAGGGTACTCTGTTCCATCACCGGTTCTTGGCTGTACCCTGCCGGAGACACGGCCGAGGGATGACCCGGAGTGCCGCTGGATTGGATATCCAAGGAAGAACACTGTTCCAGCGGCGGTTCTTCGCTGTACCCTGCCGGAGAAGCGGCCGAGGACGCACCCGGAGTCCCGCTGGATTGATTGGTCATCTTCGGAAGAAAAAACTGTGCCTCCATCGATTATCGCCAGTCCCCTGCCGGAGACAAGGCCGAGTTCGGACCTGGAGTCCCGCTGGATTGGCTATACAAGGAAGAACACTGTTCCTTCAGCGGTTCTTGGCTGTACCCTGCCGAAGACACGGCCGAGGACGGACCCGGAGTTTCGCTGGATTGATTGGTCATCTTCGGAAGAAAAACTGTGCCTCCATCGATTATCGCCAGTCCCCTGCCCGAGACACGGCCGAAGGCAGACCCGGAGTCCCGCCGGATTGGATATACTAGGAAGAACACTGTTCGATCACCGGTTCTTGGATGTACCCTGCCGGAGACACGGCCGAGGGATGGCCCGGAGTCCCGCTGGATTGGATATCCACTGGGAGAACATGGTCGTGCTCTGTGTCGGTTCTCGGCAGTCCCCCGCCGGAGACACGGCCGAGGGCGGACCTGGAGTCCCGCTGGAGGCCTCGACTTTCAAATTTCAAGGAAAATTTCCCACTGACTTGCGTGTTGTAGGGGCAAAAGTGGAAGGGGGGTTTCGTGCTCGTATATGTATATGTATATGTAAGGGAGGGGACTCTCTCGAAGATCCCCTTGCACTGAGCCACTATCGGTGCCTCGCCGTCCCCTGCCGGAGACACGGCCGAGGGTGGACTTGGGATCTCGATGGCCTGGTTATCCTCCGAAGAATACTGGTTTACCATCGGTTCTCGGCTGTCCCCTGCCAGGGACACGGCCGAGGGTGGACTTGGGATCTTGATGGCCTGGTTATCCTCCGAAGAATACTGGTTTACCATCGGTTTTCGGCTGTCCCCTGCCAGAGACACGGCCGAGGGTGGACTTGGGGTCTCGATGGCCTGGTTATCCTCCAAAGAATATTGGTTTACCATCGGTTCTCGGCTGTACCCTGCCAGAGACACGGCCGAGGGTGGACTTGGGGTCTTGATGGCCTGGTTATCCTCCAAAGAATATTGGTTTACCATCGGTTCTCGGCTGTACCCTGCCAGAGACACGGCCGAGGGTGGACTTGGGGTCTCGATGGCCTGGTTATCCTCCAAAGAATATTGGTTTACCATCGGTTCTCGGCTGTACCCTGCCAGAGACACGGCCGAGGGTGGACTTGGGATCTCGATGGCCTGGTTACCCTCCAAAGAATACTGGTTTACCATCGGTTCTCGGCTGTCCCCTGCCAGAGACACGGCCGAGGGAGGACTTGAGGGTCTTGATGACCGGGTTATCCTCCGAAGAATACTGGTTTACCATCGGTTCTCGGCTGTCCCCTGCCAGAGACACGGCCGAGGGTGGACTTGGGGGTCTTGATGGCCTGGTTATCCTCCGAAGAATATTGGTTTACCATCGGTTCTCGGCTGTACCCTGCCAGAGACACGGCCGAGGGTGGACTTGGGATCTTGATGGCCTGGTTATCCTCCGAAGAATACTGGTTTACCATCGGTTCTCGGCTGTCCCCTGCCAGAGACACGGCCGAGGGAGGACTTGAGGGTCGTGATGGCCTGGTTATCCTCCAAAGAATATTGGTTTACCATCGGTGCCTCGCCGTCCCCTGCCGGAGACACGGCCGAGGTCGGACCTCGAGTCCCGCTGGATTGTTATCCTCCGAAGA